>JASDDO010000014.1:636343993-637543993 GCA_030015575.1 Agapanthus africanus | reverse complement strand
TGGATTTTTTTTTATTGAAAATGAAAAGTGAAGTTTTAAATATTTTCAAGGAATTCATAAATATGATTTCAACTCAGTTCAATGCAAAAATAAAGATTTTGAGAAACGACAAAGGAAAAGAATATAATAATAAATTATTTTCAGAATATTTTTGTAATGTTGGTATTACTTATCAAACAATATGCGTCGGTACACCGTAACTAAATGGTATTGCAGAAAGGAAAAATAAGTATTTACTTGAAATTACTAGATCCATAATATTTCAAATGAAGGTTACTAAAATATATTGGTATGATCATGTTTTGACTGTGTAAGTTTGTTTTAGTATCTTTACTAGGGTTTTAATAAAAGTAAGTAAGAAATTTTAAAATTCTAGAGGGTTAAGTCTACTAAACAAGAATCGAACTAGAGATTAGGGTTTCTTAGCAAAGCAAATTAGAGATTAAAACTAAGTGAATGGAAATTACAACCTTTGTAGTCTAGTCCTTCACTTCAATTGCTCCAAGTAGTAGTCCTAGAACTCTTCTTTGACTCCACTTGAAAGATGGAACGAGCTTGTTCAAAATCTTCGTCATCAAAGATGATCCATCTCGAAACTTCTCACATTCAAGCTCACACTTCACTAATCTATGAATTAATGAAGAGAACAACCTATATTAATTAGCTAGAATAGTATAAGTTGATGAAATAGGGATTTTTCTCATTAATATTCTTTCTTTTCTTTTCTCGTTTTCAACCTAGAAAAAACTAGAGAGGAAAATGAAGAAGATGAACTTGGAAATAAGAATGAACCTTGAGGATAAGATAAACTTAAGAAATTGATAAATATGGATGAATAAAACAAAGGAAAACAATGAGTCATGGTTCTTAGCACCTTGGAGAACATTTTAGAAGCCATGACTCATTTCTTTCTTTTGTTTTATTCATATAAGTAAATCATTTTCTTTTATCTTTTCCTCCAATATGATTTTCATACAACCATGTTCCATGATCATCAACCATTATACGATATATATATCAAATATATAATGGGAAGAAAAGAATTAAAATGAGTATTATATTAGTTAATTATTAAATCAACATTTGATTTAATAATCCGGTTATATCATATATAATCCGGCTAATATAAAAAACGCTAGATTCGATTACGGTATCATATACTCGTATTTAATCAAGCTCCCGCACATATCTCCATATGAGCCCTACTTCGTTTCGCTTGAGCTAGGAAACCTCTATGTGAGACTCTAAAGACTCGTCAATATGCTAGCAGTAGGCAATGGTCACATCAGATACCCACAAGCCGTTAGCGGTACTAGCTGGACGTAATGGCTACACTGGTATTGAACGAATAGAAGATCAACAAGAAAACTTGTCCAAACTCCCGTAGAACCTATAAGCAACACTTCCGTACAGTCCGGTCTCTTCGTCTGATATGTCGTATATCGAGTCTGGGGGTGGAATCTTCAAACCCCAATAACTCGATAAGTCATGCCGATGTGTGGCCTATAACCAATCGAGAAACTAATGATAACATTTATCAGTAAATCTCATCAGCCCTGGCCAGGGACTTACGGTTATAGCCAATCTCTCATAGCACAATATCAACTCCCAATACCGGGAGAGATGAAACCCCTCCTATCGCTCACTGCCTCCATGTGACTTGGGATTGTACCCAAAAACCATTTTTTCGCACAACTCATTAGAGCCGTGGTAGGGTGGAAATCAAAGTACAGTGGGAACCACACAAGACACTATGACGATCTCGTGTTTACAGACTAACCTGTACAAGTGTCACCAGAGAACTGCTATTTGATGATAGGTATGATACCATCTAGGAGTTCTCGGCGAGTCCGTTCAGTTTACTCAGTCTCTAATGAGCACATGTATATAATCTTTGATGTCAAACACCAATGGATATGGGTGTTGGGGTAAAAATTTACACCCCGGTTGACCAAGTCAAAATCAAAGTCAACCCCAAGCCGAGTGGGCCCGAGCCCAGATCCAGTGGGCCCATGCCCGGGTCGAGCCCGAACATGAAGCGGCCGACCTCCCCCATGCCAAGATAAAAATTTTGTAATAAATAATTTTGTTGTATTTCTTTTATTTTATATTCGGATAAATGTAAGAAAAATAGGCATAAAGCCAAATTTTTGTAAAACCCATGGCTATGTGCAAAAAGAAATGGCACATGAGCCATGGGATAGGCAAAATGCCATTTTGTGAAGCCCAAGGGGCTATGTGTAAAATGTATGGCCTATAAAGGCAAGAATAATAAAATATCCCAACAACTTTTTCTCTCTCCAAAAAAAAGTTTCAGAGCTGAGCTCTTTCTTCCTTCTCCAAGGTTCCAAAACCTTCTTCTTTCTTTTGAATTAAATCAAGAGTTTTACTCTTCCTTTTTCAAAACAAATTAGTTTTTCACCACAAAACCCATCAAGGGGAACTCAGATCTTCCATCAGATCTCAAAAAGAAAAGATTTTGAAATCCCACATCTCTTGATCTTCAAGATCCAGCTAACAGAGGAGGAAGAAGAAGAACATCTTTCACTAAACCCTCGAAAAAAAAGAAGAAAAACACATTCAGGAGTCCAACTCCTCTCTGATTTCTCTTCTGAGAAATTTTTTTAGGCTAAAAGCCTGTTGTGCCTCACCTGCGCGCTTGCGCAAGTGCGCAAGTCGCCCGCGTGCCGACACGTGGCGCGCGCGCTTGCGCAACTGCGCAAGTGCGCAAGTCGCCCGCGTGCCGACACGTGGCGCGCGCTTGCGCAACTGCGCAAGTCGCCCGCGTGCCGACACGTGGCGCGCGCTTGCGCAACTGCGCAAGTGCGCAAGTCGCCCGCGTGCCGACACGTGGCGCGCGCGCTTGCGCAACTGCGCAAGTGCGCAAGTCGCCCGCGTGCCGACACGTGGCGCGCGCTTTTGCGCACCTGCGCATCCCTTGGATGTCTTTTCCCCCTCTTTTTGTGTACATATATACATATATACATATGTATACAAATTTATACATACACGTACTCCACGACACTGTCCCTGTTAGAAAAAAATTTCTAACGGGGCGCTGCCCCGCACCCCGCAAGGGGGCTGCTAGCCCCCTTGACCCCCAGCCCGCTATCCGGGTAGCGGGACCCCCGTAAAAACTCTGCGTGGCTCCCGATATATCCAAAACCCCCTTTCAAAACACACGTATACTGCACATTGAGTTCGCATGACCAGTTTAACCCGTTAATCGGAGGTTCCCTCGCCCCAAAGGCGATGGGTAATTAACGGCAGCTTAGTCCGCGGCTGCCGGAGATTCGGATCCCCACAATCATTAAACCCCGGCCTACCCTAGGCAGGGGGAATCTGTAGTACGCCTGACAAGCGTGCGCGTATTCCCATCTCACTGGGGTGACGAAAAACACCCTACAGATTCTGGCACGCCCGGTGGGACCAATCTCTCCTCCCATATTTCTGGTTAAACGTTCATACGAACTCAATCAATATACATATCGATTGCCTATACTGAAATGATGTTTTTTTTTCCATGCAGCAATCGACCTTCGACGACAATGTCTCCCCAGACGAATTCAGCTTCCAACGTGACCCCGATTCCGTACGTGGTCAAGATCAACGCTCGTGTGGTTCTCCCCGCAAGCCTCAGTCGACAATGGGAGGAGCCGCCCCGCCAGTTTGGCTCCGTCATCATCTACCCTGCCGGAAGCGCTCATCTGGCGGAGATCCCGGCGGAACAGGTGGCCAAGCCGGTCTCAAGGGGTAAGAGGCCAAATGTCGTGATCGCCAAGGCACCACAACCGAAACTTAAGATGGTGTCTGAACGAGTCCCTGGCGCTCTAGCTGGGGGCAAGACTTCCGATGTGAAGGGCAACATTAAAAGTTGCGGACGAGCTCAGGCGATAACTCTAACAAATGCACAATTGGGCGTATCTCCAAGGCCCTCCATCAACCGGTCCGCGGCATCTTCCCAAAAAGCCGAAGTCTGCCAGGTGCTTAGAACAGAAAAGTTAAGGCAGAAGCGACTCAGGTATCGAGCCAACAAGAGGGCCAAGGCTTCGGCCAAATGGAATCGTGCGAAGTTCCAAGTGCAGGGTTGCCCGGCGACGACGGCCGAGTCGGACGTAAGAATTAGCAATTCCTTCGAGCCCCTGAAGTGGGTTCAGAAAAATGCCATGACCGCCAGAATCAAGAAGACAGCGGTCCGAACAGTGCCACAAAGAGACGTGTCCCGGCCCCAACAGAAAAAGTATGACACTGTCTCTTCAAGAGTCTATCAAGCACTCTGTGCCGCGCGAAAGCAGCGGGGCAAACCCAGAAAAGAAGCGCCAGCACCATTCAAGAACCTGGTTAGGTCGGCCGCCTTCAATCGACTACCGGCTACCGAAGCAAGCTGGTCAAGACAGCGATCCGTGAAATCAGCTGCCAATGATAGAAAGACGGCCGGATATATCGTCCATACGGTCTATATGGCGGGCGGGCGCCCCAGTGACAACCTTCGCAGCAAAAGCAAGGACGGAGCCACCACATCCCAAGCCCAATCTACCCTGAATGTGGTTGCCGCCGCCCAAGAACAGCCGCCCCTGCTGGATGAAGAAAACCCTCTCGATGAGGATGATAGACAGATAGACCCCTCGGTCCATGTAGAGTCAAGCTCGGACAGCGAGGAAGAGCCGACTTTCCGCCCTAGGACTGCGGAGCAGGAGCTGCTTCAAGAACTTCGAAAACAGCTCAGGAGCAAAGATAAAGAGATGGCCAAGCTCTATTCGAAGATTGACGACTTAACGAACGTGGTGATGCAGCTTACGGCTCAAATTGCTCGAGCGCCTCCTAATCAAGCACAAGCCGCTACTAATCAGCCGGGTGATGACAATCCGAGGCAGCCAATGCCTGTTCCTTTGGGACCAAGACTGGTCGAGCCGAATGAAAGCCGGCTACATTCCGCTTCTGGGGACGCCTTGGCCCCAGATAGCACTATCCCGCTAACACAGGATCGGATAATGGATTTGGTCACCAGCAAGGTTAAAACATTGGTGGCCGAAGCTGAAGCTCAGAAAGAAATTGGCAGTAGTGGGCGGCCATATCCCGCGCAGTACGATCTGATTGAGTTCCCAAGCGGCTACGTCATTCCTAAGTTCGGAAGATTTGATGGAACGGGGAATGCAAACCAGCACGTCGCCCACTTTAAAGCATCGTGCGGAAATACAGGGGGCAATGACGCGCTCCTTCTTCGTCAGTTTGTCAACAGCCTGACCGGCGTCGCCTTCGACTGGTATGCGAGTATACCGGATGGGTCCGTCATTACCTTTGCCCAAATAGAGTCCCTGTTCCGGCAAAGATTCATGAGCGTCAGTGATAAAATCTCCATTGCCGACCTTGTAAGGACCAAACCGGGGAAGAATGAAAGCAACACTGACTTTATCGCCCGATGGCGTAATCTCACAGTTAAGTGCGAACCGCCGCTGGAGCAGGACCAGTCCGTCAGCCTTCTCATTGGGAACCTCAGCAATTGGATGGTCCCCTTCTTGTGTACAGCGGGCCTCAAGACGTTTCAGGAGCTAACCAAGAAAGTCCAAATGCTGGAACGCTCGAAGCAAGAGTCCCCGCCGGACTCTCAGAGAGACAAAACCTGGAAAAGCAAGCGGGACGACAACCGTAGAAGCGGGAGTTCCAGCAGTACCAATGTCTTCAATGCCTCCGACAATGAAGAAAAGCGAAGGGCGGGCGAATCCAAAACCAACCGGTCTCGAAAGCCATTGCTGGGAGGAGATGGGCCTTCCCTAGAGGAGAAAAAGAACAAGGTTTACTCTTTCAGAAGAGACAAGGTCCGCAAGATATTTAAAGATGCCTTGAACAATGGCCTACAACTGCCGGAGTCGAAAAGACCCCAAGAAGCAAAAATGACCGACAATCCCCTGTATTGCCCGTACCACCGAGTAGTGAGCCATGCAATCGAGGATTGCTATATCTTCAAGGATTGGGTCGAGAAGCAGTACAAGGCTGGAGAGATCGAGCTGTCCAAAAGCGTGTTGGTGAACAATCAAGTTGCAACCGCCAACTTTATACAGACGGAAGCTGAAGCCTTCTGGGAGCAGACATCCGAACCCGCTGCCCTGACAAACGAAACTGACTCATCGCGGCCTCCGTGGAGTACGCACATATCTAATAAGACGAAGAAGATGGTAAAGCTACTTCAGAAAGAGCCCAGGATGGAATGGGAAGGACAGAAGAAACCTACCAGTACAGCTGCCAATGCGGCTCCATCAGGCTCAAAATCCAAGAAGCTCAAGAAGAAGAAAAGTGCAGCTCGGCGCGAAAAAGTGTCTGCAGGGAGATCGACCATTCAAAAGTATATCGATTCCCTCGAAGAATATGAACAACAGGAAAGAACATTGATTCAATTGAAGGAGTTCTTCCCTGTACAAGCGGCTGAAATTCTGGAGGAGTTAGAAGAAGACTCCAATGAAGAGATCCCAGTAGTGACCTGCTACGCCATCCGTCTTGGCAGCGACTCCGAGGATGATCTCTGTTTTCCGGAAGAGGACGAGGAGCTCACCACAACGACCAATCAAATCCAGCTCAGAAGCGGCAGGGCTCTACCGCCAAATCAGGGCAACGCCCCAAGAGGGAAGGAAAAACAAGTCACTAATGAAGAAGATGGCAGAGAACCGGCTGATGAAAACATAAGTCCTTCCTCGGTGGACTATAATGTCTTGGCGCATCTCCGGAAGCTTCCGTCTCTCCTGAGCATCTACGACGCCTTGGTCCTATCTAAGGAGCTTAGAGATGTTCTCATCCACGCTCTACAAAACCCCGAGCGGTATCAGGCCCACTTTGCGGAAATTAATATGAAAGAAGCCCAGCACGCTTTGCATGCCGCCGCAGTCACATTTAAGGATGAAGACTTGCTACTGGGAACGGCAGAGCATAATCGGCCGCTTTACGTGACCGGGTACAGCGACGGAGATCGAATTAATCGCATATTGATTGATCCGGGGTCCTCAGTGAACATCATGAACTTGCGAACTCTGAAGAGTTTGTCAATGGACGTCCGACACCTGTCAAGGGAAAGGATTGTCATTCAAGGCTTCAACCAAAATTGCCAGCAAGTTCTGGGGTCTATAGCTTTGCCAATCAAATTTGGGGATCTGCAAACTGAAGCTAAGATATACGTGATCGACGCCGACACGTCTTATAAGATTCTCTTGGGGCGGCCGTGGCTCCACGATTACGGCATCATTCCGTCAACTCTCCATCAATGCATGAAGTACACTAAAAATGGCGAAGAAAGACGCATTGACGGAGACATCCAGCCGTTCGGTGTGCATGAAGTCCGATATGAAGATTCTCGGTACTTTACGAACCACCAAAATGCTAAGCCACAACTAACTGAAGATAGAACGGCCCCAAGACTCAAA
Organism: Agapanthus africanus; assembly: GCA_030015575.1. Taxonomy (NCBI): domain Eukaryota; kingdom Viridiplantae; phylum Streptophyta; class Magnoliopsida; order Asparagales; family Amaryllidaceae; genus Agapanthus; species Agapanthus africanus. Next base: position 637,536,584 of record JASDDO010000014.1, on the reverse strand, counting down.
AGCAAATCTGCGCCGGCTATCACTTTCAAAAGCAAAAATACCCAAGTGCGCCCGCATCTCGGCAGCGACTCTGATGAGTCCGACGCTGGAAGCCCGTCCTTCCGCAAAACTCGCCCTCATTTCGGCAGCGATACGGACGAATCTGTTACTGAAGGCCCATCTAGCAGCAAAGTCCGCCCTCATTTTGGCAGTGACACTGAAGAGTCAGAGGAGGAGGACCTGTCGTGCAACAGCGGTGCAGATTGGACCCCCACGCAGCAAGCGAAACTACGAGAGACCTTCGAAGTTGCAGAAGGGTCCCTAGCCGTTACAAGGGTACCAGAGCAAATGTGCAAAGAGCTCGATGCATTATCAATCTCCACCGTGGACCAGCTGAAAACTTTCTACGTTCCCGGGAGGAAAAGTGGACAGAAGGGCATCTTGTTTTATGGGTCAAACCCCGTTGTGCACCCGGACGACCTTTCTGTCGCGTGCCTTCCTTATGAGAGGGGCATAAGAGCCGTCCTCAATCCCAGATACTATGCGCCCGAGATGCGGGAATACTTTAAGAAGTGCGGATGCCGGTTATATCAAACGGAGTCCGAAGCAAAGTTTTACGAAGGGCTATGGTATCCTCCCCAGGTCCGAGCACTCATCGATGGACGGATTCCAGATAGACGGGGCATAGGCTACATTCAACCTGATTCCAAAGCGTGCTACATGATCCATGTTGGTGAGGCCAGCGAAAGATCAAGTGATGATGACGAGATAGCCGAGCCAGAAGGAGCTCCTCAAGAGCTCGAAGATGGCGGACAAGCAACCTTTGATGAGCTAACCGAGATTGACTTAGGAACGCCCGATAATCCAAGGCCGACCTACATCAGCTCACTCTTGTCGGAGGAAATGAAAGAGCAGATAATTGCCCTGCTGCGTGAGTTCGTCGACTGCTTCGCGTGGACGTACAAGGAAATGCCTGGCCTTTCCCCTGAGGTAGCCGTGCATAAGCTGGCTATATCTCCTGATGCTAAGCCAGTCAAACAAGCTCCTCGAAGAATGAGAAGGGAGTTGGAAGAAAAGGTCATCGAGGAAACCAAGAAGCTCATCGATGCCGGCTTCATCAGGGAAGAGAAATATGCAGACTGGATCGCATGCATAGTCCCAGTGAAGAAGAAAAATGGGCAGATCCGAGTTTGTGTCGATTTCAGGGACCTCAATAAGGCATGTCCTAAAGACGACTTCCCGCTACCGGTCATGGAAATGATGGTCGATGACACCTCAAATTACGAACTGTTCACCTTTATGGACGGCTCATCTGGATACAATCAGATCAAGATGTCGCCTGAGGATGAGAAGCACACAGCATTTCGAACCCCGATCGGAATATATTGCTACAAGGTAATGCCATTCGGACTGAAGAACGCAGGTGCTACATATCAAAGGGCAATGACTAATATCTTTGATGATCTAATCCATAAAGTCGTCGAATGCTATGTTGATGATCTGGTCGTCAAGACTAAAGCCAAGGCCGATCATATCCAAGATCTCAGGACTGTTCTCACCAGACTGAGGGAATACGATCTGAAGATGAATCCTCTGAAGTGCGCTTTTGGCGTGTCATCAGGAAAATTCCTGGGCTTCATAGTCCGACATCGAGGGATCGAAGTTGACCCGTCAAAGATAAAGGCCATCATGGAGATGCCCCCTCCGAAGAGTCTGACGCAGCTAAGATCTTTTCAAGGCAAGCTTGCTTATATACGGAGGTTTATCTCAAATTTATCAGGGAGATGTAGGCCCTTCTCAAAGCTCATGAAGAAAGGAGCTCCTTTTATCTGGGATGCTGAATGTCAAGCAGCGTTCGAAAGCATCAAGCAATACTTGTTGCACCCTCCAGTGCTGGCCGCTCCCATTCCAAATAAACCGCTGATTCTCTACACTGCCGCGCTGGACGAGTCACTCGGTGCGCTCCTTGCCCAGAATAATGAGGAAGGAAAAGAAAATGCCCTCTACTACCTCAGTCGAACTCTAGTCGGGGCGGAACACAACTACTCCCCAATCGAAAAGCAATGCCTAGCTCTGATATTTGCTGTGAAGAAGCTGAGGCACTATCTGCTCGCTCATCGGGTTATGCTGATCTCCAAGGTCGACCCGCTCAAACACTTGATGACCAAAGCAAGCCTAGCCGGCAGAATGGCAAGATGGGCTGTCATGCTACTTGAGTTTGACATAGTTTACACTCCTCAGAAAGCAGTAAAAGGGCAAGCTCTTGCAGACTTTCTCGCTGCTCATCCCATACCAGAAGGATCGCCACTAAATTGTGAGTTACCCGACGAACAAGTGCTGCATCTCGAGAATGACGAGCCATGTTGGGAGCTCTACTTCGATGGGGCCTCATCGATAAGAACCTCCAGTAAATCAAGCGTCCCGGAGATAAAAGCAGGGATAGGATTGGTGTTCATCACACCATCAATGGGAACCCTACGGCGTTCTTTTGCTCTCACCGAGCCTCGGACAAACAATGAAGCTGAGTATGAAGCTCTGATAGCTGGTTTGGAGCTCGCCATAGAAATGGAAATCCGTCGGCTACGAGTTTACGGTGACTCCCAGCTCGTCGTCAACCAAGTAAGCGGCGACTATAAGATATACAAACCCGAGTTAGCTCGGTATAGAGGTCGAGTGGTGGAACTCATGAAACGGTTCACTCATATTGAACTAACGAGAGTCCCTAGAGCGTTGAACGGAAAGGCTGATGTACTCGCTCGCTTGGCAAAGGAACTGGCTGATCCTGAAATGGACAAAATTCTGATCACAGTCAGGAGCCGGCAAATTCTACCCCCAGTCTCTCTACGAGAAGAGGAGAGCGCGGAACAGAAGAGCAGTCCTGCAGAAGAAGCTTTGATCATCCAAGACGAGCCCGATTGGAGAGAACCCTTCATAGAGTACCTCCGATACGACAAGCTGCCCGAAGAAAAATCTGCGAGGATTCAGCTGAAGAAAAGAGCTCTCCGATACGTGTTTGTAAATAACACGTTATACCGCAGGTCATATGACCAACTCTGGCTCAGGTGTCTGTCATTGGCCGAAGCCCAAAAGGTCATGAAAGATGTCCACTCGGGCGTTTGCGGTGCTCACCAATATGGCCCCAAGATGCGACTTCAAATCAAACGGCTTGGGTATTACTGGCCCACCATGATACGGGATTGCGGAGAGCATGCAAAGAAATGTTATATCTGCCAAATTCACGGTGATTTTATTCACAAGCATCCCAACCCATTGCATCCTACAGTGGCGTCGTGGCCCTTCGAAGTTTGGGGCACCGACATTGTTGGCCCAATTGATCCTCCGTCATCTAAAGGCCACCGGTTCATACTGGCCGCGACAGACTACTTCTCCAGGTGGGCTGAAGCTGTCCCGCTAAAAGAAGTCAAGACAAAGGATATTCTGACATTCTTCCAGCATAATATTCTATACCGCTTCGGTACACCAAGAAGAATCATTTCTGACAACGGGCCTTCTTTCAAGAGCTTCAATGTCTCAAGATTCGCTACTCAACACAAGATAGACTGGAGGTATTCCTCCATCTATAATCCAAGAGCCAATGGGCTAGCCGAAGCCTTCAATAAGACTCTATGCAAGCTCCTGAGGAAAAATGCGTCAGCCAACAAGAGAGACTGGAATCTCAAGCTTCACGAGGCATTGTGGGCATATCGTACCACGCACCGTACTCCAACTCAGTCCACTCCATACTCATTGCTCTTCGGAGTGGAGGCGGTCCTCCCCCTCGAAGTCGAAGTTCCAAGTTTAAGAATGGCCGTTCAGCATGAGTTGACGGAGGAGGAAAACGTGCTCCTTCGACTTGAAGAACTCGATGCCCTCGAAGAAAAGAGGCTCGCGGTGCAGCAAAATCTGGAGCTATACCGAGCCCAGATGTCACGAGCCTATGACAAGATAACCCGTCTCCGCTCTTTCAAGAAAGGTGAATTGGTGTTGGTCCTCAAAAGACCAATTATCCCCAATCGACATGCCAAGGGAAAGTTCGAGCCGAACTGGGAAGGACCATACGTCATTGAGAAAGTATTCGACGGAGGATCCTACCAACTAATAAGTGCAGAGGGAGAAAGGCCCATGCCACCCATCAATGGACGATATCTCAAGAAATACTACACATGAATGCTCCAAGTCGCAGACGAATTGAGCACATCAGCCCTACGGTCTGGATCAGACATCCTGCAAAACCGTATACAATCCACGGGCGTAAATAACCCCTATTTCTCCCAAATCCTGCCGGTGAGACTACTTTAAAGTCCCACCAGCGGCAAAAAAAAAGAAAAAAAAAAAGAAGAAAGAAAGAAAAAGAAAAAAAAAGAAAAAAAAAGAAGAAGAAGAAATAAACGGTATGTCCACAAGCAAAATGGGCACGGATGAAAACCCGAAAGGGCTCCGTGAGTAAAAACAGCAGGACTACCGGCGAGTCTGTGAAAACCCGAAAGGGCGCAAACTCGTGAAAAGAGATGAAACACACTCACAAAGTCTTCTCGACCTTGTGAGGAGAAAACCCCTGCGTGAGATCCTTACGACTCACAAAGGAGCAACACACTTAGGAATCCTCACGATTCCTAAGGAGAAAATACACCTGCGGGATCCTTACGACTCGTAGGGAGAAAATGCTTTTATGGGACCCTCACGGCCCATAAAATTGAAAAGCCTTAGGTGGTAGGGACCCAAACCTATCTCCTAAGCCATTGTTCCCCAACGGGCAACGGCAAATGATGATTCGCTCCTGGCATTTCGCTTCAGTGTTAGCGGTGCTGATGCCGACCAAAAACCCAAATCCCAAGTCCTCCCAAGGCAAATGATGAGTTGCTCCTGGCATTATTCCAGTGCAGCAATGCTGATGCCAAACAAGATCCAAATTCCAAGTCCCCAAACGGCGAATGATGAGTCACTCCTGGTACCATATTCCAGTGCAGCGATGCAGACGCCAACTAAAATCCAATTTCTCAAAATTCTCCCGGCTCTGCGGTGGGTCCCCAAATTGACCATCGTATACAATCCACGGGCTCAAATAATTCTCATCATACCCATGCCCCACCGTAATCACCAGTTACGCGGCCGGTCTCCGCTTTGGGAATGATGCTCCATTGATAAGACCCACTCATGTGTCCTCACGATATATGAGGAGAACAAACCTTTGTGGGATCCTTACGACTCATAAAGGAAAAACACACTTAGGAGTCCTCACGACTCCTAAGGAGAAAATACACCTGCGGGATCCTTACGACCCGTAGGGAGAAAATGCTTTTATGGGACCCTCACGGCCCATAAAATTGAAAAGTCTTAGGCTATAGGGATCTAAACCTGTCTCCTAAGCCATCGCTCCCCAATCCCCAAATGGCGAATGATGAGTCGCTCCTGGTACCATATTCCAGTGCAGCGATGCAGACGCCAACCAAATTCCAAATCCCATACCCCAACGGCGAATGATGAGTCGCTCCTGGTACCATGTTCCAGTGCAGCGATGCAGACGCCGACAAAGTCCCGAAATTTTTCCGGCCCTACGGTCTGGATCATACATCCTGCAAAACCGTATACAATCCACGGGCGTAAAACAATTCCAATTTCTCCCAAATCCTCCCAGGGCAAATGATGAGTTGCTCCTGGCATTATTCCAGTGCAGCAATGCAGATGCCAAACAAAAACCAAAATCCCAAAATCCTCTCCATGACAGATGATGATTTGCTCCTGGTACCATATTCCAGTATAGCGATGCTGATGTCAACCCAAATCAAAATTAACAAGTCAACTTCCACTCCGACACCGCAAGAAGCGGAGCAAGTCAAGTCTACCCCTGACAGTGCAAGAAGAAGGGCAAGTCAAACCAAGCACCGACCGTCCAAGTCGCTAAAATGGCAGCAACGACCGTCCACGTCGCTAAAAGGGCAGCACCGACCGTCCAAGTCGCTAAAATGGCAGCAACGACCGTCCACGTCGCTAAAAGGGCAGCACCGACCGTCCAAGTCGCAAAAAGGGCAGAACCGACCGTCCAAGTCGCTAAAATGGCAGCAACGACCGTCCACGTCGCTAAAAGGGCAGCACCGACCGTCCAAGTCGCAAAAAGGGCAGAACCGACCGTCCAAGTCGCTAAAATGGCAGCAACGACCGTCCACGTCGCTAAAAGGGCAGCACAGACCGTCCAAGTCGCAAAAAGGGCAGAACCGACCGTCCAAGTCGCTAAAATGGCAGCAACGACCGTCCACGTCGCTAAAAGGGGCAACACCGACCGTCCACGTCGCTAAAAGGGCAGCACCGACCGACCACGTCGCTAAAATGGCAAGCACCGACCGTCCACGTCGCTAAAAGGGCAGAACCGACCGTCCAAGTCGCTAAAATGGCAGCACCGACCGTCCACGTCGCTAAAATGGCAGCACCGACCGTCCACGTCGCTAAAAGGGCAGCACCGACCGTCCAAGTCGCTAAAATGGCAGCAACGACCGTCCACGTCGCTAAAAGGACAGCACCGACCGTCCACGTCGCTAAAATGGCAGCACCGACCGTCCACGTCGCTAAAAGGGCAGAACCGACCGTCCACGTCGCTAAAATGGCAGCACCGACCGTCCACGTCGCTAAAAGGGCAGCACAGACCGTCCAAGTCGCAAAAAGGGCAGAACCGACCGTCCAAGTCGCTAAAATGGCAAGCAACGACCGTCCACGTCGCTAAAAGGGCAACACCGACCGTCCACGTCGCTAAAAGGGCAGCACCGACCGACCACGTCGCTAAAATGGCAGCACCGACCGTCCACGTCGCTAAAAGGGCAGAACCGACCGTCCAAGTCGCTAAAATGGCAGCACCGACCGTCCACGTCGCTAAAATGGCAGCACCGACCGTCCACGTCGCTAAAAGGGCAGCACCGACCGTCCAAGTCGCTAAAATGGCAGCAACGACCGTCCACGTCGCTAAAAGGACAGCACCGACCGTCCACGTCGCTAAAATGGCAGCACCGACCGTCCACGTCGCTAAAAGGGCAGAACCGACCGTCCACGTCGCTAAAATGGCAGCACCGACCGTCTACGTCACTAAAATGGCAACACCGACCGTCCACGTCGCTAAAAGGGCAGCACCGACCGACCACGTCGCTAAAAGGGCAGCACCGACCGTCCACGTCGCTAAAAGGGCAGAACGACCGTCCACATCGCTAAAAGGGCAGTACCGACCGTCCAAGTCGCAAAAAGGGCAGCGCAGGATTCCTACAAAGCGGGAACCAGATAACTCCGGGCCAGGGAAAACGTCTATCACGGACACTCCGTCCCGGAGACATGTCAAGCAACGACCGTCCATGTCGTAAAAAGGGCAGTGCCAGCTTCCCAAAAAGCGGGAACCAAATCAAGTCGCCTCCACGTGAAAGAAGATCCATCAATTTCATGCACACGACCCACATATGTGGTGTGCATTTATTGATGGGGGGCAATTTGTTGGGGTAAAAATTTACACCCCGGTTGACCAAGTCAAAATCAAAGTCAACCCCAAGCCGAGTGGGCCCGAGCCCAGATCCAGTGGGCCCATGCCCGGGTCGAGCCCGAACATGAAGCGGCCGACCTCCCCCATGCCAAGATAAAAATTTTGTAATAAATAATTTTGTTGTATTTCTTTTATTTTATTTTCGGATAAATGTAAGAAAAATAGGCATAAAGCCAAATTTTTGTAAAACCCATGGCTATGTGCAAAAAGAAATGGCACATGAGCCATGGGATAGGCAAAATGCCATTTTGTGAAGCCCAAGGGGCTATGTGTAAAATGTATGGCCTATAAAGGCAAGAATAATAAAATATCCCAACAACTTTTTCTCTCTCCAAAAAAAAGTTTCAGAGCTGAGCTCTTTCTTCCTTCTCCAAGGTTCCAAAACCTTCTTCTTTCTTTTGAATTAAATCAAGAGTTTTACTCTTCCTTTTCAAAACAAATTAGTTTTTCACCACAAAACCCATCAAGGGGAACTCAGATCTTCCATCAGATCTCAAAAAGAAAAGATTTTGAAATCCCACATCTCTTGATCTTCAAGATCCAGCTAACAGAGGAGGAAGAAGAAGAACATCTTTCACTAAACCCTCGAAAAAAAAGAAGAAAAACACATTCAGGAGTCCAACTCCTCTCTGATTTCTCTTCTGAGAAATTTTTTTAGGCTAAAAGCCTGTTGTGCCTCACCTGCGCGCTTGCGCAAGTGCGCAAGTCGCCCGCGTGCCGACACGTGGCGCGCGCGCTTGCGCAACTGCGCAAGTGCGCAAGTCGCCCGCGTGCCGACACGTGGCGCGCGCTTGCGCAACTGCGCAAGTCGCCCGCGTGCCGACACGTGGCGCGCGCTTGCGCAACTGCGCAAGTGCGCAAGTCGCCCGCGTGCCGACACGTGGCGCGCGCGCTTGCGCAACTGCGCAAGTGCGCAAGTCGCCCGCGTGCCGACACGTGGCGCGCGCTTTTGCGCACCTGCGCATCCCTTGGATGTCTTTTCCCCCTCTTTTTGTGTACATATATACATATATACATATGTATACAAATTTATACATACACGTACTCCACGACACTGTCCCTGTTAGAAAAAAATTTCTAACGGGGCGCTGCCCCGCACCCCGCAAGGGGGCTGCTAGCCCCCTTGACCCCCAGCCCGCTATCCGGGTAGCGGGACCCCCGTAAAAACTCTGCGTGGCTCCCGATATATCCAAAACCCCCTTTCAAAACACACGTATACTGCACATTGAGTTCGCATGACCAGTTTAACCCGTTAATCGGAGGTTCCCTCGCCCCAAAGGCGATGGGTAATTAACGGCAGCTTAGTCCGCGGCTGCCGGAGATTCGGATCCCCACAATCATTAAACCCCGGCCTACCCTAGGCAGGGGGAATCTGTAGTACGCCTGACAAGCGTGCGCGTATTCCCATCTCACTGGGGTGACGAAAAACACCCTACAATGGGATCATGCATCGCCCTTATACAGGGTCAAGAAACATATACACTAGTCTACTCTAGGACATCAATGCCCTGTCTCAATATCCCCTCGACTAGGTGTTGGATATATGTATGCCTTAGAAGCCATTATTTGATAGTGGATGTATCGGCATGTGTGTGTGTGTGTGTGTGTGTGTGTGTGTATTCAGTGGACATTCTTGCTCGACATGATAGTATGCTATTTGGTTACTCTTTATCTTGACATGTTCACTTGATCATGCATATTATTCATTTGGTATATGTTGATAAAGCCCTTAGGGTATTTGCTTGACTACTGAGATTATGATACAAATCATACTCGTGGGACATGTGTAGTTTATAAGCATATCCTTAAAATGTTCCTAGTCGTGGGTGTATCGAGACGGGGCATCGATATTCCAATGTAGATTAGCGTATACGTTTCTTGACCCATATGATGGGCGAAAGATGATCCCCATATCCATTGGTGTTGGACATCAAAGATTGTATATGGGTGCTCAGTGGAGACTGGGTACACTGAACGGACTCGCCGAGAACTCCTATATGGTATTATATTTATCGTCGGATAGCAGTTCTCAGGTGACACTGATACAGGTTAGTCTGTAGACCCGAGATCGTCATATAGTCTTGTATGTTCTCCCACTGTACTTTGATTTTCACCCTACCACGGCTCTACTGAGTCATGCAAACATGTGGCTTTTGGGTACAGTTCCGAGACACATGGAGGCAATAAGCGATAGGAGGGGTTTCGTCTCTCCCGGTATTGAGGGTTGATGTTGCGATGTGCTCGATTGGCTATAACAGGAAGTCCCTGGCCAGGGCTGACGAGATTTACTGATAAGTGTTATTAGTAGTTTCTCGATATGTTATAGGCCATACATCGGCATGACTTATTGAGTTATTGGGGTCGACGATGCCATCCCTAGACTCGATATGCAGCATATCTGACGAAGAGACCGGACTGTACGGTAAGTGTTGCCGGTTGGCTCTACGGGAGTTTTAACAGGTTCGCTTGTTGTTCTTCTGTTCGCTCAATACCTAGGAGCCGTTATATACAGCTAGTGCCACTGACGGCTTGTGAGTATGTGATATGATCACTGCTTACTGCTAGCGTATTGACGAGTCTCAGAGTCCCACAAATGGGTTTCCTAGCTCAGACGAAACGATGTGGGGGTGCATATGGGGATATGCACGGGAGCTTGATTAAATACGCATATATGATACCGTATTTTAATCTGGTGTTTTCTATTGGTCGGGTCGTATGTGATATGACCGGATTATTACATCAAGTGTTGATTTAATATTTAATGACCATTAGCTCATTTATTAAACTTTTTCTTTATTATGTATATATGATTGTATGTATGTTTATATTGATATGCATGCACACATGCATGCATGCATGCATGTGTCATGGTTGATGATACATTGGAGATGGCTATACAAGACTCACATGGAAACCATTTTGGTATTTTTGATTATTGAGTTAAAAAGAAAAAGGAAATTAAATCATGGTTGATTTTTTGTTCTACACACTTCTTAAAATATCTTGTACTAACCATGGTTTCATTTCTAATTATCTCTTAACTCGACATAAAAAATATCTAGATATTTTCTAGCCTTGGTTAAAAGTGAGTGTGACTCTCTCTTATTCATTATTATCTTGAGTTTATTTCTCTTGAGCTCAAGCAAGCCATTTCCATCTCTTTCTTCCTCCAAGCTCTCTACCTATTTCAAAGTGAGTGAAGAGAAAGGAAAAGAAAGGTTTTTTAGTGAGAATACTACCCACTTCACCAATTTATATTAGTCTAGCCCACTAGTGTAGGTTGTTTGATTCACTTCCACTTAGGTCAAGTGAAGCTAGGAGCTTGAGCAAAGGGACTCCGTGGTGGATCGTTGTGGACTTCGAAGGCGTCAAGCGAATCCGTTCAAACTCCAAGTAGAACCAAGGAGTCAAGGAGGAGAGGTCTACAAAGGTTGTATTTCTCACCTCTTAGTGTTAGACACTAACTAGTATGTGATACTTGCTACTTTTTACCCTAATCCACTAGTCCGATTCTAGGTTAGGTTTGGTTAGCATCCTAGTTTTTTAAAGTTGCATGTTTGATGCTTGTTAAAGCCTAGTGAGGGTGCTAAGCAAACCCAGCACTAGGAACATTTAAGGATATGCTTATAGACAACCTAGGCCCCACTTGTATGATCCGTATCACAATCCTGACAGTCAAGCAAAAATCCTAAGGGCTTTATCAACATGTATTAGCGATAGTAATAACACGTAGAACCATACAAATGAATGATAAAGCCAAACCAAACAGCATACTATCATATTGAGAAAGATTATCCTGTAGATATATACATATCCAACAATTACAATAACTGCCTCTAGGGAATACATATCTAACAATCTCCCACTTGCACTAAGGCCAATTATTGGCGTATCAGATACTCAACATCTCAAAAAGTTGCTCAAATTGTGCCAGTGGAAGGCCCTTGGTGAGTGGATCCGCAGTGTTGTTCTTCGTGTCCACTCTCCGAACTTCGATCTCGCGGTGATCAACTTTCTCCCGGATCAGGTGATATCGCTTCAGGATATGTCTGGAACGCTGATAGGACCTGGGTTCCTTGGCTAATACCATAGCCCCATTATTATCATAATATAAGGGTATTGGATCAATAATGGTTGGAACCATTCCAAGCTCTGAGATGAACTTCCACATCCAGACTGCTTCCTTGGCAGCATCATTTGCAGCAATGTACTCAACTTCCATCGTTGAGTCTGCAACAGTGTCATGTTTGAAACTTTTCCAACAGACCGCCCCTCCATTGAGGGTACATATAAAACCCGAGATAGACTTGCTGTCATCCTTGTCACTCTGGAAGCTGAAATCGGTAAAGGCCTCCATTTGGAGATCCCCGTTATCATACTCCAAGAATATTTCTTTAGTCCTTCGTAAGTACTTAAGAATGTTCTTCACAACTGTCCAGTATTTCTCCCCTGGATTGGATTGATACATGCTTACTACACTTGGTGCGTAAGCTATATCTGGGCAAGTACATAACATCGCATACATGATAGACTCTACAGCAGAAGCATATGATATAACCCTCATGCGAGCCCTCTTTTCATTAGACTTTGGACAGAAGTCTTTGGAGAGGGTGATTTCGTGACAAGCGGGTAAATTATCTTGCTTGGAATCTTCCATACTAAATCTATTTAGTATGGTATCTATGTATCTAGATTGGGACAATCCCAACATTCTCTTAGATCTATCTCTATAGATCTTAATACCTAGAATGCATGAGGCATCATCCAGGTCCTTCATGGAGAACCTTTGTGATATGAATAGTTTGACCAATTGTAACATAGGAACATCATTTCCTATCAAGAGAATGCCATCCACGTACAATACGAGGAAGTGACTGTACTCCCTACTATCTTCTTATAAATGCAAGGTTCGTCTACGTTTTTAATAAAATCAAACTCTTTGATCGTATTATCAAAGCAGATGTTCCAACTCCGTGATGTCTGCTTTAATCTATAAATGGATTTAAGCAACCTGCATGCCTTTTCGCTGCTCCTAATGTCAATGAAGCCCTCTGGCTGATTCATAAAAACGCATTCTTCTAAATCACCATTTAGAAATACAGTTTTAACGTCCATCTGCCAGATTTCATAGTCTTAGTAAGCAGCAATAACTAGTAAGATTCGAATGGATTTAAGTATAGCTACTGGAAAAAAGGTCTTATTATAGTCCAATCCCGGTCTTTGACGAAAATCTTTCGCTACAAGTCTAACTTTATAGGTCTCCACCTGTCCATCCATACTAATTTTTTTCTTAAAGATCCATTTGCACCCTACGGGTTTTACTCCAGAAGGTGCAACTTCCAAAGTCCATACTTTGTTGCTGTGTATGGATTCAATTTCGGATCGCATAGCATCCAGCCATTTCACCAAGTCACTACTCGTGATAGCCTGCTGAAAACTAGTAGGGTCATCATCTTGAGCGTGTTCTCTGCACTCCTAAACATATTGAGAAGTTCAGAAAGTGATTTCTTCAAGTTATGCATGTTGAAGTTCACTACAAATTGAGCATAGGCGGGGGGGGGGGGGGGAGATTGTAGAACGATATCAAAATATTGTTCATTCTCCATGGTCCATCTCAGGTCCTCAAGCTCTTCAATAAGGCTTATCATCTTTAGAACATAATCTCCTACAGATGTACCAGCACCATTCTCATTTGAAACAATTTTTGTGAGGCCTCATAACGAAGAGCACGAGATTGCTCTCCATAAAACTCTTTTGTATGGAGAAAGATGGATTACACATCCATCTTCTCGTGTTGCTTTTGATGTTCATTGTCCATCGAAGCTAACACGAGGCACTTTGTTGTGGCGCGGTCGATATCCCATGTTTTGCGGATCTCCTTATCCGCAACAGAAGAATCAGGGCCTGGGACAGAAGGGGCTTTGGTAGTGAGGACGTATGCAACCTTATCATAGGTAAAGACAATGTTCACGTTTCTCAGCCAGTCTTTATATTTGGTCCCGTCAGTTTGTTTTTCTTTAATAGAAGTCTAAGTCCCGTCATTGGTATCTGTCATTAGGAGAGAGAAAAGAAAAGACTCAGCATAAGCTCTTGCATGACTGGATTGGTTATTATCTTATCTAATCGATGCCTTCCACTGTTTTTATCAAATTTTCGTTCAAACTCTAAAAAAAATTAACCAGGATTAGTTACACTCTATAAGTTCGCTAACCAGTCAGCCAAGCCAGTGTTGATATTCCGAGAGAGGTTCCACATGCTTTTGCATGGACCTAATTAAAATAAACCCCATTTCCACAGAGGCATAACCCTGTTAACACCTTTCAAGACACCTACTGGATTAGCTAATTGTAAAGTGTAAAATTTTCTTGGGAGTAACTATTACTCACAGTGAGATTGGGATCCAACTATCAAATAGAAGGTATGCGATCTCATTGCAAATTTCAACACTTAAAATTCCCGATATAGTTTTTACCACTAGCGACCTATGACCCTAACTATGGTCAACAAATCATAAGCGCTAGTCAAGTTCTACTCGTCATTTCATGATTGATTTAGACTCATTCGTATGACACTTGATTATAGTCAACAAAGTCGTACGAATGTCCTAATCGATCACATCATATGCTTTATAGCAAGACATCACTTAGCTACCGTACACTACGCCTTAACTATAGTGACATGCCCCGCTTCCCAATATACGGGGAAGTAGACGTGGCGAGGCCAAGACGTACTTACTCAGAAGTAAACACGTTAAGTATAAATAAGCAATATAAAAGTAAAGCATAAGAATGACAGAGATATAATGAAACGGCAACTTTTATTTATATTCATTCTTTACATACAACTGGAAAGTAAAATACAATAATAGAAAGCGGTGCCTAAACAATGGCATATGAACTGAAAAGAAAAGTAAATACAAGTAAGAAATAGAACTCTGGCTCCTCAGCAAACTGCTCCAAATCTTCCTGACTGGGCTCGATCTTCTGAGAGTCGGGTCTTCCTGACAACATTCCAAAGAAAGAGGAGATAGGAATGTCGTCAGCGAACAATCGCTCGGTAAGTCCCAAAAGAGAGATAGATCAAGTAAAAGGAATAGATCTGATAATTTATCTATTTTTGTTATACTGATGTAGTTGTTTGTATCTTAGTACAGAATGCATCAGTGTATATGAGAGGAGTCCAACTTGCTCTGTGGACTAAAGCATATGGAGTACAAGGCCCCGTTAAACCCACGGGAAAACGGCACGGATATTCAGGTTAGGTGTATTATAGTGTCCGTCTCATTCCACTTCTAATACATTCCGTACCAATCTACCCCGTTAAACCCCGTAATGCATATTGTATTGATTGTAATGAGTTGTAGTATAAGACTTGCCGAAACCATGGTATAAGTTGTTCATGTAAACGGTTCGGATGTAAACGGATAGTCATGCAGTCAAGTTCAGGATATGTCCATGGATCGGTCAAATCAAGTCATGTTGCATGTTCGTATTGTTCGGTATTCATGTTCAAGTGTTCATATTTGATACATTGGATTCATGTTGAATTGGAGTTATAGTTGGATTCATTTTTGAATTGTAATCAGATTAGACTGAAACTCAGATTGAGTCAGACACTTAAACAGGTTTGGGTCCTGAATTAGGTTTAGGAGTTATCGGTAACTGCTACACATGGACGGCAGGATTTGTGACTTTTTCCAATCCAATTACTATTGATAACCCCGTTTTAGTTTTCTACCTTAAATATGCAAGCACCCACTTTCTCCGGCTCCCCGAGGCTCAAGAGAATTGGTCCTGCTTAAACCTATATTTACTAGGGTGCTTAATGTAAATTAATATAACTTGAGAGGAATTTTATGAAAAATTTTTTAGTATACTTTCAAAATAAATATCAAGTATTTATTTATCGTATTTAGGATTTTCATGGATGTAATTTTTAAAAGTGAGGTATTCTAGTGAATAAATACCTAGCTTGAATAATACATGGTATTTTAGTGTAAAGTTGACTTGTATGGATTCTTGATGGTATTTTCATGAACCTTGTAATTCTTTTCTTTTGTTTAGAAAAATATGGAATTTATTATATATTTAAAATAGATGGTTTGATAATATTTATATATAAAAAATAAAATTTATTTATTAAATAGAAAATCACGTTTTTTCTTAAAAATTGCATTAAAAATTCCATCGAGATCGTATGCTCCGTGAGAAGGTCTGCATCTCGCCCTACTAGTCCGATAGATGTGCGATAACTCTCAACAACCGAATCGGATTCCCCAAAAGTGGGTTGTAGAGGCACAATCGCAAGGAATTTAAATAATACAATTTAAAGAATACGGTTTTTAATAGTTTATGGTATTTTGATGTAAAACTCGTATTTGCCATAAAAATTGTTGTTCAAGGGAATCTTGCTATGTCAAGATGCATGTTTGTGAGAGGTAGGTCATTACCTCGTGAGATTTTCTAAAGGTAATATAAGCAAGAATGATTAAACGATGTCATATGTAACTTCATGGTATTTAAACGTAAAAGCTTAATAAAAGTTGTTTTACATTGAGTTTTAAATTGAAACTTGTTTCTAAAGATTGTTTAATGACTAACAAGCAAAGGTTGATGATTTGGATAATTTTTTCTTAAGAAAAATTGCAATTCTAAAAAGAATAGAATTTAAAGATCGGTATAACTCTACCTACCGATGTGATTTGAAAAAGTGAAGTTTTATAATAGAAAGAGAAGTATAGAGGTGGGACTTACTAGCTTAAAGAAGAGAGAGGAGCTTTAGGAAAAGATTGGTGGCTTCGTGGAGTCACGGGATCGCTTCGAATTTTCGCCGTAATTTGTCCTAGTGCTAACTCCACTTGTACTCTTATTTGACTTGAAAATTTTTTAGAATTTTTTGACAGTAGATTTCATAATGAGGAGGGATAGGATATGATGTTTGTTTATCCCAATCAGAGCAAAGCTCTGTTTAAATTCCAAGGTAGAAAAAGAAGCAATGCTTATGTTTTTCTCCAATCAGAGCAAATCTCTTAAAAAAAAAAAAAAAAAAAACTCAACTGCGCAAGCGCACCACTGCGCGACACGTGTCTGCGCAGTTGCGCAAGCACAACTGCGCAAGCGCACGGCTGCGCGACACGTGTCTGCGCAGTTGCGCAAGCGCACCGCAGCGCGACACGTGTCTGCGCAGTTGCGCAAGCGCTGTTGCGCAAGCGCTTCACTGCGCGACACGTGTCACTGTTGCGCAAGCGCTTCACTGCGCGACACGTGTCACTCACTGGGAGAGTTGCGCAAAACAGAATAAATCTTGTTAAAACAAGAAGATTTTCTTGTATAAGGCAGGGGCCTTTGGATCAAAGATCCAACGGTGGGGAAAATTCCCCAAATCACTCAGGAAAAGATTTATGTAACAAATTTAACTAATTTATGAGCACTATAAAAAGGACCCTAGACCTCATTTCAAAAAAGGAGGAAGATCTTGCTAAAAAAAAAAGAGAAGAGAACTCTTGAAGAATAAAAAGAAAGGTAAAAACCTTTTAAAGAAGAGAAAATTCTCTTATGAACAAGATCACGGATCTTCAATAAATAATTAAATAAATAAAAAAATAAATAAAATAGTGCCTTGCACTTGTTTTATGAACCATCGGTTCTTGAACCTAAAAGGTTATTAAATTAATAGTGCCTTGCACTTGCTATGAACCTTTGGTTCTCTGAGATAAGAAAAACAAGAAAAAACTTGTTATTTTTTTAAAATCTAAATTCAATAGTGCCTTGCACTTGTTTTATGAACCATCGGTTCTTGAACCTAAAAGGTTATTAAATTAATAGTGCCTTGCACTTGCTATGAACCTTTGGTTCTCTGATATAAGAAAAACAAGAAAAACTTGTTTTTTCTTAGATCTAAATCAAATAGTGCCTTGCACTTGTTTTATGAACCATCGGTTCTTGAATCTAAAAGATTCTCAAATTAACAGTGTTTTGCACAAATGCAATGCATTAATTAAAGGGCTAGGCCCAAATCAAAATGACCTGACAGGCCAAGATAAATTGCAAGGCAATAAAAGGGCAGAGCCCAAATAAATTGATGCTCTGCATCATTTATAAACGGCAGAGCCCAAAACAAATTGATGCCCTGCATCTTTTCTGGGCAAAGCCCAAATAAAAATAAAAACAAATGCAAATAAAATATTGGACATTTTTAACTGGACTTTGCCCAATTGTGGCCATAAGTACTTAAATTAAATTGACTGAGCAAAATGGCTCTCCTAAATCAATTTACATCCGGTTCGAGGGTACATCTCCGAACTCCTTTGACATCCATCGTTGTAATTCCTCAACGACGTCAAAGAGGTGACGGGTCCCAACGACCACACATCAATATTGGACCGAAACGTCCTTAAACTAATATCGGACCGAGACGTCCCTAAACTAATATCGGACCGAGACGTCCCTAAACTAATGATGGACCGAAACGTCCCTAAACTAATATTGGACCACCACGTCCCTAAACTGGAATATGGACCACCACGTCCCTAAACTGGCACAATAGAGCCCAAATGCTCTTTTGTCGGACCTAAACGGTCCCGTTAAGTTGATCTTAGTCTCAAACTGGACTAACGTATCCTTAACAAACGTTTGAGTCGATCTTAGCCTCAAAAATGGCTAACGTATCCTCCAAACAGCCTTTAGTCCCAAATTGGACTATGAATCTCCCAAACTGGAACAATAGGGCCCAAACGCTCTTTTGTCGGATCTAAATGATCACGTTAAGTTGATCTTAGTCTCAAACAGGACTAACGTATCCTTAACGAACGTTTAAGTTGATCTTAGCCGCAATGCGACTAACGTATCCTTAAACTAAAAACACTAAACCCAAATCTAAGTAAATACGGATTTGGACTAATCCACGTCCTACGGGCGACGGCATTACTCAGTCTCCGTATACAATCCACGGGCAACCACGAACAAAACAAACACCCACGACACGAAGTGAAATTCTGGAGAAGGAGAAAGTTGTTACCGCGACGTGGTAGCGTAATTAACTGCAGGGGCTTGCGCCTGCAGGGAAGAGCGTCCCCACAATCAAAAACCCCTCAAGCGAGGGGGAATCTGACGAAGTCTGCTACATCGGCCGCATCCATCTAAACCTCCGATACAAGGTGCCATAAATCAACTTGGTATCTTCGGAGAGGTAGACGGATAAAACCAAATAGCATCTTCCCCGAATCTCAGCGTCAGGACATCGCAGTCTTGTGCGCCGCCTTTTGGAGGGGAACAATGTTGTATTTATAAGATGGAATTAGGGTTTAGGGATTGAAGAGAGAATTAAAAATGCATTAAAAATTGAATTAAAGTGTGAATCACTCTCTGGACAAATGCAGGAAAATCAAACAGAGCAGGGGTTAAGGGGGGTAGGCCAAGGGTCATGTGGGCAAAGCACGGGAATTTTTCTCCAACGGGGGCCCGACGGCGCCGGCCGGCTCTTGCATCTCGTCGGTCCAATTTGTGTTAGGGGCCGATGGATCTCTGCCAAATGTCTTATACTGTGTACACAATATTTTACACATGTTTGATTTTTCTGTCTTTTCATTTTTACGTGTATTGCACGTGTAAACTTTTAGGCTTCCAAAATGTTTAAATTAAAAAAACAGTAAAAATATACGTGGCTGATGAGATTCGAACACAAGAGTTACGTCACAGCAATGCAAGGCTTTACCAATGAGCTACAAGTTGTTTCTTGTTGTTCTTAAACAAATTAAATTTATAACTTATGCTCAGGCTTACAACTCTATTTTGTATATTAACTTGAAAATTTTCGTACAGTAAAATTTGAGTCGTTACATATAGTCAACAAACGTAGCACGAATACTAAGTACTCTACTTTCTAAAATGGCGGAGGGCTACCGATGGTTTTGATGAAAACCTTTAACGTATTGAACTTGACATCATTGTAGAACCGAGTGATTTGTAAAGGAGTGGCTTAAGCTCCGCATTTAAAATAATTGCTTTTTCACGAAAAAGCCGAGTATCTGACAAATTTGGTTCTACAACATTTTTAGGTTTCTTTTCTTAATATTAATCTTATTAATATCTGTTCCCCCAAAAATATAAATAGAGCAAAGCTCTGTTGATGTGGGGCAGCGCCTCACGTGTTTCTCACGAGGGCGCCTGCACCAACACCAATTTTGTAGGATTAAATCCTATGGCGGCGCTGCACGTGCTCCTCATATCGGCGCCAATGTGTAAAGCACATAAATGCTTTCTGAATAAGAATTAAATTCTTATATGGCGCCTCATGTGCTCATCACGCGGGCGTCAATGTGCAAAGCACAGGAGTACCCACTATAAGAATTAAATTCTTAAGTGGCGCCCACGCGCACAACACGTGAGCGCCGGCGTCCAAGTCAAGATCAATAGAATTAAATTCTACATGAGAATGTGGGATACTCTCTGTTAAACAGAGCCGTTGGATCAAAAATCCAATGGAGATGATAAATCATCAAAATATAGAATTAAATTCTATTAGGAGAAAATATCTCCCAAATCTTTCTAAATAAGGAAGGTACTCTCGGTTGGATCAAAAATCCAATTATAGAATAAAATTCTATTTTGTAAATATATTCATTCTCTTTCTAAACAAAAAATATTGCTGAATTCTTGGATTAAAAATCCAATGGTGATTAAAAATCATTATTTTACAGAATAAATTTTGTATAGGGGAAAACATGTCCTCAATCTCGTTAAAAACAAGAAAACATATTTTGCAAAACAGAAACGCTTGGATCAAACATCCAACGATGGGTAAAATTCCCTAAATCAATTTTGAGACCAATTAAATCAATTGGAATATCTCAATGAGAGAATTTTTCAAAATCAATTAACAATTTGCCTTTTATATAAAAAACCTGATACTTCAAGTCTCGGGGAGACAGACATTCATAGAGAGGAACCCCTCCATAAGTTTATGAAAAAAGACAGAAATCTTTCAAAACAAAAGAGAATTTAATTCTCAAAGAAGAAAACTTTCCTCTTCAAGAAAAAATCTTAGGTAAAGAAAACACAGAGATCAAGATATCTCTTTTATCTACTTAAGGGTTTAACCCTTCTCAAAGAACTTAGTCCTTTCTCTGGATCAGAGATCTACAAGACAAGCCTCTCACAAGTTGAGAATTTAATTCTCATCGGGACGATATTGTTCTTGAGAATCAAAGATTCAGAAAAGAACTAGGTCCAAAAGAAAAACAAAATAAACAAGAACATATCTTATGTGAATTTTATTCTTCGGAAAATAGGGTTTAACCCTAAAAGAAACTTAGTTCTTATAAAAGAACTTAGTTCTCAAAGAAAAACCTAATCCCAGATCTTCAAAACAAACATCATGGTGATCATTAATGGTCAAAATATCATTAACAGATATTTAATCTCTAAAAAAGGTAAAAAGACTGGTGCCTCACGTGTTTCCCATGTGGGCGCCCTCTCAACAGCGCCTAACACCTCACGGGAAAAACACGTGGGCGCCCAAAGCAGAAGGCTAGCGCCTCACGTGAAATACACGTGGGCGCTGAATAAAAGTGCTTAGCACTTAAGATATAGCCAAAATGACTGAGTGCTTAGCACTGATTGGATAGCACCCAGCACCACCCATGCTCCTCACGTGGATGCCAAAAAAAGAGAGTAAAGTGCTTAGCACTATATATATAATTGAGTGCTTAGCACTGATTGGGCAGCGTCCATAATTGAATGCTTCACATGATACCTATGTGAGTGTCAGAGCGTCAAATAAGTGCTTAGCACTTTTGCATAAAAAGGGGGCTGAACAAATGTAGCCTAAATAAGTGCTTAGCACTTTTAAACAAAAAAGAGACTGAGCAGATTAAGCCCAAATTGGCTAAGTCTCTCTGAAAAGTTTTCTTACAGCTGAGCTCAAATACTCTGGTGTTGGATCTTAAATAAAAAATATCCTTAAAATATTTCTAATTTGATTTTAGTCTCAAATCAGACTAACGTATCCTTAGCTTAAAATAAATTGAGCCCAAACGCTCATATATTTAAATTGATCCTAATCTCAAACTAGATTAACGGTTCTTAAATAAAACAAAATATTTTGAACCAAAGGAACATATAACCTAAGTTCAAAACCACGTCAAGCAAATCCTTGACCCAAGCCAAATAAAAAATATACGGATTTGGACTAATCCGCGCCCTACAGGCGACAACATAAAATAGTCTCCGTATACAATCCACGGGCAACCAAAATAAACAAAAACACAATACGACAAGAAGTGAACTACTGGAGAAGTAGAAAGTGGTTATCGCAACGCGATAACATAATTAACTGCAGTGATTTGCACCTGCAGGGAAGAGCGTCCTCACAATAAAAAAAACCCTCACAAATGAGGGGGAATCTGATAAAGTCTGGTACATCGGCCGCATCAGTCCAAACCTCCAATATACGGTGCCATAAATCAACTTGGTATCTTCAGAGAAGTGGACGGATAAATCCAAATAGTATCTGCCTCCAAATTCAGGCCAGACGTCCCAACGTCTCGGTCCGGTCTTTCGGCGGTGAACAGATTCTGGCATGCTCGATGGGACCTTTTTCTCTTTCCACTCCACACTTCGTGTGTCGTGTTTTGCGAACAAAATCACGGTTCGCTATGGTTGTGTAAGTCGATGTACAACACCCCACGACTAGCGGGTAGGCGGAAATATGAAAAACGATCTTGTTCTTTGCATAAATATCGACTAACCACATGAATCGAAGCTAAACGATAACTAACATCAAACATAGAAGTTCTAAACTACTATGTGAAGTGATTATACCTAAAGAACCGTGTCCTTCATCTTTACGAACTCCACCTCCTCCTCGGCCTTCTCCAAGTAGTAGACGATCCACCACGAGAGCTAAACTCCAAGCTTTGCCTCTAAACTTGAGGCAACTAGGTATCTTTAAGTGCTAATCAAAATACCTAGATGAAATAGAGTATGGTTATGGATTAAGTAGTCTAACTAATCCTTGTACTCAACACATGAGAGGGGAGGATTAGGGTTTGAAGAGAGAGAGCTTAAGGAGAGAGAAGGTGAGAAGAATAATTGATATGAGAAAATGAGTTATCATAATATATATGAAGCATTAAGATTTATCATTAAAAGAAAATAAAATGATGAATAATCATGCTTGACAAATATCTAATGGTGATTCATCTCCATGAGTCATTAAGCATTTATCATGCATTAATGACATGGATGAATCACTCATATGACTCACTAATCTCATTCAATGTATATGCCACCTTAACCTCCTTAGTCACCAGCTTCTAGAAGCTTCTCGCGCAATTACGAGAACACCCCTCCTATCCGTGAAAACACGGAAAAACTTTAGACTGTATAAATCCAATAACCGGATACTAGTAACTGGCTTAAACCAAAGCCGACTAGTAAAAACTGTCTGAAAGTCGTACGTGCGTAAACACACGTATGCGTCCGAACCATTGTCGTAAAACCATACGACCTCTATATCGTTTCGCCTGGAGTAGGGAAACTCTCTGCGTGGGACTCTAGAGACTCGACTACTACGCTGGCAGTGGGTTTAACCACAGACCGCAAGCGGCACTAGCTGTACGTAACGGTCCCCAGGTAGATGTCGATAAGAAGGCCGATGAGGAAACCCATCCGAACTCCTACTGAGTCTGATGTGACAATCTCCGTACAGTCCGGTCTGTTCGTCTAAGACTATCGCATACCGGGCCTAGGGGGACGGCAAGCGTCAGTCCCCTAATAGCGGTATAAGTCGTGTCGGAGCGTAGCCCATTACACCCTGAGAAACTACTGGAACCTACCAGCAAATCTCGCTTGCCCTGGCCAGGGACTTTGCGTAATGGCTCTCTGACACAGCGCGATATCAACCCCCAATACCGGGAGAGACGAATCCTGTCTAACCGCCACTGCCTCCAAGTGCTCGGGACTGCACTCAACTGCTACCTGTTTGCACGACTCCTTTGAGCCGTGGTAGGGTAGCAATCTAAGAACAGTGGGATACACTCGAGGCGAAGTAGCAGTGTCAAGTCTGCGGACTATGCTGTACTCATGTCACCTGGGAACTGTTCACCGACGACTGGTATAAAACCAACCAACAGTTCCCTGTGAGTCTTGTCCGGTGTACTCGTAACCTAACGAGCACCTGCATACTATCTCCAGTACAACGTACTGACGGCTGTGGGACAGACCATCTCCCCAACTGGGATGAGAAGCGTACACACTAGTCTACTCCGGAGTATCGATGCCCTGTCTCGATAATCCAACGACTAGGGACCTGAATAAGGATGTGCTTGTAGACTACCCAGCCCCCACTAGTGTGACTGCCATCACAACGCTGGTAGTCAAGCAAGATCCTAAGAGCTCTATCAATACGTATACTCACATATTAAGATAGAAAAACCAAGCAGCATACTACCATGTTTAGCAAGACTGTTATATACATGTGAATATCCCAAGCTTCCATTAAGTAATATACAAACTAGTATGATACAGTAATGGCCTTCTAGGGCATAAACACTAACAATCTTCCACTTGCACTAGGGCCATGTACTGGCGTATCGAAGACCGATGATCTCGAGTAGCCTCTCGAACTGAATCTGAGGTAGGGCCTTAGTGAATGGATCAACAATGTTATCCTCTGTATTTACTCTCTTTACTTCGATTTCCCGGCGATCTACGATCTCCCTGATCAGGTGATACCGCCTTAAGATGTGTCTGGACTTCTGATGGGACCTGGGTTCCTTCGCTAAAGCTATAGCGCCGTTGTTGTCGCAATACAGAGGTATTGGACCAACACTGGTAGGAACCACCTGAAGTTCTGTGAGGAACTTCTTCGTCCAGACAGCTTCTTTTGCGGCATCGCAAGCAACTATGTACTCCGCTTCCATCGTTGAGTCTGCAATGGTGTCCTGCTTGGAACTCTTCCAACAGACTGCCTCTCCATTGAGGGTAAAGACATAACCCGACATGGACTTGGAGTCATCCTTGTCACTCTGGAAGCCGGAATCAGCATAGGCCTCCATCCTGAGGTCTTTTCCGCCGTAAACCAAGAACATCTCCTTAGTCCTTCTCAGGTACTTGAGAATGTTCTTTACTGCTATCCAGTGATTCTCCCCTGGGTTTGCCTGATACCGACTTACAACGCTCAATGCGTATGCTACATCTGGTCTGGTACATAACATCGCATACATTATAGAGCCTACCGCAGAAGCGTAGGGTATAATCGACATGCGTTCCCTTTCCAAATCAGTCTTGGGAGACATCTCTTTGGAGAGGGTGATTCCGTGACAAGCCGGTAGGTTACCGCGCTTAGAATCTTCCATACTGAATCTTTTCAATATGGTGTCTATGTACCTGGACTGTGAAAGTCCCAACATCCTCTTTGATCTATCACGATAGATCTGGATCCCCAGAATGTAGATGGCATCACCCAGGTCCTTCATGGAGAATTTCTGTGACAAGAATCTTTTGACTGACTGTAGCATAGGAATATCATTTCCTATTAGGAGAATGTCATCCACGTACAAGACGAGGAATACAACAACTCTCCCTACAATTTTACTGTATATGCATGGTTCATCTGGATTTTTGATATAGTCGAATTCTTTGACAGTATCATCAAAACAGATGTTCCAACTTCGCGATGCCTGCTTTAGTCCATAAATGGACTTAAGCAGCTTGCATACTTTACCACTGCTCCCACTATGAATGAATCCCTCTGGCTGATCTATATAGACGCTCTCTTCTAAATTTCCATTTAGAAAGGCCGTCTTTACGTCCATCTGCCAGATCTCATAATCGTGGAAGGCAGCAATAGCAAGAAGGACCCGAATGGATTTCAGCATAGCCACTGGAGAAAAGGTTTCGTCATAGTCCAAACCAGGTCTTTGACGGAAACCCTTTGCAACAAGTCTAGCCTTATAGGTTTCAACCTGTCCATCTACACCAATCTTCTTTCTGAAGATCCACTTGCATCCTACGGGTTTTACCCCATCTGGAGTAGTGTCCAAAGTGCATACTTTGTTAGTGTACATGGACTCCATTTCGGTCCGCATTGCATCCAGCCATTTTACCGAGTCACCGCTCTGAATGGCTTGCTGGAAGCTAGTAGGGTCGTCATTATCAATGACGCAATCTTCTCTATCCCCGTCTATGAGAAAACCGTAGTATCTCTCGGGCGGATGAGACTGCCTACTACTTCTGCGGATAGGCGCTGGTATGTCCCTTTCTTATGAAACTTCTTGTTCTACCGAACTTTCAGTAACGGCTTGTGGTTCTGGAATTTCTTCCAGTTCTACTGCGCTCCCACTCTTCTGATTTTCTAAAAATTCAGTTTCTAAGAAGTGGGCATGACGAGAAACAAAAAGCTTTTGTTCCTCTGCGTAATAGAAATAATATCCCTTGGAGTTCTTTGGATATCCCATAAGCTTACACTGTACTGAGCGTGCCTCGAGCTTGTCCGGATGCTGCTTTTTTACAAAAGCTGGACACCCCCATGTCCTAAAATGTTTTAGACAGGGTTTCTTCCCACTCCACATCTGATATGGTGTGGTAGGCACAGTCTTGGTTGGAACCTGGTTCAAAAGATATGCAGCTGATTCTAGTGCATAACCCCAGAAAGATCGCGGTAACTCAGCCTTACTCATCATGGAACGAACCATATCCAATAGGGTTCGATTCCTCCTTTCCGATACACCATTGTGTTGTGGTGTGTATGGAGGAGTAAGCTGAGAGAGAATTCCATTCTCTTTTAAGTAACCCAGGAATTCGGTACTTAAGTATTCACCATCTCGATCAGATCTCAGTGTCTTTATACTTTTGCCTGTCTGTTTTTCCACTTCATTCTTGTATTCTTGGAATTTCTCAAAGGCCTCGGATTTATGCTTCATTAAGAAGATATATCCATACCTAGAGAAATCATCCGTAAAAGTAATGAAGTAGGAATAACCACCTCGCGCATGTGTAGATATTGGACCGCACACGTCACTGTGTACGAGTCCTAAGAGCTCGCTCGCTCTTACTCCGTGTCCAGTAAACGGAGTCTTTGTCATCTTTCCCATGAGACAAGATTCACAAGTGGCATAAGATTGATATTCGAACGGATTCAAATATCCTTCTCTATGTAACTTCGTTAATCGTGTTTCATTGATGTGACCTAGTCTACAATGCCATAGGAAAGCCTAATTTATTTCTGGAGACTTTCTTTTAAGTGTGTTCTGGACATTGAAAACCTGAGCTTGATTTAATACGTATATACCGTCATCTATTGTACCGGACCCAATCAAAACTTGATTTAGGTGGATGCGAACTACATCGCTTACGAATGTAAAGTCATATCCCTCTCTTGAAAGTGAGGACACTGATATGATATTACAAGTCAAACTTGGTACATACAGACAGTTACGTAGAATCAATATCTGCCCACTTGTCAAACCTAGGCGATATTCTCCCACGGATTCAGCGTCTACGCTCATTCCGTTTGCAATTCTGAGAGACAAATCACCTATCCTTATAACTTTACGGTTTCTCAAAGCATGTAACGAATTACAGATATGAGATCCTGCTCCGGTATCTAGTACCCAGGAAGTATAGTTAATTGACAAACAGTTCTCAATTACAAACACACTTGAGGCTGAAGCCACAACATACTTTGTATCCTGGCTACTGGCTTCCAAAGCCCTGCAATCCTTCTGCCAATGTCCATTCTCATAACAATAGGAATATCCCTCCTTGCCTATACCAAGTCCCGAAACTTTTTCTCTTCCCTTTCCTCCTACTTTGCTGACACCGTATATCGGCTTTGTAGAGGTCTTCTTCTTTTCACCCTTTGCTTTCGCCTTGGATGAAGAAGAAGAAGGTCCCCTATTAAGCAGAGCTTGTGTCTCCCTGGTTTCTTTCAGGGTGTAAGTAGAGGGTAGGGACTGTGGAAATAAGTCAGTATATGACCTGTTTCCCAATGTGGTCTCCAGGTCCTTGAGCTCATCAATATAGCTAGTCATCGTAAGGACGTCGTCCCTTACAGATGACCCGTCAGCCGACCTCGCTTGAATTAATTCGTTCGAGGCCTCATATCTTGCGATATGAGACTGCTCTCCATATAAATCTTTGTTATGGAGAAAGATGGAAACAGAGTCCATCTTCTCGTGCTGCTTCTGGTATATACCATCAACTGAAGCCAACACGAGGCACTTGGCTTTCGCTTTATTCTTTTCCTTTGTCTGACGGATATCCATATCCGCGACGGTGGAAACTGGACCTGGGACGGAGGGATCTTGAGTAGTAATAGGGTGGTCCAGCTTGTCATAGGCAATGGTCATCTGGACAGACCTTTGCCAGTCATATAAGTTTGATTCAGTCAACTTGTTATCTAGATGTAACCTAGTCATGGTCACAAGGTCGCTGCAATGAGAGAGAGAGAAGAAAACACTTTAGCATGATGCTCTTGCAAGTTTAGATTGGTTTTTAATTTTATCTAAACTGGATGGCTCCCACTGTTTCTCGAATCCTTCCTCAAACCATAAAAGAAGAATTAGCCAGGACTATTCTCACTGTACAATTCTTGCTTAACCGTTCAGCCAGGCTAGTGTCGATACTTCGAGGGAGGTTTTCCAACGCTTTCGCGAAGTTCCTTAATTAAAGAACCTCTTTTTTCTGGGGGCGTAACCCCGCTGACACCTTTCTTGACACCTACTTGGTTTATAGCATTGATCGTTAAGTGACGAATATCCTGATAAGTAGCATATACTCACAGTAGGATCAGGATCCAAATATCATCGTATGATAATGTTGAAGGAATCCTACCAACATTCATCAAACTCCAAATGGTATGCATCTGTTTGCAAATTTCAGTTTCTTTAGAAATTCCCGATATAAATTTTTGCCCCATGTTCTTATGATCTTGACTAAGGGCCAACAAATCATAAGTCACATGTTAATTTCTGCCCATCATTATCCTGTTGATTTGAACCCATCCGTATATACTCTTGACTAAGGGCAAAACAAAGTACGACTGTCCCAAACCAACTCATCTATCTATACAACAAATGAATACCCCAGCAGCTACCAATCACTATGTCTTGACTAAGGGCCAAACAAACATAGCTTGAATACTACTGACCATTCATAAGAAATGACGGAGGGCTACGACTGGTTTTGGCGAAACCGTGAACGTAATGAACTTGATATAATCGAAGGAACCTGATAGCTTTTTAAAAGGAGTGGTTAAAGCTCCGCAATTAAAAATTTTGCTCTTTTAAAATAACCTAGTGGTTTCTTTTAAATTGTTCCAACGATTCAACTTTTGGTTTATTTTCTTTGCATTATAAATAATGCGTCCCATCATTAACCTATCATTGCAGAAAACAACGAAAATACAACGTCCTCTTATGCCATCCGCATTTGCCATGGGGTCCCGTCATCACCCGTTAGGTTACTTAACTAACGACAGAGCGGGGGCTGGGCTAGCGCGGGTGTAAAACATAAGTGACGTCTAAATAGCTATCATATATAGATATTGTACATTCGTCAGACGCAATAATAGGCATTCCAGATCACAGATGAACTTTATTGGATTTGCAAGCAATCCGTGTTTGTTTTGAGCCTGCAACAAAATACAGATTACACAGTTGTGATGAATAGCCAATACCCCACACAAGACCCCAACGGGTACGGCAAACTACCCGCCCGGCAGTTTGTGCACCCCACCTTGGGTCTGTCCTAGGAGCAAAAACAGTAAAATGAAATAATACAACGGTGGCTACAACCGCAACCTGGATGTGCCCCGCAAAAATAATATTACAACAAATTACATTTACATCAAATGAATTAAATAATAACCCATCACATAACCCAGGCTATACATCACAACAGTCCAACACAGTTCATATACACAAACAGATAAAATCCATTACAGAAATGTGCAACCCCCTACCAACCGACATACTAGCAGTTAGGGAAGGTTTACGAACACATTATACAAACACTGATATAATCATATTAGCAAACATCGCAAAATTTCGATCGGAAAAACGCTTTTAGATTCTACTCCAATACTTCTCTGTGAACCTGAGATTTTAGCAGAAAATAAAACATTCCAGAAACATTACTGTTAACACCTATGAGTTACTGAAGAAATTGGGGCTGACTCGGGCCTAACTCGGCCGCGGATCCGCCGCGGATCCCATGGATCCGCCGCGGTTCCGCGGTGAGATAGTCTAGTCACAGGCCCAAATTTCTTCAGTATCCCTAATTTTCCCTGCTTGTTATTCTGAAGCACCCTGAAAAATTTTTGGAGCCAGTTTAAAAAACAACAGCAAGTGTGATAATCGGCGATGTTTTCGGTTGCTTTTTGCGTTCGAAATCTTTACGACTTTGCTAATTAGTTATTTATTGTTTAGCGAGGCTCTGATACCACTGTAAGTCGATGTACAACACCCCACGACTAGCGGGGAGGCGGAAATATGAAAAACGATCTTGTTCTTTGCATAAACATCGACTAACCGCATGAATCGAAGCTAAACGATAATTAACATCAAACATAGAAGTTCTAAACTACTATGTGAAGTGATTATACCTAAAGAACTGTGTCCTTCGTCTTTACGAACTCTACCTCCTCCTCGGCCTTCTCCAAGTAGTAGACGATCCACCACGAGAGCTAAACTCCAAGCTTTGCCTCTAAACTTGAGGCAACTAGGTATCTTTAAGTGCTAATCAAAGTACCTAGATGAAATAGAGTATGGTTATGGATTAAGTAGTCTAACTAATCCTTGTACTCAACACATGAGAAGGGAGGATTAGGGTTTGAAGAGAGAGAGCTTGAGGAAAGAGAAGGTGAGAAGAATAATTGATATGAGAAAATGAGTTATCATAATATATATGAAGCATTAAGATTTATCATTAAAAGAAAATAAAATGATGAATAATCATGCTTCACAAATATCTAATGGTGATTCATCTCCATGAGTCATTAAGCATTTATCATGCATTAATGACATGGATGAATCACTCATATGACTCACTAATCTCATTTAATGTATATGCCACCTTAACCTCCTTAGTCACCATCTTCTAGAAGCTTCTCGCGCAATTACGAGAACGCCCCTCCTATCCGTGAAAACACGGAAAAACTTTAGACTGTATAAATCCAATAACCGGATACTAGTAACTGGCTTAAACCAAAGCCGACTAGTAAAAACTGTCCGAAAGTCGTACGTGCGTAAACACACGTATGCGTCCGAACCATTGTCGTAAAACCATACGACCTCTATATCGTTTCGCCTGGAGTAGGGAAACTCTCTGCGTGGGACTCTAGAGACTCGACTACTACGCTGGCAGTGGGTTTAACCACAGACCGCAAGCGGCACTAGCTGTACGTAACGGTCCCCAGATAGATGTCGATAAGAAGGCCGATGAGAAAACCCATCCGAACTCTTACTGAGTCTGATGTGACAATCTCCGTACAGTCCGGTCTGTTCGTCTAAGACTATCGCATATCGAGCCTAGGGGGCGGCAAGCGTCAGTCCCCTAATAGCGGTAAAAGTCGTGTCGGAGCGTAGCCCATTACACCCTGAGAAACTACTGGAACCTACCAGCAAATCTCGCTTGCCCTGGCCAGGGACTTTGCGTAATGGCTCTCTGACAAAGCGCGATATCAACCCCCAATACCGGGAGAGACGAATCCTATCTAACCGCCACTGCCTCCAAGTTCTCGGGACTGCACCCAACTGCTACCTGTTTGCACGACTCCTTTGAGCCGTGGTAGGGTAGCAATCTAAGAACAGTGGGACACACTCGAGGCGAAGTAGCAGTGTCAAGTCTGCGGACTATGCTGTACTCATGTCACCTAGGAACTATTCACCGACGACTGGTATAAAACCAACCAACAGTTCCCTGTGAGTCCTGTCCGGTGTACCCGTAACCTAATGAGCACCTGCATACTATCTCCAGTACAACGTACTGACGGCTGTGGGACAGACCATCTCCCCAACTGGGATGAGAAGCGTACACACTAGTCTACTCCGGAGTATCGATGTCCTGTCTCGATAATCCAATGACTAGGGACCTGAATAAGGATGTGCTTGTAGACTACCCAGCCCCCACTAGTGTGACTGCCATCACAACGCTGGTAGTCAAGCAAGATCCTAAGAGCTCTATCAATACGTATACTCACATATTAAGATAGAAAAACCAAGCAGCATACTACCATGTTTAGCAAGACTGTTATATACAAGTGAATATTCCAAGCTTCCATTAAGTAATATACAAACTAGTATGATACAGTAATGGCCTTCTAGGGCATAAACACTAACAGGTTGCCCTTGGATTTGAGGTACTAAAACTTGGTGTCTTGCTCAGTATAGGATATCAATGGCTTCTCAATGCACCGCATGCAACAACTCCCGTTCCACCCCAACTGAAGGGGTAACTTATGGGTCTAATGCGGCCTCTATTTTTTCAATGCCGGTGGGACAAGTCACACAAGCCACTACTGGATTGTTCTTTAGGACCATGCTCCCACCTGTAAGTTTTGGTGCCTCGGTGCCGGAAGAAGAAGCTCCCAAAAGGTCGGTCTTCGATCGACTGGCAACCACAATGGCCCCTTTCAACGGGCCATCCAAATATGGCATCTCAGTCTTCACAGGCTGAGCAAGAATTCAAACGGGCCTGCAAAGAAGCTCGTAATACCTGAAGGGGCTACCCAAAACGGATAGCTATCCCAACTCCTGCTGCCAGCGAAGCCGTCAAAGGTGCTTCCCCCATTAGGCAGTCGGTCTTCGAAAAATTGACCGCTGCTCCTCAAACTCTACCAAGGACGTCGGTTTTCAACAGGCTAACGCCGATTGAAGCCCCTCAGCAAAGCCGGGGGCATGAAGAAGATGCTTCCAAAACTAAGGCGATCCCTTCTGCAAGGCACACTCGACGTCGCCACTGGCGCTAAGTGAGAGAAGTCGGGGGCAACTCCCCCTCTGGACTCACCCCACCAACTCCAATGGTGGAAGTCAACGCTGCCGTTCCAACTGGGAACAAATTTGAACCGCTTAAGAGGGTGCGCAAGAACTCTGTTCACCGCCGAAAGACGGACTGGAACGTTGGGACGTCTGGCCTGAATTCTAGGGGAAGATGCGATTTGGATTTATCCGTCCACCTCTCCGAAGATACCAAGTTGATTTATGGCACCGTATATCGGAGGTTTGAACAGATGCGACCGTTGTAGCAGACTTTATCAGATTCCCCCTCGTTTGTGAAGTTTTTTTGATTGTGGGGACGCTCTTCCATGCAGGAGCAAGCCCCCGTAGTTAATTACATTACCGTATTGCGATAACCACTTTCTCCTGCTCCGGAAGTTCACTTTGTGTCGTGTGTTTTTTTTTGTTTAGGTTGGCCGTGGACGGAGACTAGTTTCTGTCGTCGCCTGTAGGGCGCGGATTAGTCTAAATCCGTATATTTTAGATTTGGGCTTGGGTCAATTTAAGGATCATTAATCTGGTTTGAGATTAAGATCGAATTAAAACATATGAGCGTTTGGGCTCAATTATTTTAGTTTAAAGACCTCATTGTCCATTATCGCTATGTTTGAGGCGAAATGTTAGTTTAAGGACGTTTCGGTCCATTATCGCCGTATTTGGGGGCGAATATTAGTTTAACGATGTTTCGGTCCATTACCGCCGTATTTGGGGGCGAATATTAGTTTAACGACGTTTGGGTCCTTTATCGCTGTATTTGGGGGCGAATGTTAGTTTAAGGACGTTTCGGTCCAATATCGCCGTATTTGAGGGCGAATATTAGTTTAAGGACATTTCGGTCCAGTATTCATTTTGTGTGCACATGCATTTGTTACATGACGAAGTGAACAATGGTGATATGGAATATGCCCAATTTGGGGCACGATCCGATTTGAGGCATGCACGTCAATTTGGAAGTGCATCAAGCAGTTATTGGTCGTTGGGACCCGCCGCCTCTCTGAAGACATTGAAGAATTACAACGCCATGTATGAGAAGTGTGAAGAGATGTACTCTTAAACCAAATCCCGTATTTGAGGGAAAAATGGGTAATGGTCCTAAGAATTGTTAGTCGTATTTGAGACTAAGATTACCTTAGAAGATACGGGATGAATATCATCTTGGATATCATCAATATTTTTAAGGATCATTTTTACCTAAGATCCATCAAAAGAGCATTTGGGCTCAGCTGCGGGAAGAACTTCAGAGACCTAGCCAATTTGAGGGCTTGGTTTGCTTAGTCTTTTCTTTTATTCAAAAGTGCTAGGCACTTATTTGGGCTCAGTTTGTTCAGCCATTTTCTTTTATGCCAAAGTGCTGAGCAATTATTTGACCTCTGACGCTCACTTATATGATATGTGAAGCATTTAATCATGGGCGCCGCCCAATGAGCGCTGAGCACTCAGTCATTTTGGCTGTTTGTGGAGTGCTAAGCACTTTTCCCTCTTTTCTCTTTCTTCCCTCCCTTTTTTTTGGTGGCGCCCATGTGAGGAATACGTGAAGCGCTGGGCGCTGCCCAATCAGTGCTAAACACTCAGCCGTTTTGGCTTTTTATAGAGTGCTAAGCACTCTTTATATGGCGCCCACGTGTGTTTCACGTGAAGCACTAAGCGCTGTTGAAGAGGGGCGCCCACGTGGGAAACGCGTGATGCGCTAGTTTATTTTATATGGAGATTTAATTTATGTTGATGTTTTTAGAGAACTTAAATCTCTGTTAATGGTATTTTGACGATTAACGATCATCACGATCATTATTTTGAGGATCTTGGATCGTTTTTTTTAAAGAAATATGTTCTTGACTTGAAGGAACTAAGTTTCTGGAGTATTATGGACTTCATGTTTTTTCATGTTCTTGTATCCATATTCTCCTCTGAATGTTTGATTCTCAAGAACAAGATCTTCCTGATGAGAATTAAATTCTCAATTTGTGGAAGACTTGTCTTGTGGATCTCAGATCCAGAGAAAGAACTGACTTCTTCTAAAAGGGTTAAATCTTTAGATGTGATATGTTCCCTGTTGAAAAAACGCGACCGGGACGTTGGGACGTCGAGGCCTGAATTTCGAGGGCAGATTCTAATTGGTGATATCCGTCCACCTCTCCGAAGATGCCAAGTTGATTTATGGCACCATGTATCGAAGGTTTAAACGGATGCGGCCGATGTAGCAGACTTCGTCAGATTCCCCCTCATTTGAGGGATTTTTTTGATTGTAGGGACGCTCTTCCCTGCAGGCGTAAGCCCCTGCAGTTAATTACGCTACCGCATCGCGGTAACCACTTTCTCCTTTTCCAGATGGTCACTTCGTGTCGTGTGTGTTTGTTTTGTTTTTGGTTACCCGTGGATTGTATACGGAGACTAATTTATGTTGTCGTCCGTAGGACGTGGATTAGTCCCAATCCGTATTTTCTTAGATTTGGGTTTGGGGGTTGGGTTTAAGGATACATTAGTCTCATTTGAGACTGAGATCAACTTAAACATTTGTTAAGGATACGTTAGTCTCATTTCAAACTAAGATCAACTTAACGGGACTGTTTAGATCCAACAAAAGAGCATTTGGGCTCTATTGTTTAGTTTAGGGACATTGCAGTCGATTACCAGTTTAAGGAAATGGTGGTCCAATACCAGTTTAAGGATATAGTGGTCCATTGTTAGTTTAAAGACATCTCGGTCAAAGTTAAGGACATCATAGTCCGTGAGTTTAAAGACCTCACAGTCAAGGTTAAGGACGTCATAGTCCATGGGCTTAAGGACCCCACAGTCCAGTTTAAAGACGTCATAGTCTATGGAGTGTATGGTTGTCGGGACCCGTCACCTCTCTGAAGACGTTGAAGGATTACAACGACAAATATCAAATGAGTTCAGAGATGTACCCTTGAACCAAAGTTGATTGGGAGATCTGTAGTCCAATTTGGAACTAAAATCAATTAATTAGATTATGAGCACGTGGGCTCAGTTAAATCTGAATTGAGGACTTATGGCCAATTTGGGCTAAGTCCAATTAAGTTTGAAATGTTGGCCCTTTGTTGGCCTATTGAACATTTGTCTGGGTTCAGCCCCTCATTATTTAGCAATGCTTAAACAGGGGTTTGGGGTTCTGACCATATTTTATGTCTTGCTGGGCACTGACAATTCATCATGGCTTTGGGATTTTATTTTGAATGTCATATAAAATGATCAAGTTTGGAAGAATGTGGTTGGGGTTCAATTAAAGGAGAGATCTTGTCTCTGGAAAACTTAGCTGATCTGGGTTAAGGCTGGTTTGAAAATAGTGTTAAACACTAAAGCATATTTGGCTATCACGTGCTCCCACGTGATGCATAAAATATAGTGTTAAACACTAAGACTGGAGCGCTCACGTGGGGTCACGTGAGGCGCCTAAAGATTGGGCCTTGCCTCTGTTTATTTTATTCCCAGAATATAAGTGTTAAACACTTTAAGTCTTCAGGCAATCACGTGTGGGCACGTGATGGGTACCCATGCACTGATTTATTAAAGTGTTTATTAGGGGTCATGTGGGGTCACGTGAGGGCGTCCAAAATCGATTCTGCCTTTGGCTTTATTCTCTTTGTTTTGAAGGTCACGTGGGAGCATGTGAGGCATTGCCTCTAGGCTAATTCCTTCTTATTTTGAGGGGTCCCTTAATGGGTCACGTGGGGGCACGTGACCTTATCTTGTTTGCTCTTTTCTGATCTTTGAGGATAGGGGTCACGTGTTACCACGTGACCAATTTCTTTACATGCATGGAGGCTTTTAGTCTCTTATTTTAAGAATTAAATTCTCTGTAGGGTTAAACCCTAATTCTGTTTTGGAGGAATTAAATTCCTTTGTATGTGGAAAAATTAAATTCTTATCTGGGAGAATTAAATTCTCATGTAGGGTTAAACCCTAGTTTTATCTTGGAGGAATTAAATTCCTGTGAATTTGGGAGAATTAAATTCTCATATAGGGTTAAACCCTAGTTCTGTTTGGGAAGAATTAAATTCCTGTGAATTTGGGAGAATTAAATTCTCATATAGGGGTTAAACCCTAGTTTTACTTTTTGGGAGAATTAAATTCTCTAAACTCAATTCTCCCTTTAAGTTTTTGATCTGCATGGCAGAATCTCCCCGATGAGAATTAAATTCTCAACCTGTGGGGAGATTTGCTTCTGCAGATCTTCAACCAGAGGAAGAACTAAGTTCTTCTGCAGAAGAGTTAAACTCTTAGATTGAGAATTAAATTCTCCTTTTGTTTTATGAAGCTTTGATCCCTTTCCCCTTTCTCACCTAGGGTTTCTTTTCTTGAGAATTAAATTCTCCTTTTTTCTCTCTCTGTTCTTTTCTTTCAGAAAATTCCAAGATCCAAAAATTCTATATCCCCTTCCTCTTCTTGGCTCCTATTTATAGGAGAAACAAAAGAATCAATTTGTTTAGTAAATCTTTCATTCAAAGATTTTGTTTGTTTTTGTAACTAATATGATCTCAGTGAATTTTATTCACCATTGGATTTTTAATCCAAAAGATATTCTGTTTGTTATTCTTGGTGAATTTTAGGGAAATCTTTCCTTGTATAAAAAACTTTCCATAAATTGGTGATTTTTAATCACCATTGGATTTTTAATCCAACGGTGCTCCACTTTACAGAGCACAATCCTTCTGTTTGGAAAGATCTAGGAAAATATTAAGGTTTTTGATTTCCCTTAATTAGAATTTAATTTTATTAGTTCAGAAGGCATAAAAGCCTATCACGTGTTGGCACGTGATCCTATTGTTCAATCATTGAAATAGAATTTGATTCTATCAATTAAAGAGCTGAGAGACCTGTCACGTGTTGACACATGACCCTCTTTTATTCAGAATTTGATTCTGCCTTTTAGCAGTACTAAGGAATCATCACATGTCAGCACGTGACCCTTGGTCACGTATGAGCACGTGATGCCCCATTGGGGTTTTTCCTTAGTGTTTCATTATACTTTATTAATCCTTTTCAGTGGGCTTAAAGGTCCATCACGTGTGGGCACGTGACTCCATTAATTGATTGTTTGATTAGAATTTAATTCTATCAATTTAGAGAGCTTAGGATCCCATCACGTGTTGACACGTGACCCCCCTTTGATCAACATTTTAAACAGAATTAAATTCTGCTTCTTTAAAGAGTTAAGGAATCATCACGTGTCAGCACGTGACCTTTGGTCACGTGCAGACATGTGATGCCTCGTCGGGATCTTTCTTTGCCGTTTTATCATGCCTTTTAATTCCTTCAGTGGTTTCTTTAAAGGTTCGTCACGTGTGGGCACGTGACTCCCCTAATTGTTTGCTTGATTAGAATTTTACTTTTATAATAACATATTCCCAGGAAACCATCACGTGTTAGCACGTGACCCTTGGTCACGTGTGAGCATGTGATACCCCATTGGGGTATTTCCTTATATTTTGTTATATTTTTGTTTGACCAGAATTTAATTCTATAAAGCAGAGATCGCAGGAACCTATCACGTGTCAACACGTGACCCTTGGTCACATGTGAGCACGTGATACCCCACTGGGGTATTTCCTGACTTTTTTGTTACATTTTTGTTTGATTTAGAATTTAATTCTATAAAGTGGAGATCATAGGAAACTATCACGTGCCAATACGTGACCCTTGGTCATGTGTAAGCACGTGATACCTCATTGAGGTATTTCCTGATTTTTATCAGCGAACATGATATTGTAGAGATATTTTGATTTCTTTTCTTTACCGAGAGTTTCAAAAATGAAGCTCTTCTTCTTCTTTTTTTTCTTCTCCGTGGTCTCTTTGTCTCTGTATATCTCTCTCTCTCTTCTCTCTCCTGTGAGACTTGAAGTCTCGGGTTCTTTATATAGTGGAGGCAGATTGTTAATTAGTTTTGAGAAAATCTCTTATTGAGAGATTCCAATTGATTTAATTGGTCTCAAAATTGATTTGGGGAATTTTACCCACCATTAGATCTTTGATTCAAGGACTTCTGTTTTTTACAGAATATGATTTTCGTTTTTAACGAGATTGGGGAAATATTTTCCCCTATACAGAATTTATTCTGTAAGATGGTGATTTTTTAATCACCATCGGATTTTTAATCCAAGAGTTCTCTGTTTTAAAGAGAGCGGTCTTTTTGTTTGGAAAGATTGAGATAATATATTCCCAAAAATAGAATTTTATTCTATTGTTGGATCATTGATCTAACCGAGAGTATCTTTCTTATTTAGAAAGATCTGGAAGATATTTTCTCCTAATAGAATTTGATTCTTTATTTTTGATAATTTATCATCTCCGTTGGATTTTTGATCCAACGGCTCTGTTTGTAGAATTTAATTCTACTTAGGCGCCGGCGCTCACGTATTGTGCACGTGAGCGCCACTTAAGTATTTAATTCTTATAATGGGTATTTATGTGCTTTGCACATTGGCGCCCGCGTGAGAAACACGTGCGGCGCCATCTAAAAGTTTAACTCTTATGTAATGAACTTTTCTGTGCTTTGCACATTGGCGCCCGCGTGAGGAGCACGTGAGGCGCCACCATAGGATTTAATCCTATAAGATTGGCTCTGGAGATGGCGCCCTCGTGGAGAGCACGTGAGGCGCTGCCTCATTGATGAAGGTTTCTTTTCTCCTTCTTTCTTTGCTTTTCCCGAGTCAAACTTTCTTTTCCAATGCCTTCTTTCGTCAGAGCTTGGAAATAGTTCCACCATGCACAACATTTTCTGTGCTGAGACTTAAATGCCTCCCATTATAATATGAAACAATGCACCTCTTCTCTCTCACGTTCAGAGAATCATTTTAACAAAGGAGAGTCATGGCTTGCAATCGTCCACATGCTCATCGGCAGCCATAGGAGGTGCCCATCGAGAAAATTGATCCTCGTTTTGTTGCACGCTTGGTGAATCCTTCTTTTACGGATGACCAATGTGATGCGGTGCTGCGCGAGCTCTTGACTCTTAGAGGATCTTCTCTCCCCATCGGCTCCATTTGGCTCCGGATGATCCTCCTATTTGTGCTCGATGACATTCCCCCTCATCCAGCGGAGATGACTCCGGCGATACTTGGCGTAGCGGAGGACAAGATCGAGTGCTTTCATGGAGCACTTTTGATTACCATGCCTCTGAGGGATCGCTCTGTTCAGCTGCTAAGCCAGATACGGGCTGAGCGGGCTATCATGTCTTCCTTCGCTGATGAGCACGGCGCTAACCGATGGGGAGAGACTCCTCGTGAAGATCGCCGCTTCGTCATGATGGAGAAGACATAGAGGACTTTAGAAAACTTTATTCATAGTTTTGTAAACCTTTGTACTTTTGATCCCTTGTTTGGTGATCTATTTCCTGTAGAATAAAATGTTTATTTAAATGCTTTCCTTTTATCATTGACTACCGGGTGCTTCCTTTCTAACACCTATTCTTCCTCTGATTGTATTGTTGCAACTCACATGGGTGCATGTGCGTATATGAATGAGCCTACTTTCACACCTATCTGTAAACGAAACTTAAACTAGTGTAAACATATGCCCCCACTATTTTACTCACGGAGGTATACACGTGAGTGAAGTAGTGTAGCCTAATACGTAGAATACAACCAGTTTCGGGTTGGTGTATCGTTCATAACTTTTAGAATCTTGATCTGAGAAGATAGTAAGCGGACACAAGCGTCGTCATCTATCATTAACTCAAATCTTAATTCTAAACCCCGAGGCCTATGAGTTGCACCTTTCTTTTTCTTGATGTCTTGATATGGCACGAAGTAGTTTATCTACTCGTTTCGGAGTTTGTAGTTTATTCACTCATTTCGGAGTCTCTAGTTTATGTATTCATTTCGGAGTTTGTAGTTTATTCACTCGTTTTAGAGTTTCTAGTTTATGTACTCATTTCGGAGTCTCTAGTTTATGTACTCATTTCGGAGTTTGTAGTTTATTCACTCGTTTCGGGGTTTCTAGTTTATGTACTCGTTTCGGAGTTTCTAGTTTATGTACTAGTTTCGGAGTTTGTAGTTTATTCACTCGTTTAGGAGTTTCAAGTTTATGTACACGTTTCGGAGTTTGTAGTTTATTCACTCGTTTCAGAGTTTCTAGTTTATGTACTCGTTTCGGAGTGCTTTTAGTTTACCTCCCTTGGGTTTACAGGCAAACTTGTCCTAACGTTATATACAGATAACCTCCATTTTTTACGACAGAGGTCCGTTAAGTTTGTGGTACTAGGGTTTTAGTCCGTGATACCGTCGCGTTGGTCGATGTATTCCTCGATATGCGGCCTTCAAGCCGTTATTCGAGTAGCCCCACGATTGTAGTGTCTCTGATCCTTTCGGGGGCTGGACAAGACGTTTTCAAGTAATCTCCTTATGTTATATTACCGTCGGAAGAGCAAACGTTAGGGATTTTCCATGATACTTTTTACTTGAAGTTAGGCTCAGTTTGGAGCCCCGATGAGTCATAACCATTCCGCATTGGTGTGGGATGATCTCCGATAGTCTTTTAAGTTTTATATGAGTTTCCTTCAAGACCCGAAGCTGGGAATATGCCGTTGTTCCCGCCAAAAATTACAGCGCAAAAGAGCCCAAGACATCAAATGGCAGCGATACGCTTAAGAAAATGCGAACCAGTATTTTC
The DNA here is from genome assembly GCA_030015575.1 of Agapanthus africanus. Taxonomy (NCBI): domain Eukaryota; kingdom Viridiplantae; phylum Streptophyta; class Magnoliopsida; order Asparagales; family Amaryllidaceae; genus Agapanthus; species Agapanthus africanus. The sequence continues at coordinate 637,495,470 of JASDDO010000014.1, read as the reverse complement.
CGGGCTATTTTTTTGACAAACTCCCGAATGTAAAACAGCTAAATTTTGATTGTATCGAAAGTGTCTCGAAAAATCCTTCGATTTGATATATTATGGGCCTCATAATTCATCCGGGATCAAAAGTTACAAGGCATCACGTGCCTACACGTGATCGGAGGTCACGTGCAGACACTTGATGGGTTCCTAAGCTCTCTGATTAATAGAATTAAATTCTAATTAAATAATCAATTAGTGGGGTCACATGCCCACACGTGATGAGCCTTTAAACCCACTGAAAGGGATTAAAAGATATTATAAAACAGTAAGGAATACCCCAATGGGGCATCACGTGTCCACACATGACCAAAGGTCACATGCAGACACGCGAGGGGTTCCTAAGCTCTTAATTAATTGAATTAAATTTTAATCAAACAATCAATCAATGGGGTCACGTGCCAACACGTGATGGGCCTTTTAAACCCACTAAAAAGAATTAAAAGTATAATAAAATAACAAGGAATACCCCAATGGGGAATCACGTGTCCACACGCGACTAAGGGTCACGTGCTGACACGTGATAATTCCCGAGTGTTTTAAAAACAACAGAATTAAATTATGGCTAAAAGCTTAAACAGTGGGGTCACATGTTCATACGTGATAGGCATTTAAACCTTCAGTACTAATAGAATTAAATTCTAAATTAAGAGAAATCAAAAACCCTAATATTTATTTAGATCTTTCCAAACAAAAAGATTGCGCTCTGTAAAGAGGAGCAACGTTGGATTAAAAATCCAATGGTGATTAAAAATCACCAATTTATGGAAAGATTTTATACAAGGAAAGATTTCCCTCAAATTCACCAAGAATAACAAACAGAATATCTTTTGGATTAAAAATTCAATGGTGAATAAAATTCACCGAGTGATCTAAAAGATCATGTTGGTTACAAAAACAACCAAAATCTTTCAATGAAAGATTCACTAAACAATTCGATTCTTTTCTTTCTCCTATAAATAGGAGACAAGAAGAAAAGAGAGGGGATCTACTTTTTTTTGAGAGAAGAACAGAGAGAAAAAAGGAGAGAAGAATTTAATTCTCAAGAGAGAAAAGAAAATTTCTTCAGAAGAGAAAAGAAACCCTAGGTGAGAAAAGGGAAAGAGATCTAAGTTCCATAAAACAAAAGAGAATTTAATTCTCAAATTAAGAGTTTAACTCTTCTGAATAAGAACTTAGTTCTTTCTCTGGTTGAAGATCTGCAGAAGCAGATCTCCCCACAAGTTGAGAATTTAATTCTCATCGGGGAGATTCTGCCATGCAGATCCAAAACTTAGAGGGAGAATTGAGTTTAAGGAATTTAATTCCCCCAAATACATAGGAATTTAATTCCTACAAATAAAACTAGGGTTCAACCCTATATGAGAATTTAATTCTCCCAAATTCATAGGAATTTAATTCCTCCAAATAAAACTAGGGTTCAACCCTATATAAGAATTTAATTCTCCCAAATTCACAGGAATTTAATTCCTCCCAAATAAAACTAGGGTTTAACCCTATATGAGAATTTAATTCTCCCAAATTCATAGGAATTTAATTCCTCCAAGACAGAACTAGGGTTTAACCCTATATGAGAATTTAATTCTTCCACATACATAGGAATTTAATTCCTCTAAAACATAATTAGGGTTTAACCCTACAGAGAATTTAATTCTTAAAACAAAGAGACTCGAAAGCTCTCCAAGAACTTGGTCACGTGGTGACACGTGACCCCTATCCTCAATGATCAGAAAAGAAAGAATAAAACTAGGTCACGTGCCCCCACGTGACCCCTAAACAGATCCCCCAAAATGAGAAGGGAAAAAGCTTGGAGGCAATGCCTCACGTGCTCCCACGTGACTTCCAAAACGAAAGGAACAAGGCAAGGGCAGAATCAATTTTGGGCGCCCTCACGTGTCGCCACGTGACCCCTAATAAAACATTTTAAAAATCAATGCACGGGTACCCATCACGTGCCCACACATGATGGCCGTTAAGATCAAGTGTTTAACACTTCTGTGAATATTCTGAGAACAAATAACAGAGGCAATGCCTCACGTGTCTCCAAGTGACCTTTGACTAATACCTTTTCAAAAGGGCAAATGAAGTGAAACCGAGAAATTAATACCCAATACATGGGCACTATCACTTGTCTACACGTGATGGTTACAAAGATTAAGTGTTTAACACTTATTGGCAGATTTTGAGAGTAAAATAAAGGAAGTCTGGCCCAATTCTCTGGCGCTTCACGTGACTCCACGTGACCGCCTCATTTTTAGTGTTTAACACTATTTTGAGTGCTTTGTCCCTAGTGTTTAACACTGTTTTAAATATATCACGTGAGGACACGTGACCGCCAGATGTTCTCTAGTGTTTAACACTATCTTAGCCTAAATTGGCTAAGTTTTCCAGAGGCAAATATCCCCTTCAAATGAGCCTTAAAATCCAGAACTATAATATTTAAGTGCTCAACCAAAGATAAAATGTTCTCATAGCCCTCAAACTTTTGTTTTGCATTGCTAAATAATGAAAGGTTGAACCCAGACAAATGTTCAACATGCTAACAAAGGGCCAACATTCCAAACTTAATTGGACTTAGCCCAAATTGGCCATAAGTCCTCAATTCAGATTTAACTGAGCCCATTGTTCCCGTCAAAAATTCTGCGCAAAAGAGCCCAAGATATCTAATGGCAGCGATACGTTTAAGAAAATACGAATCAGTATTTTCCGGGCTGTATTTTGATAAACTCCCGAACGAGAAACAGCTAAATTCAGATAATATTGAAAACGTCTCAAAAAACCCTTTGATTTGATATATTATGGGCCTCATAATTCATCTGGGATCAAAAGTTATGAGGCATCACGTGCCTACACGTGATCGGGGGTCACGTGCAGACACGTGATGGGTTCCTAAGCTCTTAATTAATAGAATTAAATTCTAATTAAATAATCAATCAGTGGAGTCACGTGATGAGCCTTTAAACCCACTGAAAGGGATTAAAAGATATTATAAAACAACAAGGAAAACCCCAATGGGGCATCACGTGTCTACACGTGACCAACGGTCACGTGCAGACACGTGATGGGTTCCCAAGCTTTTAATTAATAGAATTAAATTCTTATCAAATAATCAATCAATGGGGTCACGTGCCAACACGTGATGGGCCTTTTAAATCCACTAAAAGAATTAAAAGTATAATAAAATAACAAAGAAAACCCCCAATGGGGCATCACGTGCTCACACGTGACCAAGGGTCACGTGCTGACACGTGATAATTCCCGAGTGCTTTAAAAACAACAGAATTAAATTCTGGTCAAATTCTTAATCAGGAGGTCACGTGCCAACACGTGATGGGTTTCTAAAGATCTATGAATTAATAGAATTAAATTCTAAATTAAGGGAAATGAAGAACCCTAATATTTCTTTAGATCTTTCCAAACAAAAAGATTGCGCTCTGTAAAGAGGAGCACCGTTGGATTAAAAATCCAATGGTGATTAAAAATCACCAATTTATGGAAAGATTTTATATAAGGAAAGATTTCCCTGAAATTCACCAAGAATAATAAACAAAATATCTTTTGGATTAAAAATCCAATGGTGAATAAAATTCACTGAGTGATCTAAAAGATCATATTGGTTACAAAATCAATTAAAAATCTTTCAATGAAAAATTCGCTAAACAATTTGATTTTTTTCTTTCTCCTATAAATAGGAGCCAAGAAGAAAAGAGAAGGGATCTACTTTTTTTTTGAGAGAAGAACAGAGAGAAAAAAGGGAGGAGAATTTAATTCTCAAGAGAGAAAAAAATAGAGGAGAATTTAATATTCAAGAGAGAAAAGAAAGGAGAATTTAATTCTCAACAAAGAAAACCCTAGGTGAGAAAAGGGAAAAAGAAAAAAACTTCATAAAAGAGAATTTAATTCTCAAAATCTAAGAGTTTAACTCTTCTGCAAGAAAAATGAACTTAGTTCTTCCTCTAGTTGAAGATCTGCAGAAGCACATCTCCCCATAGGTTGAGAATTTAATTCTCATCGGGTTGAGATCCTGCCATGCAGATCCAAAACTTAGAGGGGGAATTGAGTTTAGAGAATTTAATTCTCCCAAAACAAAATTAGGGTTTAACCCTATATGAGAATTTAATTCTTCCAAATTTACAGGAATTTAATTCCTTCAAGATGAAACTAGGGTTTAACCCTATATGAGAATTCAATTCTCCTAAAATTACAGGAATTTAATTCCTTCAAGATGGACAAAACTAGGGTTTAACCCTAATTGAGAATTTAATTCTCTCAAATTCACAGGAATTTAATTCCTCTTAAAATGAAATTAGGCTTTCACCCTATACAAGAATTTAATTCTTTTACATATATGGGAATTTAATTCCTCTGAAAGAAATTATGGTTTAACCCTATATATAAGAATTTAATACTTTCATAATAGGAATTTAATTCCTCCAAAATCATGATCAGGGTTTAACCCTACAGAGAATTTAATTCTCAAAATAAAATAAAAGAGACTTAAGAGATTTCTGTGCATGAAAAGAATTAAGGTAATGTGTCCCCACGTGACCCCTGAAAAAGGTCCACAAAAATGAGAAGGAAAAAGCACTGAGGCAACGCCTCACGTGCTCCCACGTGACCTCCAAAACACAGAAAGAAAAAGCAGAAGAAAAGAAGCTTTGGGCGCTCTCACGTGCCCCCACGTGACCCCTCAGCAAGTGCTTTAATAATTGATGCATGAATCTCCATCACGTGTCGACACGTGAGGCTCAAAATAAAAATAAAAAGTGTTTAACTTAATTGCAGAACAAAGTAAAGGGATCTGGACCCACCTTTTGGCGTCCTCACGTGTCCACACGTGACCCCTTTTTCTTTAGTGTTCAACACTAATTCGAGAGCTCTATTCCCAGTGTTTAACACTGATTGTTTTTTTGTGTTTAACACTAATTTGAGGACTTTACTTTTAGTGTTTAACACTAATTTGAAAACCTTATTTCCAGTGTTTAACACTGTTGTTTTCTAGTATTTAACACTAATTTGGGGATTATATTTCCAGGATTTAACACTGATTGTCTTTTAGTGTTTAACACTAATTTGAGAGTTTTATCTCCAGTGTTTAACACTACTGTTCTCTAGTGTTTAACACTACTTTTACCCAAATTGGTTAATTTTCCAGAGGCGAAGCCTCCCATTCAAAATCGATTAAAAATCAAAACTATAATGTCTACTGCTCAATCAAAAATAAAAATGTTCTCAGAGCCCTCAAACTCTGATTTAGCATTGCTAAATAATGTGGGCTTGAACCCAGACAAATGTTTAATGGTCCAACAAAAGGTCAACACTTCAAATCCAATTGGACTTAGCCCAAGTTGGCCATAAGTCCTTAATTCAGATTTAACTGAGCCCATGTGCTCATAATTCTAATTAATTGATCTTAGTTCCAAATTGGACTACAGATCACTTAATCCACTTTGGTTCGAGGGTACATCTCTTCACTCCTCTGATATTTGTCGTTGTAATCCTTCAACGTCTTCAGAGAGGTGACGGGTCCCGACAACCACACATTTCATAGACTATGACGTCTTTAAACTGGACTGTGGGGTCCTTAAACCCATGGACTATGATGTCCTTAACCTTGACTGTGAGGTCTTTAAACTCATGGACTATGATGTCCTTAACCTTGACTGTGAGGTCTTTAAACTCACAGACTATGATGTCCTTAACCTTGACTGTGATGTCTTTAAACTCACGGACTATGATGTCCTTAACCTTGACTGTGATGTCTTTAAACTCACGGACTATGATGTCCTTAACCTTGGACCACCATGTCCTTAAACTGGTAATGGACCACCATGTCCTTAAACTGGTAATCGACCGCAATGTCCATAAACTAGACAATAGAGTCCAAATGCTCTCTTGTTGGATCTAAACGATCCCGTTAAGTTGATCTTAGTCTAAAATTAGACTAACGTATCCTTAACAAACGTTTAAGTTGATCTTAGTCTAAAATAAGACTAACGTATCCTTAAACCCAAACTCCAAACCCAAATCTAAGAAAATACGGATTTGGACTAATCCACGTCCTACGGGCGACGACATAAATTAGTCTCCATATACAATCCATGGGCAACCAAAAACAAAACAAACACACACGACACGAAGTGACCATCTGGAGAAGGAGAAAGTGGTTATCGCGATGCGGTAGCGTAATTAACTGCAGGGGCTTGCGCCTGCAGGGAAGAGCGTCCCCACAATAAAAAAAGCCCCTCAAATGAGGGGGAATCTGACGAAGTCTGCTACATCGGCCGCATCCGTTTAAACCTTCGATACATGGTGCCATAAATCAACTTGGCATCTTCGGAGAGGTGGACGGATATCACCAATTAGCATCTGCCCTCGAAATTCAGGCCCCGACGTCCCAACGTCCCGGTCGAGTCTTTTCGGTAGAGAACACCCATATGCTCATAACCTAATTAATTGATCTTAGTCCTAAATTGGACTACAGATCTCCCAATCAACTTTGGTTCGAAGGCACATCTCTTCACACCTCTGATACATGTTGTTGTAATTCTTCAATGTCTTCAGAGAGGTGGTGGGTCCCAATGGCCAATAACTATCTGGTGCATTTCCAAACCCACGTTTGCATCTGAACTTGGACCGCAATGTCCCTAAACTAAACAATAGAGCCCAAATGCTCCTTTGTTGGATCTAAATGATCCTGTTAAGTAGATCTTAGTATAAAATTAGACTAACGTATCCTTAACAAACATTTAAGTTGATCTTAATCTCAAACGAGATTAACGGTCCTTAAATCAATCCAATTACAGGTTTCCCAACCAACATTGGTTCAAGGGTACATCTCTTCACTGCTCTGATATATGTCGTTGTAATCCTTCAACGTCTTCAGAGAGGTGACGGGTCCCGACAATCATACATTCCATAGACTATGACGTCTTTAAACTGGACTGTGAGGTCCTTAAACTCACGGACTATGATGTCCTTAACCTCGACCGCGATGTCTTTAAACTAACATTGGACCACCATGTCCTTAAACTGGTAATGGACCGCAATGTCCCTAAACTAAACAACAGAGCTCAAATGCTCTTTTGTTGGATCTAAATGATCCTGTTAAGTAGATCATAGTCTAAAATTAGACTAACGTATCCTTAACAAATATTTAAGTTGATCTTAATCTCAAACAAGATTAACGATCCTTAAATCAATCCAATTACAGGTTTCCCAACCAACATTGGTTCAAGGGTACATCTCTTCACTGCTCTGATATATGTCGTTGTAATCCTTCAACGACTTCAGAGAGGTGACGGGTCCCGACAACCATACATTCCATAGACTATGACGTCTTTAAACTGGACCGTGGGGTCCTTAAACTCACGGAATATGATGTCCTTAATCTTGACCGCGATGTCTTTAAACTAACATTGGACCACCATGTCCTTAAACTGGTAATCGACCGCAATGTCCCTAAACTAAAAATAGAGCCCAAATGCTCTTTTGTTGGATCTAAACGGTCCCGTTAAGTTGATCTTAGTCTGAAATGAGACTAACGTATCCTTAACAAACGTTTAAGTCGATCTTAGTCTCAAATGAGACTAACGTATTCTTAAACCCAACCACCAAACCCAAATCTAAGAAAATACGGATTTGGACTAATCCACGTCCCACCGGGCGTGCCAGAATCTGTTCTCCTCCGAATACAGAGACGGCAGCTGGAGGATCCGGCTGTAACATCATCCCGACCATGTGGAGACGTCAAACCCTCTTCCAGCTTGTTCAGCAGCCAAGGAGGAGACCATCTCTAAAGCCACGCTTGATGATTATATAGCTCAACAAATATGAGCTCATCAAGCGAATGAAGCAGCTGGGCAAATTGTTACAACTGGACGACCATATCCAGGATGGTACGATCAGATCAAGTATCCTCCAGGATACACGATTCCTAAGTTTCACGTATACAAAGGGACAGGCAATCCGCATCAGCATGTCGCTCAGTTCAGAGCTCTTTGCGGAAATACCGGAGGTGACGACAAATTGTTACTTCGTCAGTTCGTCGGCAGCTTGGCGGAGACGGCGTTCGAATGGTATTCAGAGCTCCCCAATGAGTCCGTCAAAACCTTTATGGAGATGGAGCTGCTATTCACCCAGCGTTTCGCAAGCGCTAGCGAACGCACCCCAATCACGGCATTGATCAATGCTAGGGTGAAACCTGGAGAAACATGGGTTCAATATGCAATACGGTGGCGAAATTTATGGTCGAAGTGCGAGCAGCGCATAGAGGAAGCACCGGCAGTGGGCATGTTCATGGGTACTCTTGACCCTCAAGCAACTATTTCTCAATTCATGATTTTCTTCAAGCCGACCACCTTTCAGGCCTTGATTGGCAAGCTGGCCCAAATGGACCAGATGGGCCATAGGCCTTCCTCTTCAAAGACGGAGCCTTGGAATGAAAAGGGCAAAGGGAAAACAACCTTCGTTGCCAATACTCAACAATAGCCGAGCAACTTAAAGCCGGTTGTTCGCCAAAACAACGCGCGTCCACGCCCATCCCTCGAGGAGAGACTGGGACGTCCTTACTTGTTTCCCCAGGATAAAACGAGGAGATTGTTCGAGCTGGCAGTGCACAACAGACTCATCAATCTGCCGGATCCAAAACGTCCGTTGCATCCAGGCGATGTCAACGATCCTAATTACTGCCCTTACCACCAAGCAGTAAGCTATCCAATCGAAAATTGCTTCGTCTTCAAAGGCTGGATTGAGGACCAATACCAATAAGGCAAGTTCGCATTATCCGAAAATTGGAAGGTGAACCCGCCACAACCTCACGCCCCTAAAAAGGTGGACATACCGGGGGCATCGTTCTCATTCATAGAGAAAGCCCCGTGGACCGAAAAGTCCGTAAACTAGAAATTCGCCTCGAATACGGCAACGATGGACCGCAATGTCCTAAAACTTGCAACGGACCGAAATGTCCCTAAACTAACGATGGACCGCAATGTCCTAAAACTTGCAATTGACCGAAACGTCTATAAACTACTACGGACCGCAGCATCCTAAGGCTGACGCAAAAAAAAACGGTACGTTCATAAGCAAGATGGGCACGGATGAAAACCCGAAAGGGCTCCATGAGTAAAAACAACAGGACTACCAACGATGTTTGTGAAAACCCGAAAGGGCGCAGACTCGTAAAAAAAAAAGGTACGTCCACAAGCGAGATGGGCACGGATGAAAACCCAAAAGGGCTCCGTGAGTAAAAACATCAGTACTACCGACGATGTTTGTGAAAACCCGAAAGGGCGCAGACTCGTTAAAAAAAAACGGTACGTCCATAAGCGAGATGGGCACGGATGAAAACCCGAAATGGCTCCGTGAGTAAAAACAGCAGAACTACCGGCGAGTTTTGTGAAAACCCGAAAGGGCGCAAACTCGTTAAAAAACACTTGCAAGGTCCTCTTGACCCTGTAAGGAGAAACCACCTGCGTGAGATCCTTACGACTCATAAGGGAGAAATATAATTAGAAATCCTCACGATTCCTAAGGAGAAATTACACTTACGAGATCCTCACGATTCGTAGGGAGAATTCCCCCTTTGAGACCCTGACGGCTCATAGGATTCAAAAGTCTTAAGCTACAGGGATCTGAACCTGTTCTTAAGCGGCCACCACAACCTCCAATGCTGCCCTACAAGCGGCTCAATGCTGACCCTTGTATACAATCTACGGACGCGAATAAACATTTCCTTAACAAATTCTCATCCGTGACTGGGGATATGTTTGCACAGTGAACCCCTTTGTAAGCCCTCTCGACTTATAAGGAGAAAACACTCTTGTAAGATCCTTACGACTTATAAGAGACCATACACATAAGAATTCTCACGATTCTTAAGGAGGAAACCCACTTACGAGATCCTCACGACTCGTAGGGAGAAATTCTTTATGAGACCCTTACGGCTCATGAAGTCAAAAAGCCTTAGCCAATAGGATCCTAACCATGTTCGCTAAGCCACCTTTGTTCGAACCGACAAAGGCAAATGATGATTCGCTCCTGGCAATATCCCAGTTGCAGCGATGCTGATGCCTAAATCAGTATCAGATCCCAAGACCCTTACTCGCGACAAAAAGTCAGCGAGCCATAAAATGCATATAAAATAGCCGAAATAATGGGGCAACTTGCAACGAAATCAGCAAGTAAAAATGTATGCATACAAAAATAGCCGAAATGATTGGGCAACTCGCAATAAAAAGCAGCGAGTAAAAAGAAAAATAGCCGAAATGATTGGGCACCGCGAAAAATAGCCGAAATGATTGGGCAATCGCGATATAAAAAGCTGAAATGATAGAGCATCGCGGAAAGAATTAAAAAAATGATGAAAGAATGAAACTTTTTGCCCTACAGGTGAGATCACATCGATCCCTGTATACAATCCAGGGGCACAAACAAAGAGGGAATCATACCTCCCCACCAGGCTCCATCAGAAAGCGAAGCCAAATCTCGACGGTTCATAGACAACTTAGAGACAATCTCGTCATTTGCCGCAATATTGCAGACACAATATCAACAAACGAAGCAAAGGAAGATCCCTTGCTTCAGGGTCTCGACGTCAACATCGACAAGTTATAGATCACCAACGACGTTTCTCCTCATTCCAACTAGATGCAGACGTCACGTCAACAACCGACTTAAGAGTCGTAACGAAAAGGAGTCATGGCAAAGTCCCTAGTTCCAAATCTCAATGGCCACATCTACAGCCTAGATGTCAACAACGATGTGCCTCCTCATTCCAGCAGGACGCAAATGTTACACCATCAAACGGAGCCACGTCATAGTCCCTAGTTCCAAATCTCGACGGTTCACAGACAACCTAGAGACCATATCATCATTCGTCTCGTTACACCAGACGTAATGTCAACAACGACGTTCCTTCGCAGTCCAGCAGGATGCAGACGCAACGTCAATAAAAGGCCTCACGGTTAAAACAAAGCGGAGTGACGGCAAAATCCCAGCTCCACCTCAGCATTCGTCTTTTTACACCAGACGCAATGTCAACAACGGCGTTCCTTCACAGTCCGGCAGGATGCAGAAGCAACGTCAACAAAAGACCTCACGGTTAAAACAAAGCGGAGTGACGGCAAAATCCCAGCTCCACCTTAGCATTCGTCTCGTTACACCAGACACAATGTCAACAACGGCGTTCCTTCGCAATCCAGCAGGATTCAAATGCAACGTCAACGAAAGACCCCATGGTCGAAACAAAGCGGAGTGACGGAAAAATCCCAGCTCCACCTCAGCATTCGTCTTGTTACACCAGACGCAATGTCAACAACGGAGTTCCATTGCAATCCAGCAGGATTCAAATGCAATGTCAACGAAAGACCCCATGGTCGAAACAAAGCGGAGTGACGGAAAAATCCCAGCTCTACCTCAGCATTCGTCTTGTTACACCAGACGCAATGTCAACAACGGCGTTTCTTCACAGTCCAGCAGGATACAGACGCAACGTCAACAAAAGACCTCACGGTCAAAACAAAGCAAAGGCCAAATTCCTAGCTTCAGGGTCTTGACGGTAACTCATATAAAACCTGAAAGACAATCGGAGATCATCCCACACCAGCGCGGAGTGGTCACCACCTCAACGTTCGTCTCGATACAGCAGACGGGATGTCACTACAGCGTCCTTCCTCCAATAGGATTCGGACACGCCAAAGCAAACGAAGCGAAGGCCGAATTCCTAGTTTCAGGGTCTTGACGGTAACTCATATAAAACCTGAAAGACAATCGGAGATCATCCCACACCAGCGCGGAGTGGTCACCACCTCGACGTTCATCTCAATACAGCAGATGAGATGTCACTACAGCGTCCTTCTTCCAACAGGACCCGGACATGCCAAAGCAAATGAAGCGAAGGCCAAATTCTTAGCTTCAGGGTCTTGACGGTAACTCATATAAAACCTGAAAGACTGCCGGAGATCATCCCACATGGAGTGGTCACCACCTCGACGTTCGTCTCGATACAGCAGATGAGATGTCACCACAGCGTTCTCCCTCCAGCAGGATTCAGACGCGACAATCAGACAACGGAGCCACGGCAAAATCCCTAGTTCCAAACCTCGATGGTTCATCAACAACCTAGAGACAACCGCGACATTCGTCTCGATACAGCAGACGCAATGACAGCAAATGAAGCAAAGGCCAAATTCCTAGCTTCAGGGTCTTGACGGCAACTCATATAAAACCCGAAAGACTATCGGAGATCATCCCACACCAGCGCGGAGTGGTTATGACTCATCGAGGCTCTCCAAAATGAGCCTAACCTCAAGTAAAAAGCGGCATGGCAAAATTCCTAACGCTTTCTCTTCCGACGGTCAAACTGCCTAGGAAGATTGCTTGAAGACGTCTTGTCCAGCCCCCGAAGGGATCAGAGACACGACATCGCAAGGCTACTCGAACAGCAAGATTGCCTATCGAGGAATATATCAGCCAACGCGACGGTACGACGGACAAAACCCTAGTACCACAGACCCTAACGAACCTCTGTCGTAAAGAGCAGAGGTTAACTGTGACGTTAGGACATTCTTGTGAGAACTTCTCGATTCGTCTCGACTCGTGAGGAAATTAGTGTCCTTGCAAGAACTTCTCGATTCATTTCGACTCGTAGGAAAAAGCCTTAGGCAATGGGGATAAGGACCTGTTTCCTAAGCACCGGGGCCCTGCGAGTCAGTCCAAAATGGACTCTTGCATACTATTCACGAACCACACTCTCTAAAGTCGAATCTCGACTAGGAGGGAAACAACCACTTACGAGTCCTCTCGACTTGTAAGGGGGAAATTCTCTTGTGAGATCCTTACGACTCTCAAGAGAAAACGCACTTAGGAGTCCTCACGACTCCTAAGGAGAAAATACACCTACGGGATCCTCTCGACCTGTAGGGAGAAAGGCCTTTATGAGACCCTCATGGCTCATAAAGTTGAAAAGTCTTAGGTGGCAGATCGTAACCCTGTCTCCTAAGCCATCGCTGCCCTATAAAGAGTTCAAGAGGAACTGTTATCTACCATCTATAGGCCACACTTGCTAAAGCTACATGCCACTGAAATGGAGAAGTTACGCATGAGCACATAAACTACTTCACGCCAGAGTAAAATATAAAGAAATATAAGGGTGCGGCTCATGGAGCTGAGGATTTGGAACTATATCTCTTAAGAGTCGAGATTTGAGTCAATGATAAATGACGACACTTGTGTCCGCTCGTTATCTTCTCAGATCAAGATTCTGAAAATTATATACCAACCCAAAACTGGTCATACACTATGAATTACTCCGCACTACTTCACCCACGTATATACATACGTGGGCAAAGTAGTGGGGGGCATTTGTTCCCGCCAAAATATTTTGCGCAAAAGAGCCCAAGGCATCAAATGGCAGCGATATGCTTAAGAAAATACGAACCAGTATTTTCCGGGCTGTTTTTTGACAAACTCCCGGATGTAAAACAGCTAAATTTTGATGGTATCGAAAGTGTCTTAAAAAATCCCTCGATTTGATATATTATAGGCCTCATAATTCATCCGGGATCAAAAGTTATGAGGCATCACGTGCCTATACGTGATCGGAGGTCACGTGCAGACACGTGATGGGTTCCTAAGCTCTCTGATTAATATAATTAAATTATAATTAAATAATCAATCAGTGGAGTCACGTGCCCACACGTGATGAGCCTTTAAACCCACTGAAAGGGATTAAAATATATTATAAAACAGCAAGGAATACCCCAATGGGGCATCATGTGTCCACACATGACCAAAGGTCACGTGCAGACACGTGAGGGGTTCCTAAGCTCTTAATTAATTGAATTAAATTCTAATCAAACAATCAATCAATGGGGTCATGTGCCAGCACGTGATGGGCCTTTTAAACCCACTAAAAAGAATTAAAAGTATAATAAAATAACAAGGAATACCCCAATGGGGCATCACGTGTCCACACGTGACCAAGGGTCACGTGCTGACACGTGATAATTCCCGAGTGCTTTAAAAACAACAGAATTAAATTCTGGCTAAAATCTTAAACAGTGGGGTCATGTGTTCACACGTGATAGGCATCTAAACCTTCTGAACTAATAGAATTAAATTCTAAATTAAGGGAAATCAAAAACCCTAATATTTATTTAGATCTTTCCAAAAAAAAAAGATTGCGCTCTGTAAAGAGGAGCACCGTTAGATTAAAAATCTAATGGTGATTAATAATCACCAATTTATGGAAAGATTTTATATAAGGAAAGATTTCCCTGAAATTCACCAAGAATAACAAACAGAATATCTTTTGGATTAAAAATCCAATGATGAATAAAATTCACTGAGTGATCTAAAAGATCATGTTGGTTACAAAAACAACCAAAATCTTTCAATGAAAGATTCACTAAATAATTCAATTCTTTTCTTTCTCCTATAAATAGGAGCAAAGAAGAAAAGAGAGGGGATCTACTTTTTTTTGAGAGAAGAACAGAGAGAAAAAAAGAGAGGAGAATTTAATTCTCAAGAGAGAAAAAATAATTTCTTCAGAAGAGAAAAGAAACCCTAGGTGAGAAAGGGGAAAGAGATCTAAGTTCCATAAAACAAAAGAGAATTTAATTCTCAAATTAAGAGTTTAATTCTTCTGAATAAGAACTTAGTTCTTCCTCTGGTTGAAGATCTGCAGAAACAGGTCTCCCCACAAGTTGAGAATTTAATTCTCATCGGGGAGATTCTGCCATGCAGATCCAAAACTTAGAGGGAGAATTGAGTTTAAGGATTTTATTCCCCCAAATACATAGGAATTTAATTCCTCCAAATAAAACTAGGATTCAACCCTATATGAGAATTTAATTCTCCCAAATTCATAGGAATTTAATCTCTCCAAATAAAACTAGGGTTCAACCTTATATAAGAATTTAATTCTCCCAAATTCACAGGAATTTAATTCCTCCCAAATAAAACTAGGGTTTAACTCTATATGAGAATTTAATTCTCCCAAATTCATAGGAATTTAATTTCTCCAAGACAGAACTAGGGTTTAATCCTATATGAGAATTTAATTCTTCCATATACATAGGAATTTAATTTCTCTAAAATATAATTAGGGTTTAACCCTACAGAGAATTTAATTCTTAAAACAAAGAGACTTGAAAGCACTCCAAGAACTTGGTCACGTGGTGACACGTGACCCCTATCCTCAATGATCAGAAAAGAAAGAATAAAACTAGGTCACGTGCCCCCACGTGACCCCTAAACAGATCCCCCAAAATAAGAAAGGAAAAAGCTTGGAGGCAATGCCTCGCGTGCTCCCACGTGACTTCCAAAACAAAGGGAACAAAGCAAAGACAGAATCAATTTTGAGCGCCCTCACGTGTCCCTACGTGACCCCTAATAAAACATTTTAAAAATCAATGCACGGGTACCCATCACGCGCCCACACATGATGGCCGTTAAGATCAAGTGTTTAACACTTCTGTGAATATTCTGAGAACAAATAACATAGGCAATGCCTCACGTGTCCCCAAGTGACCTTTGACTAATACCTTTTTAAAAGGGCAAATGAAGTGAAACCGAGGAATTAATACCCAATACATTGGCACTATCACGTGTCTACACGTGATGATTACAAAGATTAAGTGTTTAACACTTATTGGCAGATTTTGAGAGTAAAATAAAGGAAGTCTGGCCCAATTCTCTGGCACCTCACGTGACTCCACGTGACCGCCTCATTTTTAGTGTTTAACACTATTTTGAGTGCTTTGTCCCTAGTGTTTAACACTGTTTTAAATACATCACGTGAGGACACGTGACCGCCAGATGTCCTCTAGTGTTTAACACTATCTTAGCCCAAATTGGCTAAGTTTTCCAGAGGCAAATATCCCCTTCAAATGAGCCTTAAAATCCAGAACTATAATGTTTAAGTGCTCAGCCAAAGATAAAATGTTCTCATAGCCCT
The DNA here is from genome assembly GCA_030015575.1 of Agapanthus africanus. NCBI lineage: Eukaryota > Viridiplantae > Streptophyta > Magnoliopsida > Asparagales > Amaryllidaceae > Agapanthus > Agapanthus africanus. The sequence goes on along the minus strand of JASDDO010000014.1, from coordinate 637,479,479 downwards.
CAAACTTTTGTTTAGCATTACTAAATAATGAGGGGTTGAACCCAGACAAATATTCAATAGGCCAACAAAGGGCCAACATTCCAAACTTAATTGGACTTAGCCCAAATTGCCTATAAGTCCTCAATTTAGATTTAACTGAGCCCATGTGCTCATAACCTAATTAATTGATCTTAGTCCTAAATTGGACTACAGATCTCCTAATCAACTTTGGTTCGAGGGTACATCTCTTCACACCTCTGATACATGTCGTTGTAATTCTTCAACGTCTTCATTGAGGTGGTGGGTCCCAATGGCCAATAACTATCTGGAGCATTTCCAAACCCACGTTTGCATCTGAACTTGGACCGCAATGTCCCTAAACTAAACAACAGAGCCCAAATGCTCTTTTGTTGGATCTAAATGATCCTGTTAAGTAGATCTTAGTCTAAAATTAGACTAACGTATCCTTAACAAACATTTAAGTTAATCTTAATCTCAAACGAGATTAACGGTCCTTAAATCAATCCAATTACAGGTTTCCCAACCAACATTGGTTCAAGGGTACATCTCTTCATTGCTCTGATATATGTCGTTGTAATCCTTCAACGTCTTCAGAGAGGTGACGGGTCCCGACAACCATACATTCCATAGACTATGACGTCTTTAAACTGGACTGTGGGGTCCTTAAACTCACGGACTATGATGTCCTTAATCTCGACCGCGATGTCTTTAAACTAACATTGGACCACCATGTCCTTAAACTGGTAATGGACCGCAATGTCCCTAAACTAAACAACAGAGCTCAAATGCTCTTTTGTTGGATCTAAATGATCATGTTAAGTAGATCTTAGTCTAAAATTAGACTAACGTATTCTTAACAAACATTTAAGTTGATCTTAATCTCAAACGAGATTAACGATCCTTAAATCAATCCAATTACAGGTTTCCCAACCAATATTGGTTCAAGGGTACATCTCTTCACTGCTCTGATATATGTCGTTGTAATCCTTCAACGTTTTCAGAGAGGTGACGGATCCCGACAACTATACATTCCATAGACTATGACGTCTTTAAACTGGACTGTGGGGTCCTTAAACTCACGGACTATGATGTCCTTAACCTCGACCGCGATGTCTTTAAACTAACATTGGACCACCATGTCCTTAAACTGGTAATCGACCGCAATGTCCCTAAACTAAATAATAGAGCCCAAATGCTCTTTTGTTGGATCTAAACGGTCTCGTTAAGTTGATTTTAGTCTGAAATGAGACTTACGTATTCTTAACAAACGTTTAAGTTGATCTTAGTCTCAAATGAGACTAACGTATCCTTAAACCCAGCCCCCAAACCCAAATCTAAGAAAATACGGATTTGGACTAATCCACGTCCTACGGGCGACAACATAAATTAGTCTCCGTATACAATCCACGGGCAACCAAAAACAAAACAAACACACACGACACGAAGTGACCATCTGGAGAAGGAGAAAATGGTTAACGCGATGCGGTAGTGTAATTAACTGCAGGGGCTTGCGCCTGCAGGGAAGAGCATCCCCATAATCAAAAACCCCTTAACGAGGGGGAATCTGATGAAGTCTGCTATATCTGCCGCATCCGTCTAAACTTTCGATACACGGTGCCATAAATTAACTTGGCATCTTCGGAGAGGTAAACGGATAGCACCAAATAGCATTTGCCCTAAATTCAGGCAAGACGGACCTACGCGGTTCCGTCTCTGTATTCGGAGGAGAACAACAATTGCTTCATTTTTTGTTTTGACGATATCGCACCGATTCTTTGCTGAAGTAGGGTATACATCTGTATAATTTCTATGCTGTATGTATCGCAGTTGAAGTCCGGAGCTAGGAATATGCCATTGCTCCATCTTTTTGGTTTTGACGATATCACGCCGATTCTTTGCTGAAGTAGGGTAGGCATCTGTAAGACTTCTATGCTGTATGTATTGCAGTTGAAGTCCAGAGCTAAGAATATACTATTGCTCTAATTTCATTTGATAGCCGCATTCGCATCCCGTTGAAATGAGGTGGAACGTCAGGATGGTCTCTAGGTTGTATATGCACTGTCGAGACTTGGAGTTAGGATTTTGCCGTGACTCCATTTTCGTTTCGACCCTTTGGTCTTTTGTTGACGTTGCGTTTGTATCGAGAAGGAACGTCGAGCTAGTATCTGGGCTGTATATGAACCGCCAACACTTAGAGTTAGGATTTTTCCATGGCTCCGTTTTTTTTGGCCCTTGGGTCTTTCGTTGACGTTGCGTCTGCATCCTGTTGGAATGATAAGAACGTCGAGTTGGTCTCTAGGTTGTATATGAACCGCCGAGTTCTGGCTCTCCCTTTGACGAAGCCTGGTGGGAAAGTATGGTTCCCTTTCTTTCATTTATGCCCATGAATCGTATACAAGGGCCAATATGGATCTACTTGCAGAGCAGAAAGGTTTCGTTTTCATTCATTTTTTTGTTTCTTTCCGTGATGCTCTATCTTTTCAGCTTTTATATCGCGAAAGTTGCGATTGCCTAATCATTTCAGTTTTTTTATCCGCGGTGCCCAATCATTTCGGCTATTTTTTATTTTTTACTCGCTACTTTTTATTGCGAGTTTACCAAACATTTCGGCTTTTTTTTACTCGCAGTTTTTTATTGCAAGTTGCCCAATCATTTCGGCTATTTCATATGCATTTTTTTTGCTCCTCGCTGCTGTTTTTTATTGCGATTTTGGAATCTGATACCAACCTTGGCATTATCATATCTATGCCTGGAATATTGCCAAGAGCGAATCATCATTTGCCGTGAAAGGACTTGAAGTTTGACACCTGTTCAGGCATCAGCATCGCTGCAACTGGGATATTGCCAGGAGCGAATCATCATTTGCCTTGAGAGGACTTGAAATTTGATACCATTTTAGGCATCAGCATCGTTGCAACTGGGATATTTTCAGGAGTGAATCATCATTTGTCTTTGTTGATTTGAACAAAGGTGGCTTAGCAAAAAAGGTTAGAATCCTGTCGATTAAGACTTTTTGACTTTATGAGCCATAAGGGTCTCATAAAGGAATTTCGTCATGAGGATCTCGTAAGTGTATTTTCTCCTTAGGTATCATAGGGATTCCTAAGTGTGTTGCTCCTTTGTGAGTCGTAAGGATCTCACACAGGTTTTTTTCTCCTTACAAGGTCGAGAGGATCTTGCGAGTGCACACGAAAAAAATTTATTTTACGAGTTTGCGCCTTTCCGGTTTTTCACAAGCTCGCCGGAAGCCCTGCTGTTTTTACTCACGGCATCCTTTCGGGTTTTCATCCGTGCCCATTTTGCTTGTGGAAAATCTAAAAATAGTGTTCCGACGTCTTCATTACCATCGGCCGGTCCGCCGCCGATCGGCTGTCCGCCGATCATCGTTGATTATAAACTGGCTGGCCGTAGTCGTCCACCGGCCGACCCCGCCGCCTATAACGTCTGTTTTTTGTTTATACATTAATAAAATTTTCATATTATTTTTCTTCGTATTTTCGTACCTATTTTACTATTCCTTTTGATGGAAAAGTTTGGTTTAAGTAGTTCTAAATTTAAATATGATTTTTAGTATTTTTTAATATTTATTTTAGAAAGTGGATTTTAGAAGCAGAATTATTTAAAAAATGATTTCTTAACCAGACCCAGGCCCAAGCCCAAAACCCATTTCCTTTTATTTTAAACCAAAACAGTTTTTTTTATTAATGATGATTAATTTGATATTGATTGTTATTAATTTATATTAATTGTTATTAATTAATTATCATTAATTTCGAATAATTGTTATTAATTGAGATGTTATTTTAAAACCAATTTCAAAACTTTTATTAAACCCCATTTCCTTTTAAACAAAACCAAAACCTAACAAAACCTAACCCTAATCTAATTCCTCCCATGCAGACCCAGCCCCCATCTTCCTCCATCTCCCTCGTTTCTGTCACGCCCTGCTTCCCAGTGTACGGGGAAGGAGACGTGGCGGGCCGCGACGTATTTACTCAGAAATAAACACGTTAAGCGTAAATAAGCAATATAAATGAATAACACAAGAATAATAAGAGATGTAATAAAACAACAACTTTTTACTGATAATCATTCTTTACATACAATTGAAAAGTAAAGTACAATGATAGAAAGCGATGCCTAAACAATTGCATATGAACTGGAAAAAAATAGTACAAGTAAGGCCTAAAAGTCTGCTTCCTCTGTAAACTGCTCCAAGTCGTCCTGGCTGGGCTCGATCTCCTGAGAGTCGGATCCTCCTGACAACATTCCAAAGAAAGAAGAGACATGAATATCGTCAGCGAGCTAGCACTCGGTAAGTCCTAAAAGATAGAATGTAATAGATAGGTAAAGAGAATAGAATATGTGAAGTATGTGTTTGTTATGCTAACGTAGTTGTTTGTAGCTTGGTACAGAATGCATCTGTGTATACGAGAGGAGTCCAACCTGCTCCGTGGACTAAGGTAACATGTAAGTACAAGGCCCCGTCAAAACCCATGGGACAACGGCATAGGATATTCATGTAGGTGTCATTTAGTGACCATCATCGTGCCATTTTTAACACATTCCGTACCAATCTATCCCATTAAAAACCCCGTAGTGTATATTGTATTGATTGTATTGATTTGTAGTTTTTAGACTTGCCGAGACCATGGTATAAGTTGTTCATGTAAACTGATTTAGGATGTAAATGGTAGTCATGTAGTCAAGTTCAAGATATAACCATAGTTCGGTCAAGTCAAGTTATGTTGCATGTTTGATATTGTTCTGGTATTCATGTTCAAGTTCTAAGTGTTCATGTTTAGTATATTGGATTCATGTTGAATTGGAGTTATAATTGGATTCATATTTGGATTGTATTCGGATTAGACTGAGACTCAGATTGAATCAGACACTTAAATATATTTGGATCCTGAAATAGATTTTGGTGTTATCGGTAACTGCTGCACATGGACGGCAGGATTTGTGTCTTTCTCCAAGACAATTACCATTGATAACCCCGTTTTAGTTTTCTACCTTAAATAGGCAAGCACCCACTTTCTCCGGCTCCCTGGGGCTCAAGAGAATTGGTCCCGCTTAAACCTATATTTACTAGGGTCCTTATTGTAATTTAATATAACTTGAGGGGGTTTTATGAAAAATATTTTTATATACTTTCAAAATAAACCTCAAGTATTTATTTATGTTATTTAGAATTTTCATGAATGTGAATTTTAGAGAATGAGGTATATTAGTGAAAATATTCATAACTTGAATAGTTCAAGGTATTTTAATGTAAACTTTATCTTGTATTGATACTTGGTGGTATTTTCATGAAACTTGTAATTCTTTTATTTTGTTTAGAAAACATGGAATTTAATAATATCTTAAAAACATGTGGTTTGATAATATTTATATAATTATTAGAAATAAATTTTTATTATTAAACAGAAATCCTCGTTTTTGTAAAAAATTGTATTAAAATTCCATCGAGATCGTATGCTCCATGAGGAGGTCCGCATCTCGCTCTACTAGTCCCGAGGATGTGCGATAATCCGCACCATCCAATAGAGGATTCCCAAAAATGGGCTGTAGAGGCACAATTACAAAGAATTAAGTAACACAATTTAAAGAAATCTGGGTTTTTAATAGTTTAAGGTATTTTGATGAAAAGTCGTATTTTGCCACAAAACTATTGTTCAAGAGAATTATGCTATATCAAGATGTGTGTATGTGAGAGGTAGCTCATTACCTCGTGAGGTTTTCTAAAGGTCTGCTAAGCAAAATAATTAAAAGATGTCGTATGTAACCTTCATGGTATTTAAACGTAAAATCTTAATTAAAGTTATTTAACATGGAGTTTTAGAATGAAATTGGTTTCTAAATATTAGTTAAATGATTACAAGTAAGGTATATACATGAGTACAAGAGATTCTTAAGAAGGATTATGGTCTTCAAAAGTTTTAGAAACAAATGTCGGTATAACTCTAATTACTCACATGTTTTGAAAATGAGAAGTTTTATAGTATAAAGAGAAGGAGAGATATGAGACTTACTTGGTAAAAGAATAGAGGGGAGGTAGAGGAAGAGAAGGTAGCCTTCATGTAGTCGTGGGGTCGCCGGAAACGTCTCGAATTCTCGCCGAAAATTGACTTTGGACTAACTCCACTTGTACTCTTCTTAGACTTAGAATTTTTTTGAGAATTTTGGCAGTAGATTTCAGAATGAAGAGAGATAGGGTATGGGGTTGTATTTATAGGATGAAATTAGGGTTTAGGAATTGAAGAAAGAATTAAAAATGCATTAAAAATTGGATTTAAAGCTAAATTTTGATTCTCTGGATAATTACAGGGAAAATAAACAGAACAGGGGTAGTGGGGTAGGCCAAGGGGTTTAGTGGGCAAAACACGGAGCTCATCCCCTATGGGGAGCCCGGCGGTGCGGGCCTAATGGCGAATCTCGTCGGTCGGATTAGGGGTAGGGGCTGTCGGTTGAATGCCACGTGTTCTCTTCTGTTCATACAACATCTTACACATGTTTATTTTATCCGACTTTTTATTTTTACGTGTATCGCATGTGTAAACTTTTGGGCTTCCAAAAAGTCTAAAATAAAAGTTCAGAAAAATAATATGTGGCTGATAGGATTCGAACACACGGGCTACGTCACAGCAGTACAAGGTTTTACCAATGAGCTACATGTTGATTCTTGTTGTTCTTAAATAAAAACAAGATTTAAACTATAATCAGGCTTGCAAACTCCATTCTTTACATTAACTTAAAAAAAAAATTGTACAATAAAAACAGAGTCGTTACATTCTACCCTCCTTACAAATTTTTCATTCTCGAAATTTACAATTACATAAGGATTAATTTATAAATAAGAAAGGGTATCTTGTACGTATGTCATCCTCACGTTTCCACGTTGATTCTATTGGTGAATCTTTTCTCCACATCACTCGGACTAAGTTTACTTCCTTGTTCCTTAGTGTCTTCACCCTTCTGTCCAGGATCTCAACGGGTTGTAGCTCACAGGATAGGTCTGTGTGTACAGTGAGCTTGGAGTGATCAAGGATGTGGCTGGGGTCGCTCACATATCTTCGAAACTGGGATATGTAGAACACGTTGTGCACTTTTTCCAATGAGGGTGGAAGTGCCAAACGATATGCCATTTCTCCGACTTGTTCGAGTATGTCGAACGGTCCAATATATCTGGGACTGAGCTTACCCCTCTTGCCAAAGTGAATTACTCCACGGTTTGGAGAGATCTTTAAGAACACATGATCTCCCGGTTGGAACTCCAGATGTCGGGGCTTTGCATCAGCCCAGTGCTTCTGTCTGTCTTGGGCTATGCGCATTCTTTCCTTGATCATGCAAACTACGTTCACAGTTTCCACAATCATCTCTGGTCCGAGGAGTTCTCTATCTCCAATGTCGTCCTAACTTAGTGGTGAACGACACTTCCTTCCATAGAGCCCTGCAAAAGGTGTCGTTTCAATACCCGCCTGGTAGCTGTTGTTGTATGTGTAAGGACTCAAATTTTACCGTACGAAAATTTTCATGTTAATGTACAGAATAAAGTTGTAAAACCGAGCACAAGTTATAAATTTAATTTGTTTAAGAACAACAAGAAATATCTTATAGCTCATTAGTAAAGCCTTGCACTGTTGTAACGTAGCGCATGCGTTCGAGTCTCATCAAAACACATATTTTAAAGATATTATTAAATTCCATGTTTTCCAAACAAAATGATAGAATTACAAGTTTCATGAAAATACCATCAAGAATCCATACAAGTCAACTTTACACAAAAATACCATGAATTATTCAAGTTAGGTATTTATACACTAGAATACCTCACTTTTAAAAATTATATCCATGAAAACCCTAAATATGATAAATAAATACTTGAGATTTATTTTGAAAGTATACTAAAAATATTTTTCTTAAAACCCCCTCAAGTTATATTAATTTACATTAAAGACCCTAGTAAATATAGGTTTAAGCGGGACCAATTCTTTTGAGCCTCAAGAAGACGGAGAAAGTGGGTGCTTGCCTATTTAAGATAGAAAACTAAAATAGTGTTATTAATGGTAATTGTCTTGGAAAAAAACACAAATCCTGCTGTCCATGTGCAGCAGTTACCGATAACTTCTAAACCTAATTCAGGACTCAAATCTGTTTAAGTGTCTGACTCAATCTGAGTCTCAGTCTAATCTGAATACAATCCAAACATTAATCCAACCATATATCTAATTCAACATGAATCCAATGTATCAAACATGAAAACTTGAACATGAATACCGAACAATATGAACATGCAACATGACTTGACTTGACCGATCCATGGCTATATCTTGAACTTGACTACATGACTATCCGTTTACATCCGAACCGTTTATATGAATAACTTATACCATGGTTTCGGCAAGTCTTATACTACAAATCATTATAATCAATACAATATGCATTACAGGGTTTTTAACAGGGTAGATTGGTACGGAATGTATTAGAAGTGGAATGAGGCTGTCACTATAATACACCTAACCTGAATATCCATGTCGTTGTCCCATGGGATTAACGGGGCCTTGTACTCCATATGTCTTAGTCCACGGAGCAAGTTGGACTCCTCTCGTATACACTGATGCATTCTGTACCAACCTACAAACAACTATGTTAGTATAACAAAATCAGATAAATTACCAGATCTATTCTATTTACTTGATCTATTCATATCTCTCTTTTGGGACTTACCGAGCGCTAGTTCGCTGACGATATTTCTATCTTTTTTTTCTTTGGAATGTTGTCAGGAGGACCCGACTCTCAGGAGATCGAGCCCAGTCAGGACGATTTGGAGCAGTTCACTGAGGAGTCAGAGTTTTAGTTCCTACTTGTACTTACTTTCATTTTCGGTTTATATTGCCATTGTTTAGGCATCGCATTCCATCATTGTATTTTACTTTCCAGTTGTATGTAAAGAATGAATATAAATAAAAAGTTGTTTCATTACATCTCTTATTATTCTTATTTTATTTCATTTATATTGCTTATTTACGTTTAGCGTGTTTACTTCTGAGTAAATACATCGCGTGCATCACCACGTCTCCTTCCCTGTACACCAGAAAGCGAGGCGTGACAGGTTTTGTTGACGGCCTATGTAGGCCAGTTTTGCATGGAAACCTACATAACCATGCAGGGTCGATTCTGCATGGAATCCTAAGCAATATATCACAAGAATTATAAGAATCGGCAACTATACATTCTTTACATTTCAATTCCTTGAATCTATCCTAACCCTATTTTTTATTTCAAGGTTATGGATTCCCCGAACAATACCAGCACCAACGTGAATGGAAACACTCCACCTCCTTTACCACTACCACCTATGGTAGAAGCTCCTATCAATGAGCAGACGGTATTGCTTGAGGCAATAAAGTGCTTCTTGGAGGGACAGCAGCAGCAGACTGCTATCTTATTGCACCACCCAGAATCTGAGGCACCCGGAGTGAAGCAATTCCGGGCACTGCACTTTAAACAATTCTCTGGGAAAGAGAGCCCGCTGGAAGCGGAAGAATGGGCTCAGTCGATTGAGGACGATCTGGCAGCAGCACAAGTGCCAGGTATTGCTTGGGTAAGAGTTGCGAAACTGTAACTAACCGACAACGCCAGAGTATGGTGGAAGGATGAAGAAATCTGTCTTGCCCAGCCGATTGAATGGAGGATTTTTCACGAGATGTTTGACACGAAGTATTTTCCCGAGACTACCCGTTTTGATATGGAGCAGCAATTCATCCACCTACAACAAGGCTCTATGTGGAGCAAATATGTGGATGAGTATGATGCTGAGTTCACCATGCTGAGCAGGTAAAATATGTCTCAAATATTCAATTTCTTGATATCACATACTACACTTCTAACACAAGACCGTAACAGGTTTGCGGCACATCTCATACCGACTGCTGAGATCGGAGCACAACGATTTCAGCAAGGGTTGGACCCGGAGATCCAAGCTGCTCTAGCTACAGGGGATTTCCCAACCCACAACCTTGCACCGAAAGCTGCCTGAAGATTTGAGGCAGTTGTGAAGAAGAAAAGCAGACTTCAATCTGCCGGTGTGAAGCGCCCTGCTACTCAGATGGCAGGAAGAGCTTCTTCCAGGCCACCGTTTGTACCTAGAAGACCGGGAGTAACTTTTAACCGTCCCAGTCCATACTTCTGCACCTACTGCAGGAGGAATGGACACTTGGCGAAGAACTGCAGGCGTGCAAACGGCATGTGCTTAGTCTGCGGCTCATCCACTCACGACATTATTGCATGTCCTTGTAGACTTAATCCGAATCTAGCCCCCAGACCAGCCATCACTTTTCCTCAGCGGATAGCTATTCAGGCTCCTACACCTCGTCTTGCTCTCCCAGCTCCACCTCCTCATAGACCTCCTGCACCTCCTCCTTGTCAGTTCCATCAAGCTCAAAGGAACCTACCTCAAGAACAGAGGAACGGACAGAGGAATGCTCCTCCAGCAAGGAGGAATGTACCTAGGCGACAGGCTTTTATGATGACTGTGGAAGAAGCTAAAGCCACTGGCCAAGTCATCACTGGTAAATCCCTGTCTTTCAAACTTTCTTTCAATCTTTATACATATCAAAATATCTTTATCCTATACTTAAACACATTCCACGCAACTTAGGTACAATCTTAGTAGCCTCCCTACCTGCCTTAACACTCTTCGATACTGGAGCATCACATTGCTTTATGTCGTAACGGTTCGTCCAAACTCATGCGATTCCAGTTAAACCGTTCGTATCCAGCTGGAATGTCATTTCAGGGAACGACGTTCTAAAGACAACTTTAGGATACGATATGTGTCCAGTGGTCGTCTGCTGCAGAGAATTTTATGTTGACTTAAAGGTGCTGGACATACCGAACTTCGATATAGTCTTGGATATGGACCGGTTAGGAACTTTCTACGCTACCATCGACTGTCGTCAAAGGATGGTAGTGTTCGAGGTTCCAGATCATCCAGTCTTTTGTTTCAAGAGTGGAGACCTTACCCTGGAACCTAGCACCTACAAGGCTAAACCAAGGAGGGCGGTGATTGCAACAATATAAGTTGAAGAAGACAAGCCAGAGGTAGTTCGAGAGTTCGAAGACGTATTTCCTGAAGACATCTTAGGTTTTCCTCCCGATCAAGCTCTTGAATTCAGTATTGACTTAGTACCTGGTGCACAACCGGTAATCAAAGCACCATATCACTTAAGTCCAGAAGGATTGAAGGAGATCCGTACTCAGTTGGACGAACTTCTGCAAAAAGGTTGGATTCGTCCCAGTACTTCAAGTTAGAGATCTCCAGTTTTTCTTGTGAAGAAGAAGAAAGGTTCATACAGAATGTGCATAGATTATCGAGCTCTGAACGAAGTGACGATAAAGAACAAGTATCCACTACCGCTCATCGACGATCTATTCGATCAGCTAAGTGGGTCAGAAGCATGTGAACAAGATTTTGTAGAACTCAAGTCAAGATTGACATCAGCACCTATTCTTGTAATACCGGACCAATCTGGAGGTTTTATTGTGCATTGCGATGCATCCGGTAAGGGATTAAGATGTGTTCTACACCAGCATGGAAAAGATATAGCTTATGCATCAAGACAGTTGAAGATTCATGAGCACAATTATCCAACGCGTGATCTTAAGTTAGCATCCGTTATCTTTGCACTTAATATTTGGCGTCATTATCTACTTAGAAAGCGAGTGGACATATACACCGAGCACAAGAGTCTGAAGTATGTGTTTACTCAAAAGGAGTTGAATATGCGGCAGAGAAGATGGCTAGAACTTATGGCGGACTTCGACATCAACCTACAATATCATCCAGGCAAGGTGAATGTAGTTCCTGATTCACTTAGTCGCCAGCCTCTATCAATGAATCTCACCGCACAGTGGAAGTTTCGGCAAGAATTACACAAGATGGAGATAGAAATGGTTATGTCAAGTAACGATTCGTATTTAATGAACTTACAAGTTTAGTCTACTATTGTCAATCAGATCAAAGCAGTTCAAGCAAGTGATGCCAAGTTGCAAAAGATCCGAGAACAAGTAGAAAGTGGACTTCGAACAGACTTCATCATCCATGAAGACGGATCTTTGAGATACAGAAGCAGATTTTGTGTACCACAGGGTTCTGTTCGGGAAGAGTTAATGAAAGAAGCTCACAACTCTCCGTACGCAGTACATCCTAATGGTACAAAGATGTACAAAGATCTACGCCAACATTACTAGTGGCATGGAATGAAGCATGAAGTAGCCAGAAGCGTAGCCAAATGCTTGGTGTGTCAGCAAGTAAAAGCTGAATATCACAGGACTGCTGGTTTACTTCAACCGTTACCTATTCCAGAATGGAAATGGAAACACATCACCATGGACTTCGTGACTGCACTTCCTCGCAGCATGAAAAGTAACGATGCGGTATGGGTTATTGTGGATCGACTCACAAAGTCAGCCCACTTCATCACATTTAGAGTTGGCCAATCTACCGAGACACTAGCAAAGAAGTACATGGAAGTAAGTTTGAATCTAATTAAGATTTAACTTTACATAGTGTACTATTTTTGATACCCATGAACTCATGCAGGAGATCGTGAGATTACATGGAGTATCGGTTTGCATTGTCTCCGATCGTGACACCAGATTCCGATCGCAGTTTTGGCAGAGTCTGCAAGCTAGCTTGGGAACAAGTCTGAACTTCAGCACAGCTTACCATCCACAAACATATGGACAGTCTGAGCGAACAATTCAGATCCTTGAAGATATGCTAAGAGAGTGTATGTTAGACTTCGGAGGATCGTGGGAAGATCACCTACATCTTGTGAAGTTTTCATACAACAACAGCTACCAGGAGAGTATTGGAATGACACCTTTTGCAGCGCTCTATGGAAGGAAGTGTTGTTCACCACTAAGTTGGGACAACATCGGAGATAGGGAACTCCTTGGACTAGAGATGATCATAGCAACTGTGGACGTGTAAGTCGATGTCAGGCACCCCGCGGGTTCGCAGGGAGGCGGAATACGTAAAAAACAATTTTTACGAGCTTCATAACACTGACTAAATTCCAGGATCGATACTAAACCTTAACCAACTAAACTACTATGAGGTTTAACTACTCGGAAGAAAGTTATACCTCCTAGTATCAAGTCCTTCGGGTGTTCTTGTTCTCCTTCTCCTTGTCTTAAGCTCCTCGAAGTGTACGGATCGCGCTTGATCGTCGGTCTCCTCAAATCAAAGAAGATCCACACGAGAGTGTATAGTTCGAGCTCCAACCTCAATACTAAGGTAACTAGGGTACCTAGTTCGCTAAACTAGATAGCCTAGAGAATGTAGAGAGTGATTATGGATTGTTTAGTCTCAAGAACCCTAGGTTTCTCGACATATGAGTCAATTAAGGTTTGAGGAAGAAGAAGAGAGCTCTTGAGGAAAGACAGTGTTGAAGATCATAATGAAATAAATATGGCTAAGTCTTGTGATGAATAAAGCATGCAATAATTCACAAATGAAAATATCAAGCATGCTTCAATAGTCACAAGATGAGTCACCCCATGAGTCACCCCAAGTAGCCATGCTCTATTTAATTAGAATCCATACCCCATACCTCCACCTCATTAACCATTTAATCCAAATGGTTATACAAGAAATGAGGTGTCTTCTTGTAGAAGCACTCTTGTACAAATTATAAGAATACCCCTCACTATATATACATACCCGTATCCGTATTCCGAAAAATACGAATACAAAGAGACGAAACTAATCCAATAATCTAATATTAGGATCCGGTTTAAACCAAAGCCCACTAGTATTATCCGTCTGAACATGATCCGTGCACAAGTACACGTATATGTTCGAACCCTGTCGTAAAACCATACGACCTCTACATTGTTTCTCCCGAATCAGGAAAACCCTCTGTGTAGGACTCTAAAAACTCGACAGTACGCTGGCAGTGGGTTTAACCATAAGCATGTCAGCGGTACTAGTTGCACGTAACGGCTACCCAGGTATCTGTCGATAAGAAGACCAATAAGAAAACTCATCCGAGATCCTACTGAGCCTATCTATGACAATCTCCATACAGTCTGGTCTGTTCGTCTAAGAGTGTCGCATATCGGGCCTAAGGGCGGTAGCCGTCAGACCGCTAATAGCACAATAAGTCATGCCGGAGTAGAGCCCAAAACACCCTGAGAAACTACGGGAGTTCCTACCAGTAAATCTCGCTTGCCCTGGTTAGGGACTTTATGTAATGGCTTTCCGAACACAGCGTGATATCAACCCCCAATACTGGAATTTTAATGTAAACTTTGTCTTGTATTGATACCTGATGATATTTTCATGAAACTTGGAATTCTTTTATTTTGTTTAGAAAACATGGAATTTAATAATATCTTTAAAATATGGGGTTTAATAATATTTATATAATTACTAAAAATAAATTTTTATTATTAAATAGAAATTCTCGTTTTTCTTAAAAATTGTATTAAAATTCCATCGAGATCGTATGCTCCGTGAGGAGGTCTGCATCTCGCTCTACCAGTCCCGAAGATGTGCGATAATCCGCACCATCCAATAACTGGTTCCCCAAAATGGGTTGTAGAGGCACAATCGCAAAGAATTAAGTAACACAATTTAAAGAAATCCGGGTATTTAATAGTTTAAAGTATTTTGATGAAAAGTCGTATTTTGCCACAAAAATATTGTTCAAGAGAATCCTGCTATGTCAAGATGTGTGTATGTGAAAGGTAGGCCATTACCTCGTAAGGTTTTCTAAAGGTTTGCTAAGCAAAATAATTAAAAGATGTTGTTCCCTCATAAAATATCAGGAAAAACCCCAATGGGGTATCACGTGCCCACACGTGACCAGGGGTCACGTGCTGACACGTAATGGTTTCCTGATGACTTTGTTATAATAGAACTGAAATCTAATCAAAATGGGTCACGTGCCCGCACGTGATAGGCCTTTAAACCCCCTGAAAAAGGATTAAAAGATATAATAGAACAACAAGGAATACCCCAATGGGGCATCACGTGCCTACACGTGACCAGAAGTCACGTGCAGACACGTGATGGGTTCCTAAGCTCTCTGATTATCACGTGTTCCTAAGCTCTCTGATTAATAGAATTAAATTCTAATTAAATAATCAAAGGGGTCGCGTGCCCACACGTGATAGGCCTTTAAGCCCAATGAAGTATAGTAAAACAGCAAGGAAAGACCCCAATGGGGTATCACGTGCTGACACGTGACCAAGGGTCACGTGCTGACACGTGATAATTCCTGAGTTCTGTAAAACAACAGAATTAAATTCTGGTTAAAATCTTATACAGTGGGTCACATGTTGCCACGTGATGGAGTCTAAAAAAACTCTCTGAGATAAAGGAAAGAAAACCCTAAACGGGGCATCACGTGCCCACACGTGACAGGGGGTCACGTGCCAACACGTGATGGGTTCCTAAATATCTCTGAACTAATAGAATTAAATTATAATTCAATGGTCAATCAGTGGGGTCACGTGCTAACACGTGATAGGCTCTTAAACCTTCTGAACTAATAGAATTAAATTCTAATTGAGAGAAATCAAAAACCCTAATATTTCCCTAGATCTTTCCAAACAAAAGATTGCGCTCTGTAAAGTGGAGCACCGTTGGATTAAAAATCCAATGGTGATTAAAAATCACCAATTTATAGAACGATTCTATAACAGGGAGATATTTCCCAGAAATTTGCCAGGAATAACAGATAAAATATCTTTTGGATTAAAAATCCAATGGTGAATAAGATTCACTGAGTGATCTAAAAGATCATGTTGGTTACAAAAACAATCAAAATATTTCAATGAAAGATTGACTAAACAAACTGATTCTTTTCTTTCTCCTATAAATAGGAGCCAAAAAAGAGAAGAGGGGGATGATTGAACTTTGGGGGAAAACATATAGAGAGAGAATATAAAAAAAGAGAGGAGAATTTAATTCTCAAGAGAGATAAGAAGATCTCTTCGAAAAAAGAAAGAAACCCTAGGTAAGAAGGGGAAAGAGATCATTCTATAAGCTCCCACAAAACAAAAAGAGAATTTAATTCTCAATTTAAGAGTTTAACTCTTCTGAATAAGAACTTAGTTCTTTCTCTGGTTGAGGATCTGCAGAAGCAGATCTCTCCATAAGTTGAGAATTTAATTCTTATCGGGGAGATTCTGCCATGCAGATCCAAAACTTAGAGGGAGAATTGAGTTTAAAGAATTTAATCCTTCCAAATACATAGAAATTTAATTTCTCTAAATGAAATTAGGGTTTAACCCTATAAAAGAATTTAATTCTTAAATAAGGGATTTAACTCTCCATGCACATAAAGAGATCAGTATCCAACCTGATCACGTGGTAACACGTGACCCTCCTCCTCAATGAGTAAAAAAGAAAGAATGAGACTTGGTCACGTATCCCCACGTGACCTTTAAATAGACTCCTCAAGATGAGAAAGAAAAAAGCTTGGAGGTAATGCCTCACGTGCTCATACGTGACCCTCAAAACAAAATGGAACAAATCCAAAGGCAGTACTAATTTATGGCGCTTCACGTGTCCCCACGTGACCCCTGACAAACACCTCTTTTTAAAAGGGCAAATGAGGGAAATCAGAGGAATTAATACCCAATACATTGGCACTATCACGTGTCCACACATGATGATTACAAAGGCTAAGTGTTTAACACTTATTTGCAGATTTTGAGAGTAAAATAAAGGAGGTTTAGCCCAATTCTCAAACGCCTCACGTGACCACCTCATTTTTAGTGTTTAACACTATTTTGAGCGTTTTTTCCCTAGTGTTTAACACTGTTTTAAGCACATCACGTGGGAACACGTGATCGCCAAATATGCTCTAGTGTTTAACACTATTTTCAAACCAGTCTTAGCCCAAAATCAGCTAAGTTTTCCAGAGACAAGATCTCCCCTTTGATTGAACCCCAAATACATTCTTCCAAACTTGATCTTTTAATACGACATTCAAAATAAAACCCCAGAGCCATGATGAATGGTCAGTGCCCAGTAAAAGACAAAAATATTATTAGAATCGAAGATCCATGCTTAGCATTGCTAAATAAAGAGGGGTCAAGCCCAAACAAATGTTCAACAGCTCAAACAAAATGTTCAACATTTTAAACCCAAATGGACTTAGCCCAAGTTGGCCATAAGTCCTTAATTCAGATTAATTGAGCCCATATGCTCATAAATCTTTATTGATCTTAGTCCCAAATTGGACTACAGATTTCCCAATCAACTTTGGTTCAAGGGTATATCTTTTCACTCCTTCGATATTTTTCATTGTAATCCTTCAACGTCTTCAGAGAGGTGACGGGTCCCGATAACCAATCATTTCATGGACTGTAGGGTCCCTTTAAACCCACGGACTATGATGTCCTTAATCTCGGACTGTGGGGTCCCTTTAAACCTACGGTCTATGATGTCCTTAACCTTGGACCGTAATGTCCTTAAACTAATGTTGGACCGTAATGTCCTTAAACTAATTGACCGCAATGTCCCTAAACTAAACAATAGAGCCCAAATGCTCTTTTGTTGGGTCTAAACGATCCCGTTAAGTTGATCTTAGTCTAAAATTATACTAATGTATCCTTAACAAATGTTTAAGTTGATCTTAGTCTCAAATGAGACTAATGTATCCTTAAACCCAACCCCAAACCCAAATCTAAAAAGATACGGATTTGGACTAATTCACGCCCTACGGGAGACAACATAAATTAGTCTCCGTATACAATCCACGGGCAACCAAAAATAAAATAAACACACACGACACGAAGTGACCATCTGGAGAAGGAGAAAATGGTTACCGCGATGCGGTAGCGTAATTAACTGCAGGGGCTTGCGCCTGTAGGGAAGAGCATCCCCATAATCAAAAACCCCTCTGACGAAGTCTGCTACATCGGCCGCATCCGTTTAAACCTTCGATACATGGTGCCATAAATCGACTTGGCATCTTCAGAGAGGTGGACGGATAGCACCAAATAGTATTTTCCCCTAAATTCAGGCAAGATGAACCTCGCAGTTTCGTCTCTGTATTCGGAGGAGAATAGATTCTGGCACGCTCGGTGGGACCTTTTTCTCTTTCCACTCCACACTTCATGTGTCGTGTTCGCGAACGAATCGCGGTTTTATATGGTTGCCCTTGGGTTCGAGGTACTAAGATTTGGTTTTGCTCCCGTGCAGTAAAAAGAACAGCAATGGCCTCTAACTGCTCCAACTGCAACTCCCGTTCCGCCTCATCTGGAGGTGTAACCTATGGGCCCTAAGCGGTCTCCCTTTTCACAATGCCGGTGGATCAGGTGACGCAAGCCACCACTGGGCTATTCTTCGGGACCATGGTCCCGCCAATGAGCTTCAGCGCTCCTGTACCATTACAAGAAGCTCCGAAGAAGTCGGTCTTTGATCGGCTTGCAACTAGTGCGACCCCTCTCAATGGGTTGCCCAAACCAAGCCCCTCAGTCTTTGCCAGATTGGGCCAAAGTTCATGTGGGCCCATGAAGAAGCCTGCAATTCCAGAAAGGATTATCCCGAACAGGATAGCCATCCATGCTCCCGAAGTCGTCAAAGAGACTTCTCCTGCCAAGGGGTCGGTCTTCACAAGACTGACCGTTTCAGCTCCCGTTCCAGGCGAAATCGTCAAGGTTGGCTATCCCCACTTAGCAGACATCAGTCTTGGACTGACTCCGTTCCAGGCGAAATAGCCAACCTTGACGATTTCGCGCTGCGAATATTCTGCCTTCAATAGGTTGGCTATCCCCACTCAGCGGACATCAGTCTTCAATAGGCTGACAACGATAACTTCTGACAATACAGGGGGCATGAGGAAGTCACCCTACAGCTGAGATAATCCCAACGGCTCAACATGCTCGACGTCGCCACTGGCACCGAGTAAGGAAGGTTGGGGGCAACTCTCCTTCTGGACTGACTCCGCCGACTCCAACGGTGGAAATCGATGCTGCTGTTCCAACTGGAAACAACTTTGAACCACTAAGGAGGGTGCGCAAAAACTCGCCAACTGCTATACTGAAAAGATCTCCTCCACCTGTGGAGAATGCCCCAAAGGCGAAGCTGGAGCAGCCCTCTCAGCGGCTGTCCTCTAAAATTTATAAAGTTTGGTGACAGGTCCAGGACTCCGTGATTGATCAAAATTACTCTCCCCGATAAAAAAAGGTGAAAGTTCAACGAGAAGAAGACCATCCTGTCAAATCACAGAAAGCGACAGCTACTTGGGTGCCTACTACAATGGCCCCCTCAACTTCGACTGCTCACAAGATGAGAAAGCTGGAGAAAATCTCGGTGTCTGCGACGAATAGCAAGAACACTGAGTCTAAACGCCCCAAGTCTGGGGGCATGATGAAGCACACCATCTATATGGTATCTGGAAAAGAGGATAGCCGTATCTCCACAGGACATCGACCGCTTACACGATCAGTGACTAAAGCTCAGGAGCAACAACAACAAAAGCTCCAAGAAATGCTAACGGCTATGGTCGCACTTACGAGACCAAAAGCAAGCCCGGAGACATCCTCGGAGCAGCGCCATGAGCAGGAAACTGATGCTGAATTCCTTCGAAGAATGCTTGAGAACAAGGACAAAGAGGCCGCGGAACAAGCGGCCAATATAAGGCAAATGGCCCATCTATTCCAAGATATGGTGGGCATGATGATCCAGCTGGACCCTCTAGCTGAAGATCCTCCAGTAATAATTGAAGATGATAGAGGAGAGACATCAAATCCTCTGTCGGCTCTGTCAACAGCCAAGGAGGAGACCATCTCCAAAGCAGCCCTGGATGATTACATCGCTTAGCAGATACGAGTTCACCAGGCGAATGAAGCGGCTAGACAAATTGTTAAGACTGGAAGACCCTATCCGGGTTGGTACGACCAAATAAAGTACCCGCCGGGATACATGATCCCTAAATTCCACGTATACAAGGGGACGTGAAATCCACATCAGCACGTAGCTTAATTTAGAGCTCTGTGTGGCAACACTGGAGGGGACGACAAACTGTTGCTCCGCCAGTTTGTTAGCAGCTTGTCGGAGACGGCGTTTGAATGGTACTCCGAGCTCCCGAATGACTCCGTTAAGACATTTGCTGAAATGGAGTTACTATTCACACAAAGGTTCGCAAGCGCTAGCGAGCGCACCCCGATTACCGCATTAATTAACTCCAGGGTGAAGCCAGGCGAAACAAGGGTGCAGTACGCGATACAGTACTCAAAGTGCGAGAAGCGCATCGAAGAAGCGCCTGCGGTAGGCATGTTCGTGGGTACTCTTGATCCACAGGCGACTATATCCTAGTTCATGATGTTCTTCAAGCCCACTACCTTCCAGGCCTAGATTGATAAGCTGGTCCAAATGGACCAGATGGGCCACATACCTTCCTCTTCGAAGCCGGAGCCGCGGAATGAAAAAGGGAAAGCGACCTTCGTCGCCAATGCTCAACAACAGCCCAGTGATCCAAAACTAACTGATCGGCAAGACGAGAGACGGCGATTCTATAATGAGAAACTGAAGCGCCCCTATTCGTTTCCCCGGGACAAAATGAGGAGATTGTTCGAGCAGGCGGTGCGCAACAGGCTCATCAACTTGCCGGATCCAAAGCGCCCATTGCAACCCGGTGAGGCTAATAATCCCAATTATTGCCCCTATCACCAAGCGATAGGTCATCCAATCGAAAATTGCTTCGTCTTCAAAGGGTGGATTGAGAACCAATACCAACAGGGCAAATTTGCACTGTCCGAGAATTGGAAAGTAAACCCGCCCCAGCTGCACGCTCTCAAAAAGACGGACACACCGGGGGCATCATGCTCTTTTGTAGAAGAAGCTCCATGGGAGGTCGTTCTTTCAGCCAAGACCAAAAGAATGCTGAAGGATCTCCAAACATGTCCGGCAATCAGGTGGAAAAATCCACCGGAACCCGAGGTCATCAAGGGAATGCTGAAGCCGTGCCTGACTCCGAAAGATGCCAGTGATAATCAAAGCGCTCAGACCCAGCCGTCAAAGTCTTCGAAGAAGAAGAAGACCAAAAGCCCATGAAGCCTGGTGAAAAGCGCAAAGACCTGCAAAAACATATCGACGCGCTGGAAGAATATAACCAGAAGGTGCGGACCCCGATCACACTTCAAGAGTTTCTCAGCCACATCCTTGAGGACGAAGATGATGACAATGGAGAAGACTCGTCAGATGAACCTGAGGATTATGTGGCAAGCTGCCATGTGATCTCTCACTCGTTAACAAACAGTGAAGAAGCTCCTAACGCAGAGAAACTAGGGGCAGAGCCTAAACCAGAACTCCTACAACCGTCAGACGAGATGGTTGAAAGGTTGCTGAACGAGGCTCTTCTGAAAAGCAAGGCTGATCGAGAGCGCGAAACGGCCATATTTGAAAAAGCCAAACGTCGGCGACTGGATGAAAGGGTTGAAGCACTCTAACCAGATCAAGACATTCCCATGGCCAGCAAAAGCAGGTTCGAGATGAGGAAAAGGTTCGCCAAAGCCATATCGATGGGAATGAAGCTGCCACCCTCCGAAGGAAACACTCCTGATAGGATGCACCTTGATGAAGCGGATGTACATCCTAACTACTGCTTGTATCATCGAAGGATTGCACACCCTACTGCCGAATGCAACGCCTTTAAAATTGGTGGCAAGGATATGTTGCTCACCGACAACATTTCAAACGGATGAAGCGCCAAGCTCGTCGGGAACAGAAAAGTACGACAGATGATCGTAAAAGAATTGCCGGTAACTGTCACATGGTTGACGCCGAAGTATCACAAGTTCTCACCTTTGGGAGCGATTCTGATGAAGAAATAGCCCCCGACCCTCTCTTCAAAGAACCCACCTCCGAGATGGAAGAAATGAAGGCCTGTGAAAACATTCAGCTGCGCAACCGTACGCTGCTGGAAAAGAATCTTAGACCTGCTAATGGTGGATTGAATAGAAAAGATAAAGGGAAAGAAAAAGTCCCTGAAGATATCACCCTAGATGATCAAGTCGTCAAAGAGCTGACAGCCAAGGACCCGCCAAAGAAAAATAAGGTGGATTACAACGTTCTGGCAAACCTGAGGAAGCTACCCTCGCAGCTAAGCATTCTCGATGCCCTCTTGTTATTAAAAGAAGCAAGAGATTCTCTGATCAAGGCACTACAAGAGCCCGAGCAGTTCCAAACTTTCCTCGCCGAAGAAAAGATGAAGGACGAGCTGGCAGAAGTACACACAGCCGATATCACCTTCGGCGATGGAGATCTCCTCCTCGGGACGTGTGAACATAACCGTCCTCTTTATGTCTCCGAATACTATCATGATATCAAGATAGGCAAAATCCTAGTTGACAATGGGTCCTCCATTAACCTCCTCAATGTGAGAGTGTTGAAGGAAATCCGCATGAGCGTTCAGCACCTCGCCCGTGATAAAATCACCATCTCTGGGTTTGACTCCCAGTCATCATGGACGCTCGGGTCTTTGATATTGACATTACACTTTGGGCTGCTCTTCACGGACATCAAGTTTCATGTCATTGACGCCAAGACTTGCTACAACGCTTTGCTTGGCAGGCCTTGGTTACACGAGTACAATATCATCCCTTCTACACAACATCAGTGTATGAAGTATTTCAAGGATGGTCTCGAGTATATTGCGACAGGGGAACTAAACCCATTCTCCATGAATGAAATCCGAAAGTACGAAGATGCAAAATACTTCTTACCAGATTTCGAAGACACGGAAAGATGCCATAAACCGGAGGACAAGCAAAAAGCTATCACCACCATTCCGATATTCGGGAGCGATACCGAGGAAGAAGAAGAGATAGTTTATGCGGGACAGCCCCAATACAACAAAGCCAGATCGTCTGTCCCTATGTTGATCTTTGGCAGTGACTCTGAAGACGAAGTCAACGTAATATTCTCGGCTCTTCCACCAGTGCAAGCCTTCAGTGAGGATGATCAGAGTTTGCAAATCGCTATGGTTCCGCAACAGCAATGCAAAGTGCTCGACGCACTTGGTACCTATAGTGTGCAAGAACTGCAGACATTCTACGTCCCTCCCAGGCGAAGAGATGAAAATGCGATCCTCTTTTATCAATCCACGGAAACCAAAGTGGAGAAAGAAGTTCGGCATGGTGCCGATTCTGCACTTGACAGGCTTCAGCCTATCCGTCTGCCCAGATACTACTGTAGGGTGTTTTTCGTCACCCCATTGAGATGGGAATACGCGCGCGCTTGTCGGGCGTACTACAGATTCCCCCTACCTAGGATAGGCTGGGGTTTATTGACTGTGGGAATCCGAATCTCCGGCAGGCGCGGACTAAGCTGCCGTTAATTAACCCTCGCCTTTGGAGCGAGAGAAATTCCGATTAACGGGTTAAACCGGTCATGCGAACTCAATGTGCAGTGTTGTGTTTTGAAGGGGGGTTTGGATGTATCGGGGGCCCCACAGAGTTTTTACGGGGGTCCCGCTACCCGGATAGCGGGCTGGGGGTCAAGGGGGCTAGCAACCCCCTTGCGGGGTGCGGGGCAGTGCCCCGTTAGAATTTTTTTCTAACGGGGGAGATACATTTAGTGTGGAGTGCACAAAAAAAAGGAGGGAAAAAGCGTCTTAAAGACGCGTGCATAGCATGTGGGCACGTGGTCCCCAGGGTCACGTGCGCGCACGTGTTTGTTGGGCGCCTCAGCGCCCGGGGTCACGTGCGCGCACGTGTCCGTTGGACGCCTCAGCGCCCGGGGTCACGTGGCACGCACATGACCGTTGGGCGCCTCAGCGCCTGGGGTCACGTGGCGCACACGTGACCGTTGGGCGCCTCAGCGCCTGGGGTCACATGGCACACACGTGACTGTTGGGCGCCTCAGCGCCTGGGGTCACGTGGCGCACATATGACCGATGGGCGCCTCAGGGCCCGGGGTTACGTTGGCGCACGTGACCGTTTGGGCGCCTCAGCGCCCGGGGCCACGTGGGCGCATGTGACCGTTTGGCCGCCTTAGCGCCCGGTGTCACGTGGGTGCACGTGACCTTTAGGCACCTTAGCGCCCCGGGGTCACGTGGCACACACGTGACCATTAGGCGCCTCAGCGCCCGGGGTCACGTGGCGCACGTGACAATTGGGTGCCTCAGCGCCCGGGGTCACGTGGCGCACACGTGACCACGGGAAAACACCCGCTGGAGGGGGGGCCTAGCCCTTAGGTTGGGGAGTTGAACTCCCAAGGGATTTTTGGAGTTAAACTCCTGACAGAAAATTAATTTATGGAGTTAAACTCCAACAGATCTAGAAATGAGTTAAACTCCTAGGAATCTTTGGCTCTTCTTCTGAGCCTTGGATCTGTCCAAAGTTATATTCTTGGAGATGGGTCTCCTTCTTGTTCTTCTATTGGCCGGATCTTGAAGATCAAGAGGTATGAGATTTTAAAGATCTCTCTTTTTTGAGATCTGGTGGGAGATCTGAGTTCCCCTTCGTGGGTTTTGTGGTGAAAAACTATTTATTTTTGAGAAAGGAAGAGTTAAACTCTTGATTTAATTCAAAAAGTGAAGAAGGTTTTAGAACCTTGAGGAAAGAGGAAGATCACAGATTTTTGATTTTTTTTGGGAGAGAGAAAAAAGTTGTTGAGATATTTTCATTATCTTTATCTTTATAGGCTATACACTTTACATATAGCCCCTTGGGCTTTTCAAAATGGCATTTTGCCTATCCCATGGCTCATGTGCCATTTCTTTTTGCACATAAGCCATGAGCTTTACAAAAATTTGGCTTTATGCCCACTTTCCTTACATTTATTCATAAAATAAAAATAAAAGAAATACAACAAAATTATTTATTACAAAATTTTTATTTTGGTATGGGGGAGGCCGGCGGCTTCATGTTCGGGCTCGACCCGGGCATTGGCCCACTTGACCTGGGCTTGGGCCAACTTGGCTTGGAGTTGACTTTGATTTTGACTTGGTCAACCGGGGTGTAAATTTCGACCCCAACTAAGTGCCCCCCATCAATAAATGCACACGGCATATGTGGGTCGTGTGCATGAAATTGATGGATCTTCTTTTACGTGGAGGCGACTTGATTTGGTTCCCACTTTTTGGGTAGCTGGCACTGCCCTTTTCACGACATGGACGGTCGATGCTGCCCTTTTAGCGACGTGGACGGTCGGTGCTGCCTTTTTAGCGACTTGGACGGTCGGTGCTGCCCTTTTTGCGACTTGGATGGTCGGTGCTGCCCTTTTTGTGACTTGGACGGTCGGTGCTGCTCTTTTTGCGACGTGGACGGTCGGTGCTGCACTTTTTGCGACATGGACGGTCGGTGCTGCCCTTTTTGCGACTTGGATGGTCGGTGTTGTCTTTTTGCGACTTGGACGGTCGATGCTGCCCTTTTTGCGACTTGGACGGTCGGTGCTGCCCTTTAAGCGGCCTGGACGGTCGGTGCTGCCCTTTTAGCTACTTGGACGGTCGGTGCTGCCCTTTTTGCGACGTGGACGGTCTGTGCTGGATTTGACTTGCTCCGATCCTTGCGGTGTCAGGGATGAAGTTGACTTGTTTCCGAGGTGGAGTTTGATTCTGCCAGGGAGGTCATTGGTTGTTTTTCTGATTTGATTTGATTTGAGTTGACATCAGCACCGCTGCACTTGAATATAGTACCAGGAGTGAATCATCATTTGCTATGAGGGAATTTCCCTCGTTCCCAGTTTAACGACTTAGGGGTCATCTGTTCCCAGTTTAATGACTTAGAGGTCATATGTTCCTAGTTTAAAGACTTAGAGGTCTATTGGATTGGAGTTTGGAATTTTGGGGTTAGGATGGGCATCAACGTTGCTAACACTGAAGCACATATGCCAGGAGCAATTCATCATTTGCCTTTTCCTGTTGGGGAGCGATGGCTTAGGAGACAGGTTTAGGTCCCTGTCACCTAAGGCTTTTCAATTTTATGAGCCATGAGGGTCCCATAAAAGCATTTTCTCCCTACGAGTCGAAAGGATCTCGTAGGTGTACTTTCTCCTTAGGAGTCGTGGGGACTCCCAAGTGTGTTTTTTTCTTTATGAGTCATAAGGATCTCACAAAGTTTGTTCTCCTCATATATCGTGAGGACATATGCGTAGGTCTTTCCTAATGGAGCATAATTCCAAGGGCGGAGACCAGCCACTGGACTTTTGATTGCGGCGGGGTATGGGTATGATGAGGATTATTTGAGCCCGTGGATTGTATACGGTAGTCAATTTGGGGACTGACCGTAGGGCCGGGAGAATTTTGAGAAATTGGATTTTGGTTGGCGTCTGCATCGCTGCACTGGAATATGGTACCAGGAGCGACTCATCATTCGCCGTTTGGGGACTTGGAATTTGGATCTTGTTTGACATCAGCATTGTTGCACTGGAATAATGCCAGGAGCAACTCATCATTTGCCTCGGGAGAAATTGGGATTTGGGTTTTTGGTCAACATCAGCACCGCTAACACTGAAGCGAAATGCCAGGAGCGACTCATCATTTGCTGTTGCCCGTTGGGGAACGATGGCTTAGGAGACAGGTTTAGGTCCCTATCACCTAAGGCTTTTCAATTTTATGAGCCGTAAGGGTCTCATAAAAGCATTTTATCTCTACGAGTCGAGAGGATCTCGCAGGTGTATGTTCTCCTTAGGAATCGTGAGGTTTCCTAAGTGTGTTGCTCCTTTGTGAGTCGTAAAGATCTCACGCAAGGTTTTTCTCCTTACAAAGTCTAGAGGACTTTGCGAGTGTGTTTTATCTCTTTTTACGAGTTTGTGCCCTTTCGGGTTTTCATAAACTCGCCGGTGGTCCTGCTATTTTTACTCACAGAGCCCTTTC
Organism: Agapanthus africanus; assembly: GCA_030015575.1. Classification (NCBI taxonomy): domain Eukaryota; kingdom Viridiplantae; phylum Streptophyta; class Magnoliopsida; order Asparagales; family Amaryllidaceae; genus Agapanthus; species Agapanthus africanus. The sequence continues at coordinate 637,452,630 of JASDDO010000014.1, read as the reverse complement.
GGGTTTTCATCCATGCCCGCTTTGCTCGTGGACATACCGTTTTTTTTATAGGGGTCGTTTATGCGTAGTATTTCTTGAGATATCGGCCATTGATGGGTGGCATGGGCCTTTCTCCCTTGGCACTTATTTGTTGGTAGGATCCTCCGTCGAACACTTTCTCGATGACGTATGGTCCTTCCCAGTTTGGCTCGAATTTTCCCTTGGCATGTTGATTGGGGATGATCGGTCTTTTGAGAACCAACACTAATTCACCTTTCTTGAAAGTATGGAGACGAGTCATCTTGTTATAGGCCCGTGATATTTGGGCTCGGTATAGCTCCAGATTTTACTGCACCGCGAGCCTCTTTTCTTTGAGCGCGTCGAGCTCTTCAAGCCGAAGGAGCACGTTTTCCTCTTCCGTCAACTTGTGCTGGATGGCCATTCTTAAGCTCGGAACTTCAACTTCGAGGGGGAGGACCGCCTCCACTCCGAAGAGCAATGAGTACGGAGTCGACTGAGTTGGAGTACGGTGCATAGTACGATATGCCCACAATGCCTCATGAAGTTTGAGATTCCAGTCTCTCTTGTTGGCTGAAGCATTTTTCCTCAGGAGCTTGCATAGAGTCTTATTGAAGGCTTCAGCTAGCCCGTTGGCTCTTGGATTATAAATGGAGGAATATCTCCAGTCTATCTTATGTTGAGTAGCGAACCTTACGACTTTGAAGCTCTTGAAAGAAGGCCCGTTGTCAGATATGATTCTTCTTGGTGTACCAAAGCGGTATAGGATATTATGCTGGAAGAACGTCAGAATATCTTCTGTCTTGACTTCTTTTAGCGGGACAGTTTCATCCCATCAGGAGAAGTAGTCGGTTGCAGCCAATATGAACTGGTGGCCTTTGGATGATGGAGGATCGATTGGGCCAACAATGTCGGTGCCCTAGACTTCGAAGGGCTATGACGCCACCGTAGGATGTAATGGATTGGGATGCTTGTGAATGAAATCACCGTGAATTTGGCAGATATGAAATTTCTTTGCATTCTCTCCGCAATCACGTATCATGGTGGGCCAGTAATATCCAAGCCGTTTGATCTGAAGCCGCATCTTGGGGACAGATTGGTGAGCCCCGTAGACGCCTGAGTGAACTTCCTTCATAACTTTTTGGGCTTCGGCCGATGACAGGCACCTGAGCCAGAGTTGTTCATATGACCTGCGGTATAGCGTGTCATTTACAAACACGTATCGGAGAGCCCTCTTCTTCAGCTGAATCCTCGCAGATTTTTCTTCGGGCAGCTTGTCGTATCGAAAGTACTCTATGAAGGGTTCTCTCCAATCGGGCTCGTCTTGGATGATCGAAGCTTCTTCGGCAGGATTGTTCTCTTGTTCTACGTTTTCTTCTTCACGCAAAGAGGCTGGAGGAAGAATTTGCCGGCTTCTGACTGTGATTAGAATTTCGTCCATGTCAGGATCAGCTAGCTCTTTAGGTAAGCGAGCGAGTATGTCGGCTTTTCCGTTCAACGCTCTAGGGACTCTCATTAGTTCAATGTGAGTGAACCATTTCATGAGTTCCACCACTCGGCTTCTATACCGAGCTAACTCGGGTTTGTATATCTTATAATCGCCGCTTACTTGGTTGACGACAAGCTGGGAGTCACCGTAAACCCGTAGCCGAAGGATTTCCATTTCTATGGCGAGCTCCAAACCAACTATCAGGGCTTCATATTCAGCTTCATTGTTTGTGCGAGGCTCGGTGAGAGCAAAAGAACGTCGTAGGGTTCCCATCGATGGCGTGATGAACACCAACCCTATCCCTACTTTTATCTGCGAGATGCTTGATTTGCTGGAGCTCCTCATTGATGAGGCTCCATCAAAGTAGAGCTCCCAACATGGCTCATCTTCCTCGAGGTGCAGCACTTGTTCGTCGGGTAACTCGCAATTAAGCGGCGACCCCTCTGATACGGGATGAGCAGCAAGGAAGTCTGCAGGAGCTTGTCCTTTTACTGCTTTCTAAGAAGTATAAACCATGCCAAACTCAAGCAGCATGACAGCCCATCTTGACATTATACCGGCTAGGCTCGCTTTGGTCATTAAGTGTTTGAGCGGGTCGACCCTAGAGATCAGCATAACCCGATGAGCTAGCAGATAGTGCCTCAGCTTCTTCACAGCGAACATCAGAGCCAGGCATTGCTTTTCGATCGGGGAATAGTTGTGTTCCGCCCCGACTAAAGTTCAACTGAGGTAGTAGAGGGCATTCTCTTTTCCCTGCTCGTTGTTCTGGGCAAGGAGCGCACCGAGTGACTCATCTAGCACGGCAGTGTAGAGAATCAGCGGTTTATTTGGAATGGGAGCGGCCAGCACTGGAGGGTGCAATAAGTACTGTTTGATGCTTTCAAATGCTTCTTGACATTTGGCATCCCAGACAAAAGGAGCTCCTTTCTTCATGAGCTTTGAGAAGGCCCTACATCTCCCCGACAAATTTGAGATAAACCTTCGTATATAAGCAAGCTTTCCTTGAAAAGATCTTAGCTGCGTCAGACTCTTGGGAGGGGGAATCTCCATGATGGCCTTTATCTTTGATGGGTCAACTTCGATTCCTCGTTGTCGGACTATGAAGCCTAGGAATTTTCCCGACGACACGCAAAAAGCGCACTTCAGAGGATTCATTTTCAGACCGTACTCCCTCAGTCTGGTGAGAACGGTCCTAAGATCTTGGATGTGATCGGCCTTGGATTTAGTCTTGACGACTAGATCATCAACATAACATTCGACGACTTTATGAATTAGGTCATCAAAGATATTGGTCATTGCCCTTTGGTATGTAGCACCTGCATTCTTCAGTCCGAACAGCATCACCTTGTAGTAGTATATTCCGATCGGGGTTCGAAATGCTGTGTGTTTCTCATCCTCAGGCGACATCTTGATCTGATTATATCCAGACGAGCTATCCATGAAGGTGAACAGCTCGTAATTTGAGGTGTCATCGACCATCATTTCCATGACCGGTAGCGGGAAGTCGTCTTTAGGACATGCCTTGTTGAGGTCCCTGAAGTCGACACAAACTCGGATTTGCCCATTTTTCTTCTTCACTGGGACTATGCATGCGATCCAGTCCGCATATTTCTCTTCCCTGATGAAGCCGGCATCGATGAGCTTCTTGGTTTCCTCGATGACCTTTTCTTCTAGTTCCCTTCTCATTCTTCGAGGAGCTTGTTTGACTGGCTTAGCATCAGGAGATATTGCCAGCTTATGCACGGCCACTTCAGGGGAAAGGCCAGGCATTTCATTGTATGTCCACGCGAAGCAGTCGACGAACTCATGCAGCAGGGCAATTAACCGCTCTTTCATTTCCTCTGACAAGAGTGAGCTGATGTAGGCCGGCCTTGGATTATCGGGTGTTCCTAAGTCAATCTCGGTTAGCTCGTCGAAGGTTGCTTGTCCGCCATCTTCGAGCTCTTGAGGGGCGTCTTCTGGCTCGGCTAGCTCGTCTTCATCATTTGACTCTTCGCTGGCTTCCCCAATATGGATCATGTAGCATGCCTTAGAATCAGGCTGGATGAAGCCTATGCCCGCCTATAAGGAATTCGTCCATCGATGAGTGCTCGGATCTGAGGTGGATGCCATAGCCCTTCGTAAAACTTTGCCTCGGACTCCGTTTGATATAACCGGCATCCGCACTTTTTAAAGTATTCCTGCATCTCGGGCGCATAGTATATGGGATTGAGGACGGCTCTTATGCCTCTCTCATATGGAAGGCACGCGACAGACAAATCGTCCGGGTGCACAACGGGGTTTGACCCATAAAACAGGATGCCCTTCTGTCCACTTTTCCTTCCGGGAACGTAAAAAGTTTTCAGCTGGTCAACGGTAGAGACTGACAATGCATCGAGCTCTTTGCACATCCGTTCCGGCACCCTTGTGATGGCCAGGGACCTTTCTGCAATTTCGAAGGTCTCTCGTAGTTTCGCTTGCTGCATGGGGGTCCAATCTGTACAGCTGTTGCATGGAAGGTCCTCTTCTTCCGACTCTTCAGTGTCGCTGCCAAGATGAGGGCGGACTTTGCTGCTAGATGGGATTTCAGTATCGGATTCGTCTGTATCGCTACCGAAACGAGGGCGAGTTTTACGGAAGGACGAACTTCCAGCATCGGACTCATCAGTGTCACTACCGAACACGGGCGCACTTGGGCGTTTTTGCTCTGAAAGTGACAGCTGGCTCAGATTTACTTTTGAGTCTTAGGGTCGCTCTGTCCTTAGTCGGTTGTGGCTCAGCACTTTGGGGGTTCACAAAGTACCGAGAATCTTCATATCGGACTTCATGCACACCGAACGGCTGGATGTCTCCGTCAATGCGTCTTTCTTCGCCGTTTTTAGTGTACTTCATGCATTGATGGAGAGTTGACGGAATGATGCCGTAATCGTGGAGCCACGGCCGTCCCAAGAGAATTTTATAAGACGTGTCAGCGTCGATCACGTATATTTTAGCTTTGGTCTGCAGATCCCCAAATTTGATTGGCAGAGCTATGGACCCCAGAACTTGCTGGCAATTTTGGTTGAAGCCTTGAATAACAATCCTTTCCCTTGATAGGTGTCGGACGTCCATTGACAAACTCTTCAGAGTTCGCAAGTTCATGATGTTCACTGAGGACCCTGGATCAATCAATATGCGATTAATCCGGTCTCCGTCGCTGTACCCTGTCACGTAAAGCGGTCGATTATGCTCAGCTGTTCCCAGTAGCAAGTCTTCGTCTTTAAACGTCACTGTGGCGGCATGCAGAGCGTACTGGGCTTCTTTCATATTGATTTCCGCAAAGCGAGTCTGATACCGCTCAGGGTTTTGTAGAGCGTGAATGAGAACATCTCTAAGCTCTTTAGATAGGACTAAGGCATCGTATATGCTCAGGAAAGACGGAAGCTTTCGGAGATGAGCCAAAACATTATAGTCCACCGAGGAAGGACTTGAGTTTTCATTAGCCGGTTCTCTGCCATCTTCTGCATTAGCCACCTGTTTTTCCTTTCCTTTTGGGGCATTTCCCTGATTTGGCGGTAGGGCCCTGCCGCTTCTGAGCTGGATCTGGTTGGCCCTTGTGGCGAGCTCCTCGTCCTCTTCGGGAAAACAAAGCTCCTCCTCAGAGTCGCTGCTAAGATGGACAGCGTAGCAGGTCACCATAGAGATCTCTTCATCGGAGTCTTCCTCTAACTCTTCCAGAATTTCAGCGGTTTCTACAGGGAAGAAATCTTTCAATTGAATTAGAGTTCTTTCCTTTTGTTCATAGTCTTCGAGGGAATCGATATATTTTTGAATGGTCGATCTCCCTGCAGACTCTTTTTCACGCCGAGCTGAACTTTTCTTCTTCTTGAACATTTTGGATTTTGAGCCTGGTGGAGCCGTATTGGCTGCTGGAATGGTAGGCTTCTCCTGCCCTTCCCATTCCGTCCTGGGCTCTTTCTGAAGTAGCTTTAGCATCTTCTTCGTCTTGTTGGATACGTGCGTACTCCACGGAGGCTGCGGTGAGTCCGTTTCATTTATCATGGTAGCGGGTTCGGCTGTCTGCTCCCAGAAAGCTTCAGCTTCTGTCTGTATAAAGTTGGTGGTTGCAACTTGATTGTTCACCAATACGCTTTTGGACAGCTCGATCTTTCCAGCCTTGTACTGCTTCTCGACCCAGTATTTGAAGATATAGCAATCTTCGATCGCATGGCTCACTACTCGGTGGTACGGGCAATACAGGGGATTGTTGGTCATTTTTGCTTCTTGAGGTCTTTTCGACTCTGGCAATTGTAGATCGTTGTTCAAGGCATCTTTAAATATCTTGCGGACTTTGTCCCTCCTGAAAGAGTAAACCTTGTTCTTTTTTTCCTTTAGGGAAGGCCCTTCTCCTCCCAGCACTGGCTTTCGAGACCGGTTGGTTTTGGATTCGCCCGCCCTTCGCTTTTCTTCATTGTCGGACGCATTGAAGACATTGGTACTGCTGGAACTCCCGCTTCTATGGTTGTCGTCCCGCTTGCTTTTCCAAGTCTTGTCTCTCTGAGAGTCCGGGGGAGACTCTTGCTTCGAGCGTTCCAGCATTTGGACTTTCTTGGTTAGCTCCTGAAATGTCTCGAGGCCCGCTGTACACAAGAATGGGACCATCTAATTGCTGAGGTTCCCAATGAGAAGGTTGACAGACTGGTCCTGCTCCAGCGGTGGTTCGCACTTGACTGTGAGATTACGCCATCGGGCGATAAAGTCGGTGTTGCTTTCATTCTTCCCCGGCTTGGTCCTCACAAGGTCAGCAATGGAGATTTTATCACTGACGCTCATGAACCTCTGCCGAAACAGAGACTCCATTTGGGCAAAGGTAATGACGGACCCGTCTGGTATACTCGCGTACCAGTCAAAAGCGACACCGGTCAGGCTGTTGACAAACTGACGAAGAAGGAGCGCATCATTGCCCCTTGTATTTCCGCACGATGCTTTAAAGTGGGCGACATGCTGATTTGCATTTCCCGTCCCGTCAAATCTTCCGAACTTAGGAATGACGTAGCCGCTCGGGAACTCGATCAGATCGTACTGTGCGGGATATGGCCGCCCACTACTGCCAATTTCTTTCTGAGCTTCAGCTTCGGCCACCAATGTTTTAACCTTGCTAGTGACCAAATCCATTATTCGATCTTGTGTTAGCGGAATAGTGTTATCTGAGGCCAAGGCGTCCCCAGAAGCGGAATGTAGACGGCTTTCGTGCTGCTCGACGAATCTTGGACCCAAAGGGACAGGCACCGACCGCTTTGGATTGTCATCATCCGGCTCATGAGTAGCGACTTGTGCTTGATTGGGAGGCGCTCGAGCAATTTGAGCCGTAAGCTGCATCACAACGTTTGTTAAGTCATCAATCTTCGAATAGAGCTTGGCCATCTCTTTATCTTTTCTCTTGAGCTGTTTCCGAAGCTCTTGGAGCAGCTCTTGCTCTGCTGTCCTGGGGCGGAAAGTTGGCTCTTCCTCGCTGTCCGAGCTTGACTTTGCCTGGACCGAAGGGACTTTCTGCCTATCGTCCTCATCGAGAGGGTTTTCTTCATCCAGCGGAGGCGGCTGTTCTTAGGAAGCGGCAACCACATTCAAGCCAGATTGGGCTTGGGATGTGGTGGCCCTATCCTTGCTTTTGCTGCGAAGGTTGTCGCCGGGGCGCCCGCCCGCCATATAGACCGTATGGATAATATATCTAGCCGTCTTTTTATTATCGGCGGCTGATTTCACATATCGCTGTCTTGGCCTCTCTATTTCGGTAGCGGGCGGTCGATTGAAAGCGGCTGGCCTGACCGGGTTCTTGAATGGTGCCGGCGCTTCATTTCTGGACTTGCCCCGCAGCTTTCGTGCGGCACAGAGCGCCTGATAGACCCTTGAAGAGACAGTGTCACACTTTTTCTGTTGGGGCCGGGACACGTCTTTTTGTAGCGACATTCGGACCACTGTCTTCTTGATTCTGGCGGTCATGGCATTTTTCTGAGCCCACTTCAGAGGTTCGAAGGAATTGCTGATTTTTACGGTCGACCCAGCCGTCGTCGCAGGATGACTCTGCTCTTGGAATCTCACATGACTCCACCTGGCCAGAGTCCTAGCCCTCTTGTTGGCTCGATACCTGAGCCGCTTCTGCCTTAACTTTTCTGTTTTAAGCACTCGGCAGACTTCGGCTCTTCGGGAAGATGTTAGTATATATGCCGTAGAGGCCATTACTGTATCATACTAGTTTGTATATTACTTGATGGAAGCTTGGGATATTCACAGTTGTATATACAATCTTGCTCGAAATGGTAGTATGCTACTTGGTTTGTCTCTACTTTAATATGTGCATGTGTTTCTTTTAGCATATCGCTGATATACATATTAGTAGAGCCCTTAGGATTATTGATTGATTACCAGCGTTGTGATGGCGCTCACACTCGTGGGGGCTGGGTAATCCATAAGCACATCCTTATACAGGTCCCTAGTCGTTGGACTATCGAGACAGGGCATCGATACTCCGGAGTAGACTAGCGTATGCGCTTCTCATCCCAGCGTGGGAGACGGTCCGCCCCACAGCCGTCAGTACGTCGTACTTGAGATAGTATGCGGGTGCTCGTTAGGTTACGAGTACACTGGACAGGACTCGTCGGGAATTGTTGGTTGGTATTATACCTATCGTCAGTTATCAGTTCCCAGGTGACATGAGTACAGCTTAGTCCGCTGACTTGACACTGTCACTTCGCCTCGAGTGTGTTCCCACTGCACTTTGATTACTACCCTACCACGGCTCAAAGGAGTCGTGCAAACAGGTAGTTTTTGGGTGCAGTCCCGAAGCACTTGGAGGCAGTGACGGTTAGACAGGATTCGTCTCTCCCGGTATTAGGGGTTGACATCGCGCTGTGTCCAGGAGAGCCATTACACAAGTAGTCCCTGGCCAGGGCAAGCGAGATATACTGGTAGGTTTCCAGTGTTATCTCAGGGTGTTCTGGGCAACACTCCGACATGACTTGTACCGCTATTAGGGGACTGACGTTCACCGCCCCTAGGCCCGCCATGCGATGTATTAGACGAACAGACCGGACTGTACGGAGACTATCACATACAGGCTCAGTAGGAGTTCAGATGGGGTCACCTCGTCAGTCTTTTTATCGGCATCTACCTGGGGACCGTTACGTACAGCTAGTGCCGCTTGCGGTCTGTGGTTAAACCCACTGCCAGCGTAGTGTCGAGTCTTTAGAGTCCCACACAGAGAGCTATTCGCCTTTAGGCAAAATGAGTAGAGGTCGCATGGTTTTGCGACAGGGTTCGTTCACATCCGCGCACTTGTGCACGTTTGTTGTCCGGACAGCTTATACTAGCGGGCTTTGGTTTAAGCCAGATCCTGGTATATGATTTGGGATTGGTTTTATCTCTTTGTATTCGTGTTCCTCGGATCACGAATACGGGTGCGTATGCACAGTTGCTTGAGACAGAGGGAGAGGACTTTGATTAGGGTTAATGACCATTGTCATTTTATTAACCCTAATGCTTATGTGTGTATTATGGTTAATTGATATTAGTTTAATATAATTGTGCATGGTTATGGTTGTTGACCATTTGACATTCTTGACTTGTTGACCTAGGTTGACACTTTGACCATCATCATTTCATTTGGAAGATGCTCTTTGATCCTTGCAATTTGCATTAAAAATGAAATGATAATGGTCATGTCTTGATTAAGCCATGACAATTATCTCACTAATTATCAATTTACAATAATTCACACAAATATGTGAGAATGCTTCATAATTCTCTCATTCTATCATATACTTTCTCTCTCTTGCTCTTGCTCTTCCTCAAGCTCTCCCCTCTCATGTGTTGAGAAGCACTTGAGCTTGAGAAAAACCTCTTCTTGATAATCTCTACTCTCATCTAGGGTTCTAGGATTAGCACTTCTAGCACCCTAGTTACTTCTAGCTTGAAGTTGAAGCCAAAGGTTGAGGCTTTCGGGTGGATCCTTCTTCGACGTGAGAAGACGACAAAGGTGATCCCTTTCTACTACTCCAACGAGCAAGGAGAGAAGTATATAAAGCCCTAGGTATAACCATTCTACCCTTTAGCTAGTTTCTAGTTAGCTTTAGCTTGTTTTTGTTTAGCAAAGATCCTTCTTTGTCTAGTCCATGTTGCCTAAAGTAGTAAAAATCCGATTTTTATTCCGTTTTTCGCCTCCCCGCAAGCACCGGGGTGGGCAACGTGGACTTACAGTGGTATCAGAGCCTAACTAAACATAAACTAGCTAGGTAGTGAAGTGTATAGAAGTTCGATCGGAAAAATCGCAAAACTACAAAAACGCAAAACCCTAAGTTTCTGTTGATTTTTTTTCTGTTCAAAATAAAATAAATCTTACGTCAAAAATCATCTCAGGGTTTTGTGAAGAAAGCCACCAAAAACGATCCAGTGAATCGCTCAAAGCGCGGCGGTTCCGCGGCAAAAGCATGCCTATTGCCGCGGAACCGCGGCCATTTTGACTCGGTTCAGGGTCGTGTTTGGTGCAGTGTTCTTCTGGCTTGGTTTTGGGATTTGTAAGATGGTTTATTTGTGCCCAGGTTTTCCAGAAAAGAAATTTGTATTTGGGGGCCTATAAATCCGTATTTTTTTTCGAACTTCACTATACTTTGACTAATCGGTTATATCTGTGATGTTTATATGTATTGAACGTCGGCTAATCGCTATATGTCGATTAGTGGGGGTTATACATATTTGTGATCTGTGTTTGATGATGGTATGTGTATATGAATGCGTTGGATTGTCGCGAGTGAATAGCCGGGGTGGATGTGAGATGAGTGTTTCTTTTTCTTTCATTCATTGTAATATGTAAATTGATGTATTATTATTTGTTTGGCCGCACAACCGGGTCGGGGTTGTAGCCGTCATTGTATAATTCTTTTTACTGTTTTTGCTCCTAGGATAGACCCATGGAAGGGGTGCACAAACTACCGGGTATCTCGAAGTGCCGAGTGGCCTACTCACGGTGTTGAGGGAGGTTGCTTCGCTTCGGGTACTTGGCGGGTAGTTTGCCGTTCCCGTAGGGGTCTTTGGTGGGGTATTGGCTATTCACCGCGACCGTGTAATCCGCTTTTCGTTGCAGGCTCGAACGTATTGCGGATTCCTAGTATATCCAATGTATTCATCTGTGATCTGTAATGTCTATCATTGCTATATATTTATATATGATAACTATTTAGGCGTTGCTTATGTTTTACAGCCGCGCTAGCCCAGCCCCCGCTCTGTCGTTAGTTAAGTAACCTAACGGGTGATGACGGGGCCCCGTGGCGAATGCGAATGACATAAGCGTACGTCATATTTTGGTTGTTTTCTGCAATGGTAGGATTAAATGATGGGACGCATTAAAAGAACTAATGCAAGAAAATAAACCAAGTAAAAGTCGATTGGAACACTTTGAAAACCACTCGGTTCTTTTCAAAACTAAACTTTTAAACGCGGAGCTTGAACCACTCCTTTTAAAAGCTATCTCGTTCCATCGATTATATCAAGTTCACTACGTTCACGGTTTCGCCAAAACCATTCGTAGCCCTCCGTCATTCCACATGAATGGTCAAAAAGTATTCAAGCTATGTATTTTGGCCAAAGTCAAGGCATAGTGATTGGTAGCTATTGGGTATTCATGTGCAGCATAGATAGATGCGTTGGTTTGGGACAGTCGTGCTGCCATTTTAGCCAAAGTCAAGGGTAGGTACGGGTGAGTCCAAATTAACCAGGAGAATGACGGGTAGAACTTGACATGTGACTTATGATATTTTGGCCAAAGTCAAGGTCATAAGAGCATGGGGCAAAAATCCACATCGGGAGTTTCATAAGTACTGAAACTTGCTAGCGCTGCATACCATTTGGAGTGTAATGATTCTGGTAGGATTCCATCGGTTTTATCACGCGATGATATTTGGATCCCGATCCAACTGTGAGTATATGCTACTCCTCGGGAAAACTCTCACTTAACGATCAATGCTATAAACCTAGTAGGTGTCTAGAAAGGTGTTAGCGAGGCTACGCCCCCAGGGAAAAGAGGTTCTTAAATTAAGGAACTTCGCGAAAGCGTTGGAAAACCTCCCTCGAAGTACCGACACTGGCCTGGCTGAACGGTTAAGCAAGTATTGTACGGTGAGATTGATCCCGACTAATCCTTTCTTTACGGTTTGAGAAGGGATTCGAGAGATAGTGGGAGCCATCCAGTTTAGACAAACTAAAAACCACTCTAAACTTGCAAGAGCATCATGCTAAAGTGTTTCTTTTCTCTCTCCTAATTGCAGCGACCATTCAAAATGACCGGACTTAAGTTATTACTAGATAAAAACATACTGACAGGGCCAAACTATAAAGATTGGCTCTGGAATGTCAAGATGGCAATCACTTACGACAAGTTGGGGCATGTCCTTACCACCAAAGCTCCCCCTGTCCCAGGTCCCACCTCCAGCGTCGCGGATAAAGAAATCCGTAAGACATGGGAGATCGATTGTGTGAAGGCCAAATGCCTCGTGCTTGCCTCGATGGACAACGAACATCAGAGGAGGCATGAGAATATGGACCTAGAGTCCATATTTCTCCATACAAAAGAACTGTATGGAGAGCAGTCTCGTATCGCAAGATACGAAGTATCGAAGAAGCTATTTTCGGCAAGATTGGCCGTCGGATCATCGGTAGCGGAACACGTGCTTAAGATGATTGGCTACATAGAGGAGCTCGCGGACCTTGGGACCACGTTGGAGAATGAACTCTACACTGATTTGATTCTCCAGTCCCTTCCTTCCACTTACGCCCAGTTTGTCTTAAACTTCAACATGCAAGGAAAGGAGGTTGAACTTTCCGAACTTCTGAACATGTTGAGGAGTGCTGAGGGCACCCTACAGAAGGGTAGGGAGACATCCACTTTGTTTGTAGGAGGATCTTCCTCTTCTAGATCCAGGGCGAAAGCCAAGGGTAAGAAGAAGAAAGCCCCCACCAAACCAAGAGGCGGTGTCAGTAAAGTGGATACGAAGGGAAAGGGAAAGGCAACAAATATAGCGGGAAAACTGGTGGGGAAGGAAGAATGCTTCTACTATCACAAAAGTGGTCACTGGAAACAGGATTGCAGGGCTTGGAAGGCCAGAACCCAGGATCTGAAGCGAGTTGCGGCTTCAGCTTCAGGTGTGTATGTTATTGAAAACTATCTATCAATAAACTCTACATCCTGGGAATTGGATACCGGATCAGGATCTCATATCTGTAATTCTTTGCAGGAGTTGAGAAAGCGTAGAGTTTTGAAGGCAGGTGACATGACCCTCAGAGTTGCAAACGGTGCTAGCATGGATGCTGAGGCCGTGGGGGACTATCACCTGGAATTATCGGATGAACACTTTTTGGTTTTGCGTAGTTGTTATTATGTACCAAATGCAACCTGTAATATCATTTCTGTATCTTTATTATCTAAAGAAGGTTATGAATTTGCATTTGTAAGTAATGTAGTGAACATTCACCTTAATCAAGTTTTGATTGGGTCAGGTACATTGAACAACGGTATATACGTTTTAAACCAACCACAGATTTTCAATGTCCAGAATACACACAAAAGAAAGTCTCCAGAAATCAATAAAACTTTCTTATGGCATTGTAGACTGGGTCACATCAATGAGAGAAGGTTGACTAAGTTACATGCAGAAGGATATTTGGATCCGTTCGAATATCAATCGTATGCAACTTGTCAATCCTGTCTCAAAGGAAAGATGACAAAGACTCCGTTCACTGGACACGGAGTAAGAGCGAGCGAGCTCTTGGGACTCGTACACAGCGACGTGTGCGGTCCAATGTCTACACATGAGCGAAGCGGTTATTCTTACTTCATTACTTTTACGGATGACTTTTCAAGGTACGGTTATGTCTTCTTAATGAAACATAAATCCGAGGCTTTTGAAAAATTCCAGGAATATAAGAATGAAGTAGAAAAACAAACAGGCAAAAATATCAAGGCACTGAGATCTGATCGAGGTGGTGAATACTTGAGTGCCGAGTTCCTGGGTTACTTAAAAGAGAATGGAATTCTCTCTCAGCTTACTCCTCCATACACTCCGCAACATAACGGTGTATCGGAGAGACGGAACCGAACCCTATTGGATATGGTACGGTCCATGATGAGTAACGCTGAGTTGCCGCGATCGTTCTGGGGATATGCGCTAGAATCAGCTGCATACCTTTTGAACCGAGTTCCAACTAAGACTGTGCCTACTACACCATATCAGATGTAGTGTGGGAAGAGACCCTATCTTAATCACATTAAGACATGGGGATGTACAGCTTTTGTAAAAAGGCAGCATGCGGACAAGCTCGAGGCACGCTCAGTACAGTGCAAGTTTGTGGGATATCCAAGGAACTCCAAGGGATATTTCTTCTATTGCGAAGAGGAACAAAAGGTCTTTGTTTCTCGCCATGCCCACTTTCTAGAACACCAGTTCATAGAAAAAGAAATAAGTGGGAGCGCAATAGAACTGGAAGAAATTCCAGAACCACGAGCTATTACTGAAAGCTTAGTAGAACCAGAGGGTTCGAAAGATCAGGACATTCCCACGCCACTCCGCAGGAGTAGTAGGCAGTCTCATCTGCCCGAGAGATACTACGGTTTTCTCATTGACGGGGATAGAGAGGATTGCATCATAGACTGTGATGAGCCTACTAGCTTCCAGCAAGCCATTCAGAGCGTCGACTCGGTAAAATGGCTGGATGCAATGCGGACCGAAATGGAGTCCATGTACACCAACAAAGTATGGACGTTGGACATTGCTCCAGATGGGGTAAAACCCGTAGGATGCAAGTGGATCTTCAAAAGGAAGATTGGTATAGAAGGACAGGTTGAGACCTATAAAGCTAGACTGGTTGCAAAGGGTTTTCGTCAGCGACCTGGTTTGGACTATGACGAAACCTTTTCTCCAGTAGCTATGCTGAAATCCATTCGGATCCTTCTTGCCATTGCTGCCTTCCACGATTATGAGATTTGGCAGATGGACGTAAAGACAGCTTTTTTAAATGGATATTTAGAGGAGTGTGTCTATATAGACCAGCCAGAGGGTTTCATTCAGAGTAGGAGCAGCGGAAAGGTGTGCAAGTTGCTTAAGTCCATTTATGGACTAAAGCAGGCATCGCGGAGTTGGAACATCTGTTTTGATGAGACGGTCAAGGAATTTGGCTTTATCAAAAATCCAGATGAACCATGCATCTATTGTAGATTTGTAGCGAGAACTGTAGTATTCCTCATTTTATACGTGGATGACATTCTCTTAATAGGAAATGACATTCCTATGCTACAATCTGTCAAGGGGTTCTTATCACACAGGTTCTCCATGAAAGACTTGGGTGATGCCTCATACATTCTGGGTATCCGGATCTACCGTGACAGATCCAAGAGGATATTAGGACTTTCGCAGTCCAGGTACATCGACACCATACTGAAGAGATTCAGTATGGAAGATTCCAAGCGCGGTAATCTACCGGCTTGTCACGGGATCACCCTCTCTAAAGAGATGTCTCCCAAGACTGATTTGGAGAGGGATCGCATGTCTATTATACCCTACGCTTCTGCGGTAGGCTCCATAATGTATGCGATGTTGTGTACCAGACCAGATGTGGCTTATGCACTGAGTGTGGTAAGCAGGTATCAGTCAAACCCTAGGGAGAAACATTGGATAGCAGTAAAGAACATTCTCAAGTACCTGAGAAGGACTAAGGAGATGTTCTTGGTGTATGGCGGAAAAGACCTCCAGATTGAGGCCTTTGCTGACTCCAGCTTCCAGAGTGACAAGGATGATTCCAAGTCCATGTTGGGTTTTGTCTTTACCCTCAATGGAGGGGCGGTGTGTTGGAAGAGCTCCAAACAGGAAACCGTTGCTGACTCGACTATGGAAGCGGAATACATCGCTGCATCTGATGCCGCAAAAGAAGCTATCTGGATGAGGAAGTTCTTGAAAGAACTTCAGGTGGTTCCGTCCATTGTTAACCGAATACCTCTGTATTGCGACAACAACGGGGCTATAGCTTTAGCGAAGGAACCCAGGTCCCATCAGAAATCCAGACACATCTTGAGGCGGTATCACCTGATCAGGGAGATCGTGGATTGCCAGGAGATCGAGGTTTGGAGGGTTGCTTCAGAAGATAACACTGCAGATCCATTCACCAAGGCCTTGCCCCAGACTCAGTTCGAGCGGCTGATCGAGATGATAAGTCTTCGATACGCCAGTACATGGCCTTAGTGCAAGTGGGAGATTGTTAGTGTATATGCCCTAGAGGCCATTACTGTATCATACTAGTTTGTATATTACTTGATAGAAGATTGGGATATTCACAGTTGTATATACAATCTTGCTCGAAATGGTAGTATGCTACTTGGTTTGTCTCTACTTTAATATGTGCATGTGTTTCTTTTAGCATATCGCTGATATACATATTAGTAGAGCCCTTAGGATTATTGCTTGATTACCAGCGTTGTGATGGCGCTCACACTCGTGGGGGCAGGGTAATCCATAAGCACATCCTTATACAGGTCCCTAGTCGTTGGACTATCGAGACAGGGCATTGATACTCCGGAGTAGACTAGCGTATGCGCTTCTCATCCCAGCGTAGGAGACGGTCCGTCCCACAGCCGTCAGTACGTCGTACTTAAGATAGTATGCGGGTGCTCGTTAGGTTACGAGTACACTGGACAGGACTCGTCGGGAACTGTTGGTTGGTATTATACCTATCGTCAGTTATCAGTTCCCAGGTGACATGAGTACAGCTTAGTCCGCTGACTTGACACTGTCACTTCGCCTCGAGTGTGTTCCCACTGCACTTTGATTACTACCCTACCACGGCTCAAAGGAGTCATGCAAACAGGTAGTTTTTGGGTGCAGTCCCGAAGCACTTGGAGGCAGTGACGGTTAGACAGGATTCGTCTCTCCCGGTATTGGGGGTTGACATCGCGCTGTGTCCAGAAGAGCCATTACACAAGTAGTCCCAGGCCAGGGCAAGCGAGATATACTGGTAGGTTTCCAGTGTTATCTCAGGGTGTTCTAGGCTACACTCCGACATGACTTGTACCGCTATTAGGGAACTGACGTTCACCGCCCCTAGGCCGGCCATGCAATGTATCAGACGAACAGACCGGACTGTACGGAGACTGTCACATACAGGCTCAGTAGGAGTTCAGATGGGGTCACCTTGTCAGTCTTCTTATCGGCATCTACCTGGGGACCGTTACGTACAGCTAGTGCCGCTTGCGGTCTGTGGTTAAACCCACTGCCAGCGTAGTGTCGAGTCTTTAGAGTCCCACACAGAGAGCTATTCGCCTTTAGGCAAAATGAGTAGAGGTCGCATGATTTTGCGATAGGGTTCGTTCACATCCGCGTACTTGTGCACGTTTGTTGTCCGGACAGCTTATACTAGCGGGCTTTGGTTTAAGCCAGATCCTGGTATATGATTTGGGATTGGTTTTATCTCTTTGTATTCGTGTTCCTCGGATCACGAATACGGGTGCGTATGCACAGTTGCTTGAGACAGAGGAGAGGACTTTGATTAGGGTTAATGACCATGGTCATTTTATTAACCCTAATGCTTATGTGTGTATTATGGTTAATTGATATTAGTTTAATATAATTGTGCATGGTTATGGTTGTTGACCATTTGACATTCTTGACTTGTTGACCTAGGTTGACACTTTGACCATCATCATTTCATTTGGAAGATGCTCTTTGATCTTTGCAATTTGCATTAAAAATGAAATGATAATGGTCATGTCTTGATTAAGCCATGACAATTATCTCACTAATTATCAATTTACAATAATTCACACATATATGTGAGAATGCTTCATAATTCTCTCATTCTATCATATACTTTCTCTCTCTTGCTCTTGCTCTTCCTCAAGCTCTCCCCTCTCATGTGTTGAGAAACACTTGAGCTTGAGAAAAACCTCTTCTTGATAATCTCTACTCTCATCTAGGGTTCTAGGATTAGCACTTCTAGCACCCTAGTTACTTCTAGCTTGAAGTTGAAGCCAAAGGTTGAGGCTTTCGGGTGGATCCTTCTTCGACGTGAGAAGACGACAAAGGTGATCCCTTTCTACTACTCCAAAGAGCAAGGAGAGAAGGACATAAAGCCCTAGGTATAACCATTCTACCCTTTAGCTAGTTTCTAGTTAGCTTTAGCTTGTTTTTGTTTAGCAAAGATCCTTCTTTGTCTAGTCCATGTTGCCTAAAGTAGTAAAAATCCGATTTTTATTCCGTTTTTCGCCTCCCCGCAAGCATCGGGGTGGGCAACGTGGACTTACAGAAGACGCCGTAGGTCGAGTGACAGAGAGCCCATAGAAGATTCCTGCTCATGCGATTGTCAAGGGCACCATTTGAGCTTGCTGGAGATGCTTCGTAGCCCCATTGGTGTAGACGTCCTTGCCCCCATTCAGAACAGTGGAGAATCGTTCGAATACAGATTTTCTTTTGGGGTGGGGCACTCTGGCGACCACAACGTTCGACCTCCTTCCCCTTGAGGTCGGTTTGACCGCTTGGTTTGCCGTGACCTCCGCCAGATGAGCGCTTCTAGCAGGGTAGATGACGACAGAACAAATTGACGGGGTGGCTCCTCCCATTTCCGGTTGAGACTGGAGGGGAGAACTACGTAGGCATTGATCTTGACTACGTACAAGATCGGGGTCGCGTCGTAAGCCGAATTCGTCTTAGGAGACATCGTCATTGAAAGTTGATTGCTACACGAAAGAAAGAAATTATTTCAGTGTAAACATCGGCATATATGTTAAATGAGTTCGCATGAATGCTTAACCCAAGATATGGGAGGAGAGAAAGGTCCCACCGGGCGTGCCAGAATCTGTAGGGTGTTTTTCGTCACCCTATTGAGATGGGAATATGCGCACGCTTGTCGGGCGTACTATAGATTCCCCCTACCTAGGGTAGGCTGGGGGTTTATAGACTGTGGGAATCCGAATCTCCGGCACCCGCGGACTAAGCTGTCGTTAATTACCCCTCGCCTTTGGAGTGAGAGAACCTCCGATTAACGGGTTAAACCGGTCATGCGAACTCAATGTGCAGTGTTGTATTTTGAAGGGGAGGTTTGGATGTATCGGGGGCCCCACAGAGTTTTTACGGGGGTCCCGCTACCCGAATACCGGGCTGGGGGACAAGGGGGCTAGCAACCCCCTTGCGGGGAGTGGGGCAGTGCCCCGTTAGAAATTTTTTCTAACGGGGGAGATACATTTAGTGTGGAGTGCACAAAAAAAAGGAGGGAAAAAGCTTCTTAAATACTCGTGCATAGCACGTGGGCACGTGGTTTCCAGGGTCACGTGTGCGCACGTGTCCGTTAGGCGCCTCAGCGCCCGGGGTCACGTGGCGCACACGTGACCGTTGTGCTCCTCAGCGCCCGGGGTCACGTGGCGTACACGTGACCGATGGGCGCCTCAGCGCCCGGGGTCACGTGGGCGCACGTGACCGTTTGGGCGCCTCAGCGCCCGGGGTCACGTGGGCGCATGTGACCGTTGGGCGCCTCAGCGCCCGGGGTCACGTAGGCGCACGTGACCGTTGGGCGCCTCAGCGCCCCGGGGTCACGTGGCGCACACGTGACCTTTGGGCGCCTCAGCGCCCGGGGTCACGTGGGCGCACGTGACCGTTGGGCGCCTCAGCGCCCGGGGTCACATGGCGCACACGTGACCACGGGAAAACACCTATTGGAGGGGGGCCTAGCCCTTAGGTTGGGGAGTTGAACTCCGAAGGGATTTTTGGAGTTAAACTCCTGACAGAAAATTAATTTATGGAGTTAAACTCCAACAGATCTAGAAAGGAGTTAAACTCCTAAGAATCTTTGGCTCTTCTTCTGAGCCTTGGATCTGTCCAAAGTTAGATTCTTGGAGATAGGTCTCTTCCTTCTTCTTCTATTGGCCGGATCTTGAAGATCAAGAGGTATGAGATTTTAAAGATCTCTCTTTTTTGAATCTGGTGGGAGATCTGAGTTCCCCTTCGTGGGTTTTGTGGTGAAAAACTATTTATTTTTAAGAAAGGAAGAGTTAAACTCTTGATTTTCAAAAAGTGAAGAAGGTTTTAGAACCTTGAGGAAGGAGGATCATAGATTTTTTATTCTTTTTGGGAGAAAGAAAAAAGTTGTTGAGATATTTTCATTATCTTTGCCTTTATAGGCTATACACTTTACATATAGCCCCTTGGGCTTTTCAAAATGGCATTTTGCCTATCCCATGGCTCATGTGCCATTTCTTTTTGCACATAAGCCAGGGGCTTTACAAAAATTTGGCTTTATGCCCACTTTACTTACATTTATTCATAAAATAAAAATAAAAAAAATACAACAAAATTATTTATTACAAAAATTTTATTTTGGTAGGGGGGAGGCCTGCGGCTTCATGTTCAGGCTCGACCCGGGCATTGGCCCACTTGACCTGGGCTTGGGCCCACTTGGCTTGGGGATGACTTTGATTTTGACTTGGTCAACCGGGGTGTAAATTTCGACCCCAACAACTACACAGAAGGATTAAAAAGGCTGTTGAAGCGTCAATGTGTACCCTTCAAACAGACTGCTCGACAAGCTCAGTTCTACAACAGGATCTGGAACGTCCTTGGAACTCAGCGAAAATTGCCCAACGGGAGAATGGAAACGATCGGGCTTGGATATGTTCAATCCAAGAAACGAGAATGATTCCATGGCTGCTACATTATACATGACTTCAATGAAGAAGGAGATGTTCTGTTAAAAGACGCTAACCCTCAACCAAAACGAGTTCCCTCCATGAAAATGCCAAGTCCATCGTTTGAAGAATAAATGGACAAGCTAATAAGGGAAGCGGGTCAAAAGGTTCGAGACGACCATAATCGCGAAATGGCCATCTACGAGAAAACTAGGACGCAGCGCCTCCTTCAACAGGCCGAGGAGAATGACAATGCTCCTCATCGCCAACCCGTCATGCAAAAGACCCGGCGCAGAGGCAAAAATAAACCAAAGAATGGGAAAAACGTTCGACGGCAGTAAAGCGGGTCTGAGAAGCCACGCGATCAAGAATCGAGCAGCCATGATCCGTCTCTTATGAAGAAGATGGGTCGAGCATATTCTTTTCCCCAAGACAAGACAAAGAAGATATTCGATCTTGTCATAAAACATCAGATGATGACACTCCCGGAGTCCAAGCACCCTGAGCAAGCAGACAAGGTCTCTCACCCTGACTATTGCTCCTATCACCGAGCAATAGGACATCCTCTCGAAGACTTCTTCACCTTCAAGAACTGGGTTGAAGACCAATATCAACTCGGCAGATTCGCTCTATCCGACAGTTGGAGGATAAGTCCGCCACGGAAGCATGGATCAAAAGCCACTTATGCGATGAGAGTAGAACCATATCAACATCGGTCTTGGAAACAATCTCGTACCTGTCACGCGATAACACTGTCAGAAGAAGAACCCGAGAATATGGATGATCTTTCTTGGTGCTTCGAAAACAATGAAGATGAGTTGATTTTAGAATTTCCACCAGCGCCAAAAGAGCTGGAAGACAGAATACATACTACTGCGGATGACCTCAGAAAAATCGACCTAGGAACGGCAAACGACCCACGGCCGACGTTCGTCAGTGAGCTGTTGTCTGAAGAAAAGGTGGTTATGCTCAAGGATGTGCTCATGCAGTATAAAGACTATTTCGCATGGAACTATTCTGAGATGCCAGGACTAGATCCAGAAATAGCTATGCACAGATTGGCGATATCTCCGGACATCAAGCCAGTCAAACAAGCGCCAAGAAGGATGCGGCTCGAACTCGAAATGAGCATCAACGCCGAAGTCAAGAAGCTAATCGACTCCAGCTTCATCCAAGAAGTTCAGTACCCTGACTGGATTGCCAACATTGTCCCCGTGATGAAGAAAAATGGGACAGTGTGCATCTGCGTGGACTTCCGGGATCTTAACAAAGCTTGCCCGAAGGACGATTTTCCCGTACCGGTCACTGAGCTGATGATCGACAATACGTCCACCCACGAAGTCTTCTCTTTCATGGATGGCTCATCAGGGTACAATCAAATAAAGATGCACCCCGAGGACCAGAAGCATACTGCTTTCCGGACTCCCTTGGGCATATTATGCTAAAAAGTGATGCCTTTCGGTCTGAAGAACGCCGGTGCCACATATCAGAGGGCCATGACGAAGATTTTCGATGACCTCATACATGAAATCGTCGAGTGTTATATCGACGACCTCGTGGTTAAAAGCAAATCATACGAGGAACATCTAGAGCATCTGAAGATCGTGTTTCAATGCCTTCAGAAAAATACAACTTGAAGATGAACCCTTTTAAATGCGCGTTCGGAGTTTCCTCAGGTAAGTTCCTAGGATTCATCGTCCGACATCAAGGCATCGAGATAGACCCGTCGAAGATCAAGGCGATCATAGAAATGCCTCCGCCAAGGACTCTCAAGCAACTGCGGTCTTTCCAAGGGAAACTCGCATACATCCGGCGATTCATAGCTAATCTCTCCGGCAAGTGCCGTCCTTACAGTCACCTAATGAAGAAAGGGACTCTTTTCGTCTGGGATCGCAAATGCCAAAGCGCACTGGACGAAATCAAGCAATGCCTGCAGAATCCGCCGGTACTGACCGCTCAGGTCAAGGGAAAGCCTCTCATCCTATACACAACTTTCCTTGAAGGTTCTTTAGGCGCGCTATGGGCACAGGAGAATGACCAAGGGAAGGAGAGAGCTGTAACGTTTTGGAAATCGTTGTGCGATTTTGTCCGTTTTAGGGTAAGTTTGTCGGTATTTTCCGTTTTTAACCGACTGTGAACAAACGACCATATAGACTTGCCAGCACCTAGATTAGCTAAAATAAAGCTAGTGCGCGAGCTTTGGAAGTATATGGGACGTTTTGGTTCAATTTGATTTTTTCCCAATTTTTAATATTATTTTAATGCGGTATTCAAATTTTGGGAAAATTTCTTTATGCGACCTTTTCTTTAAAACTTTTAAGTTAAGAATCCTTCTCACCTCACCTAGGGATTTTATTGTGTGGACTAGGAATTTAGTTAGGAAATTAAAAGAAAAAGAAAAGAAAAGAGATGACTAGATGCATGCATGTGTGTGTATGTGTGCAAGGCTTTAATGTTGCATTTATGAGGTAATTGCTAGGAAACCCTCACAATTCTCCACCTCCTCACCCTTGGCCGAAATTCCCTCATTATCTACTGCCTTTGCTAATTCCTTTCTCATATTTTATCAATCTAAACTCAAAAATCCTCAAATATCTCAAAACCTATCACAAAAATACCAAAAGCTTTGGATTTCTTGCTCTTGATCACTTGGAGATAGGGAAAAGCTTGGAACTTGAGAGCAAAGTTGTTAGGTATTTTCCCTTTACTGTTAAATTAGAGTTTTTGTGTGGTTTTGATCGTTAATTGTTTCGTAGAACGTAGTTTATATCGATTGAGGCGATATCGGGTTTTTAGTGTCTTTTTAGAATTTTTAGTATCTGCTATGACCTGGGAATTTTAGTGACTGAATCAACAACTTCAGAGAGATGTGCAGGTTGACCTGAGGCACCACCAGAGAGACGGGGGCCACCCCGCCGGTTTGGGCCGGCGAGCCTTAAGGAGGGGGCCGGCGACGCCGGCCGAATAGTTAGGGTTTGGGGTGGGTCTTCTGTGGGTAGTCGTCTGCTATTATTTAGGGTTGTTTGGTACTGTTGATTTTATTAGTAAATGCAGTATGCAAAATCTGGGATCGATTACCTATAATCGTGTGTTTTGAGTTCGCGTGTTACGTGTTGCGACACGAGTCGTGTGTCGTGCTGCGACGTACTCAGTTTGGGTTTAGGTATCGTTTCGCGTGTTTGCACTAGACGTGTACTCGTGAGTTGGTTTAGTGCGTTGTTACGTTTTATAATACGTAGTTTTGCGTTATTGTGATTGCTTCTGAGTTGTTCGCTTTATTTCTTGTGTTGTGATATTATAGCGTCGCAAGCGGGGACTTCAGACGCTGCGAACAAAGGGAAGCAGGTGGTCGGATCTTCATAGCTGGAGACCACAGTGTGAGTAGATTTAACATCTACGGGGAATCGCCCGTATGGCGCTACGCGTCGGGGCTAGACATGATATAATATTAGCTGTATGCTTATTTGCTTATATAGGAACATTGCATGATTCATGTTGCATATAGTTACTTGTGCTTGATATTGTACCTGTTGTACACTGCACCATTATCGACAGTCCATGTTGCACGAGCACCAATGATATGCTACACACACCCTGTCGGTAATTGCCATGACACGCACAATACAAATGCTTATTGTATACCTTGCTATTAGTTAGCGACATTAAACAGTTATACTTGTGCGATAGTACATGTTACATAGAACATACCTGTATACCTACATGCTCATATGTATACCATGCTATATTACTCGTTCGCACATATACCTTGCTATTGTTATATGATCAGTTTTTATTGCATATATATCGGTGGTATGGGACGCTGTGTATATATGTATTCTGAATTTGGATATTACAGTTTTTATAGCATATATATCGGTGGTATGGGACGCTGTATATATATGTATTTTGGATTTGGATTTACATGATTTGTATTGCATATATATCGGTGGTATGGGACGCTGTATATATATGTATTCTGGATTTGGATTCTTGGGAACCGCGAGATACATTTAATGACTTGATGCATTATTTGGCGAATCGTTCCGTGATATGCTCATATTGATGTTTTATGTTGCATATGCTATTTTTATGGATTTATGCATTTGAGATGTGATATGGGAAATTAAAGTGTCGATCTTGGGCACTTACTTTCCGAGAGATATATGGTATTTGACAGATCGATACGTGGAAATACAAGTGTCAAGGTGGGATACTTGGGTTTCGAGGAACGTATGGATATCAGGAAGACCGATACGTGGAAATACAAGTGTCGAGGTGGGATACTTGGGTTTTCGAGGAACGTATGGATATCAGTATTTATGTGTCGATGATAGGCACTGGTTTTCATGTTGTTTTCGAGTGTCGATGTTTGACACTCAGGTTTCATGAGATGTACAGGATTTGAGGGCCGATCTGAGTATTTTGGGATTTGGGTGTTGTTGAGTTACACCGTGTTTTCCATGCTTATGATATGTGCATGAGATTATTTGCTATTCCGCACTCAGTATAAAATTGATATGGATATCATGATAGTTGCATATTTATATTGTCATACTCATGCTATCAGTTCACATGTTATTGATCATTGCTGTTAGTGCATACTTGCGATTACTGTATGATGTTAATTGCTATTCACGAGTTGGCAACTCACCCCCGTTGTGCCACAGTGTTTTGCAGGACCTTCCCTCTGAGTAGTCGCGGCAGGGAAGCTTATCATCACTACTTTTGTGGATACCGCTACCTTTGGCAGTGAGGCCGTTGCATTATAGGTGGGTTTGCGGTTATCCGTTGTACATTGTATATCTTTTTGGTTGGATCTAGTATTCTCCATCTACCCTTGTTGTATATGACTTAGAGACGACTTGTGAGAGATCAGTGTTGTATTATATTGGTTTTGGGAGCCGTGCTCGTAGAAGCAGGTTATTTTGGATATGTTTACTTCCTTTATAGTCGTTCTCTTTGATATTTCTTCGCTTTGGCGTCCTATACTTGTTGTGGTGATTGTCTCCGCCGGTGGGCGTGATTTTTCTCCCACTTGGGATGTTTTATATATTATCTGTGTTGTACCCGTTTACGGGGCCAGTTTTACAAAGGAGGTGCTGCCGAAATTTTCATGACAGAAAACTAGAGTTAGAGATTTTAAATGGCGACATCTAATACTTTTAAATTATGTTTTCTCCGTTGATCCAGTTTTGGGTGGTTTAGATTTCTGGGTTTTCGGCTTACTTAAGTTACGTACGCCTGTAGACGTTACGTAGGTTAAGTGCCGGTTACGGGCCGAATTGCGGGTCGTGACAAAGTTGGTATCAGAGCGTTAGGTTTTACCTTTCGGAGTCTAGGATGACCTTTGTATGATGGAGTAGGTAGCTTAGGCAGAGTGACGTAGCGTGTGTATGTTCCGCGGCATACTTACGACACGGTACTCCGCCTAAGTGACCTTAGGACTTGTTGATTGATATTCCTTCCGTGATTGATATACATCTTGTGATTCGATTTCTGTTTCCTTATCGAATCTTGTTTCAATTTCCAGCCCATATGCCGCCGAAGACTACGAGGGCTCAGAGAGCGGCCGCGAGGGCCGAGGTCAGGGTTGACTCGTCTGAGGCGAGGACTGACCAGGATGGTACGCCTGTTGTACCGGAGTATATTGCTATGATTGGAGCTGGTATGCAGGATCTGCGCCAGATTGTGGGGACTTTGGTAGAGACCATCCGAGCGCAGGGGCAGGCAGTTGTTCCACCAGCTGCGGAGGCCACGATGGTACCTACGGTTCCGGTAGTCGCAGTCTCAGCTCCGGAGGTTATTGCTGTGTCATTGACGGATTTCATGAGGTTGAGACCTCCGGTGTTTACGGGCACAGATGTTACCGAGGATCCGCAGTCGTTTATCGACCGGATGGCCAGGATTTGTCGCTCACTCCGATGTTCCGACGAGAGATGGGTAGAGTTTGCCAGTTTTCGTCTGGAGGGTATGGCCCAGAAGTGGTGTGAGTCGTTGGAGAGGGGCAGAGCCGCTGGTCTTGCTCCTATGACCTGGGCTGAGTTTGTGGCGTCTTTTCTTGTTCGTTTTCTTCCACCGAGCGTCAGGGATGCGCGAGCCCGCAGATTTGAGTCTTTACGTCAGACGCCGGGGATGACGGTGTCGGATTATGATGTATTGTTTACTGAGCTGTCGATATATGCTCCATACCTGGTGGCGACTGAGGAGATGAGGGTGAAGAGGTTTGTTCGAGGCCTACTTACCCAGATATTCTTAGCCATCAGCATTCAGCATTGTGACACGTATGCGGCAGCGGTGGATGGAGCTCTGTTGGTAGAGGAGCGTCTAGCGGAGTCATCAGTTGCTCCGGGACCGAAGAGAGTTCGTATAGGTGATCCGGCAGCGAGTCAGGCGTTTAGACGTCGAGACAGTTTCCGTTCTGATAGTGGCGGTTCGGGACGAGGTAGGCTTTATGGTTCTTACCCTCAGGATAATCGGCAGTTTGCTTCGGGATGTTACCGGTGCGGTAGTTTGGGTCATCGGGTTCGAGATTGTACGGAGCCGCGTGTGAACGAGCCAGCTGTACCGCAGGTTACCTTACCACCTTCTCCACCCCAGAGAGCGTTGCCTCTTGTTCCTGTAGTTGCGCCGCGTCAGACTCCTGTTCAGCGAGGTCGTGGTCGCGGAGGTTTTGTACCGAGAGGTCGAGGTGGTAGAGGCAGAGGACAGCCAGTAGCCGGTAGAGGTCAGGCTAGGGTTTTTGCCTTGACTCACCAGGACGCTCAGGCGTCCAATGCCGTGGTTTCAGGTACTCTTTCTGTATGTTCTTATGATGCGCATGTTCTTTTTGATCCGGGATCCACGCATTCGTATGTTTCTACGCACTTCGTGCCGAGGTTAGGCCGAGAGTCGTGTTTGCTGGATCAGCCGCTGATCGTGACTACTCCTGTGGGAGAGTCGTTTGTTGCGCATTATGTGTTTCGATCTTGTGTCGTCCATATTGGTGACAGAGATCTGCCCGTCGACTTGATCCTTCTGGAGATGTTGGACTTCGACGTTTTGTTGGGCATGGATTGGCTAGCTACTTGCTATGCGTCCGTGGACTGCCGCGAGAAGACAGTTAGATTTTGTTTTCCCGGTGAGTCAGTGTTTGTTGTGCAGGGGGACCGTAGTGCCGCCCCTCACAGTTTGATTTCTGTTTTGTGCGCTAGTCGGCTTTTGACGAGGGGATGTCGGGGATTCTTGACGTTCATTCATGATACTGGAGCCACAGTGGAGTTGTTGGACCAGGTTTCTACCGTGCGAGAGTTTCCCGATGTTTTTCCCGATGAGTTACCTGGGTTGCCGCCAGAGCGCGATATTGAGTTTTGCATTGATCTTATTCCTGGCACGGAGCCTATTTCTATACCGCCTTATCGGATGGCTCCGGCAGAGCTTAGAGAGCTTAAAGATCAATTGCAAGAGTTGCTTGATTTGGGACATGTGCGTCCGAGTGTTTCGCCGTGGGGAGCTCCTGTTCTGTTCGTCAAGAAGAAGGACGGCAGTTTGAGGCTGTGTGGATTATCGTCAGTTGAACCGTGTTACGGTGCGGAACAGGTATCCTTTACCCCGCATTGACGATTTATTCGATCAGCTCCAGGGTGCGAAACATTTTTCGAAGATTGATTTGCGTTCGGGTTATCATCAGTTGCGGGTTCGGGATGATGACATTCCGAAGACTGCTTTTCGTACACGCTATGGGCATTATGAGTTTTTGGTGATGTCGTTCGGACTCACCAATGCGCCAGCAGCGTTCATGGATCTGATGAACCGGATTTTCAGGCCGTTCCTCGACCAGTTCATTATCGTGTTTATTGATGACATACTGGTTTACTCTAGGAGTCGAGAGGAGCATGAGCAGCACTTGGGGATTACTTTGGAGATTTTGAGAGAGCACCAGCTGTATGCTAAATTCTCAAAGTGCGCATTTTGGCTTGATAGAGTTGACTTCCTGGGTCATGTGGTGACTAGTGATGGTATTCTTGTGGACCCGAGGAAGATCGAGGCTGTACAGCTTTGGCCCAGACCTGTATCGGTGACTGAGGTCCGCAGCTTTTTGGGCTTAGCTGGTTATTATCGCCGTTTTGTGCAGGATTTTTCGAGTATCGCTGCACCGCTGACTGGATTGACCCGGAAGGGGGTTCCTTTTCTCTGGACTGATGCGTGCGAGCAGAGTTTTCAGCAGTTGAAGACTCGGTTGACGACAGCACCAGTTCTTTCTTTACCTTCTGGATCGGGAGGCTACGTTGTGTTTTGTAATGCTTCTCGAGTGGGGATCGGCTGTGTTTTGATGCAACATGATAGGGTGATTGCATATGCTTCTAGGCAGCTGAAGAAGCACGAGCAGAATTACCCCACTCACGATCTTGAGATGGCTGCGGTAGTCTTTGCGTTGAAGATCTGGAGACACTACTTGTATGGAGAGTCGTGTCAGATCTTCACGGATCACAAGAGTCTGAAGTACATCTTCCAGCAGCGAGATCTGAACCTGAGACAGCGCAGATGGATGGAGCTAGTGAAGGATTATGATTGTGAGATCCTTTATCACCCGGGCAGGGCGAATGTGGTAGCCGATGCTTTGAGTCGTAGGCCCGTGGGTAGCTTGTCCCAGCTGAGCGTCGTTCAGTGTCAGTCTTCTGCAGATTGGCAGCTCTTGTGTGATAGTAGAGTGCAGTTCGAGTTCACCTCCACTGGGGGACAGTTTGCTCATGTCCGCGCCCGTCCACTACTTGTTGATCGTATTCGTGAGGCGCAACCCAGTGATGCTCGTTTGTCTGAGATTCTTGAGCTTGTTCGACAGGGTACAGTTTCGGAGTTCATGATTGATGACCAGGGTGTGCTACGATGCGGGACTCGCTTGTGTGTACCGGATGTTGATGGGTTGAGACGCGAGATCCTAGAGCAGGCACATCAGTCGGCCTTTAGCGTTCATCCAGGTTCCACCAAGATGTACCGAGACTTGAGAGACTACTACTGGTGGGAAGGGATGAAACGCGATATTTCGGACTTCGTTTCGAGGTGCCTGACTTGTCAGCAAGTCAAGGCTGGGCATCAGAGACCGGCTGGAGAGTTGCAGCCTTTACCCATTCCGGAGTGGAAATGGGAGCAGATTTCCATGGACTTCATTGTGGGTCTACCCAGGACCAGTAGAGGGTACGACTCCATTTGGGTTATTGTAGACCGGTTGACGAAAGCGGCTCACTTCCTTCCAGTGAAGACCACTTTCGGCTATGCTCAGTACGCTCAGCTTTATATAGATGAGATTGTGCGTTTGCACGGTGTTCCCACATGCATAGTATCCGACAGAGGTACCCAGTTTACTAGCCGTTTATGGCAGAAGCTTCAGGAAGCTTTGGGTACCAGATTGAGTTTTAGCACCGCTTTTTATCCGCAGACCGATGGACAGACGGAGCGGACTATTCAGACTCTGGAGGATATGCTCCGTGCATGTGTGCTTGATTTTGGGGGCAGTTGGGATCGTCACTTGCCGTTGATTGAGTTCTCCTATAATAACAGCTTTCAGGAGACTATTCAGATGGCACCTTTTGAGGCTTTATATGGTCGGAAGTGTCGATCGCCAGTCTGTTGGACCGAGCTTAGTGAGAGTTTGGTTTTGGGACCCCAGCTTGTTCAGGAGACTACGGAGAAGATTCAGCTGATTCAGGACAGGATGAGAGCAGCCCAGTGCAGGCAGAAGTCTTATGCCGACCGTCGTCGTCGCAGACTCGAGTTCGCAGTGGGAGACCATGTATTCCTGAAGATTTCTCCGATGAAGGGCGTTATGCGATTTGGGAAGAGAGGGAAGCTCAGTCCCAGATTTGTAGGTCCTTTCGAGATCCTCGAACGAGTGGGTTTGGTTGCTTATCGTTTAGCGCTCCCGCCTAGTTTTCCAGATGTTCACCCCGTTTTTCATGTGTCGATGCTTCGTGGATACCTTCATGATCCTTCTCATATGATTCAGCACGAGACCGTTCAGCTTGAGCGTGATCTTTCGTTCACCGAGCAGCCGATAGTTATTTTGGATCGGCAGGTGAAGAAACTTCGGTCTAGGGACTTGCCTTCTGTGAAGATTCTGTGGCGTAGTCCGACTGGTGAGGAGATCACTTGGGAGATCGAGAGCGAGATGAGGAAGAAATTCCCCTATCTTTTTGAAGGTACGTTTAGTATGAAATTGTAATTCGGGGACCGAATTTCTATAAGGGGGGAGACTGTAACGTTTTGGAAATCGTTGTGCGATTTTGTCCGTTTTAGGGTAAGTTTGTCGGTATTTTCCGTTTTTAACCGACTGTGAACAAACGACCATATAGACTTGCCAGCACCTAGATTAGCTAAAATAAAGCTAGTGCGCGAGCTTTGGAAGTATATGGGACGTTTTGGTTCAATTTGATTTTTTCCCAATTTTTAATATTATTTTAATGCGGTATTCAAATTTTGGGAAAATTTCTTTATGCGACCTTTTCTTTAAAACTTTTAAGTTAAGAATCCTTCTCACCTCACCTAGGGATTTTATTGTGTGGACTAGGAATTTAGTTAGGAAATTAAAAGAAAAAGAAAAGAAAAGAGATGACTAGATGCATGCATGTGTGTGTATGTGTGCAAGGCTTTAATGTTGCATTTATGAGGTAATTGCTAGGAAACCCTCACAATTCTCCACCTCCTCACCCTTGGCCGAAATTCCCTCATTATCTACTGCCTTTGCTAATTCCTTTCTCATATTTTATCAATCTAAACTCAAAAATCCTCAAATATCTCAAAACCTATCACAAAAATACCAAAAGCTTTGGATTTCTTGCTCTTGATCACTTGGAGATAGGGAAAAGCTTGGAACTTGAGAGCAAAGTTGTTAGGTATTTTCCCTTTACTGTTAAATTAGAGTTTTTGTGTGGTTTTGATCGTTAATTGTTTCGTAGAACGTAGTTTATATCGATTGAGGCGATATCGGGTTTTTAGTGTCTTTTTAGAATTTTTAGTATCTGCTATGACCTGGGAATTTTAGTGACTGAATCAACAACTTCAGAGAGATGTGCAGGTTGACCTGAGGCACCACCAGAGAGACGGGGGCCACCCCGCCGGTTTGGGCCGGCGAGCCTTAAGGAGGGGGTCGGCGACGCCGGCCGAATAGTTAGGGTTTGGGGTGGGTCTTCTGTGGGTAGTCGTCTGCTATTATTTAGGGTTGTTTGGTACTGTTGATTTTATTAGTAAATGCAGTATGCAAAATCTGGGATCGATTACCTATAATCGTGTGTTTTGAGTTAACGTGTTACGTGTTGCGACACGAGTCGTGTGTCGTGCTGCGACGTACTCAGTTTGGGTTTAGGTATCGTTTCGCGTGTTTGCACTAGACGTGTACTCGTGAGTTGGTTTAGTGCGTTGTTACGTTTTATAATACGTAGTTTTGCGTTATTGTGATTGCTTCTGAGTTGTTCGCTTTATTTCTTGTGTTGTGATATTATAGCGTCGCAAGCGGGGACTTCAGACGCTGCGAACAAAGGGAAGCAGGTGGTCGGATCTTCATAGCTGGAGACCACAGTGTGAGTAGATTTAACATCTACGGGGAATCGCCCGTATGGCGCTACGCGTCGGGGCTAGACATGATATAATATTAGCCGTATGCTTATTTGCTTATATAGGAACATTGCATGATTCATGTTGCATATAGTTACTTGTGCTTGATATTGTACCTGTTGTACACTGCACCATTATCGACAGTCCATGTTGCACGAGCACCAATGATATGCTACACACACCCTGTCGGTAATTGCCATGACACGCACAATACAAATGCTTATTGTATACCTTGCTATTAGTTAGCGACATTAAACAGTTATACTTGTGCGATAGTACATGTTACATAGAACATACCTGTATACCTACATGCTCATATGTATACCATGCTATATTACTCGTTCGCACATATACCTTGCTATTGTTATATGATCAGTTTTTATTGCATATATATCGGTGGTATGGGACGCTGTGTATATATGTATTCTGAATTTGGATATTACAGTTTTTATAGCATATATATCGGTGGTATGGGACGCTGTATATATATGTATTTTGGATTTGGATTTACATGATTTGTATTGCATATATATCGGTGGTATGGGACGCTGTATATATATGTATTCTGGATTTGGATTCTTGAGAACCGCGAGATACATTTAATGACTTGATGCATTATTTGGCGAATCGTTCCGTGATATGCTCATATTGATGTTTTATGTTGCATATGCTATTTTTATGGATTTATGCATTTGAGATGCGATATGGGAAATTAAAGTGTCGATCTTGGGCACTTACTTTCCGAGAGATATATGGTATTTGACAGACCGATACGTGGAAATACAAGTGTCAAGGTGGGATACTTGGGTTTCGAGGAACGTATGGATATCAGGAAGACCGATACGTGGAAATACAAGTGTCGAGGTGGGATACTTGGGTTTTCGAGGAACGTATGGATATCAGTATTTATGTGTCGATGATAGGCACTGGTTTTCATGTTGTTTTCGAGTGTCGATGTTTGACACTCAGGTTTCATGAGATGTACAGGATTTGAGGGCCGATCTGAGTATTTTGGGATTTGGGTGTTGTTGAGTTACACCGTGTTTTCCATGCTTATGATATGTGCATGAGATTATTTGCTATTCCGCACTCAGTATAAAATTGATATGGATATCATGATAGTTGCATATTTATATTGTCATACTCATGCTATCAGTTCACATGTTATTGATCATTGCTGTTAGTGCATACTTGCGATTACTGTATGATGTTAATTGCTATTCACGAGTTGGCAACTCACCCCCGTTGTGCCACAGTGTTTTGCAGGACCTTCCCTCTGAGTAGTCGCGGCAGGGAAGCTTATCATCACTACTTTTGTGGATACCGCTACCTTTGGCAGTGAGGCCGTTGCATTATAGGTGGGTTTGCGGTTATCCGTTGTACATTGTATATCTTTTTGGTTGGATCTAGTATTCTCCATCTACCCTTGTTGTATATGACTTAGAGACGACTTGTGAGAGATCAGTGTTGTATTATATTGGTTTTGGGAGCCGTGCTCGTAGAAGCAGGTTATTTTGGATATGTTTACTTCCTTTATAGTCGTTCTCTTTGATATTTCTTCGCTTTGGCGTCCTATACTTGTTGTGGTGATTGTCTCCGCCGGTGGGCGTGATTTTTCTCCCACTTGGGATGTTTTATATATTATCTGTGTTGTACCCGTTTACGGGGCCAGTTTTACAAAGGAGGTGCTGCCGAAATTTTCATGACAGAAAACTAGAGTTAGAGATTTTAAATGGCGACATCTAATACTTTTAAATTATGTTTTCTCCGTTGATCCAGTTTTGGGTGGTTTAGATTTCTGGGTTTTCGGCTTACTTAAGTTACGTACGCCTGTAGACGTTACGTAGGTTAAGTGCCGGTTACGGGCCGAATTGCGGGTCGTGACAAGAGCCCTCTACTATTTGAGTCGAGTCCTCCCGGGGGCAGAAAACAATTACTCCCCATCGAAAAACACTGCCTGGCGTTGATCTTCGCGATAACGAAGCTCAGACACTATGCGTTGGTACATGAAGTCCATCTCATATCAAAGGTGGATCCCCTCAAATACTTGATGTCAAAAGCCATACTAACAGGACGGCTCGCTAAATGGGCCCTACTCTTAATGGAATTCTCGGTGACATATCGTCCTCTCAAGGCGGTATAAGGCCAGGCTATCGCTGACTTCCTCGCTGAGCATCCGATACCTGCTGATTCTCTTTTGAATTGTGAATTGCCCGACGAGCATGCGTTTGATACGATCGACGAGGAAAGAAGAGAGAGTGATACCCAGTGGGAACTCTACTTCGATGGAGCATCTTCCATGAAGAAACGCAAACATAGCACCCCCATAATCAAATCAGGGGTAGGCCTCATCTTCATAACTCTACAAGGGGGGATAATGCGCTTCGCCTTCTCTTTAACAGAGCCGAGGATGAACAATGAAGCTGAATATGAAGCTTTGACAGCGGGTCTTGAGATCGCTGTCGACATGGGAATCGAAAACCTCCTCATATATGGAGACTCCCAGCTGGTCGTCAGCCAGGTAAACGATGACAATCAAACATGCAAGCCAGAGTTAGTGAAGTATGGCGAGAGGGTACAACAACTACTGACTCAAATCCCTTCCTACATTCTGGAAAGCATACCGCGTGCGGAAAATAGCAAAGCGGATGCATTGGCCAAACTCGCTAAAGAACTGGCCGACGAGAACCTTGATGACGTGAGGATCGTTGTGCAAAGCCGTCGGGTTCTTGCACTGGCAGAAATATCTCCAGATTCATCTGAAGAAAAAGGAGCTACCGAGCAGACGACCCTACAAATAAATGACCAGGAAAAGGCTAAGGATTGGAGAGAAGTCTTTATAGACTACTTCAAATCCCGTCGAATGCCCGAAGATGCGTCCTCAAGACATCAGCTCATGAAACGAGCTCTATCTTTTGCCTTCGTCAGTGATACTCTGTATAATAGATCATTTGATTCTCTGTGGCTAAGATGCCTGGGACCCGAAGTGGCAAGGAGAGTGGTCCAAGAAACTCACGACGGACTCTGCGGTTCTCACCAAGCCGGGTCGAAGATGAAACTGAAGATCAAGAGGATGGGCTACTATTGTCCCACGATGATCCAAGACTGTCTCGAATACGCGAAGCAGTGCCACTCATGCCAAATTCACGGGGATTTTATCCAGCAGCATCCAAATCCACTACATCCGACGGTAGCTAGCTGGCCATTCGAAATGTGGGGAACTGATATAATCGGGCTCATCGAACCAACATCGTCCATAGGACATCGGTTCATACTGGCAACAACCGATTACTTCTCTAAGTAGGCAGAAGCAGTACCACTAAGAGAAGTGAAGACGGAGAATATCCTCCATTTCTTCAGGACACACGTCATCTATCGGTTCGGCACTCCGCGACGGATTATCTCTGATAACGGGCCAGCATATAGAAGCCACAAGATCAGCCGCTTCGCACAACAGCATAATATAGACTGGAGATACTCTTCGGTCTATAATCCCCGAGCTAACGGTCTACCTGAGGCTTTCAACAAGACCTTGACGAAGATCGTGAAAAATATGGTGTCCAAAAATAAGAAGGACTGGCACGAGAGACTACATGAAGCTCTCTGGGCGTATCGAACTACGTTCAAAACAGCCACAAATACAATGCCATATTCATTGGTGTTTGGCACAGAAGCAGTACTCTCCCTCGAGATAGAGTCACCCTCTCTACGAGTGGCAGTTCATTACGAGCTAACGGACGAAGAGAATGCCCATCTTCGCCTTGAGGAACTTGATGCCCTTGATGAAACCCGGCTCATGGCGCAACAAAATCTGGAGGCTTATAAAGCAAAGATGACGCGCTCATATGAGAGATTGACTAGGCCGAGAACATTCCGCCAAGGCGAACTCGTGCTAGTGGTCAAAAGACCTATGATCCCCAATCGTGCCAAACGGGAGAAATTCGAGCCGAACTATGAAGACCCGTATATCATAGACAAAGTTTACCAGGGTAGAGCCTATCTACTCATGGACATGCATGGTGAAAGACCTTTCAGGCCAATAAACGGCCGCTTCCTGAAAAAATACTACGCCTGACGAGTCACGGCCTAGGTCAACGATAGATGACGATGCCTATGTCCGCTCGCTATCTTCCTGAGCCCAAACTCTATAAATAGTAACCGGCAAACGGACCGAGATGTCCTAAAACTAACAATGGACCACTATGTCCTAAAACTGGCTGCGGACCGAAACGTCCTTAAACTAACAATGGACCACTATGTCCTAAAACTGGATATTGACCGAGACGTCGATAAACTACTACGGACCGCAACATCCCAAGGCTGACACATAATAAAAAAATATATATAAAAAAAAGAAAATGGTATTTCCATAAGCGAGATGGGCACGGATGAAAATCCGAAAGGGCTCTGTGAGTAAAAACAGCAGGGCTACCGCGAGTTTTGTGAAAACCCGAAAGGGCGCAATCTCGTTAAAAGACACTTGCAAGGTCCTCTCGACCCTGTAAGGAGAAACCACCTGCGTGAGATCCTTACGACTCACAAGGGAGCGACAAACTTAGGGTTCCCCATGATTCCTAAAGAGAAATTACACTTGGGAGATCCTCACGACTCGTAAGGAGAACCCTCTTATGAGACCCTCACGGCTCGTAAGGTTCAAAAGCCTTAAGCTACAGGGATCTGAACCTGTTCTTAAGCCATCGCAATCTCCGATTCTGCCCTACAAGCAGTTCAATATGGACCATTGTATACAATCCACGGGCACAAATAAACATTTCCCTAACAAAGTCTCATCAAAGACCGGGGATATACTCATATGGCGAACGACCCTTGTAAGTCCTCTCGACTTATAAGGAGAAAACACTCTTGTAAGATCCTTACGACTTACGAGAAACTATACACTTAGGAAGCCTCACGATTCCTAAGTAGAAAACGCACCTACAGGATCCTCATGACTTGTAGGGAGAAATACTTTTATGAGACCCTTACGGCTCATGAAGTCAAAAGCCTTAGTCGATATGATCTTAACCCTGTTTACTAAGCCGCCTTTGTTCAAACCGACAAAGGCAAATGATGATTCGCTCATGGCAATATCCCAGTTGTAGCAATGCTGATGCCTAAATCGGTATCAAATTACAAGTCTATACTCGCGGCGAAAGTCAGCAAGCCATAAAATGCATATCAAATAGCCGAAATGATAGGGCAACTTGCAACAAAATCAGCAAGTTAAATACATGCATACAAAATAGCCAAAATGATTGGGCAACTCGTAATAAAAAGCAGCGAGTAAATAAAACAAATAGCCAAAATGATTGGGCACCGCGAAAAATAGCCGAAATGATTGGGCAATCTCGACTTTCGCGATATAAAACCTGAAATGATAGAGCGTTGTGGAAAGAAAACAAAAAAATATATAAAATGAAACTTTTTGCCCTACAGGTAAGACCACATCGATCCCTGTATACAATCCAGGGGCACAAACAAAGAGAGAACCATACCTTCCCACCAGACTCCATCAGAAGGAGGGCCAGGTCTCGACAGTGCATCTACAGCCTGGAGACCCACAACAGCGTTCCTCCTCATTCCAGCAGGATTTGGACGCGACAATCAAGTGGAGTCATGGTAAGGTCCTTACTCCCAAATCTCGACGGTTCACAGACAGCCTAGAGATCACCAACAGCGTTCCTCCTCATTCCAGTAGGATTTGGACGCGACAATCAAGCGGAGTCATGGCAAGGTCCCTACTCCTAAATCTCGACGGTTCACAGACAGCCTAGAGATCACCAACAGCGTTCCTCCTCATTCCAGTAGGATTCAGACGCGACAATCAACCTTGGAGCCACGGAAAAGTCCCTACTCCGAATCTCGACGGTTCACAGACAACCTAGAGACCACATCGATATTCGTCTCATTACAACAGACGCAAAATCAGCAAAGCGGAACCGCGGCAATTCCCAGTTCTATGACTCGGCGGTGCACAGACAACCGAGAGTCAACTCCTGACTCCATGAAATGCGGATAAAGTCAACCCATCCTGGTCCTGTGGAACACGGCTTATGTCAATCCTGACCCCGTGGGAAACGTCGAGAGCAAATCCTGGTCCTGTGGAACACGGCTTATGTCAATCCTGACCCCGTGGGAAACATCTAGAGCGAATCCTGGTCCTGTGGAATACGGCTTATGTCAATCCTGACCCCGTAGGAAACGTCCAGAGCAAATCCTGGTCCTGTGGAACACGGCTTATGTCAATCCTGACCCCGTAGGAAACGTCCAGAGCAAATCCTGGTCCTGTGGAACACGGCTTATGTAAATCCTGACCCCGTTGGAAACATCCAGAGCGGATCCTGGTCCTGTGGAACACGGCTTATATCAATCCTAACCCCGTGGGAAACGTCCGGAGAAAATCCCGGTCCTGTGGAACACGGGTTATGTTAATCTTGACCCGTGGGAAACGTCCAGAGAAAATCCTGGTCCTGTGGAACACGGCTTATGTAAATCCTGACCCCGTGGGAAACATTCAGAGCGGATCCTGGTCCTGTAGAACACAGCTTATGTCAATCCTGACCCCGTGGGAAACGTCCAGAGCAAATCCTGGTCCTGTGGAACACGGCATATGTCAATCCTGACCCCATGGGAAACATCCAGAGCGGATCCTGGTCCTGTGGAACACGGCTTATGTCAATCCTGACCCCATGGGAAACGTCCAGAGCAAATCCTGGTCCTGTGGAACACGGCTTATGTCAAACCTGACCCCGTGGGAAAAGTCCAGAGCAAATCCCGGTCCTGTGGAATACGGCTTATGTCAATCCTGACCTCGTGGGAAACATCCAGAGAAGATCTTGGTCCTGTAGAACACGACTTATGTCAATCCTGACCCCGTGGGAAGCGTCCAGAGCAAATCCTGGTCCCGTGGAACACGGCATATGTTAATCCTGACCCTGTGGGAAACATTCAGAGCAAACCTGACTCCGTGAAATGCGGATAAAGTCAACCCCTGACCTCGTGAAATGCGGATAATGTCAACCTCATCAATCACTTACGAGTCCTCTTGACTCGTAAGAGAGAAAGCTCTCTTGTGAGATCCTTACAACTTTCAAGAGAAAACGCACTTAGGAATCCTCACGATTCCTAAGGAGAAGATACACCTACGGGATCCTCTCAACCTGTAGGTAGAAAATTCTTTATGAGACCCTCACGGCTCATAAACTTGAAAAGTCTTAGGTGGCAGATCCTAACCCTGTCTCCCAAGCCATCGTTGCCTCGCAGAGAGGTCAAGGTAGATTTTCTACGGGCCACACTCTCCGACAAGAAAGGAAATAATCACTTACGAGTCCTCTCGACTCGTAAGCAAGAAAAACTCTCTTGTGAGATTCTTACAACTCTCAAGAGAAAATACACTTAGGAATCTTCACGATTCTTAAGGAGAAATTACACTTACGAGATTCTCACGACTCGTAAGGAGAAATACCTTTATGAGACCCTCATGGCTCATAAAGTTGGAAAGTCTTAGGAGGCAGATCTGAACCTGACTCCTAAGCCATCGATGTCCTACAAGGAGATCAAAATAGATTATCCACAAAATGCATTTACTAAAAGGGACACACCACCATGAAGCAAAATATTTCTTTTATTCATGAATCAAAATGAATACAAAGTACAATTTATGAAAGAATCAAAAAAATACTCTCATTCAGGAGTATGTACAAAAGAAGAATAAAAAGAAAAATATACAATTCTTCAAGCCGGGGGACGATTTAATAGATGTGCCAGTTCATCCTTCTTCCGCTGGGCCTCGGCTTCATGATTCATTATTATTATAAGACGGGCCTCCGCTTAAGACTGTTGGGCCTGGTACGAGGCAAGCCGACATTCAAGCTCCTTTTCGATGACTTTATGAGCCTCAACCATTTCGCGAGTAAAAACGACGGCTTTATCAATGGCTACCACCTCCCTGATAGCTTCTTGAAGCACCCGCCAAAATTCATACGCCCGAGTGGTCTTGGCCGTAAGATTAGCTTGAAATTCCCCCAGCGCATTTGAAGCCAGCTTCCTCTCCGAGAACTTTCGGCTGAGCCTCTTCTCACATGACAGCATATTCGCAGTGCACCGCTCAATCAGCCCTCGTAAGCTCGCCTTTGTAGCCATAACCTCTGAAGGAAGGCGCGTACATTCAAGACTATGTAAGCAAGCCTCCACTCGACGACAAAACTCAACCCAGACTTGCACCAATGTTTCACTATGGTAAGTAGCAAGAAAGGGAAGAGAACCATTTGTTTCAGCGGCAAATGCTTCGGCCGTGATCAGACTGCCAGCACGAAGGTCTTCGATCAAAGCCGACAAAGAGCGAAGGCTTAATTTTGCCATCCATTCAGAGGCACGTAGAGTATAGGGACCGGGTGGCATGACGATGCGAGATTCCAGCGCGGTAAGAACTAGCAACGCTGTTAAGATTCATAAACAGTCGGCGAGGTTCACAAGCAAAGAGCAGATGGAACAACATCAAAACTTTACTTACCCACGGTCATGCAAGAAGGGTCCAAAAGATCCCCGGGCCCGTCAAGAATCTCAACTTCGTCATCGGCTTCCAGAACTGCAGAAGACATCAGTATCGTTATATGAAATAATGATAATGCTGTGAAGAAGGCGAACAACACTAACCTTGCCCGGAAGATAGGACGATGCTTTGAGGGGATATTGCATGCGGAGCGGCCAGCTCTAGCAGACGCTGAAAAGACTCCCTGGGGGACAGGTCCGCGATGGATGTCGCCAATACTCGTAGCTCTGAAAGGACAGAAGGGTTCAGATAATGAAGAGATTATTAAAATAAAATATAGAAGGCTACCTTCGATGCTCCTCCCGCTCTGGGCTGGAGGGATAGCAGCTTCGACGGCCTCCTCCATTCCCCCAGGCACATCATCAGGGACATGGGCCGGTATAACAACTCCCAATTGAGGAGCAGCGGCCACCGCTGCAGGCTCCAATGAAAGGAAGGTGGCCATGACTACCTTTCCCATAGTCTCTGGGCCGTCCCCAGAAAGATCCATTGAACCAGCGGCCAATGAAGATGCCTCTTCCGGGAGAGCAAGCACCGGTGGAACGGAAACCACCAATGGGAGCTCTGCGGCAGGAAGAACTGGTGTGTCAACCCCCTCCACACTTACTAGTGTCTCATCGGGGATATTTACAAAGTCCATAGTCAAGGCGCGACTCGAACTCAGATCCTCTGCCATTGCCGAAGTCCCTGCAAAGTTTTCACGAGGATAAGGATATATATATATATATATATATAAAGTAGTGCAAAATACTACAAAAAGAAATATAAATGTACCAATGCGCTAAAGAGCTTCTAGTATAGCTTTTTCAAGCCGGCGTTCCTTCTCAAGAATTTGTGCTCGCCGGGGTTCGAGGGTAAACTCGTGGCCACCATTCCATAATGAAAGCGCATCTTCGGCATCGGCCGAGATAGGTTGCTTAAGGGCTATCTCGCCTTCCTCTTCCAAAGGACCTATAAATATCCGCCGTATCGATGGAGGATCTTCGTAGAAGATGATAGCAGGATAAGGCCTCTTCGGGATCCTTACATTCTCAGTCTCATCCTGAGAGCGTCTTATAGCCTCAGCCAATTGTGCGGATTCCTCAGCAGATGAGCCAGGAAAAAGAAGGCCACCATCCGACTCTTGCATAGCTAGTGGTTCATCTTGAAAGATAGGCTCTGATTCCACTAAAAAGTTGAGAAGATTGGTGACGGTCTTCTTTCACCTCTTGGACCCAGAACTAACACCAGAAGACGATCGCTTCTTTCCCTTCGGTGCTTTAGTGCGACGTTGACCCACTTTGCCTTCAGTGTCTTCTCTCGGCGGTGCTACCGATGAGGACACTGCTATTGCTAACGCCGCAGCTGATGATACTGCTACTGGCGCCTTATTGGCCCTTGCTTGAGCTCTAGTGCGCAGCGGCATACCATCTATGGGAGTTAGATCCACTTTCGCCACCTCAGGATTAAGCACGATACCAATATCTCTCAAGGGAGGGCGAACCACTGCCCGCGGTCACGGCGGGACTCCCGTAGCCTGGATCGGAGTGGGAGCCCTATATCTAAGGAGCATCCTCCTCTCCTCAGCAATAATGGGACCGACTCGGTGGAGGTACCATCCCGTGAAAGGCCCCACACATCGAGGAATGTAGTCAGCCTCAGGAATCACGAAGCGAGAGCCGGTGTTCAGCAGCATGAAGTGATGAGCGGCATCACGAACAACTTCCGACGACGGGCTGGGCTCCACTGTGAACGCCTCAAAGGGGGCACCCTGGTCATATCCCAGTTGCCGAGCAAAGCAGTGTGGGTTGTACCGCATAAAAAGGGCCGCACCGTTTCGACGAAACACCAGATAACCCGGTCTGATCGAATATAAGTGCATGGCTTCCCTGGGCTTCAGGGAGGGTGCTCCCTCTTTCGACGAGCCAAAAAGCTGCTGAATCGGTCCTGAAGGAGCAGAGAGGACTCGATCGTTAAATACCATCCCGCCCTCATTGGCAAAGGGATTAAGCAGCACGCGAATAGCTCCGTACTGAGTCGGGTCAGGAGCAGAAGCGTCCACCAGCCTCATGAGCCACGGAAAAGTGTAAGCATCATAAAAGCTGGGTCTCTGGTGCGCATCAAATGCCCCTAGAACATACATCTTAATCTATGACGTAAAATATTGAAGAGAGAAGTTTACCACATTCACGCCTGGGGTTGAGGTATTGGCTGCAATGCTTAGCCCATGATACAGATGTGCTAGCCCTGCAATACCTACGGCTAGTCGCGTCCCTTCGGCAATGCGATGGGCAGGGTAAATGATCGAGGCTCTCATGAATCGATGGTGCATGGGAACAATGAACCAGCTGAGCCAAACACTGATAAAGCCCACGAAGAAAGTCTCTTCATCCATGCCAGGAGCTGCGATCGACTCAAAAGGTATGACCGACAGGATTAGAATGTAGAACTGTGAAAAATCCTCTTCTCTAGCCGGTAGCTTATATAAACTGAACCCGAAGGGGTCGTTGATATTCGCGAACTTTGGATCCGCCTTTGATAGAACATCTCCGCGAAGGAAGCAGGCGATAAAGCTTTCGAAAGTGACGCCCTGTTCCTCTGACTCTGTGAACAGCTTCTCAAAAATGCCCAGAGCCTTGATTAGACTTGGGTGCTTGTGGCGGACGACATTTTCAGTCGATAAGCCGTCGAACATAGCAGGCTCAGCTTCGAAAACATACTCATCAGGAGGCAGCAGTTCTTCATAGAGCGTTCCCCTGATCGGCAACCCTGAGATCTCGCGAAACTCTTCCAGAGAAATTGAAACTTCGCGGTCCCCTAGCAAGAAGGTGTTGGTGGAAAGATTCCATTGATTTAGGAAAGCCTTAACCCACCAGACATGAGGGGACTGATAGTGGAAGAGAGGCGCGTACACCGCCTGGTAGAGCCCGACCCTATACAGTCGCACACGATGGGCGGACAGGATATAACGAGCCCAGAGAAGGCAGCCCGTGTGATGGCGAGGAGTAAACCCTATCTTGTAGACCTGTCCCCAGGGCTGGGCTTCACCATGGCAGATATGACGCCCTAAGATGTCTATAGAAGGCACGGGCTGGTTTGGAATCCCAGTTGTCGATGGCTCAAGCCATCCCATAGGGGTCCAATTCAACATCTCCACAGCAAAGGTGGTCTGTGGACGCTCCATCGGCAAAAATAGGTAGGTAGGCTCTGTTGGTACCTCGCAAAGAAAGCTGCGGCGGCCCCGAATGATATGCCCGTACAAGGTCCCCCATAAAAGCAAGTTGGAGCAATCTAGTTCATGAGCCCTAATCATTTCCATCACCTCTTCATCAGACGGTGACTGAGGAAAGGCAGCCTCTGAGCGGGTGAAAGGGAAGTATGGAAGAAAGGCCATTGTTTCTGAAACAAATAAAAGGAAACTATTAATGAAGCCCACACGTGTATATATATTTATAAATATATATATATATATAAGACAGTAAAAGAAGGCGACAAGCCGCTTATTTCATGGGACCATTGGTTACAAAACACAGGGACCCCACAAAATCAAGATGGCGGCTCACTAATAATAAGGCAGGGTAATCATTATGAGAACAAAAGAAAGATTCTCAATAAATGAACAGTGGATTTCAAACAACTCTACATATTTCCCAAGGAGAAAACCCACTGCAGAACCCTATACAAATCATGAAGGATCTCTCTGGAATTTTTTTTTTTGCAAAGAACTCAGGACAAGAAATTCCCAAGAAGTTCTCTGTGAAGAACTAAGTTCTTTAGAGGAATTAAATTCCCAGGAAATTGGCAGAGCTAAGCTCTTGGAAATGGAATTAAATTCGAGAAAGAAATAGAGGCCTTCATCAAACCCCTAAGATCAGAAAAATGCCTAACAATGGGGTTTGCTACCCGGAGATTGTGCACTCCTAAAGGTCAGAAAGATGGGTTCTTTGAAGGGAAAAACCCTTGGTGTGGATTTAAAATCCAAAAAAGAGTTCTTTTTATATATATGAAAGTTCTTCGGTTGTTCAAAACCATTACCTGAAGAAAATATTCTTTCTTGGACAGAGTTAAACTCTGAAAAAAAATTTAGAACAGAGAACTGAGCTCTGAGGAAGAGAATTAAATTCTCAGAGGAAAATGAGCAAGGAAGAAGATGAAAAAGTGGAGGCGCTTCTGAAGAGACCCCTGCATTTATAGGATGTGATGGGAAACAGTTCATCTACCCCCTTCCCTAGGCAGATCCACCGTCCACAAAAGGTGACAGCGTTGCAAACATGTGAGAACAACGCTGTGGGGGCATTTATTCCCTCATAAAATATCAGGAAAAACCCCAATGGGGCATCACGTGCCCACACGTGACCAGGGGTCACGTGATGGTTTCCTGGGGACTCTGTTATAATAGAACTGAATTCTAATCAAAAGGGGTCACGTGCCCGCACGTGATAGGCCTTTAAACACCCTGAAAAAGGATTAAAAGATATAATAGAACAGCAAGGAATACCCCAATGGGGTATCACATGCCCACACGTGACCAGAGGTCACGTGCAGACACGTGATGGATTCCTAAGCTCTCTGATTAATAGAATTAAATTCTAATTAAA
Source organism: Agapanthus africanus (assembly GCA_030015575.1). Classification (NCBI taxonomy): domain Eukaryota; kingdom Viridiplantae; phylum Streptophyta; class Magnoliopsida; order Asparagales; family Amaryllidaceae; genus Agapanthus; species Agapanthus africanus. The sequence continues at coordinate 637,407,769 of JASDDO010000014.1, read as the reverse complement.
TAATCAAAGGGGTCACGTGCCCGCACGTGATAGGCCTTTAAGCCCACTGAAGTATAGTAAAACAGTAAGGAAAGACCCCAACGGGGCATCACGTGCCCACACGTGACAGGGGGTCACGTGCCATCACGTGATGGATTCCTAAATATCTATGAACTAATAGAATCAAATTATAATTCAATGGTCAATCAGTAGGGTCACGTGCTAACACGTGATAGGCTCTTAAACCTTCTGAACTAATAGAATTAAATTCTAATTGAGGGAAATCAAAAACCCTAATATTTCCCTAGATCTTTCCAAACAAAATATTGCGCTCTGTAAAGTAGAGCACCGTTGGATTAAAAATCCAATGGTGATTAAAAATCACCAATTTATAGAACGATTCTATAACAGGGAGATATTTCCCTGAAATTTGCCAGGAATAACAGATAAAATATCTTTTGGATTAAAAATCCAATGGTGAATAAAATTCACTGAGTGATCTAAAAGATCATGTTGATTACAAAAACAATCAAAATCTTTCAATGAAAGATTGACTAAACAAACCGATTCTTTTCTTTCTCCTATAAATAGGAGCCAAAAAAGAGAAGAGGGGGATGATTGATCTTTGGGGGAAAACATATAGAGAGAGAATATAAAAAAAGAGAGGAGAATTTAATTCTCAAGAGAGAAAAGAAGATCTCTTCGAAAAAAGAAAGAAACCCTAGGTAAGAAAGGGAAAGAGATCATTCTATAAGCTCACACAAAACAAAAAGAGAATTTAATTCTCAATTTAAGAGTTTAACTCTTCTGAATAAGAACTTAGTTCTTTCTCTGGTTGAGGATCTGCAGAATCAGATCTCTCCATAAGTTAAGAATTTAATTCTCATCGGGGAAATTCTGCCATGCAGATCCAAAACTTAGAGGGAGAATTGAGTTTAAAGAATTTAATTCTTCCAAATACATAGGAATTTAATTCCTCTAAATTAAATTAGGGTTTAACCCTATAAAAGAATTTAATTCTTAAACAAGGGATTTAACTCTCCATGCACATAAAGAGATCAGTATCCAACCTGATAACATGGTAACACGTGACCCTCCTCCTCAATGAGTAAAAAGGAAAAAATGAGACATGGTCACGTGTCCCCACGTGACCTTTAAATAGAATCCTCAAGATGAGAAAGAAAAAAGCTTGGAGGCAATGCCTCACGTGCTCACACGTGACCCTCAAAACAAAATGGAACAAATCCAAAGGCAGTACTAATTTGTGACGCCTCACGTATCTCCACGTGACTCCTGACAAACACCTTTTTTTAAAAGGGCAAATGAAGGAAAACAGAGGAATTAATACCCAATACATTAGCACTATCACGTGTCCACACGTGATAATTACAAAGGCTAAGTGTTTAACACTAATTTGCAGATTTTGAGAGTAAAATAAAGGAGGTTTGGCCCAATTCTCAGGCGCCTCACGTGACCCCACGTGACCACCTCATTTTTAGTGTTTAACACTATTTTGAGCGTTTTGTCCCTAGTGTTTAACACTGTTTTAAGCACATCACGTGGGAACACGTGATCGCCAAATATGCTCTAGTGTATAACACTATTTTCAAACCAGTCTTAGCCCAAAATCAGCTAAGTTTTCCAGAGACAAGATCTCCCCTTTAATTGAACCCCAACTACATTCTTCCAAACTTGATCATTTCATACGACATTCAAAATAAAACCCCAGAGCCAGTGAAAGACAAAAATATTGTTAGAATCCAAGATCCATGCTTAGCATTGCTAAATAAAGAGGGGTCAAGCCCAAACAAATGTTCAACGGCTCAAACAAAATGATCAACATTTTAAACCTAAATGGACTTAGCCCAAGTTGGCCATAAGTTCTTAATTCAGATTAATTGAGCCCATATGCTCATAAATCTTTATTGATCTTAGTCCCAAATTGGACTACAGATTTCCCAATCAACTTTGGTTCAAGGGTACATCTCTTCACTCCTTCGATATTTGTCGTTGTAATCCTTCAACGTCTTCAGAGAGGTGACGGGTCCCGATAACCAATCATTTCATGAACTGTGGGGTCCCTTTAAACCCACGGACTATGATGTCCTTAATCTCGGACTGTGGGGTCCCTTTAAACCCACGGACTATAATGTCCTTAACCTTGGACCGTAATGTCCTTAAACTAATGTTGGACCGTAATGTCCTTAAACTAATTGACCGCAATGTCCCTAAACTAAACAATAGAGCCCAAATGCTCTTTTGTTGGGTCTAAACGATCCCGTTAAGTTGATCTTAGTCTAAAATTAGACTAACGTAACCTTAACAAATGTTTAAGTTGATCTTAGTCTCAAATGAGACTAACGTATCCTTAAACCCAACCCCAAACCCAAATCTAAAAAGATACGGATTTGGACTAATCCACGCCCTACGGGCGACAACATAAATTAGTCTTCGTATACAATCCATGGGCAACCAAAAATAAAATAAACACATACGACACGAAGTGACCATCTGGAGAAGGAGAAAGTGGTTACCGCGATGCGGTAGCGTAATTAACTGCAGGGGCTTACGCCTGCAGGGAAGAGCGTCCCCACAATCAAAAACCCCTCAAATGAGGGGGAATCTGACGAAGTCTGCTACATCGGCTGCATCCGTTTAAACGTTCGATACATGGTGCCATAAATCAACTTGGCATCTTCGGAGAGGTGGACGGATAGCACCAAATAGCATCTGCCCCCAAATTCAGGCAAGACGAACCTACGCGGTTCCGTCTCTGTATTCCGAGGAGAACAGATGTCGTATGTAAACTTCATGGTATTTAAACGTAAAAGTTTAATTAAAGTTATTTAACATGGAGTTTTAGAGTGAAATTGGTTTCTAAACAATAGTTAAATGATTACAAGTAAGGTATATACATGAGTACAAGTGATTCTTAAGAAAAATTGTGGTTTTCAAAGGTTTTAGAAACATATGTCTGTATAACTCAACTTACCGACATGTTTTGAAAATGAGAAGTTTTATAGTATAAAGAGAAGGAGAGATATGAGACTTACTTGCTAAAAGAATAGAGGAGAGGTAGAGGAAGAGAAGATAGCCTTCGTGTTGTCGTGGGGTCGCCGGAAACGTCTCGAATTCTCGCCGGAAATTGACCTTGGGCTAACTCCACTTGTACTCTTCTTAGACTTAGAAAATTTTTAAGAATTTTGGCAATAGATTTCAGAATGAAGAGGGCTAGGGTATGGGGTTGTATTTATAGGATGAAATTAGAGTTTAGGAATTGAAGAAAGGATAAAAAATGCATTAAAATTGGATTTAAAGCTAAAATTTTAATTCTTTGAATAATTGCAGGGAAAATAAACAGAACAGAGTTAGTGGGATAGGCCAAGGGGTTTAGTGGGCAATACACGGAGCTCATCCCCTACGGAGGGGCCCGGCGGTGCCGGCCTAATGACGAATCTCGCCGGTCGGATTAGGGGTAAGGTCTGTCGAATGAATACCATGTATTCTCTTCTGTTCATACAAAACTTTACACATGTTTATTTTATCTGACTTTTCATTTTTACATGTATTTCACGTGTAAACTTTTGGGCTTCCAAAATGTTTAAAATAAAAGTTCAAAAAAATAATATGTTGCGGATGGGATTCGAACACAGGGGCTACGTTACAGTAGTGCAAGGCTTTACCAATGAGCTACAAGTTGCTTCTTACTGTTCTTAAATTAAAAAAAACATTTAAAGTATACTCAGGCTTGCAAACTCTATTCTGTACATTAACTTTAAAAAAATTGTACAATAAAATCAGAGTCGTTACAGTTTCATTTCTCTCCTCTATCGTCCTCCAAAAATTAAAACTCACAACCCAACCCCATGCTTCCCTACTCCTTCTTCTTCTTCTTCTTTATCTCTTCTTCTCCTCTTCATTCACAACCGAGACCCTTGCTCTCTATAGTCGAGCTCGAGTGTTGGTGAAATTGGTGTAAGCGCAGCGGAATGTAAAATTAAATTTTTTTTATATCAACACCAATAGGGTTTAGAAATCACATTAATTATAAATGAAATTAATTAACACTTAACTGATTTGAGGAGAATTATACCTTTGCGCAAAATCAAATTTGTGTTTCGTTCACTGTGCTAGCCATTCTTACTCCGATCAAAGTAACTTGATTATACCCTGATGATCTCCTTGCTTGCCTTCACAAAAATCTCCAAGATCTATGAACTCTAATTAATTAATTTGCTAATCTAATTAATTAAAGAGAAGTACAAATAAAGAAGATAAACTAAAACGATTTTAATTAATTTCACTCTAAAATTTTCGGCCAAAGAGAGCAAGGGGGAGGCCGAAACTTTGAGAGAGAGATGCGGAGAAGAAAATCTTAGGGTTAGGATTTATCACATTAGAAGCCAATATATAGGGATATAGTTTCTTAATTTGAACGCTCATGATTAATTAATTTATTTAACTTCTTAAACAAACTAATTAATTATATTTTAATAGATGTTGGGCCCATGTAATTTTCAGCCCATATATGTGTACGTCATATATAATATTTCGTGCACATAAAATGTGCATTAATATTATTTTATAAATACTTATATATATATAATCGTTAAATTACTTATATACATTTATTATATTTATAATATATTCAATACATATACATATATTTGCATGTATTATTTACTCATCTAATATCATATATTACCTTAAGTCGTACGCCAAATCGCATTTGATGATTTTACCCTTATTTAATTAAATATCAATAGTATATCAAATATACTTATTTAATTAAATCATTTTATATATCAAACATTTACTATCCTTTCTTTAGTTCATATTTGCATGTTTGGCAAGTAGGAGTTTACCTATGTGTGATTTCGGAGGCTCGACGTTTACTCGGCAGTAGATATTTAATTCGAACAATTCGAACTGATTCTGTGAGAAGTAAAATCCACAGGTATATAAGGACGATAGCTACGTATTTAGAATGTCGGGGTAAGCTATCAATAACTAAATTGGAATAGGAAAATACTATCCAAGCAAATCAATACCTATCAGTGGCAACTACCGTACGGTCCGGTCTTTTTGTCTACTTGTGCTCCTTATTTTGTCTAGGGCTAAGTAGTATTGTCAAACCCTAATAACTCAAATAACTATTGTGTTAATATTATCACGTAACCCTGAGATCAAACCGATAACCACTTATCATTTGATCTCTAGTACTCTGACCAGAGATTTTAGGTCACTAATATATCGCACACTGCAGAACATTATTCACCATATACCGGAGAGACGAATTCTATGTTAACTCTTCACAACTTTCACATGTATTCAATCATACCCAACTATTACCGTTATACACAGTATCAATGGATCTGTGGTTGAATAGTAACTAAAGTAATCTCTAGCACACACAAGGTGCTATGGCGAGTCTCGGGTCAGGAGACTAAGTCATACCAATCGTCACTATATGAATTTTCATCTGAAAGTTATGTATAATCACCAACTGGAAATTCAAAGTGAGTCGTTCGGTGTACTTATCATCTATAAGCACTTGCATACGATACCTGTTCAGTCGATAAAACTGCACATTGGTAGTACATTTTTCCTACCATTTTTATATTAAAAAAGGACTTTATTATAATATATTATACATTTGAGGGTTTATGTGTAAAAACATTATTTTCCATGTGTTAATATATTTTAATTATCATTTGGTAGGAAAATGTATGCAAATAATATTATTGATCTAATTCTAGTAGAACAAAGTCTACTAAAATCTTATTTGAGTTGTTGTGCAGATTATTTCCAAGTTGTTATGAAGGATTTAACAAACAAATCAATTTGTTGAAGAAAACTTGCCAAATTAAGAAGCAAACTTGGAGACCAAGTCTGGAAGCAACCGAGAGAATATTTTAAAGATATAAAGGTGCCTAGGATTGCCAAATGTCACCATCAGAGAGCCCAAGAAAAACGACAGAGAGATCTCGACCCATGAGCGCGGATCCGCGGCCAAACACACCCTTGGGCCGCGGATCCGCCGCAGTTTGATGAGGTTGGAATGCAAGATTTTGGGATATTTACAACTGCTGAATTTTACCAACTTCTCAACAAAAAGATTCTGGGTTTGCACTATAAAAAGGCACCGAGAGCCTCTTGAAAAATCGATCAAGCCGAAGAGATCACGAAGCTCCCGACGCTCACGCATCCAGGCTGATCATCAACTGTTCGACTACCTCCTTAGGAAAGATCGAGAAGCAAATCAAGTTTTGTAATCATTTTCTATGAATTAAAAGTGTAGTTTGAAGGAGTTGATTAATAAAGGTATTATTTTTACATTATGTTTTCCCTCTCTTTCTTTCCATCTTCTTCTCCCAACATGCGCGAGTAATTCTCCGCTTGTTAGGGTTCGTAGGATTAGGGTAGGCTAATGGACGATGAAAATAATTAAACCCTTTTTAAGTCCTATAAAGTTTAGGAACTTTATCAAAATAATCATTAACATCCTAATCGGGCGTGCTAGCAATTCCTTGCTAGTTCCGACCGCGATTAGAGATTAGATTAATGATTGTTTTGGTAAAGGCTGGATATGAACGGAGTTCCGTGTCGAGATAAGGGTTACGAGTGGGATTCCTTTTTCCTCCAGAAACCCTAATCTACACGCATCACCGTCGTTCTAGTTCTAAATCTATTAATGGATAAAAAGGGTAACTTTTAATTAATCTTCCATAACTACTAAATCCTAACGAACCCTACAAGCCCTATTATTATATTATTTAAATCTCTAAAATAATCTAGATCTATATTTTACATTAAAGTAGATCTAGAAACCATTCTACAAAATTCTTTATTCCTCCTCTCTTTCTCAACACATCTAAAGTAAAAGTAAAAGGTTCCACGTTTCCCAGAGGACGACCCGTACTCATCTCGGTCTAGCTACGCGCGACACCGTTCTGATTGCGGTTAACTACAAACACACTTTTTCGAACCAATCAAATGGCGCCGTTGCCGGGGATACGTGCGTAATTTTTATTTTTACTATTTGTGTTGAATTCTTAGACGATTTATATCATTATTAACACAAAACTGCAAATTGCATATTTAACGATTTGTGCGTGAATTTTGCAAGGAGATCTGGAGTTACAGAATTGAGGAAAACAGAAGACAGAGGCATTCATCGAGATCCAGAGGAGCACAGAGGGCTTGAGAAAAATTTTCAGCAACTGAACCATCCATCTTGCGGCAGAACCGCGGCAACAAAGGGGAATCTGCGGCGGAAACGCGGCCTGACAAGGGGATCAAGGGTTCAAACTCCTCTGGTAAGATTCTCAACTCTTTCTCTCTCTCCTCAAATCCAATAAAATCTATTTTCTGCAGGATTCTTTGCAAAATTGCGCCGCTCAAAAATCTTTTTGCTAAAAGTTTTGTGTTTGGTTTTGTTTTGCATATTTAATATGGATTTTAAGGGGCAAAGACCAAATCAAGATTAGGTGGGGATTTCATCACCCTTCCTAAGCCCCACAAATCACAAACCGAGCATACATATCAACCCTTCATTAATTTAAAAAATATCTAGACCAGACTCTAAGGACTGTCGAGCTCAATAGGAAAAAGACTAGTATAGGCATCGGCCGTTTATCCTAACTGACATTGCGGTGTCTAGGCTAGTGGTTTTTAATTAGGCCCACTGTAGTGGTGGTTCCTTCCCACTTACCTGGCCGTACTTGTCCGTGAAGAGGCGGTTTGAGGTCCTATTTCTAGCCTTAGTTAGGAGCTGTCTAGCAGACCTAGGCGACCTTAGTTCTAGGGTTGCTTGTGCATCATAGGGTGATTTGTGTTGAGTCCCACTTTTTCAAAACAAACCAATTTTAAATCACACACACGCTGCCACTTGCACTAAACCCGCTTAGTGCATGCTCGGCTGGACACGGGATCCTAGTGCCCGTCTTCTCCGCGTTCCTGCTATCGACGCCGAAGTCGGTACTTCTTCATCTTCTTTTCCCCCACCACACACCACATCAACCGTGATGGACGGCACTCCATCTAATTATAACACCACGCTGCCACCGCCCGAAGGTGCGCAGAATCCACCGCGCATCTCTCTCCAAGAAAGATGCTATCCTATTCGTGGTCCTCTTCCTACTTGTCTATCTCTTCCACCACCTAACGGGGATAATTTCGAGATTAAACCCCACTACATCAATCTGCTGCCCAAATTTCACGGGCTTGAGTCGGAAGACGCGTACGTTTTCATCACCAAATTCGAGAACATATGCGCAATGATGGGTACTTCACAATTGACTCTAGATGCTATGCGCTTACGTCTTCTCCCATTCACATTGTGCGACTTGGAAGAAAAATGGCTTTATAATACTGCCGCACACTCTATCGCTAATTGGGATGAATTCGTCGTAGCATTCCTTAAGAAGTTTTACCCAAATCATAAGACTGCATATATTAGGAGCGAGATCAACCAGTTCACCCAGCTTCCCAATGAACCATTTTGGAAGTGCTTTGAACGTTTCAAAGATCTGCTTGTCCAATGCCCCCATCACGGAATACAAAGATGGGATTTATGTCGGATTATATATGAGGGCATTAATCCAGCGACAAAGCAGATGCTTGAAACAATGTGTCAATGCAATTTCATGTCTAAAGATGACGGTGAAGCGTGGAAATATCTGGAAGACCTTGCTGAAGGCACTCTGCAGTGGGAAAGCGTAAGACCACCTTCATCTAGGGGAGGAGTTCACCAGCTCGATGTTTCTATCGCAGTGAAAGCCGAAATGGCAGCGATGCAGAAGAAACTCGACGCTATTGAGAGCAGATTCTCATCAGTCTCCCTAAATCAGGTTACGCTTCCTAAGACCGTCTGTGGTTGCTGTTCGGATCCTTCACACTTAACGGAAGAATGTCCTATGAATGCATCGTTTCAAGCTAATGCTGCTTTTCAGCAGCGACCTAGAAACGACCCTTATTCTTCTACGTACAATCAAGGATGGAGGAATCATCCTAACTTTGCTTGGAATCAAAACCAACAAAGTAATTATCAAAGACCTCCTCCACAGCAACCACAACCACAGAATCAGCCCCCCTTTCAGTCACAAAATTTCCAAAATCCGGCCAACATTTCTACACCACAAGTGGCCGGTACTGACAACTCACTTGCACAAACTTTGGAGATGTTCATGAAACAATCCATGCAAAATTCGGCTGAGATAAGGTCTTCTATTGATACCCTAACGAAAAACTCCTCCTCCCATGGTGAGAGTATTAAATCAATAGAAAACCAAATCGCACAGTTAAACGCCGTAATGAGTGCGAGAGAGAAAGGGAAACTCCCATCTCAACCCCTACCGAATCCTGGCCATTCACAAAGTCATAATGTGAATGCCGTCACTATGTTGAGATCAGGGAGAGTGCTGAATAACCAAGTGGGTGAGCAAGTTGATGATAGTGACACATTGGATACCCCTTCTTCTTCTTCTTCTTCTTCCCCTAATTCGTCTTGTCTCCCACCTTCGTCCGAGCTTATTCTCCGTTTTCCCCAAGGCTCAAACATTTCACCAAATCTATCTAAGTCGATTCCCACTCCAATTTTGGGATCGAATCCGTCGCCACAGTCTTCTCCACAAACGTTGGACCCAAAACTCATTGATCGAGCTCCATTTCCAAACCGATTAAGGGCTAACCGACCTAACCCGCAAATGGAGAAGATTGTGGAAATGTTTAAGCAAGTTAGCGTGAATATTCCTCTCTTAGATGCTATTCAACAAGTCCCATCTTATGCAAGAATCCTTAAAGACATGTGCACTAGGAAGAGAAAAACTCAAGTGCCTAAAAAGGTTTTCATGACGAGTAATGTTAGCACAGCTTTTACCCAACAAATACCAAAGAAACGTAAGGACCCCGGCTGTCCTACAATCTCTATTTCTATTGGGGGTAAAAATATAAATCGTGCTTTACTCGATCTAGGCGCTAGCGTCAACTTGCTTCCTTATTCGGTATACGAGCAGTTAGGAATTGGAGAGTTAAAACCCGCCCATTGTACTCTCCAAATGGCAGACCGATCTATCACCAAACCTCGGGGCGAACTAGAGGATGTGTTAATTAAATTCGGGGAATTCATATTTCCCGTGGACTTTATTGTTTTAGATACACAACCTGTGGCAAACCCACGCAATCAAATCCCGGTGATACTTGGTCGACCCTTCCTAGCAACTTCTAACGCTGTGATTAATTGTCGTAACGGTTCTATGAACTTATCCTTCGGGAAAATGACAATTGAGCTTAATATTTACAAGCTAGAAAGTCAGCCATCAGAACCTTCTGCTCATTTGCTGGATGTTTGTTCCATCCACGAGATAGCTCCCGAAAGCTGCATGGATGAGGAACTTTGCTTTGATGTTCTCGACAACACTAATGAGACATCGTTTGATCTTGCACCACTTCACAGTGAGGATATGTTCAATGAGTCCGACCTTGAGATTGAACCCGTTGACTCGTTGCAAAAGTCAGCAGCACTTTCCGAGTCAATATCTTATGCAAGTTTTGAACCTCTTAAGGAGTCCGAATATCATTCCGTTACCCCTCCTTCTATTGTCTCTCCGCCAATTCTTGATCTCAAACCACTACCTTCTCATCTTAAATATGCATATTTAGGAGAGAATGAGACTTTGCCAGTGATTATTTCCGCTTCTCTAGCCTTAGAGCAAGAGAATGCACTTTTGGCGGTGTTGAGATCGAATCGGGAAGCATTTGGTTGGACAATGGCCGACATCAAAGGGATTAGTCCCTTAATTGTTGAACATCACATACATCTGATGGATGAAGCCAAACCAACCCGAGACCCACAAAGACGGTTAAATCCCGTTATGAAGGAGGCGGTAAAGAAAGAAATCGTCAAGTGCCTTGATAGTGGAATAATTTACCCCATATCTGATAGTCAATGGGTAAGTCCAATTCATGTGGTCCCTAAAAAGTCTGGCATCACGGTCATCACTAACGAGGCTAATGAGTTAATCCAAACACGCACCCAAACTGGATGGCGCGTATGTATCGATTACAGGAAACTCAATGCCGCGACGAGGAAAGATCACTTCCCTCTACCTTTCATTGACCAGATGTTGGAACGATTAGCGGGACACGAATACTACTGTTTCTTGGACGGATACTCTGGTTACAACCAGGTCCCCATCGCCGAAAAGGATCAAGATAAAACCACTTTTACTTGTCCTTTCGGAACTTTTGCTTATAGATGCATGCCCTTTGGGTTATGCAACGCTCCCGCTACATTTCAGCGGTGTATGATGGGGATATTTTCAGATATGGTGGAAAATTTTCTAGAAATTTTTATGGACGATTTCTCCATTTTTGGGGACTCCTTTGAGGACTGCCTTCGTAATCTTGACGTTGTTCTTACCCGCTGTAAGGATAAGAACTTGACTTTGAATTGGGAAAAATGCCATTTTATGGTCCAAGAAGGTATTGTACTTGGACATATAATTTCACATAAAGGCATTGAGGTTGACAGAGCTAAAATAGATGTCATTCAAAACCTCCCTCGTCCCAATTGCGTCAAAGATATACGATCCTTCCTTGGTCATGCAGGATTTTATAGGAGATTTATTAAGAACTTTAGCAAAATTGCTAGACCCTTAACCCTTCTATTGGCCAAGGACACTACTTTTCACTTCAATTCGGATTGTGAGGCTGCTTTTGAATCGCTTAAAGAATCACTCACTACAGCCCTCGTTTTATCATCTTCGGATTGGAACCACCCGTTCGAGCTTATGTGTGATGCATCAGATTTTACTATTGGTGCTGTCTTAGGACAGCATATTGATAAGATGCCACATGTAATCTACTATGCAAGTAGGACCTTGAATGATGCACAAATAAATTACACAACTACCGAGAAAGAACTCTTGGCAGTTGTATTTGCATTAGAGAAATTCAGGCCCTACTTGATTGGCTCGCCTATTGTGGTTTACACAGATCACTCCGCCCTACGACATCTTTTAACGAAGAAGGATGCAAAGGCCAGGCTAATACGTTGGATCCTATTGTTACAAGAATTTGATCTTGTTATCAAAGACAATAGTGGATGTGAAAACGTAGTAGCCGACCATCTTTCACGCATCACTTCTTCGCCAACTGTGACCGTGCCGATAAATGACTCATTTCCCGACGAACAGCTCTTGAATGTATCCTACGAACCTTGGTTCGTGGATATCGTGAACTATCTTGCGACGGGAGTTATACCTAGCGATTGGTCGAAACAAGACAAACTTCGGTTTTTATCCCAAGTAAAATATTTTTACTGGGATGAACCATATCTATTCAAGTATTGTTCCGATCAAATCATTCGTAGGTGTGTCCCTAATGATGAATTCAAGAGCGTGTTATCATTTTGTCATGATCAGGCATGCGGCGGTCACTTTAGACCTCGAAAAACGGCGGAGAAAGTTTTGCAATGTGGCTTTTATTGGCCAACATTATTTAAAGATGCATTTGAACATTGCAAAACTTGTCCGCAATGTCAGCATTTGGGTCGGATTTCACGAAGGAACGAGATGCCGCTCCAACCTATATTGGTTGTGGAAATATTTGACGTTTAGGGTATTGATTTTATGGGCCCTTTTCCCAACTCCTTTGGGAATCTATATATCTTGTTAGCGGTTGATTATGTCTCGAAGTGGGTGGAAGCTGTACCGTGTCGCACTAATGACAACAAAGTTGTCATTAAGTTCCTTAAAGAAAACATCTTCTCGCGATTCGGACACCCTCGCGCTATCATTAGCGACAACTGGACACATTTCTGCAATAGGTCTTTCGAGGCCTTGATGCGGAAATATTCAATCACTCACAAACTTTCTACGCCCTATCATCCCCAAACAAGCGGGCAGGCTGAGATCTCAAATAGGCAGATCAAACAGATTTTGGAGAAGACGGTTTCTAAGAACCGTAAAGATTGGTCAACCAAATTGACAGATGCTCTTTGGGCATTCCGCACCGCTTATAAGACCGATCTTGGTATGTCTCCATACCGTCTTGTGTTTGGGAAGGCATGTCACCTCCCTGTCGAGATTGAACATAAGGCAATGTGGGCTATTAAAGAGCTTAATTTTGATCTTGATCATGCTGGCGGCTTTCGGAAGCTGCAATTGAATGAGCTAAGCGAACTCCGCGATGAAGCTTACGATAATGCGGTTATAGTAAAGAATAGGACTAAAGTGTTCCACGATAAAAATCTTTCTAGAAAAACCTTCACATCAGGGCAACAAGTCTTTCTTTACGATTCCCGTCTCCATCTTCATCCGGGTAAGCTTAAATCTCGTTGGAAAGGACCTTTTGTGGTGCGGTATGTACACCCGCACGGGACGGTTGAAGTCGAAAATTTGAAAAACGGTTCGATTTTTAAAGTAAATGGGCATAGATTAAAACCGTATTTTTCTGCTGACCCCGCGGAGGAGCTCCTGTTTTTACAGGAGCCGCTTTATCAAAACTAAAATTTCCTCCGCCTCACCTCCATGTTTTTATATCATTTTCTCATTTTAAAAATGGAGGTGAGTAAAAAATGATTTGATTGAATATCTGTGCGTATCAAAGAATAAGTTTGGGGGAATTTTTCACTTAACTATTATTTTACCCCTTGTATCTCTCCCTTAGTATACAGGTCCATGTTCTCAAAAGGCTACATCAGTGAGGACACTGCTGAAAACAGGTTTGGGGGAGGTTTGTATTCACTGAATTATCTTTGACACCGGGCATTTAAAATAAAATAAATTTTTTTTTATAACAAAAGAATAGAAAGTGAAACATTACATCCAAAAGATAGGAATAGTTTAAGAAAACCAAGAAAATTAGAAGTTTTTTTATACGAACTAGTAATAAGTAGTTATGAGCTGTTGTCCCAAGGGTTAGTAAGATGAAGGAAGTCACTAATCTGAGGATAAAAATAAGTCTGAAAAATAGTTTCTATTCTGGAAGCCAAACATTTGAATGTTGATACCCTACTATATGCACATACACACGTCTTGAAACTCGGGATAGTAGAGGATACCTTGAAATGCTCTTTTCTAAAAGCCAAAGTATGAAGGAAATGATGAAGAAAATATAAAATGGTGAAAAGAAAAAAATGAACACTGGTTTTGTATCGCCAAGGTAGCAATAAAAAAAAATATAGCGAGGGTGCCTCTTCACCTAGTGCCCTAAGGCCAACTGGTCTGGGAGTCACTGCTAAGCCTTAGGTGGTGCAAGACAAGGAAAATATTATCACCAAATCTGCAAGCACATGAGTAATCGGTCGGTTAGTACCTCAAGAAGTATTAACGGTCGCATGAAAATGTGTAAGCAATTCTAAGTATTCATCAAAGTAAAAAGTACTAAGGTAGATGGACAAGAGTATGATAGCTTGAATTGAATTCTCTGAGTGTAGGGATGTTCTTTACACACACGTGGGGTTATATGATCAATGTTTGGACAAAAGGTAGGAATGAAGAATAAAGACGATGTTTTATTGAGGGATGATGTGATTTCTAACATTTTTTCACGACTATTAAGATAGGGCTCATGACAACTGAAAAGCTAGTATAGTTGGAAACTCTTCTTTTCAAAGTATTTCTTTTATGGTTCTTATCTTTATATGTAAATTTCATCATCTTTCTTTTGTTATAGGATTTTGTGGGTGTAATCCGCTGAAAACCCTCAGGAGACAACACTCCTCCTACTAGGGACACCAAGAGGTTTAACGGCTTGTTGCACGTGCTCAGTGCAATCGTGTCTGCCTACGAAAGTGTGCTTAGTTTTCTCCTTTCTTTTTCTCCTCTTAAAAATAAACTAGTTTGCTCGGGACGATCAAAGATAAGTTTGGGGGTATTTGTTCAGTCGATAAAACTGCACATTTGTAGTACATTTTTCCTACCATTTTTATATTAAAAAAGGACTTTATTATAATATATTATACATATGAGGGTTTATGTGTAAAAACATTATTTTCCATGTGTTAATATATTTTAATTATCATTTGGTAGGAAAATGTATGCAAATAATATTATTGATCTAATTCTAGTAGAACAAAGTCTACTAAAATCTTATTTGAGTTGTTGTGCAGATTATTTCCAAGTTGTTATGAAGGATTTAACAAACAAATCAATTTGTTGAAGAAAACTTGCCAAATTAAGAAGCAAACTTGGAGACCAAGTCTGGAAGCAACCGAGAGAATATTTTAAAGATATAAAGGTGCCTAGGATTGCCAAATGTCACCATCAGAGAGCCCAAGAAAAACGACAGAGAGATCTCGACCCATGAGCGCGGATCCGCGGCCAAACACACCCTTGGGCCGCGGATCCGCCGCAGTTTGATGAGGTTGGAATGCAAGATTTTGGGATATTTACAACTGCTGAATTTTACCAACTTCTCAACAAAAAGATTCTGGGTTTGCACTATAAAAAGGCACCGAGAGCCTCTTGAAAAATCGATCAAGCCGAAGAGATCACGAAGCTCCCGACGCTCACGCATCCAGGCTGATCATCGACTGTTCGACTACCTCCTTAGGAAAGATCGAGAAGCAAATCAAGTTTTGTAATCATTTTCTATGGATTAAAAGTGTAGTTTGAAGGAGTTGATTAATAAAGGTATTATTTTTACATTATGTTTTCCCTCTCTTTCTTTCCATCTTCTTCTCCCAACATGCGCGAGTAATTCTCCGCTTGTTAGGGTTCGTAGGATTAGGGTAGGCTAATGGACGATGAAAATAATTAAACCCTTTTTAAGTCCTATAAAGTTTAGGAACTTTATTAAAATAATCATTAACATCCTAATCGGGCGCGCTAGCAATTCCTTGCTAGTTCCGACCGCGATTAGAGATTAGATTAATGATTGTTTTGGTAAAGGCTGGATATGAACGGAGTTCCGTGTCGAGATAAGGGTTACGAGTGGGATTCCTTTTCCCTCCAGAAACCCTAATCTACACGTATCACCGTCGTTCTAGTTCTAAATCTATTAATGGATAAAAATGGTAACTTTTAATTAATCTTCCATAACTACTAAATCCTAACAAACCCTACAAGCCCTATTATTATATTATTTAAATCTCTAAAATAATCTAGATCTATATTTTACATTAAAGTAGATCTAGAAACCATTCTACAAAATTCTTTATTCCTCCTCTCTTTCTCAACACATCTAAAGTAAAAGTAAAAGGTTCCACGTTTCCCAGAGGACGACCCGTACTCATCTCGGTCTAGCTACGCGCGACACCGTTCTGATTGCGGTTAACTACAAACACACTTTTTCGAACCAATCAATACCCTGGTGTCACCACACCAGATGATTATGAGAACAGTCATTACTCTCTAACGAGTAAGTATAGTATACACTAGTGTTCCGAAGTATCGATATCATGTCTTTATACTCCTACGTATTAGGAACATTTAAGAATATGCTTATTTACCAGTCAGGTCTTACTGTTGTGATTTACATCATAATCCAGTAACCTGGTATTATTCTATAGACTTTATTAGTAATCAATAATAAACAGAGTAGTATAAATAAAAGATATACCAATAAGGAAAAACCAAATAGCATACTATTATTATGAACGAGAAAGTTCTGTACATGTAGGTCAAAATTACAACCAATTGACTCTAAATGCACCTACATCTAACGATCTTCCACTTGCACTTAGGGCCAATTGTTATGGTATCGCATTCCCAACATCTCAACGAGTCTTAAGAACTGCAATTGAGAAAGAGTCTTAGCGAATGGATCTGCTACGTTATCTTTCGTATCTACTCTCAATATATCGATATCTTTTCGTCTATGGATCTCTCGAATCAAATGGTGCTTCCGAAGTAAGTGCTTCGATTTATGATGAGACTTTGGTTCCTTATCTAATGAAATGGCTGCATTGTTGTCACGGTATAGGGATACCGGGTCAGCAATGCTCGGAACCTGTAACGTTTTGAAAATTCGTTTAGGTTGATTTTGTGTTAATTAGTGATAATGTAAGTCGATGTAGTACACCCCAGTACTTATGGGGAGGCGGAATTTTCAAAAACAATCAAGTTTAAATAACGAACATCGACTAACCGCTTGAATCGAAGCTAAACTATAAATAACCGTATTCTAAGAGTTTCAATTCACTTGTGATTAGGGATTATACCTAATGAAACCGGTCCTTCTTCTTTGTGTCCTCCTTTGTTCTCCTCGACCTTCTCTAGGTAGTAAACGATCCACCCGAGAGCAAAACACCAAGCTAAACCTCTAACTTGAGGTAACTAATCAACTTTGATTGATAATCAAAGATGAAAGGATGATATAGAGTGAAGGTAATGGATGCTTAAGTCTAACTAAACCTTTGATCTCAACACATGAGGATTAAGGATTAGTATCTTGAAGATGAGAGCTTGAGGAGAGAGAATATGAGATAAGATAATGAGAGAAGAGAGAGAGTGTATCATAATATTATGAAGCATTCTTATTTAAGAATAATGAATAAAAGAAATGAATAAGCATGCTTCATAAAATATCTAGTGGTGATTCATTAGCATGAGTCATTAAGCAATAAATGTGCATTAATGAAATGAATGAATCACTACCATGACTCACTTTCTTATCCAAAAGAAACCTCCTTAGTCACATCTTCTAGAAGCTTCTCGTACAATTACGAGAACGCCCCTCCAATCCGCAAAAATACGGAAAAACTTTAGACTGTAAAAATCCAATAACCGGATACCAGTAACTGGCTTAAACCAAAACCGACTGGTAAAAACTGTCCGAAAGTCGTACGCGCGTAAACGCACGTATGCGTCCGAACCCTTTGTCGCAAAACCATGCAACCTCTATATCGTTTCGCCTGGAGTAGGAAACTCTCTGTGTGGGACTCTAGAGACTCGACTACTACGCTGGCAGTGGGTTTAACCACAGACCGCAAGCGGCACTAGCTGTACGTAACGGTCCCCAGGTAGTTGTCGATAAGAAGGCCGATGAGTAAACCCATCCGAACTCCTACTGAGTCTGATGTGACAATCTCCATACAGTCCGGTCCGTTCGTCCAAGACTATCGCATATCGGGCCTAGGGGGGCGGCAAGCGTCAGTCCCCTAATAGCGGTATAAGTCGTGTCGGAGTGAAGCCCATTACACCCTGAGAAACTACTGGAACCTACCAGCAAATCTCGCTTGCCCTGGCCAGGGACTTTGCGTAATGGCTCTCTGACACAGCACGATATCTACTCCCAATACCGGGAGGGACGAATCCTGTCTAACTGCCACTGCCTCCAAGTGCTCGGGACTGCACCCAACTGCTACCTTTTTGCACGACTCCTTTGAGCCGCGGTAGGGTAGCAATCTAAGAACAGTGGGACACACTCGAGGCGAAGTAGCAGTGTCAAGTCTGCGGACTACGCTGTACTCATGTCACCTGGGAACTGTTCACTGACGACTGGTATCAAACCAACCAACAGTTCCCTGTGAGTCCTGTCCGGTGTACCCGTAACCTAACGAGCACCTGCATACTATCTCCAGTACGACGTACTGACGGCTGTGGGACAGACCATCTCCCCAACTGGGATGAGAAGCGTACACACCAGTCTACTCCGGAGTATCGATGCTCTGTCTCGATAATCCAACGACCAGGGACCTGAATGAGGATGTGCTTGTAGACTACCCAGCCCCCACTAGTGTGACTGCCATCACAACGCTGGTAGACAAGCAAGATCCTAAGAGCTCTATCAATACGTACACTCACATATTAAGATAGAAAAACCAAGTAGCATACTACCATGTTTAGCAAGACTGTTATATACATGTGAATATCCCAAGCTTCCATTAAGTAATATACAAGCTAGTATGATACAGTAATGGCCTTCTAGGGCATAAACACTAACAATCTCCCACTTGCACTAGGGCCATGTACTGGCATATCGTAGACCAATGATCTCGAGCAGCCTCTCGAACTGAATCTGAAGAAGGGCCTTCGTGAATGGATCAGCAATGTTCTCTTCTGAAGCAACTCTCCGAACCTCGATCTCCTGACGATCAATGATCTCTCTGATCAGGTGATACCGCCTCAAGATGTGTCTGGACTTCTGATGGGACCTTGGTTCCTTCGCTAAAGCTATAGCTCCGTTGTTGTCGCAATACAGAGGTATTGGATCAACTATGGTAGGAACCACCTGAAGTTCTGTTAGGAACTTCTTCATCCAGACTGCTTCTTTTGCGGCATCGCAAGCAGCTATATACTCCGCTTCCATCGTCGAGTCAGCAACGGTGTCCTGCTTGGAGCTCTTCCAGCACACCGCCCCTCCATTGAGGGTAAAGACATAACCCGACATGGACTTGGAATCGTCCTTATCACTCTGGAAGCCGGAATCAGCAAAGGCCTCCAACCTGAGGTCTTTTCCGCCGTAAACCAAGAACATCTCCTTAGTCCTCCTCAGGTACTTGAGAATGTTCTTTACTGCTATCCAGTGTTTCTCCCCTGGGTCTGACTGATACCGTCTTACCACGCTTAGTGCGTAAGCTACATCTGGTCTGATACACAACATCGCATACATTATAGAGCCTACCGCAGAAGCGTAGGGTATAATAGACATGCGTTCCCTTTCCAAATCAGTCTTGGGAGACATCTCTTTGGAGAGGGTGATTCCGTGACAAGCCGGTAGATTACCGCGCTTAGAATCTTCCATACTGAATCTTTTCAGTACAGTGTCGATATACCTGGACTGCGAAAGTCCCAACATCCTCTTAGATCTATCACGATAGATCCGGATCCCCAGAATGTAAGAGGCATCACCCAGGTCTTTCATGGAGAACCTGTGTGACAAGAATCCTTTGACAGATTGTAGCATAGGAATGTCATTTCCTATCAATAGAATGTCATCCACGTACAAGACGAGGAATACGACACTTCTGGCCACAACTTTACTATATATGCACGGTTCATCTGGATTTTTGATAAAGTCATATTCTTTGACTGTCTCATCAAAACAGATGTTCCAACTCCGCGATGCCTGCTTTAGTCCATAAATAGACTTAAGCAGCTTGCATACTTTCCCGCTGCTCCCACTCTGGCTGAAACCCTCTGGCTGATCCATATAGACGCTCTCTTCTAAATTTCCATTCAGAAAAGCCGTCTTTACGTCCATCTGCCAGATTTCATAATCATGGAAGGCAGCAATAGCAAGAAGGACCCGAATGGATTTGAGCATAGCCACTGGAGAAAAAGTTTCGTCATAGTCCAAACCAGGTCTTTGACGAAAACCCTTTGCAACAAGTCTAGCCTTATAGGTTTCCACCTGTCCATCTACACCAATCTTTTTCTTGAAGATCCATTTGCATCCTATGGGTTTTACCCCATCTGGAGCAAAGTCCAAAGTCCATACTTTGTTGGTGTACATGGACTCCATTTCGGTCCGCATTGCATCTAGCCATCGTACCGAGTCGCCGCTCTGGATGGCCTGCTGGAAGTCAGTAGGTTCATCATCATCTATGATGCAATCCTCTCTATCCCCGTCTATGAGAAAACCGTAGTATCTCTCAGGCGAATGAGACGGCCTACTACTCCTGCGGAGGGGTGCGGGAATGTTCTGTTCTTCTTGAACCTCTGGTTCTACCAAACTTTCAGTAGCAGCTTGTGGTTCTGGAATTTCTTCCAGTTCTATTTCGCTCCCATTTGTATACTTTTCTAAAACTTGTTGTTCTAGAAAATGGGCATTACGAGAAACAAAAACCTTTTGTTCCTCTGCGTAATAGAAGCAATATCCCTTGGAGTTCTTTGGATATCCTACAAGCATACATTTTACTGATCGTGCCTCGAGCCTGTCCACAAACTGCTTTTTGACAAAAGCTGGACATCCCCAAATCCTTATATACTGAAGATAGGGTTTCTTCCCGCTCCACATCTGATATGGTGTGGTAGGCACAGTTTTGGTAGGAACTCTGTTCAAAATATATGCCGCTGATTCTAGCGCATATCCCCAGAAAGATCGCGGTAACTCAGCATTACTCATCATGGATCGTACCATATCTAATAGGGTTCGATTCCGTCTCTCAGATACACCGTTGTGCTGTGGAGTGTATGGAGGAGTAAGCTGAGAGAGAATTCCTTTCTCTTTTAGGTAACCTAGGAACTCGGCACTTAAGTATTCTCCACCTCGATCAGATCTCAGTGTCTTAATACTTTTGCCTGTTTGGTTTTCCGCTTCACTCTTGAATTCCAGGAATTTCTCAAAGGCCTCTGATTTATGCTTCATTAAGAAAACATATCCATACCTAGAGAAATCATCTGTAAAAGTAATGAAGTAGGAATAACCACCTCTCGCATGTGTAGACATTGGACCACATACATCACTGTGTATGAGTCCTAAGAGCTCGCTCGCTCTTACTCCTTGTCCAGTAAATGGAGTCTTTGTCATCTTTCCTTTGAGACAAGATTGACAAGTGTCATAAGTTTGATATTCGAACGTGTCCAAATATCCTTCTCTATGCAACTTAGTCAACCTTCTCTCATTGATGTGACCCAGTCTACAATGCCATAAGAAAGCTTTATTCAAATCTGGAGACTTTCTTTTTAGTGTGTTCTGGATGTTGAAAATTTGGAGTTGGTTTAAAACATATATGCCGTTATTTAGAGTACCGGACCCAATCAAACCATGATTAAGGTGGATGTTGACAACATCTCTTACAAACGTGAAATCATAACCTTTATTTGATAACAAGGAAACTGATATGATATTACACGTTAAGCTGGGTACAAAATAACAGTTATGTAAAACCAAAATGTGTCCACTCGTCAATCCTAGGTGATAATCCCCGACGGACGCAGCTCCCACGCTAGCTCCGTTAGCAACCCTGAGGATCATATCACCTTCCTTCAGCACTCTACGGTTTCTCAGTGCCTGCAATGAATTGGAAATATGAGATCCTGATCCGGTATCCAATACCCAGGAAGTAGAGTTGATCGACAGACAATTCTCAATTACAAACACACCTGAAGTCGAAGCCACAGCTTGCTTCGGTTCCTGGTTCTTGGCGTTCCACGCCTTGCAATCCTTCTTCCAGTGCCCTTTCCTGTGACAATGGAAGCACTCATCCTGACCAACTATCGGTACTGCTTTCTTTTTCTTTCCCTTCCCTCCCACCTTACTAACACCTCCTCTAGGTCTGGGTGCGGCCTTCTTCTTCCTTCCTTTGGCCCTAGCCTTGGACCCGGAAGAAGATGAACCGCCAACAAACATAGCGGGTGTTTCCCTTGCCTTCTGCAAGGTGCCCTCCGCACTCCTTAACATGTTCAGGAGTTCCGCAAGTTCAACTTCTTTTCCTTGAAGATTGAAGTTGAGGATAAACTGGGCGTAGGTGGGAGGAAGGGACTGGAGAACAAGGTCTGTATAGAGCTCATTATCCAAATTCGTCCCAAGGTCTGCGAGCTCTTCTATGTAGCCAATCATCTGTAGGACATGTTCACCTACCGATGACCCGACAGCCAACCTCGCTCGAAACAATTTCTTAGAGGTCTCGTATCTTGCTATACGAGATTGCTCTCCATAAAGTTCCTTTGTATGGAGAAATATGCCATCTAGGGACATATCCTCGTGCCTCCTCTGATGTTCATTGTTCATCGAGGCAAGCACGATGCACTTGGCTCTCGCGCAATCTAAATCCCAGGTTTTGCGGATTTCCTTATCCGCATTGCTGGATTTGGGACCAGGGACAGCAGGTGCCGTAGCGGTGAGGACGTACCCCAGTTTGTCATAGGTCAAAGCCATCTTGACATTCCGCAGCCAATCTTTATAGTTTGGCCCCGTCAGTATATTTTTCTCTAAAAGTAACTTAAGTCCAGTCATTTTCAGGGTCGCTGCAATTAGGAGAGAGAGAAGAAAACTCTTTAGCATGATGCTCTTGCAAGTTTAGAGTGGTTTTTAGTTTATCTAAACTGGATGGCTCCCACTGTTTCTCGAATCCTTCCTCAAACCATAAAAGAAGAATTAGCCAAGACTATTCTCACCGTACAATACTTGCTTAACCGTTCAGCCAGGCCGGTGTCGATACTTCGAGGGAGGTTTTCCAACGCTTTCGCGAAGTTCCTTAATTAAATAACCTCTTTTCTCTGGGGGCGTAACCCCGCTGACACTTTTCTGGACACCTACTAGGTTTATAGCATTGATCGTTAAGTGACGAATATCCTGATAAGTAGCATATACTCACAGTAGGATCGGGATCCAAATATCATCGTCTGATAATGTTGTAGGAATGCTACCAACATTCATCAAACTCAAAATGGTATGCACTTGGTTCTTTGCAAATTTCAGTTTCTTTAGAAATTCCCGATATAAGTTTTTACCCCATGCTCTTATGACCTTGGCGTTGGTCAAAATGTCATAAGTCACATGTCAAGTTCTACCCATCATTATCTTGTTAATTTGAACCCATCCGTATATATCCCTGACGTTGGCCAAATGATAATACGACTGTCCCAAACCAACTCATCTATCTATGCAACAAATGAATACCCAGCAGCTACCAAACACTATGCCATGACGTTGGCCAAAAGTGCATAGCTTGAATACTACTGAATACCCAAATGAAATGACGGAGGGCTACGACTGGTTTTGGCGAAACCGTGAACGTAGTGAACTTGATATAACCGAAGGAACCTGATAGCTTTTAAAAGGAGTGGTTAAATCTCCGCATTTAAAAAAATCTGTTTTAAAATAACCGAGTGGTTTCTTTTAAATTGTTCCAACGATTTAAACTTTGGTTTGTTTTACTTTGCATTATAGATAATGCGTCCCATCTTTAACCTATCATTGCAGAAAACAACGAAAATACAACGTCCTCTTATGCCATCCGCATTCGCCACGGGGTCCTGTCATCACCCGTTAGGTTACTTAACTAACGACAGAGCGGGGGCTGGGCTAGCGCGGGTGTAAAACATAAGTGGCGTCTAAATAGCTATCATAAATATAGATATTTTACATTCGTCTGACGCAATGATATTCATTCCAGAACACAGATAAACAATATTGGATTTGCAAGCAATCTGTATTTCTTTTGAGCCTGCAAGAAAAGACAGATTACACAGTTGTGATGAATAGCCGTTACCCCACCCTCGACCCCTACGGGTACGGCAAACTACCCACCCGGCAGTCTGTGTACCCCACCTTGGGTCAGTCCTAGGAGCAAAAACAGTAAAATGAAATAATACAACGGTGGCTACAACCGCAACCTGGAAGTGCCCCGCGAAAATAATATTACAACAAATTACATTTACAACAAATGAATTAATCAATAACCCATTGCGAACCCCGGCTATACACCACAACAGTCCAATACAGTTTATATGCACAAACAGATATAACCATTTCAGAAATGTGCAACCCCCTGCCAACCGACATACTAGCAGTTGGGGGAGGTTTACGAACACATTAAACAATCACAGATATAATCCAATATGCAAATACTGTACAATTCGATCGAATAAACAACATCAATATTGCTCCAAAATCTGCTCTGTTAAACAGTAACCTGAGCAATAATTAAATATTCCAGAAAACCCCAAATATCACAGGGGACCCACACAAGAAAGATGAGTCCATGACTCGGCCAAAGCGCCGCGGAAGGGCGGCGGATCCCACCGATCCGCCGCGCTTCCGCGGCCGAGTTGCCGATTCATGGGCTCGAATTTCTTGGGTGTTCTCCTGTGGTCATGTCAAACTCTCTGAACACACCAGAAAAATTTTAGGACTTCATTTTAACTTCGACAGAAACTTGACAGAATTAGGGTTTTTCGGCTTTGTTTTTCCGTTCGAAATTCGTACAAATTTGCAATTAAGTTATTTAGTGTTTAGCGAGGCTCTGATACCACTGTAAGTCGATGTAGTACACCCCAGTACTTATGGGGAGGCGGAATTTTCAAAAACAATCAAGTTTAAATAACGAACATCGACTAACCGCTTGAATCGAAGCTAAACTATAAATAACCGTATTCTAAGAGTTTCAATTCACTTGTGATTAGGGATTATACCTAATGAAACCGGTCCTTCTTCTTTGTGTCCTCCTTTGTTCTCCTCGACCTTCTCTAGGTAGTAGACGATCCACCCGAGAGCAAAACACCAAGCTAAACCTCTAACTTGAGGTAACTAATCAACTTTGATTGCTAATCAAAGATGAAAGGATGATATAGAGTGAAGGTAATGGATGCTTAAGTCTAACTAAACCTTTGATCTCAACACATGAGGATTAAGGATTAGTATCTTGAAGATGAGAGCTTGAGGAGAGAGAATATGAGATAAGATAATGAGAGAAGAGAGAGAGTGTATCATAATATTATGAAGCATTCTTATTTAAGAATAATGAATAAAAGAAATGAATAAGCATGCTTCATAAAATATCTAGTGGTGATTCATTAGCATGAGTCATTAAGCAATAAATGTGCATTAATGAAATGAATGAATCACCACCATGACTCACTTTCTTATCCAAAAGAAACCTCCTTAGTCACATCTTCTAGAAGCTTCTCGTACAATTACGAGAACGCCCCTCCAATCCGCAAAAATACGGAAAAACTTTAGACTGTAAAAATCCAATAACCGGATACCAGTAACTGGCTTAAACCAAAACCGACTGGTAAAAACTGTCCGAAAGTCGTACGCGCGTAAACGCACGTATGCGTCCGAACCCTTTGTCGCAAAACCATGCAACCTCTATATCGTTTCGCCTGGAGTAGGAAACTCTCTGTGTGGGACTCTAGAGACTCGACTACTACGCTGGCAGTGGGTTTAACCACAGACCGCAAGCGGCACTAGCTGTACGTAACGGTCCCCAGGTAGTTGTCGATAAGAAGGCCGATGAGTAAACCCATCCGAACTCCTACTGAGTCTGATGTGACAATCTCCATACAGTCCGGTCCGTTCGTCCAAGACTATCGCATATCGGGCCTAGGGGGGCGGCAAGCGTCAGTCCCCTAATAGCGGTATAAGTCGTGTCGGAGTGAAGCCCATTACACCCTGAGAAACTACTGGAACCTACCAGCAAATCTCGCTTGCCCTGGCCAGGGACTTTGCGTAATGGCTCTCTGACACAGCACGATATCTACTCCCAATACCGGGAGGGACGAATCCTGTCTAACTGCCACTGCCTCCAAGTGCTCGGGACTGCACCCAACTGCTACCTTTTTGCACGACTCCTTTGAGCCGCGGTAGGGTAGCAATCTAAGAACAGTGGGACACACTCGAGGCGAAGTAGCAGTGTCAAGTCTGCGGACTACGCTGTACTCATGTCACCTGGGAACTGTTCACTGACGACTGGTATCAAACCAACCAACAGTTCCCTGTGAGTCCTGTCCGGTGTACCCGTAACCTAACGAGCACCTGCATACTATCTCCAGTACGACGTACTGACGGCTGTGGGACAGACCATCTCCCCAACTGGGATGAGAAGCGTACACACCAGTCTACTCCGGAGTATCGATGCTCTGTCTCGATAATCCAACGACCAGGGACCTGAATGAGGATGTGCTTGTAGACTACCCAGCCCCCACTAGTGTGACTGCCATCACAACGCTGGTAGACAAGCAAGATCCTAAGAGCTCTATCAATACGTACACTCACATATTAAGATAGAAAAACCAAGTAGCATACTACCATGTTTAGCAAGACTGTTATATACATGTGAATATCCCAAGCTTCCATTAAGTAATATACAAGCTAGTATGATACAGTAATGGCCTTCTAGGGCATAAACACTAACAGATAATACGTGTTTTCCGTAAAAACCTAGATATAATTATTTTTCCACATAAACATAATTATACATGTTTTAATTATGTAATTGCTTGCATGGGTGTTTAACTGGTTACTTATTTAATTGCTAGTTTACTTAAATATTTTCCTTAATTATTTATTTTTAATTATTATTTTAATCATACACTTATACACTAAATTAGTGATAATTACAAATTAATATGGGTTAATTACATATTAGTGCACCATGACAACTTAACACTTATTTTGTAACATATTGTTTTCTTCTAAATTGTCTCAAGGGTTCTAGATATTTCTAAGATGAAAACTAGAAAATAAAAGAAATAATTAAATAGATAATTGAGGTATAGTCAAGTTGACTTGGGGTATGGTTGCTTGATACTTGGTTTCCACTCTCACTCTCACACACACACCCTCACCCTCTCATCTAGGCTTGGCCAGTAGTAAGGGCAGCAGCCCCTCTCCATTTCTTCACCTCCTTTCATCTCAAAAATCCCACAAAAACACATTCAAAATCCATAAAATTAACTCCAATTCCCATTAAAAATTATCACAAGCATTCTTTGCTCAAATCTAAGCTTGGATCTTGAAGCAAGTTAGCATTTTGGGTGGCCAAGTTAGCAAGTTTGATCTTTCCAAAAATCTTGAGGTATAAAACTTAATCCAAGTGGTTACTTGTTAATTATTTGCTTAAATCTAATTTTAATTAGATGTTAATATAGCTTTAATTGCAAAATAGAATTTTAAAGAGAAGGGTTTGGTTAAAAATTTAAAGTCTTTATCACTTAATTAGATTAGCTAAATGTAGTGAATATCTAATGGTTTCTTTTTAATATAATCTAGTTGTTAAACTTGCAAATCTTTGCTTTTAATCATCTTAATTAAATGTTCATGCAACTAATTTCATGATTAGTGTGTAAAAAGCAAAATTTAAAATTTGTAAATATTTGTGTGGCTTAATTAAGATATTTAAATGTAATTTGTGGCCACTAGGTTTGCTAAAACATCTAGTTTTGCACTAAAATGGTTAATTATTGCTTACTAGGTTTTTAGAATAAAAAGGTTTTAATTAAGTTTGAGGTCGTGATGATCTACAACCTACTTCCCATAATATTTAGTGTGATGTGAATGCGCGATTGGTACGATTTGGTTCTAGGATTGTTGGTTGCTACGCATAGCGACCCCTAGTTGTGGTTTGTGGCGATGTCGTGCGCGTTATGTGCATCAAGTGCATGCGCGTCTAGCTAGTGCGCATTGGTGGCTTTGTATCATTTTGTGTCCACATCTATTTAAATGTATAACCTCGTATATACTTATTATGCAATTCTAGGATCGGCTGCGGAGGCGTCGGACGCGGCATGGAAGGGCAAGGAGGTGATTGGATTCGACTAGGCGAGACTTTTCTGTGAGTAGATGTACACATCTATGAGGGGATCGTCTGGATAGCGCAAGGCGTCCGATAGTTAGGATTACTAGCAGTGCTTGTATTTATATGCATAGTCTCCTAGTCATTCATCTCATTGCATTGCATCATCTTATATATATGACATTATCTCATAGGACACTTGCACCATTACCATTGGTCCATGCCGCACGTGCACTATTTTATGCGAATACACATGCCATTGGTAATTTCTATGTCACGAACACTATATAACTTGCTTAGAATCGGTATCTGTGCATTTTAATCATATATGATATGTAGACTTGTAGTTGTATATTCATCTCATCAGGATTGGATACGTAGGTTTGCTAGTCATATACCTCATGGCATCCTCATTCATACATAGTTTTCTAGTCATACATCGCTTTGCATGTTACCGATATCATAGACATCCATCATTACCGACATATTCATAAATTGTGATTTTCTTGGAGATTTCAGTATTTTTGAGATTTCTGGATTTTGGGGGAAAACCGCAAGAATTTATAAACCTATTATCATTTTAAAAAATGCAAGTTACGGTTTTCTCGTGATATGATGTATGTATCGTCCACTATGAGTTTTCCTGATTTCTGTTGGTTTTTGAGACCCGATTCGAGAAGTAGGATGAACTGTCTCGGGTACATGGTGGGCCCGGTAAGGTACCCCCCGGCAATAAGCTTGAGTTGTAGAGGATGAGCCTGGCAGGGGAAGACTACCTACCGGTGATGTCTGGCGCGGCGGATATCCGGAGGATACCGATCGTAGTCGTGAGATTTGATGATATGGGCCGATCCGAACTGACGGAGCCCAAGATATTGAGGATATTGTGCCGATGCTTGACACAGACTTTTCTGTCGATTTCACTAAAGATATTCTAGTTTTATTATGCAAAAGTTTTACTGAGATAAGGATACAGATCTTCTCATATCAGATATATCTAGATTTCGTGTTGATTGTCCATTCATGTTGTTGCATACATACTAGTGCATCGCATCATATTTGTATATGTAGGTAGTGACGCATTTGAGTGCATGCTTACGATAGCCTTATTAGATATTACTTACTACTCACGAGTTGGAAACTCACCCCCGTTGTGCCATAATATCTTGCAGGTCTGACTCGTCAGCACGGTAGCGGCGGGCGTACTTTCTCATTTTGCTTCATTTGCAGTGACTTACGGCTTGCTCGTAGGTAGGTTGCGAGGATATTTTTGTTCCCACCTTGTGTATTATTATTGTATCTAGTACATTCCATCTACCCTATCTACCGTTTTCACCAGTTGTATATTGGACTTAGATGGTGAGCTTGTGAGATTTGTATGTATTCTATTCTGGTGTCGATGCTCACTTGAGCCGACGTTGTGTTTTCTTATTTCTTGTTTTCATATGCTTATCTTATATTATGATGATATATATATTGCATGTGGTTGTGATTCCGCCGTTCGGCGAAGAGCTAGCTCCTGCTTGGGGATGCCTTTATTCATTTCAGATACGTATCCATGTTTTGTACCCATTTGGGGCCAGTATTTACAAAGGAAACTCTGCCGAAATTTTTATAAAAACTTGAGTTTATTATAAAGACTTTCAAAGTGACTTTTCTATGTTAACTTAATTTTTAAAACAGGTTTTCCTTCACTCCATTTCTTTAAACGGTTTAAATTTTTGGGTTTTGGCTTACTTAGATTACACTACGCCTCTAGACGTTGTGTAATTTAAGTGTCAGTCACGTTCCGTACATTCGGGTCGTGACAGAACCACTACTAAATCGGAGATAAACTTATTCATCCAAGCAGCCTCATGCGCTGCCATGTACTCCGCTTCCATGGTAGATTCCACAACAGTATCCTGTTTCGAACTCCTCCAACTAACAACTCCACAATTTATGGTAAAAACATAACCAGAGACAGATTTACAATCATCTATATCATTCTGAAAACTGGAATCAGTAAACGCCTCAACCTTGAGGTCAACTTTACTGAATATAAGGTACATCTCTTTAGTATTCCTCAAATAGTTGAGTATAGCCTTCACAGCAATCCAGTATTAATCTCCAGGATTAGACTGATATCAACTTACTGCACCAAGTGCATAAGCCACATCGTGTGTAGTACATAGTATCGCATACATGATAAACCCAACCGCCAAAGCATATGGCGTCATATCCATGCGTTTTCTCTCCTCATATGTCTTGGGGGAATATCCTTAGAGAGAGAGATATTATGCCCAGCAGGTACATTATCTCACTTGGTCATCTTGGTATATTCCATACTAAACCTCTTCATTATGTCATCTATATATTTGGATTGGGATAACCCAAGTATTCTCTTATATTTATCTCTATAGATCTTTATACGCAGTATGTATGATGCTTCACCTATATCCTTCATTAAGAATTTTTATGATAGCCAGATCTTTACTGACTGCAATGTCGGTACATCATTGCCTATTAGAAGTATATTGTCCATATACAATATGAGGAACACGACATTACTTCCTACAACCTTCTTATAAAGACATGATTCATCATCATCTTTGATGAAATCAAACCCTTTGATTACTTCATCAAAATAGATGTTCCAACTCTTATATGCTTGCTTTAGTCCATAAATGGACTCAAGCAACTTGCACGCTTTACCGCTGCTACTACTAACCTCGAAACCCTCTGGCTGTGTCATATAGACTGATAGGTGTAATTTATTACACATTTCTCTAACCCATTAATCATTTTATTGTTATATATTATGATATATCAGATATCTTTTATGAATTATTACAGATAACATGGCTCGAATGCAAAAGGACGGAAAATTATCTTAAAAGAAGGATTGTGTGCGTACAATGGAGACTTAAGGGAATTATCCAGAAAATCAAAAGGATAATTTGTAAATTTAGAATAAATTTGGGAATACCATTGCAAATCAGCCAAGGTTACAACAAATAGAAGTGAATCAATCATCACAACAATAAATCAGTTGGAAAAACTAAATCAAATCAAAAGCAACAAATAAATCAACCTAATTATATGCCAAATTTGGGAACAATTCGAAGATCCACGCAACTGCAGAGTAACGAGAATAATTTTCATGATATAATAACTAAAAAGAGCTCAACAAATCAAAAGAATCGAGCACAAAAAAATTCGTGCCATGAAACCAACAAAGCGCCGCGGATCAGCCGCAGTTTAAGCATGGGCATGGCGGTTCAGCCGCATAAACTGGGCCGTTCATCTTCAATTTTTATGGCCACGATCGTCTTGGCACATACATCATTTTAAGATATATTGTTTTATTTTTCGAAGATTCTGAAGACATGCAACAACATCCAACAGAGCAATTAGATTAGTTTTTCATAGTTGTTGGCAAGTTGATTCTCTTATATTTTTTATTATTTGTTCTCCAAACTTCTTTAGCCCTATATAAGTATCTGTATAGACTTAGGATTTTATATCTCTCTCTCGGCAATAAACTTTAGGGTTTTCTTTTGAGAGATCAACTACTTGTAAGTTCTCTGTTTTTTTTAAAATAAAGATGTTTAGTTTACTTTTAAGCATGCTTGGCTAAACTTTGCATCTGGGGTTTTGATTTGTGATCTATTGTGGTGGTTCAATTGTTCTTTTATTTTTTTTCTTTAATGTGAATATCTATTTTGATCTATGTTATTCTCTTTTTGTTCTTAATCTAAAATCTAATTTTTACAACGAAAAGTTGACGCCTTTATGTAAGAATTAGGGATAGATAAGAAACCTAGAAACTAATTAGGTTCTTGATAGTTGACACCTAGAAATCTAATTAGGGATGGTAGAGATAACTATAAATCATAGATATTCAAACTGGTTATTGATTTGATCTAGGAGAAAATTTAAAACATAGTAGTTGTAGTTTCTAGACCTACAAATACACATAAACGGTTAAACCTAGGTTAAATCTAGTAAACTAGAATTAGGGTTTTAATTAAATCTAAATGATATAATATAATTGATGGGATAAGATTAAATCAAATAATTTATTTTATACTTTTATGTTATTAATGGATCGTTAATTAAACTTGGGGAAAAAAATAGAAGTTTTATTATATAAACCACCACATTAGAAAAGCAATTTAAAAACCCTACATCTTCTTTTTATTATAAAAAAATAACATTTTTAACTTACTTCAAAAGTAGTTAACACAACTCTTTGTGGGAACGATCCTCAAGTACAACTGTGATAAGATGTATGCTTGTGATTAAATTTGGAGATTAATAAAATCCACATCATAGGCGCTCTCTTCTAAAGTACCATTAAGAAAAGCCGTATTGATGTCCATCTACCATATTTCGTAGCAATGATAAGCAGCGATAGCAAGCATGATTCTGATCAACTTAAGCATCGCAACTGGAAAAAAGGTTTCTTCAAAGTCCACATCTGGTCTTTGACGGAAGCCTTTTACCACCAGTCTTGCTTTGAAGATCTCCACCTTCCCATGTGCACTGATCTTCTTCTTGAAGACTCATTTGCTCACAATGGGTTTTACCCCTTCAGGAGCATCCTCCAAAGTCCACACTTTGTTGGAGTGCATCGAGTCAATTTCAGACTTCATGGCATCTATCCATTTCTGAGAGTCTCTACTCTCTTGTCAATAAGTGATAGGATTGTCATCCTCTATAACACAATTTTTGATGTCACCATCAACAAGATACCTATAATATCACTCAGGTGCTCTAGATTGCCTACCAGATCGACGGAGCGGTTCCGCTGGATCGGGTAATACTGAAGTCTCGGATTCAATTTGGTCTTCCGTGATCGCTTGTCTTCTGGAACTTCTTCCAATTCTACTGTGCTCCCACTAATTTCTTTTTCAAGAAATTCCTTCTCCAAGAAGGCGGCATGTCTACAAACAACAATACGTTGTTCCTCTAGGCAATAGAATCTATACCCTCGCTGAAAGTCTACCCTATCACCACCATGGGTTCCAAGTGGCATCAAGCATGCCAAATTCAAATTTTTATTGGTGCTAAGCTAGACAAACCAAGATCTTTAGCTAGTTGATTAGGGTTATGGTTTGATATCTACTTCACTATAAGAAGTGAAAGAAGGTTATACCCTAGTAGATCGAGTCATTCTCTTCTCTAGCTCCGGGTTGTGGTCCACGCAACTCCACTAGGCTCCTCTTCAAGATGAAAGAACCTCCTTCGTGATCTTCACGCCAAATACGATCAATCCGAAGTCCATTAGCTCAAGCTAACCCTTCACTAATCTCATTAGTGAAGGCAACGCTCCACATCAAATTTCTAATCTAATGTGAGATGGTGAAGTGGGGGTTTATTTTGCTCACTAGGGTTTTCACAAGTTCAATGATTCACATCACATGTGAGGGTTTGAACTTGGAAGTGAGGTGAAGAAAATTGTAGAGAGCAAGGGCTCATAGAAATGGCTAAGGCATAAACTCAAGCTAAGAGCAAGCATAGAATGAATATATCAAATAATAAAAATAATTCTTCACTTATTCAAGCATGGAATAAATTGCAATTCTAAATTGCAACCATGCTTGAATAGTGAGTCAAGACCAATATAATATGATAAAAACTCATGCCTTGCCCTTTCCACAAATATCTCCACAATTTACACTTCATTTTATATTTTCTAAAAATAGAAAATAGATGCCATGCTTCATATAATACACACACACACATATCAAATATATATATATATATATATATATATTAATATATATAATTAGTGAGCTAATAATATTAGTCAAGATATAATTATATCATATATAATATATATCACATTATTAAATCAACACTTGATTTAAAAATCTGGTTATATCACATATAACCGACTAATATCATTAATCTGAATATCACATTATCAAACTAACACTTGATTCGATAATCCGAATAATCATATATAACCTGACCGACATCAGATAACTGCCAGATTATAATACGGTATCACATACTCATATTTAATCAGGCCTACGCACATATCAACATATGTGCCTTACTTCGTTTCGCTCAAACCAGAAAAATTCTGTGTGGGACTCTAAAGACTCGTCAATACGCCAGCAGTAGGTGATGATCACATCAATCACCTGCAAGCCGTCAGCGGTACTAGCTGGACGTAACGGCTACCCGGGTATTGAGTGATATGAATATCAACAAGCAAGTTCTTCCATACTCTCCATGAAGCCTATCAGTAACGCTACCGTACAGTCCGGTCTCTTCGTCTGATATGTCGCATATCATGTCTAGGGGTGGTAAACGTCAGACCCCAGTAACGTGATAAGTCATGCCGATGTCTGGCCTATAACGGTTTGAGAAACTACTGATAACTCTTATCAGTAAATCTCAGCAACAGCCCTGGCCAGGGACCTTCAGTTATAGCCAATCGAGCATAGCGCAACATCAACCCCCAATACCGGGAGAGACGAAACCCCTCCTATCGCTCATTGCCTCCATGTAACTCGGGACTGTACCCAAAATCCACCTATTTGCACGACTCCTTTGAGCCGTGGTAGGGAGGAAATCAAAGTACAGTGGGAGCCACACAAGACTCTATGATGATCTCGGGTCTACAGACTAACATGTACCAGTGTCACCAGAGGACTGCTATCTGACGATAGGTATACTACTGCATAGGAGTTCTCGGCGAGTCCTGTTCGGTGTACCCATTCTCCAATGAGCACCTGTGTACAATCTTTGATGTCACACAGCAATAGTTATGGGATCACCCATCGCCCTCTAAGGGACAAGAAACGTACACACTAGTCTACTCTAGAATATCGATGCCCTAGTCTGGATATTCTCTCGACTAGGAACTGATTAAAGGACGTACTTTTAGACCACCCTAGCCTTACTAGTATGATCTCATCATAATCCTGGTAGTCAAGTACATATCCTAAGGGCTTTATCAACATGTAAGAGACAGACAGTATAAATACCAGTCTACATGTTAAGATAAAGGTAACCTGATAGCATACTATCATGTCGAGCAAGAAAGTCCTCAATATATATGTTCAAGCATCCACTATTTCATCAATAATGGCCTCTAAGGCATACATATTCCTAACACTCGCAAATGCATCGAGTAACCTATGAACTTGCAAAGCACGAATCGTGCCTCTAACTTGTCAAGATTCTATTTTTTAACAAAAGCAGGATAGCCTCAAATCTTAAAAAACTTAAGATTAGGTTTATTTCCCTTCCATAACTTATATGGAGGCAAGGGCATCGACTTTGATGGATCCTGGTTCGGTATGTATGCAGTTGTCTCTAGTACATACCCCCAGAATTAAAGAGGTAACTCAGCGTTATTTATCATGGAACGTACCATATCCAATAGGGTATGAGTCCTTCTTTTTGATACGCCATTATGCTGCGGCATGTAAGGTGGAGTAACCTGAGAGAGAATTCCATTCTCTTTTAAGTAACCAAGAAATTTTGTACTCAAATATTCACATCCTCGATCCGATCAAAGAATCTTAATATTCTTTCCCATTTGGTTCTGCACTTCATTCTTATACTCTTTGAACTTCTCAAATGCTTCGGATTTATACTTCATCAAGTATATGTGCCCGAAGCGTGAGTAGTCATCAGTAAAAGTAATGAAGTAGGAATATCCTCTTCTAACTTGTTTAGATATTGAACCACATACATCACTATGTACTAGTCTTAAGAGTTCATCAACTCTTTCTCCGCTTTCACTAAACGGAGATTTAGCTATCTTACCTTTAAGACATGACTGGCAATTATCATATGACTCGAAGTCAAATGAATGTAGGTGACCATTCTTATGTAATTGTTTAAACATTGTCTCATTTATATGGCCAAGTCTATGGTGCCATAAAAGAGTTTCATTCATTTTTAAACTTGTTCTTTTACGAGTATTGTGTATGTTATAAAGATTAGCAAGGTTTAATATATAATGACCATGTTTATCGTCGAAGACTGGACTGAGACGCGGAGGACGTTTAGCCTGAATTTATGGGCAGATGCTATTTGGAACATATCCATCCACCTCTCCGAAAATACCAAGTTGATTTATGGCACCGTATATCGAAGGTTTGGATAGATGCGACCGGTGTAGAAGAATTATCAGATTCCCCCTCATATGTGAGGGTTCTTTTTATTATGTAGACGATTTTCCCTGCAGGCGCAAGCCCCTACAGTTAATTACGTTATCGCGTTGCGATAACAACTTTCACCTGCTCCGGTAGGTCATTTCGTATCGTGTTATATATATGTATATATATATATATGTATATATATATATTGTTTATTATGATTGCCCGTGGATTGTATACGGAGATTAGTTTATGTCGTCGCCTGTAGGGCGCGGATTAGTCCAAATCCGTATATTAGATTTGGGTTTGAACATAGGTCATATGTTCCATCAGTTTAGAGGATATTTTATTTTATTTAAGGACCGTTAATCTGGTTTTAGATTAAGATCGACTTAAATATATAAGCATATGGGCTTAATTTATTTTAACTAATGATACGTTAATCTTATATAAGACTAAGATCGACTTAGAAATATGGTTAAGAATCATTAAATCTTGTTAAGATCCATTAACAGATGTGAGCATATGGGCTCGGTTATGATGAGCAATATGGGCTCAAGGAGTATGAATTTTCACGGGCTCAGCCTATATTGGGGCTCAGTTTTAGGGTTTTTCATCATTCGGCAGTGCTAAGCACTTAGTCCTTTGATTATGGATATAATATCCAAACTCCGCTTTGGCGCTTACATGGGTATCACATGAGGCGCTTGGCACTCAGGCTTGAGCATTGCCCTATCAATGCTAAGCACTCTTTTTTTTATATGGCGCTCACGTAGGTATCACGTGAGCCGCTCAGGCTTTGGCGCTCACTTGAGTATCACATGAAGCGCTCAGGCTCTAGCATATTTTAAACGCTCACATGTTGTATGGCACATGAGGCGTCGAGTCTTCATGGGCCTTTTGTGCGCTCACGTGAGTATCACATAAGACGCTATCTTCATAGAATCTATTAAGCGCTTACGTGGATATCACGTGAGACGCTATGTCCTTAGAGATTAAATCTCTGCTTTTTTTAGAGATGTTAAACTTCTGTTAATGGTATTTTGGTCATTAACGATCACCAAAATCACTATTTTGAAGATCTGGGATCGGATTTTTGAGAACTAAGTTCTTCTGTTTCCTTTTTTTGTGAGAACTAAGTTCTTTTTTTGAAGGGCTAAACCCTGTTTTTAAAGGAATTAAATTCCTGGAATGTCAATTTTTGGATATAAGTGTCCTCAAGACAATTATCGTGGTTGTAGGAATGCAATTACTGAATTCGAGGAGGGCATATACCAAGATCAGTCTTGCTCGAGATGATAGTACGCTATCTGGTTTGTAGTTATCATTCATAAGTATATATTTTACTTGTTATAACGTATCACTGCTACATGATGATAAAGCCCCTAGGATCTTTGCTTGACTACTAAGATTATGATAGGGATCATATTAGTAGGGTCGGGGTAGTCTATAAGCATATTCTTAAAAGTCCCCAGTCGTAGGAGTATCGAGACTGGGCATCTGTACTCCAGTTTAGACTAGTGTATACGTTTCATGACCCTGTACGGGGTGATGGCTGATCCCATATCCATTGGTGTTTGACACTGATGATTGTATACAAGTACTCATTGGATGAGTTACACTAGACGGACTCGCCGAGAACTCCTAGATGGTATTATACCAATCGTATGATAGCAGTTCTCTGGTGACATGGGTACAGGGTAGTCCCTGGACCCAAGATCGCCATAGTGTCTTGTGTGTGTTCCCACTATACTTAGATACTACCCTATCACGGCTTTAAAGAGTGTTGCAAACAGGTTTTAGTTGGGTACAGTCCCGAAGCACATGGAGGCGGTGAGAGGTCGAGGGAATTCGTCTTTCCCGATATAAGGAGTTGATGTCGCACTGTGCACAGCTAGCTATGACCATAAGTCCTTGGCCAAGGCATACGAGATTTACTGATAACTGTTATCAGTTGTTTCTTAGATGGACATGAGCTTGATGTCAGCACGACTTGTCGGGTTATTGGGAGTCTGACGGTTTCCACCTCTCAGACCCGGTATGCGACAGTATTAGACAAAAGACCGGACTATACGGTGAATGTCACTGATAGGCACTAGCAGGGTACGGACGAGCTTGCTTGTCGACCAGTTTTTCATTCAATACTTGGGTAGCCGTTATGTACAGCTAGTACCACTAACGTGCTTGTAGGTTAACCCGGTGGGAATTGATCTGAAAGTGTTTTGGATCAATCAGATATGATCCTAACCTACTGGCAGCGTATAGTCGAGTCTTTAGAGTTCCACACAGAGGGTTTTCCCGTTCTAGCGAAATGATGTAGTGCACGTACGGAGATGTGTGCTGGGTCCAATTAAACATATGTATGTGATACTACATGTATTAATCGGACAGGTGATACTGGCCGGTTTATGATTGAACCGGATCATTAAATCAAATGTTGATTTAATGATATTACTGGTATTAACATGATATTCTCACTCTCTTTCATGTAATGGTTATATAACTTGTGTTTGCACATATATTTATATGTATAATGAGTTTACGCGCGCGCGCGCGCACACATATATATGGGGGGGACACACACACACACACACATATTGTTTTTCCTTTTTATTATATTCTTTCTTGATTATTGCATGTCGCATACATTATGTGTGAACTTTTGAGCACTCACTTGTCATGCTACGTGACATGTGTGGATGAAAGAGAAAATGAGGTGTAATATGAGAGAAAGGTCACCACACTACTCTCATAAGGGTTAACCATTTGGTTTTTGATTTTCTATCTCATCCACCAAGAGAGAAATAAAAGAAAGAAAGAGAGGTTTTTTGAGAGTTCATCATTCTTATTCTACATCTCTCTCATCTCATCACTAGCAAGGATCATATGAGAGTTTCTTCAATTGGATTGAAGGTAAAGCTAGAACCGGCGGCCTTCGCATGGATCATCTTCGACGGAGCCGATCTGTAACAACTCCATTTTTTGTGTACAAAAATTTGCTTTAAATTTAATGTATACGGAGTATTTACTTCTGCTGTTATCACTTTAAGTATTTAATTCACTCCTTAATTACAAGAAGGAGCTTGTAGCTCATTGGTAATACCTTGCACTGCTGAACCAAGCCACCAGAGTTCAAATCCCATACCCCACATTATTTTTAATTTTATTTTGTTTTAAATTTTTTAGAAGTCCAACAGTCAACACGTGATAACTCCAAATTTTCCTACTACACCTGAAAAACTAAATGTACCAGAGGATTAATCAGGCGACCCCCACCTCGCCAGCCCTCGACTCGGCCTGGCTCGGCCGAGTCGGCCGGCGGACCGGCCAACTCGGGCAGGCGCCGCCGGCCGGACTCGACCGGTCGGCCGAGTCGTCAACACCAAAAAGTTGGCTCTTCATCTTCTCAACCTCCCTGCACACCCCATTTATTTAGATCGTTTCCAGAGAGCTCTTAATACCCCCATTTACTCTATTTTTAATGATTTTTTAATACATTTTTACATTTTTTAAATTAAAACCCTTCATCTACCCTAACTCTAACCTAACCCTATAAATACCAACCCTACACACTACCCCCTCACCCCAAAACTCTGAGCCAACTCTCAAGAAATCATTAGAAACCTTTGAAAATGAGCAAGAAGCGAAACTACGGCGAATTTTCCGGCGAACTCCCGACGACCATCCTAGGAGCTCCCGGCGACGAAACGACGGACCGGTGAATCCTCCCGATCCATCTTCCTCTCCTTGTTGTCCTAAACCCGTAAGTCCCATTTCTAACTTCTCTATTCTATTCTAGAAATACGGAATTATAAAACCCGATGGAATCGGAACAAATCTGATTTCCGATAAGGATTCTTTATAAAACCTCACTTTTCTTTGATACAATCATGCTTAAACCAATTTATGTTGACTATTAAACATTAATCAACCATATTGATCAAGTTTCAAATTAAAAATAATTGCTATTTCATTTTACCGTATTTTTCATTTAAATACCACATGGTTTCAATTCTACATTTAACATCACAAAACTTGTTATACATTTAAGTAGATCATGAGGTAATGACCTACCTCCTCACACACTCATATGCAACATAGCACAATACCCTTGGGAACATAGAATACGGGAAAACGACACATTTTCATATAAATACCATTTACTTAACAAAACCGTTTTCTAAAGGATTTAGTATTTATACAAATCTTTGCAGAGCACCGCTACAACCCATTTGGGGAACCCGTTCGGGATGGTGCAGATTATCTCACATCCTCAGGCTTAGTAATGCGAGATTCAGACCTCCGCAAGGAGCATTCGGTCTCGAAAGATTTAAAATACGACATCTTAAGAAAATGAGATTTTTAGAATATAAAATATATATTAAAATTATTTTTGTATAAATATATGTATATTTATCATTAAAATACCTATTTTGTTATGATATAAATATTCCACCTTTTTCTAAAAATCACAAGAATCAATTTTACACTAAAATACCATGAATTCCAAACAAAATCAATATTACAAATAAATGCCATTTATTTTGAAATTAGGATATTTCCACTAGAAATATCACAATATAAAATCTACATTCATTACAACTCTAAAGACAATTAATAAATACTTAGGGTGTATTTTGAAAAGTATATAAAAGTATTTTTACATAAACCCCCTCAAGTTCTATAATTTACCCTAAGGACCTTAGTAAATATAGATTTAAGCGGGACCAGTCTCTTGAGCCTCAGGGAGCCGGAGATATGGGTGCTTGCCTATCTAAGGTAGACAACTTAACAATGGTGTTATCAATACGGTAATCGTCTTTAAAAAAGACACAAATCCTGCCGCTCATGTGCAGCGGTTACCGATAACATCAAAACAATCAGGACTTTAATTTACTTTTCTAATTATCTGACTCAATTTGAGTCTCATTATAATCTGACTTGAATATGATTCAAGTACAATCTACAATCTACAATATTCTAATTCAACATGAATCCCTATATTCAATATATTCAATACATTCAATCTACATTGACTGAACCGAACCATGGATATACTTCCATTTACATGATTCTCCAGTTACATCCATTTACTGATATCATAGTTTTGGTCAGTTATCCAATTATACAATCTATACAGTTACAATACAATACAACAATACAATCAAAACGCTACGGGGTTTAAGGGGTAGATTGGTACGGAAGGTGTTAGAAGTGGCACGAGACAGTAAGATTAAGACACATAACCTATATTCCGTTGTTGTTGTACCGTGGCTTAACGGTTCCTTGTACATTCCGCTTGCCCTGGTCTCTAGCATATAGAGACCCCTCTCGTATACACTGACATCCTTCTGTACCAAGCTACAAATAACAGCGTTAACACAACATTACAACAATATAATACAACTTTAAAAGATACCTCTTATTCTGTCTATTTCTCCCTTATTTTTGGGACTTACCGAGCGACCTGTTCGCTGACGACATTCTCTTTCTTTCTTCTTTGAATATCGTCAGGTGATCTGGAAACTTCAGAGATCGAGCCCACTGCTGAAGACTTAGACCAGTTCAGTGAAGACCCCGAGCTTAGTCATTGTACACTTTCCATTCAGTACTTTTCATTTCTGTTATACCATTGTTTAGGCATTGCTTTATTTCAGTTGTATTTACTTTCCATGCATTGTACAGAAAGAATGTGAATAAATAAAGTTGTTGTTTTTATTATATCTTGTCTCTTGTGCTTTATTTTTATATTGCTTAGATACGCTTAGCGTATGTACTTCTGAGTATATACGTAGCGACCCCGTCGCGTCCTCTGCATATACACTGGGAAACGGGACGTGACACGATCGGAGATCAAGCACGTTCCGGAGAGTCTCGGAGCTTAGCCGGAGTCTGAAGTTCCATCATAGGAGAATGTGAAGAAGTATCAAAGGTTGTGCATTCCTAACTCGTTCTCTTTAGTTTTTGCAAACTAATTGTGTCTATTGTAGTATTCTAGGGTTAGGGTGGCTTGTGTTCACTCGGAATTTCCGTTTTACGCTTCTGCAAATTTTACAAAAACCGTCCAACGAGTACGACCCACCTTACAGTGGTATCAAAGCCGCCATAGACCCTAGCTTGCATCAGTACGAAGTTACGGTGCCGGATCACAAAACTTGTTGTTTTCCGATTCCTAATTTTAAGCCTCTGTTCGAATTTTCAAAAGTTCTTTTAAAAAAATTTAAACAGTTGCAGAGTGCTTGTTGTGCTTTTAAAAGTTTAAGGTTGAAACCTGGGAGAATTTGGCCCTATAAAAACCGCCAAAGATTGCCATTTTCCCGATTCTGGCGGTTCTTTTGTGGCCTTATCCTCCTAAATTTCAACAGGTGCTTAATCATGTGGAAATTGGATTTTTAGTATTGTTTGTTTTTCCCTAGATTTGAGATTTGATCTCGTTTGATTTTTGGGATATTCGGTAAGTTCTGTGATAGAAACTGTAGCGTCGTTTTTCCGCATTTAGTTATCTGTGATGTTGTATATCTGTTATATGTCAATTGTACAACATTTCACAGTAGTTATTTGCGATGATTATATTGTTATCTGATATTGTGTTTAGAACGGTTCGGATTGTCGTGAAATGAATAGTCCTGTGCGTTAAGTGTTGCGATGTTATTTGTTTTATTTCATTAATGTTGTAAACAAATGTATATTGTTTTATTCGGGGTGAGCAGTCGACATGTGGCCGATTCTACCGCCTTTTGTATTATTATTTGTCGAGGCTCGATCAGGTTGTGATCGAAGTCACCGTTGTATTAATACGGGTTTTAGGATTACCTCACGGAGAAGCGCATTGGCAGCCGGGTTCTAGATTGCTGCGGATGACCATTTCAAGGAGTTGAGACCGGATCACTCGATTCTAGGACTGACGGGCTGCTTGCCGCGCTTGTAGGGGGTTAGGATAGACCCGTGGAGGAGTGCACAAGTCATCGAATTCAAGGAAGTGCTAGGTAGCCCCATCATGATCATGATGACCACTCGTATCGTTTCTCGGATTGGCGAATGACTTGCCGCACTCGTAGTGGTCTGCTTTTGGCTGCACACAGGATATTCACACGACCGGGGAATGTCGCGCTTCGTTTATGGCTCGAACGAAACGCGGGATTCTTAGGAGATCCGAACATTCTAACTCTGTGATATTGTTTTTCCTCATGCTGTAATGTGATTATTTGCGTGTGATGATATATTGATATATGTGATATATGATATACATAAATAAATGTTATATACATTTTGCATCCGCGCTAGCCCTGCCCTCGCTTTGCCGTTAGTTAAGCAATATATCGGTGCATGATGGGGCCCCGTGGCGAATGCGGATGGTGTATATGTGCATTCTATTTTTCCTTTTCATACTGTTTTCTGTAATGCTTGTGTGAGAAAGAAAATGCTAGATAATGTAATTATCTAAATAATAAGATTGCGTTAATAGGATTAATGCAAGATAAAATAAACATATACGTTGTAGGAACCAAC
The DNA here is from genome assembly GCA_030015575.1 of Agapanthus africanus. Classification (NCBI taxonomy): domain Eukaryota; kingdom Viridiplantae; phylum Streptophyta; class Magnoliopsida; order Asparagales; family Amaryllidaceae; genus Agapanthus; species Agapanthus africanus. Next base: position 637,364,044 of record JASDDO010000014.1, on the reverse strand, counting down.
TTTTTCTAAAAGGGAAAATTTTAGTCGATTCTTATGCTTTGCATCGTGGCATTCGGTTAGGAATGTCCTGCACCTCATTCGATGAGGAAAGAGCCTTGATCCCGTCACTGGGAGTTTGCCCTTGGGTAAAAGTTTGTGTCACTAAAATTGTTTTTGTAGCCGTATTATTTTGATTTGCTTCGTGATATTCGATTAGGAATATCCCGCACCTCATTAGATGAGGAAAAGAGTCTAGATCCATTCATGTGGAGTTCACTCTTAAGCAAAAGTCTACGCGACAATAAATTTTCAAAACCACTCGGTTCCTACGATGAAATCAAGTTCATTACGTTGATGGTTTTATTCAAAACCAGCCGTAGCTCTCTGTCATTTTAGGAAGTAGAGTATTTAGTATTCGTGCTACGTTTGTTAGCATCCGTCAAGGCGTAGTGTATGGAAGCTAAGTGATGTTTTCCTACTAGCATTTGATGCGGTTAGCCGGCACAGTCGCACAGCCTTGTTGTCTTCCGTCAAGGGCTTATGCGGGTGGGTTCAAGTTAATCACGAAATGATGGATTGAACTTGACTAGCGGCCTATGATTTATTGGCATTCATCAAGGTCATAGATTGTTAGGGATAAAAACCGATATCGGGAGTTTCAAGTGTTGAAACTGTTGGGTTACGGGAGCGCCCCGGCCATCGAACCGTGGCCAAATGCGGAACAAAAATTTCTTAAAACCTGGCGCTACCATTACCCGATTTGCAAGATCGAAACCATTAACCCTAAAACTACCAATCTAACAAAAGGAGATAGAATGGTTATACCTAATGAACTAAGTCCTTCGGGTCTTCAACCATTTTCAAGCTCCAAGTGATGCGGATCGACTTTGGTCGCCGGTCTTCCTTCATCTCCGATGATCCACCCGAGGGAAACGGCACAAGCTCCAGGTTCGCCAAGCGGACCAACCGACCCTCCAAGATCGCTATTAGTGGAGGGTGGGGGTGTATGATAGTCTCACTATATTTTCTCTCATAATCGAATACTTATAGAGCACCCATGGAAGATGTGGAGGTGATGCAAGAAAGAATGGTATGAGCTCAAAAATGGCTAAGTTTCTTTTGGGTGTTTGAATGAATGAATAGAGAGTAAGAGAGTGAGAGCCAAAAAATGCAAATCCCGTTTTTTCATCTAGTGTGGCCGGCCCCTCTCCCTCCCCCCAAAAATTAATGCACCCAAAAAAGACTTACCAAATTAAGCAATAAACAAATAACACCCCATACCAATCACTACATGCTCAAGCCCATACCATGCCTTGTCACCTTTCCACCTCATTATAAAAACAAATGATTTTTCTAAAGTGGAAAATCAATAATGAGGTGGCAAATCTTCTAGAAGCCATTCCGTATAAATACGGAATGCTTCCTGGTATATGTATCGAAATACATATACGTGTATTCGTACGAAAATACGAATAGCCAAAGAGAGAAAATAAATAGTGAGCAATAATACTAGAATACATATATATAAATACATATGTAAATTATTAAATCAAAACTTGATTTAACAATCTGACTTAATCCTAAGCCGCTAGTATTATCAACCATCCGATTAAAGTCTGTGCAGTCCGTGCACATATTTAATCGGACACCTGTATGTATCAACATACGCCAACTACACCATATCGCCTGAACCGTGAAAACCCTCTGTGTGGGACTCTAAAGACTCGTCAATACGCTGGCAGTGGGTTTAACCACAAGCACGTCAGCGGCACTAGCTGTACGTAACGGCTACCCAGGTATTGAGCGAAAGGAAGGCCGACGAGCAAAACTCATCCAAACCCCTACTGAGCCTGTCAGTGACAATATTCGTAGAGTCCGGTCTGTTCGTCTAAGAGTTTCGCATATCGAGTTTAGGGGGGTGGATAAAGTCAGACCCCTAACAACGCGATAATTCGTGTCGGTATGAAACCCATCACTACCTGAGAAACTATCGATCCTGGATCGGTAATTCTCACATACCCCGGCCGAGGATTTCTAGTGATGGCCACCCGTGCACTGCGCGACATCAATCCCCAATACCGGGAGAGACGAATCCCCGACGATCCGCTCACTGCCTCCATGTGGCTGGGGACTGTACCCGACTAAAACCTGTTTGCACGACTCCTTTGAGCCGTGGTAGGGTAGTAATCAAAGAACAGTGGGAACTCACACGAGACAAATGACGATCTCAGGTCGACAGACTAACCTGTACACATGTCACCAGGGAACTGCTATCTGACTATAAGTATAATACCAACTAGCATGTTCCTAGCGAGTCCGTCCAGTGTACTCATAACCCAATGAGCACCTGTATACTATCTTAGGTGAACAACTGACACCAATGGCTTGTGAGACCGGCCACCTCCCCTCATCAGGGTCTAGATAAGTATACACCAGTCTACACTGGAGTATCGATGCCCAGTCTCGATACTCCTACGACTAGGGACATTTAAGGATGTGCTTATAGACCCCCAGCTCCCACGTATGTGATCTCCATCACAATGCTGGTAGTCAAGCAAGAGTCCTATGGGCTTTATCAACATATACATGATGATAAAGACAAACCAGATAGCATACTATCATCTCGAGTAAGACTGTTTTATCGGTATAGGTCCTCCCTCAATCATCATGATCGCATGCCTGCGACTATGATAATTGCCTTGAGGGCACTATAGCCAACAATCTCCCACTTGCACTTTAGGCTAATTATTGCGATATCGCATACTCACAGCCCGTGTGATACCGAACACCCAACTCCTCTACTAATCAGTTTCACAAACCTCGTTTGTAAAACTATTGCGTTCGAGAAATAGCCTCAGTGAGTGGATCCGCTCCAGTGTTTCTTTCTATGTCTCTCTTTATCTCAACATCGCGGAGAAAACTATCTCCCGAAATGAGCAATACCCGTTTTAGAATATTTCTGGATATCTAATGGGACTCAGTTCATAAATGAACTCCAAATCCAGCAAACTTCTTAGACTGCATCGACTACTGAACTTAATCAGTATGCTGCGCCATGCCTTCCTCAGTATCCGCTCGGACCACCTGTCCAAACTACTGTCCCTCGTCAGAGGTAAAACTATAACTCTGACAGTCACTCTGTCATCCAGGTCACCTTAGAAGCCTGGAATGATAACCGTCTCCTAAAGGAGACCGCCGTTATCAAATCCTTAGAACATCCACTTATGTTCATAAACTGCTTTCATTCGTTTTTCTCCAGGATTGGATTAATATATCAAATTATTGTATTTAGTGCAAAAACAACATCTGGTGTGGTACTTGACATCTCTAGATTGACTCAATTGCCTAAGCAAGTGATATATCAATCATGCACATCCCTCTCCCCTTTAGTCTGCAAGACACCTTTAGAGAGGGTGACTCCATCACCTGCAGGTACTCCACCATGCCAGGAATCGTCCATTCTAAAATACTTTTAGAATACTGTCTAAGTACCAAGATCGGGAAACTACCCAAATCTTGATCTAAAACTATAGATCTAGTAACCAGAATACCTGATATTATATCCATAACCTATGTGGAGAAAACACTGTGTGACAACCAAAGTATAACCGATCGTAGTATAGGAATTTCACTTTCTACTATGTGCATGTCATCCAAATATCAGGACATTACACCCTACTACCTTCTTAACAGATACATCTCCTATTCTGATGAAGTCAAAAACCTATGACTATCACATCAAAAATAGATGATCTATCTCGGCTATATCCGCTTTAGTCTATAAATAGACATAAGCTACTTGTTCACTACGCTTCCGCTGCTCCCACTGACTACGACAACCCTCTGGCAGAGTCATATACACGTGCACTTCTAAAGCTAGTTTAGAATGACGCTATACTGATCCTTCTGCCGAGTCTCATAGTCTGGAACAACAGTAGTGTCAAGTCTGGGTAAACAAGAACCTCCCTGTCAGCGTCTTTGAGAATACCAAAGTACCTCTCGGGCGCCTGAGGTTACCCACCATATCTGTGGAGTGGCTAATGGAATGTCCATCCTGATTGAATCTTTAGGTCCTATTAAATTTTCCGTAATCGTTTGTGGTTCTGGAATCACTTCCAGTTCTACCATACTCCTACTAATGTTTTCTGAAAAAGTCCATTTTGCTAAAACTGTGGTGAGTCAAGAACAATATCACTATTGATTTTCCAGATGGTAGAAAGTTAACCCTTGTCAAAGCCCGGGATAACCCACAAACAGCCATTACTGAAACGTGCCCTGAGTTTATCCGGATTCTGGTTTTAAGCATCAGCCGAACGACTCCTTATACTTTAACATCATTAAGGTATAAATTGATTCTATATATATCTAATATAGAAACAAAAGCACTAATTTAATTGGAACCAGATTCAAATCATGCAGCTGTCTCCAGTGCATGTCAACTAAATGGATAGAGGACGATCAGCATTACTCAACTTAGGAGTGCATCCAATTATGAGTAATCTGAAAAAGAAACAAGTTTCTCAAAACCATTACTATCAACTGAATACCATACACAAGTATCTACATCTTCAATCACCTTGAAGAATCCCGATACTTGCAACACATGGTTCTCTACTTTATTCTTGTACCTATAACTTCTCAAAACTTAGACTTTGTATTTCTACGAAACACGTGTCTAAATCTGGAGAAGTCACAAGTAGACAGAATATAGGAGTACCAGCCCCTTTGTCCTAATGGACACTGGACAACATACAATACTTTACATGAAGCCCTTTGAGTTGAATAACTCAAACCTTGTGCGTTGTAGGTTGAAAATGGTACCCAGGAGATTTCCTCAAATATCACCAATTACAACGAATTCTGATATAATGAGGATGATCACCTAATTCCCAATAACTTACTCTCACTCATCATCTATAAAACCATATAGATGTGAGAATCAAACCTGGTAAATACATTCCCTGGAGTAAAGATCTAATTGGGAAATCAGTTTTTCTATTAACAACGCATAGTGAAACTGAAACATGAAAATGTTTCGTAGGGATATCCTGGTATTCCTAGTAATGCCTCTTCCATTATTCAGATGCATGACTGAAACCATATATTTCCTTGCCATCTCTCCAAATCCCTTTATTTGTCTTTAGTCGTTACCTTCTGTACACCTTCGACAGGCTTAAATGGTTTTCTTCCTTCCCTGTCGTTCGGCACCAACTTATGGTTTGGAAGAAGACTATCCAACAAGCGTAATAGGTGTACTCTCTTAATCCTAGGAGTACTCGCAAACTGAGAGAAGGTGGTGATAAAAGACAACTGAATAATCCTTATTCTATTTCTCCTGAACCAGAATCCATCCTCGAAAAAGTTTCTTCGAGTTCGTATATAACCATACGATGGATTTATCCAATGGAATTGGATGTTCGTAGTGATACAGGGTGTTCTGGAGAAATACAAAGGTGAAGTAGGAGTGGCGATGAAATACGTGGTTTGGTCGTGAATCATAGTAGTCGCATTTCACTTTGCCCTCTTTCTAATCCCTTTATTTGTCTTTACGTATTACCTTCTGCACACCACACTTAAGCTAATTGGTTTTCTTCATTCCCTACCTTTCGGCACCTGCCTATGGTTAGGAAGAAGACTATCCAATAAGCGTAATAGGCGTACAGTCTCCTAATCCAAGGAGTCCTCACAACCTGAGAGAAGGTAAAAGGAAAAGACAACTGAATAGTCATATTCTTTTTCTCTAGAACCAGAATCCATCCTCGAAAAAGTTCCTTCGAGTTCGTATATAACCATACGATGGATTTATCCAATGGAAGTGGATACACGTAGTGATACGAGGTGTTCTAGAGAAAAGCAAAGGGTAAAAGAAGGAGTGGCAATGATGTATGGAACTTGGACAATCCAAAAGCCAGTGTTTTTAAGAAAGTTCGATTAACTTGGTTACTGAGTTATAGTCTAGGTTCGGGTCATGGTCGATGCCAAAGAGAGAGAGAAAAGAAACACTCAGCGTGCACTCTAACCTAGATCAGAATGGATAATCACTTTATCTAATCTGGATGGCTCTCACTATTTTCTCGAATTCTCCTCCAAACCTAAAAGGAGAATTAGTCGAAATCACCCGAGGAGTAGTCCTACTCATCAGTGGGAATCGGGATCCAACTATCATCGCATGATAACTTGATGGAAGCCACTCAAGTCACCATACTCCAGAAGGTATGCGCATGCCTGGCAAGTTTCCTGTATATTTGAAACTCCCGATATGATTTTTACCCCAAGCTACTTATGACCTTGACGGATGCCAACAAATCATAAGTTGCAAGTCAAGTTCTACCCGTCATTGTCCTGATTAATCTAGACCCACCCGTACTCGCCCTTGACGGATGCCAACAAGGCTGCACGACTGTCCTAGATTAATGCATATCCATGCTACAGAAAAGTAACACATAGCTACCGCACACTATGCTTTGACGGAAGCCAACAAACATAGCACGAATACTAGGCGCTGCTTTTCTGAAATGACGGAGGGATACGGCTAGTTTTTAGCGAAAAACCTTTAACGTAATGAACTTGATATCGTTGAAGGAATCCAAGTGGTTTTTATAAAAGTATAGTGGCGAAAACTTTTGCTAAAGAGGTCATTCCCGGTGAAGGGATCTCGGCTCTTTCCCCGTCGAATGAGGTGCAGGATATTCCAAACTGAATACCACGATGCAAAGCAAAAAGTAATTGACTATAGTGAAGTTATTACGTTGACGCAAACTTTTACTCAAGGGGTCACTCCCGATGAAGGGATCTCGGCCCTTGCCTCGTCGAATGAGGTGCAGGATATTCTAATCTGAATACCACGATGCAAAGCAAAAGCGTACGTCTGTAATGTCAGTTTTAAAAACTTGGTTCCAACAACATCATATATATATATGTTTGTTTTCCTTGCATTGATAAGAATCAACACAGTCCCATCAATTAATCACACCAGAAAAGAACGAAAATAAAATGTACGTATATGCCATCCGCATTCGCCACTGGGTCCCGTAATCACCCGTTAGGTTACTTAACTAACGACAGAGCGGGGACTGGGCTAGCACGGATGCAAAACATATACAACATCTACTAGTATATATAAATATATATAACAATCGTCCCAGGCATGATAAATAAAACATCACAGAAAAGTAATAAGCATCACAGAACAATACAGATAATCTGGGATCCCTGGGTTTCCATTGAGCCACAACTGAAAACCCAACGTTCATCTGGTCGTGTGGATAGCCTGTGCAATGAAAGTCCTAGACCTCTACGAGCGCGGCAAGTTACCCGCCAAAACCTGAAGCGAGGCAGCCCCCTTCAGCAAAGTGAATGGACCACCCAGCACTTCACGGAATCCGGTAACTTGAGCACCCCTCCTTGGGTCAACCTATACCCCCTACGAGTGCGACGAATAGCCCGCCAATTCTAGAGTAAGGTCCCCTCCGTCTCAACGCCATGAGATGCAGATCTGTTGCCCTCTAGAACCCGGCTATTCGTGCACCCCACCTTGGGGTAATCCTAGTACAAAAAAGAAAATAATATACAAGGGTGACATCGACCTCAGCCCGGTCGTGCCCCAAAAGAATAATATACAAACAGGCAGTGACGCCAGTCCACATGTCGGACGCTCGCCCCGCAATATCAAATGTACAAATAAATCCGAACTGCACTACCACTGCACACAAGCTATCCACCACGACAATCCGCAACATCACAGTACAACACAGAACATCAACGTGAATGTCACGTTCGCAAACCCGTCTAAAAGGACTATAGCGATTAGACAAGGTTTACCGATCAAATGACATTCACGGTCAACGATAGAAATGTAAAGTACTGAAAAATTACACAGTTAAAATTTCGGTCGACTAAATTTATCCGCAAAGGCCCCAAAAGCAAATCCAGTACCCAAAAAATTCTGGGCCAAAACTAAACATCACAAAATATCAAAATTCCAAGTTCTGAGCTACAGGAAAAATTTTATGGCCCGTCGCCACTAAATGGCCGCGGAACCGCCGCCAATAGGGGGTAAGTGCGGCGGTTCCGCGGCGCTTTGGTGGCTTCAGGAGCCTAAATTTTTTCTGCTCCCATGAAATCGCCTGCACGGATTTTTAAGCCACTGGAAATAATTTTTTGGAGCACTTTCAGAAATCGACAGAAACTTGACAATACGGAAAATTGTTTTCGAAATTTTGATCGATCGAGATTTTAAGCTTGTGCAAACTAGCTAGTAGGGTTTAATGGGTGGCACTGATACCATTGTTGGGTTACGGGAGCGTCCCGGCCATCGAACCGTGGCCAAATGCAGAACAAAAATTTCTTAAAACCCGGCGCTACCACTACCCGATTTGCAAGATCGAAACCATTAACCCTAAAACTAGCAATCTAACAAAAGGAGATGAATGGTTATACTTAATGAACTAAGTCCTTCCGGTCTTCAACCATTTCTAAGCTCCAAGTGATGCGGATCGACTTTGGTCGCCGGTTTTTCTTCATCTCCGATGATCCACCCGAGGGAAACGGCACAAGCTCCAGGTTCGCCAAGCGGACCAACCAACCCTCCAAGATCGCTAGTAGTGGAGGGTGGGGGTGTATGATAGTCTCACTATATTTTCTCTCATAATCTAATACTTATAGAGCACCCATGGAAGATGTGGAGGTGATACAAGAAAGAATGGTATGAGCTCAAAAATGGCTAAGTTTCTTTTGGGTGTTTGAATGAATGAATAGAAAGTGAGAGAGTGAGAGAGTGAGAGCCAAAAAATGCAAATCCCCTTTTTTTCATCTAGTGTGGCCGGCCCCTCTCCTTTCCCCCAAAAAAATAATGCACCCAAAAAAGACTTACCAAATTAAGCAATAAACAAATAACAACCCATACCAATCACTACATGCTCAAGCCCATACCATGCCTTGTCACCTTTCCACCTCATTATAAAAACAAATAATTTTTTTAAAGTGGAAAATCAATAATGAGGTGGCAAATCTTCTAGAAGCCATTCCGTATAAATACGGAATGCTTCCCGGTATATGTATCGAAATACACATACGCGTATTCGTACGAAAATACGAATAGCCAAAGAGAGAAAATAAATAGTGAGCAATAATACTAGAATACATATATATAAATACATATGTAAATTATTAAATCAAAACTTAATTTAACAATCTGGCTTAATCCTAAACCGCTAGTATTATCAACCGTCCGATTAAAGTCTGTGCAGTCCGTGCACATATTTAATCGGACACCTGTATGTATCAACATACGCCAACTACACCATATCGCCTGAACCGTGAAAACCCTCTGTGTGGGACTCTAAAGACTCGTCAATACGCTGGCAGTGGGTTTAACCACAAGCACATCAGCGGCACTAGCTGTACGTAACGGCTACCCAGGTATTGAGCGAAAGGAAGGCCGACGAGCAAAACTCATCCAAACTCCTACTGAGCATGTCAGTGACAATATCCGTACAGTCCGGTCTGTTCGTCTAACAGTATCGCATATCGAGTCTAGGGGGGTGGATAAAGTCAAACCCCTAACAACGCGATAATTCGTATCGGTATGAAACCCATCACTACCTGAGAAACTATCGATCCTGGATCGGTAATTCTCACATACCCCGGCCGAAGATTTCTAGTGATGGCCACCCGTGCACTGCGCGACATCAACCCCCAATACCGGGAGAGACGAATCCCCGACGATCCGCTCACTGCCTCCATGTGGCTCGGGACTGTACCCAACTAAAACCTGTTTGCACGACTCCTTTGAACCGTGGTAGGGTAGTAATCAAAGCACAGTGGGAACTCACACAAGACAAATGACGATCTCAGGTCGACAGACTAACCTGTACACATGTCACCAGGGAACTGCTATCTGACTATAGGTATAATACCAACTAGCATGTTCCCGGCGAGTCCGTCCAGTGTACTCATAACCCAATGAGCACCTGTATACTATCTTAGGTGAACAACTGACACCAATGGCTTGTGAGACCGGACACCGCCTCTCGTCAGGGTCTAGATAAGTATACACCAGTCTACACTGGAGATCAATGCCCAGTCTCGATACTCCCACGACTAGGGACATTTAAGTATGTGCTTATAGACCCCCAGCTCCCACGTATGTGATCGCCATCACAATGCTGGTAGTCAAGCAAGAGTCCTATGGGCTTTATCAACATATGCATGATGATAAAGACAAACCAGATAGCATACTATCATCTCGAGTAAGACTGTTTTATCGGTATAGGTCCTCCCTCAATCATCATGATCACATGCCTGCGACTATGATAATTGCCTTGAGGGCACTATAGCCAACAGAAACCTGTAATGAGATTGCATACATTCTATGGAGTGAGGTGACTTGTTGGCATCCGTCAAGGTTACCACGCCATGATAGTTTGGGTCCCGATTCCTACTGTGAGTAATTGTTACTCCCGGAAGATTTTCTATACAAAATCCCGACCAGTTCTCTTTTTAGGATTTGAAGGAGAATTTGACGGAACGGTGGAAGCTATCCTGATTAGATAAATATACCAATCTAATCAAGATTAGAGTGCACGCTAAGTGTTTCTTTTCTCTCTCTGGCAGCGACCCTGGACTGACCTTAAACTAAGACTCATTAAACCAAGTTGACCGACCTATTACAAACTTATTGCTTTGGAATGTCTGGATTGCCCTAATCCACGACATAGCCGCATATGTCCTTACCTATCCTACTTCCCCTTCTGCTAACTCCAGAACCCTCTGTATTCGGTACAGAGATCCATATTGATTGGAAGGCCATCGTATAGTTAGATACGAACTCGATGAAATTGTTTCAGTCCGAGGGTGGCCACTGGTTCTGGATTAAATGAATTGTTCGTTTGTCTTTCCTTTCTACCTTATCTCAAGTTCGAGAGCTCCTTATATATAAGGAGTGTATACAAGTTACGCCCATTGGATAGTCTTCTTCCATTCCCAAAGCTGGTGCTAAAGGAATGGAAAGAGGAAAACCAACTAGCATAAGTTCGGTATACAGAAAGGTAAGATGGAGAAATATCAAAAGAGGTTGAAGGACTATTGTCATGAGCCTGGGAAATGAAAAGGGCAACATTATGAATACCCAACTAACCCCGCTGAAACATTGTGATGTTTCGAATTTTCCGTACGTCTGTGTTTTGAAAAACCGGTTCTCAATAAACTCTAACTCCTGAGTATATAGATACCGAATTTGAATTCCACATCTGTAGGACGTTACAGATGTTGAGAAAGAGCAGAGAATTAAGAATGGGTGGTTTTACCCTCAATGTCAGTTTTCAAAGCAATTGTTGCTATTGAGGTAAATCATTAGGTTTTGCCTGAACGGCAAACTTTTTGTTTCTTTTAACCAAAAAATGTTTTCAGTTAACAGCATACAGAAACTGAGTTAGTGAACTCAAGAGACTTATACATATTGATGTATGATGTCCGATATCTATACGGACATGGGGTTGGTACTAGGTATTCCGTATTGAGAATGTGATTCACTCTCAGATTGCTCATCCGCGGGTGCGCTCCATAATGAGTAATGTTGAGTTGCCTTCTTCAATTTTGGAGATGCACTAGAAATAGATGTATATCAATTGATACCGATTCCATCTAAACAAGTGCTTATTTTCTATATATGATATAGAATGGTGTTCATCTTAAAGTTGTTAAAGATATGGGGTTATCCAGTTTGTGTTTAAAACCATAATCCGAATAAACTCGAGGCACGTTTCGGTAATTGCAGTTTGTGGGTTATCCCAATATTTCGCGAGGGATATCTTATACCATTTTCAAGTTCAAAAGTGTTTTGTCCTTGACTCGCCACCTCCTTAGTAAAGGAATTTCTTACAAAAGGAATTAGTGGGAGTATGATAGAACTGGAAGTGATTCCAGAACCACAAACGATTACTGAAAGTTTAGTGGAACCTGATAATCCAATTGACCCAGACAGACCATAACCACCCCGCAGATTCAGTAGGTGACCTCAGCCACCCGAAAGATACTTCGGTTTTCTCGTAGACGGTGACTAAGAAGCTTGCATCATGTGATGATGACACTACTAGTTATCAGTAGGCCATAGGAAGTGGTGACTTCCGACTGATGGCTGGATGCTAAGATTATCCAAGTTGGACTCCGTGCACTACAACAAATTATAGACTTTGTTGTGTGTTCCTAAAAGGAGTAAAACCCATAAGGAGCAAGCAGATCTTTCGAGATCAGTGCAAATAGAAAGGTATTAACCTAATAAGGCCAAACTTGTAGTTAATATGTATTCATCAATTACCCGGTGTGGATTGTGATGATACTGTTACTTCATTGTCTGTGCTGAAGTCCATACGGATATAACTTGCCACTGTTGTTTTCATGACTTTGATATCTGGTATGAGGATGGCTATAACATCTTTCTAAATTGGATTTAGAAGTGTACGGATATATGACTCTACCAGAGGATTGTTTTAGTCAGTAGGAGCAGCGGATAGTGTGTAAGTTTCTTAAGTCTGTTTGTAGACTAAAGCGGGTATAGCAGAAATGGATCATCTGTTTTGATGTTATGGTCAAAATGTTTGACTTCATCAAAATTAAAGATGAACCAGGTGTTTGTAAGAAGGCTGTAGGGAGTATTGTCATGTTCCTCATATAAATGTGGATGATATACTCTTAATAGGAAGTGATGTTCCTATTCTACAGTTCGGTCAAACGTATATTGTCATATTTGTTTTTTCTTTATGGATTTAGATTATAGATTCTGATGACTGGGTTTATAGATTAGATCTAGTATGGGTTTTGGGATTGTCCCGATTCGGGTATCTTAACACCATTCTAAAGTGGTTTAGAATGGAGGACCCCTAGTGAGATAATATACTCGTAGGTAATGGGGCCACCCTCTCTAAAGAGATGTCTTTCGAGACTGATGGAGAGAGGGACTCGCATGAATGGCATTCGACATATTTCGGTAGTGAGGTCAGTCATGTGATGTTATATACCAGACCAAATATTGTTTTTTCACTTGGTGTAGTAAGAATATATTAATCAAATCCTGGAGAAATATAGGAAGAAGTGAAGAACATATGAGATGTTCTAGGTGTATGGTGATGGCAGACTCCTTCGGGATGCGATTACCGATTACAACTTCCGTAGTGATGAGGGTGACAAAGTATCTATCACGAGACAATTAGTTTACCCTCTTATGAGGAGCAGTATATTGGAAGAGTTCCAAGCGGGATACTGAGGTAATCAAGGCGCGGGATGCTGATTTTGACTCAGCAAAGGATACATCCTAAGAAATTGTCTGGATAAATACGTTCATTTATGAACATGGTCCCATCAGCTATCCAAACAAAGTTCTAAGGTAGGTATCTTTCATTTCGGGAGATATTTGATCTCCGCGAATTTGAGATTCAGAGAGATACATGATAGAAATGTTACAGCGGATCCACCCACTAAGACTGTTTCTCAAACACTGTTTATGAAATTGTTAGTACGGAAGTTGGGTATGCAGTAACACATGAGATGTGTGTATATGATACCACAATAATTGGCCATGAGTGCAAGTGGGATATTGTTGGATATAGGTGCCCTCAAGGCAATTATCGTGGTTGTAGGAATGTAATTACTGAATTCGAGAAGAGCCTATACCAAGAACAAACTTGCTCGAGATGATAGTACGCTATCTGGTTTTTATTTATCATTCATAAGTATAAGTTTTACTTGCTATAATGTATCACTGCTACATAATGATAAAGCCCCTAGGATCTTTGCTTTACTACCGGGATTATGATAGGGATCATACTAGTGGGGCCTGAGTAGTCTATAAGCACATCCTTAAAAGTCCCTAGTCATAGGAGTATCAAGACTGGGCATCGGTACTCCAGTTTAGACTAGTGTATACATTTCATGACCCTGTACAGGGTGATGGCTAATCCCATAGCCATTGGTGTTTAACACCGATGATTGTATACAGGTGCTCATTAGATAAGTTACACTGTACAGACTCGCCGAGAACTCTTAGATGGTATTATACCAATTGTCGGATAGAAGTTCTCTGGTGACATAAGTACAGAGTAGTCTCTAGACGCAAGATCTCCATTGTGTCTTGTGTGTATTCCCACTGTTTTTAGATTACTACCCTATCACAGCTTTAAAGAGTCATGCAAACAGGTTTTAGTTGGTTACAGTCCCGAAGCAAATGGGGGCGGTGAGCGGTCGAGGGAATTCGTCACTCCCGGTATAGAGAGTTGATGTCGCACTGTGCACAGCTAGCTATGACCATAAGTCATTGGCCAAAGCATACGAGATTTAAGTGTTATCAGTAGTTTTTCAGATAGACATGAGCTTGACGTCAGCATGACTTGTCGGGTTATTGGGAGTCTGACGGTTTCCACATCCCAGACTCGGTATGCGACAGTCTTAGACGAAGAGACCGGACTGTACGGTGAATGTCACTGATAAGCTCTAGTAGGGTACAGACGAGCTTGCTTGTCGACCGGTTTTTCGTTCAATACCTGGGTAGCCGTTATATACAGCTCGTACCGTTAACATACTTGTAGGTTAACCCGGTGGAGGATTGATCTGAAAGTGTTTTGAATCAATCAGATATGATTCTAATCTACTTCCCGCGTATTGTCGAGTCTTTAGAGTCCCGCACATGGGGTTTTTCCGTTCTAGCGAAATGATGTAGTGCACGTACGACGATGTGTGCGGGGTCCAATTAAACATGTGTATATGATACTACATGTATTAATCCGACAGATGATACTAGCCGGTTTATGATTGAACCGGATCATTAAATCAAGTGTTGATTTAATGATATTACTAGTATTAACATGATATTCTCACTCTCTTTCATGTAATGGTTACATAACTTATGTTTGCGCCCCCGCCCCCGCCCTTCCCCTCCCCCCACACACAGATATATATATATATATATTAATTTTCCTCTTTATTATTTTCTTTCTTTAATATTGCATGTCATATATATATATATATATATATATATATATATATATATATATATATATATATATATATATATATATATATATTAATTTTCCTCTTTATTATTTTCTTTCTTGAATACTGCATGTCACATACATTATGTATGAACTTGTGAGCACTCACTTGTCATGCTAAGTGATGTGTGGATAAAAGAGAAAATGATGTGTAATATGAGAGAAGGGTCTCTACATTACTCTCACAAGGGTTAACCATTTGGTTTTTGATTTTCTCTCTCATCCACCAAGAGATAAATAAAAGAAAGGAAAGAAAGAAAGAGATGTTTTTTTAGAGTTCGTGATTCTTATTCTACATATCTCTCATCTCATCTCTAGTAAGGATCATATGAGAGTTTCTTCAATTGGATTGAAGATGAAGCTAGAACCGGCGGTCTTCGTGTGGATCATTTTCGACGGAGCCGATCGGAGATCAAGCACATTCCGGAGAGCCTCGGAACTTAATCGGAATCCAGAGTTCCATCATAGGAGCATATGAAGAAGTATCAAAGGTTGTGCATTCCTAACTCTCTCTTTTTAGTTTTTGCAAGTTAGTTGTGTCTATGGTAGTATTTTAGGTTTAGGGTGGTTTGCGTTCGCTCGGAATTTCTGTTTTACGTTTCCGCAAATTTTACAAAAACCGTCCAGCAAGTACGACCCACCTTACAGATTCCATTTCTTTCTTTCATATTTCATTTCTCATGTTTAGTTTTCCTCTAAATCTTGAGTCTGAAGAACAAGATCTTCGCGATAAGAATTAAATTCTCAACTCATACGAGATTAGTCTTGCGGATCTCAAATCCAGAAAAAGAACTAAGTTCTTTATAAAGGATTAAATCCTTACATCTATATATAGTAGACAAAGGCGATGTTTTGATCTCTGCATTTTTCTTTATTTAGGGTTTAAGAGAAGCAAGAAGATTTTCTTCGAAAAGAGAATTAAATTCTCGGTTATAGCATCTATCTCTTTTCCAGAAATTTATAAAGGGTTTTCTGTATATGAGATTTAAAGTCTCGGGTCTTTTATATAGGGCGGAAAAAACTGTTGATTAGTTGATAAGATCCCTTATTTAAGAAATTTCAATCGGATTTCATAATCAGGTGGTGATTTTTAATCATTGTTGGATCTTAGATCCAAGGCTTTCTATATGACAGAATATATTTTTCTTATTTTTAATAAGTTAGGGAAATATTTTCCCTTATAAAATTTAATTTTATCTTTTGAATCGAACGGTGATTTTTAATCACCATTGGATTTTTTAATCCAAGAATTTTCTGTTTAACATAGCATATCTTTCTTATTTAGAAAGATTATAGAGATATTTTTCCCTAATAGAATTTAATTCTACCATTAGATTTTTGATCCAACGGCTCTCTGTTTAAACGAGAATATCTTTCTTGTTTAGGGGAATATTTTCTCATGTAGAATTTAATTCTACCCGAAGCAAAATTGCTTCAACTTTGGACGTTGATGTTCACATGCTATGCATGTGGACGTAAGCATAGGATTTAATTCTCACTGAAGCAGGCGCCCACGTGGTTTGCACGCAGGCGCCCACGTGCCTGACACGTGAGACGCTGTCATAGGATTAATCAGAGACATACGTCCATATGCTTTGCACGCAGGCGTTCATGTGCCTAACATGTGAGGCGCTGTCCTAAAATTTAATCCTATCAGAATAAGCGTTTACATGTTTTGCACGCAGACGCTCACGTGTCTAATACGTGAGGCGCTACCTCATTTTTTATGAGGGAACAAATGCCCCCACCGTTGTTCTCACGTAGTTTGCACGTGAGTACAACGGTGTCCAGCCTTTAAGCTGTCGGATCCGGCTCGGGATATGAGGAATTTGAGTCAACCACATCTCTTTATAAATAGGACATTAAACCCTAGGCGATATATGCACCCCCATCTCTTCTTCTTTTTTGAAAATTTTATTCTCCATAAAAACTTAGCTCTGTCGTGAAGCTTAATTCTTCATGTTTCCACAAATCTGCATTGCAGACTCACTCTGCCAAAATTTTCTTGGTAAGAGACTTCTTCAACAGAGCTTAGCTCTCGTATTTGAAACATTTGTTCTCCAGGAATTTTGAAGTTCAACTCCAATTTGGTCATAGAGCTTGGCTTCAGCATATTCCCTTTGGGGATTTCTTAAGATTTTTGACTTCATTTGTTGTCATAGAACTTAGTTCGGATTTCGATTTTAGATCATATCCCTTTTGGGGATTTATTTGTTTATTTATTTTATTTCGACAGAGCTTTGCTCTGATAATTTTTAATATCGAATTCCCTGTTTTGGGGATTTTTAGGGCTTGACTCCACTTTATTTTTGTAGAGCTTGGCTCTGATCTCGATTATTTTCCCCTTTAGGAAAATTTTTGGTATTTTATACCATTTTATAAAACAAAGCTTGGCTCTCAAAAAATTATATTATTAAAACCAGCCTTAGATGATCTTTTTAGATTTCTCTGTTGGACAAGTTAGAGCAGAGCTTGTCCATTATGAGACCTTACAACAGTTGTCAAAGGAACAATTCTTGGCTCTGAACTACACTATGGAATGGTACTGAAGCTCATCATAGATAGAGGCAAGTTCGGTCACTAATGTACTTTGGTCGCAAAATAACAAAAAGAAAAAGGTAAAAAGAGAAGAAAAGAAAAAGGAAACTTCAGGCACCACTGCAGTTTGTCTGTGCACCATTGGCTAAGCGATTTATTTACTTCCTCATGTTCGGTCAATAACCAAAAGTTAAATCGAAATTATAATATACTGCTGACATTTTTTATAATCCTTTGTGTGTCCAGAATTCGCTTGGATTAAAACTCAACTATTTTGCACTATTCTATCATTAGCCAAGTATGTTGTTAATAATTTTTGTTACGGATGTGCTATTTAATTGCAGTGGTGTAATTGGGTTTTTGTTGTGCTCTGCGGTTGGGCCAGCTGTCGATTTCTCCAAATCCTGTGAACCCAATTGAGAAGCAGGAAACAACATTGAAGCCCGGAACAGAACTCAAATTCTATAACTCACAGGTAGCTCGCCTCTTGATTTGGTTAAATTGTTCAAACAAGAGAAATACTTACCTATTCGCTTTTATTCCCATGCACGCATGTTGGGGGCTCATATTAAGAAGATACATGGGGCTCATGATGTTTATCTCTTGATTACACGCGGTTCGAGTAATAGTATGTATGAAAAGTATTAATCCTTAAATAATGAATATGTATTCAGATATATAATATGCTCGGAAGCATGGATCTCATTTAGCCTTTATCCTCTTGCTTCACCGTAGAGATAACTAGTCAGATCTGATGACACAATTACTGCATATTGTTAGGACCAATCTATTTATATAATCTATATAAAGCAATATGAGAGAATATTCCTTGGAATATTCCCTTATCGAGCTTAGACTTTAGTGGGAAAAAATATTATCTAAATCATATTTAATTGTTACTACATTTGAGTAATATTATCTAGATGAAGCAAAACAGAATTTTGCATGTGTTATATCATGCAAAATATTGAAAAAATAAAGAAAACAGAAAAAATTGAGATTTCTAAAATTTTTGCGATTTTCGTCTGTTATAGCAAGTAAAATGTTGAAAACTGAAAAAACGGAAAATTTTAGGACTTTTGAAAAATTGCAATTATCATGTTCTATATAGCAAGCAAAATAATAATAAAAAACCAAAGAAAAATTTTAGATTTTTGAAAATTTCATGATTTTTGTTTACTATATAGCATACAAAAATTGTACAACCGAAGAAAATAAAACAATTGTGATTTTTTAAAATTTAGCAATTTTAGGATGTTATAAGAAGCAAAATATTAAAAAACAGAAGAAAAACATAAAATTCATGCGTCATTTGATATTTTCGAAAAGTTTGTGATCTTTGTATGTTATAACAAACAAAATATTGAAAAACCGAACAAACTAAACATAATTAAGATTTTAAAAAAAATCGCGGTTTTCGTGTGCCAATATTAAAAAAATTTGGGACTTCTGAAGATATCGCGATATTCATATGATAGCATGCAAAACATTAAAAAAAATCGTAGGAAAATGAAATGTTTTAATATTTTTGAAATTTTCACTCGGCAAATAAAATATTGAAACCCAAAGAAAACAAGGAACTTTTAGTGTTTTGAAAATTACACGATTTTCGTGTGGTGGCGTGCAAAATATTGTTAATTTGACAAAATAAATAATTTTAGGATTTTGTAAATTTCATGAATGTCATATGTTATGGTATGCAAAATATTTAGAAACTCGAAGAAAACAGAAAAATCTAAGTTTTTAAAAATGCTTTTCGTGTGCTATAACATGTATAATATTGAAAAAATAAGAAAAATGAACTTTTGAGATTTCTTAAGATTTTCGTGTGCAATATTTATCATGGGAAATATTGAAAACCCGAAGAAAACAACAAATATTTTTTTTTGTTGAAGATTTCATGATTTTCTTATGTTATAGCAACCAAAATATTGAAAAACCGAAAAAAAAACATAAATATTTTTGGTTTTTTAAAAAATTTTCCACTATGCAAAATGTTGAAAAATCGAGAAATTTGTAAATTTCGTGATTCTTGTTCTTATGTAGCATAACTTAGCTTGCCTTTCAAAAAAAAGGTTCTTTCTTACATTTACCGTAGTTTCCTTTTACATTAATTTTATCCGATTGATTCCAATTACAAATTTACTTCTTGTTCTTGTGTAGTATAACTTAGCTTGCATTTGCAGTTGTAGTGTTAAAGAAACAAGAAATCAATAAGATCATGATTATTGAAAGCAGTTAGCATGCCCTCTTTCTCTGCTTAATGTATTTGGGCCACCTGGTTAAATTGCTCAAACCACCACTGCCTTGAGAGTCCAATGGAATGGCTCTTTGATTCATCCAGAGCAAGATACTTCCTTTCCAATTTATTTATTTATTTATTTATTTGATACCGAAAGCTTCTATAAGCTCTCTTATAAAGAATCAGCCATTTTGATCATTACGAGCCAACGGTGATAAACCACTTGGAAGTGTTGTCTTAACAAAATTGTCAATATTCAATGCTTCAGAATTAGCCATAAAATCGGCTTTACCATTTCCATCGTGCGTCCATCCCCAAATATCCTCCAGCATCACCATTGCAATGCTGGAAGGATTGCTTTTATCCATCCAGCAGACAAATGTGATCACATTCAAACTCGGGCCATCTCTCTCTCAGCCAAAGGTTTGACGAGCGAAACCTTTTATAGTATTCATTCTTAAAATTGAGAACATATTCACGCTAGTCTCGAATAATATTGTAGCTCCGTTCCCGCCATACCCGCCATACGAAACTCTTTGCCCAAACCATCAATGTGTAGGCTTAATCATGAAGTATTCTTAAAATCTTCTTAAATTCTGCCCAAGATAAGCCGAAGTAATTTCTGAATCAAATTACCGCGTGGGCTAACATTTCCTCTGATGTTATAAATTAAATGATACCAGAAACAGAAGATATTTTTGTTGGATGATTCGGTACACCATCAAACTCATGCAGTCTCACCAATTTGGAGGGAAGAAACGAAGAGAAGGAAATGGTAACATAAAATGTGGCGATGGCGTAAAAACCTAGTTCAAGAGATAATGTAACATACTCAAGGAACTGTTTTTCATATTGTTGTTTTGTGTATATTACATGGTAAAAACTTCTATAGTATAGACACAAAAGTAACCTTGGGTGTTCCGAATATATTGTACAAATGTCATGTATATTTTTAAATTTTAAAGTCACAGCAGCAGCAGCAGCACAAGACGAAGAGAAAAAGCCTGAAGATATACGACAACGAGGGATTAAAAATCTCTAGCAGCTCAACAAATTCTCGCTCACTTCATGCTTTTGTACAGGCCATCAATGGTCGTCTGAGAAAACATAGTAGCATCAATTAGACGTAAATTTGGAGGCTAGGTATAATTTGATTTACAAATTTTAAAAAGCTGGAAAATAATTTTTCTTACTATATATATATATACAAGGAAATAAACCTGATAGTATTTGAGCATCTGAGGCCGCTTCTTCTTATAAGTTGGAGTAAGCAGATCGCGCTCCATGTCAAACGGGACAGGATCGAGGTGAACAGCTCTTATGAACTCGAAACCTTTCAGCTGGTCAGAAAATTGATAATGGGAATCAGTTTCGATAATTCAGAGCTATTAACCGGCTAGCAAGAGTTTCGATTATCTTTTAAAGAGAAGAAAAGAAACACGCCTTGCCTTTTTCTCCTTTGCAATATTTGCAAGTTCCCCAAGAATAAATTCTTTTGCCTTTGGATTCTCACATAGGACATTGAAATCCCCGCTTACGCCATTCTCTGCAGCCCAGCTCTCAAGAGCATCTTTATTTGGGTTGATTACAGCAACAAGCGAAGACTCGAAGCTATTTCCATATACCCATATCTGGAACAGAACCAAATAAACAAATCCGTGACAAAGTGAGCAGAATAATACACAATAACAAATTGTGGTCGAACATTTTCTAATAGCATTATTGTTATTTTTTTCTGCAAGGACTCTCATTACTTACCGAGTCTAAAGCACTAACGAGGCCATAAATATTTTCCAGATTCTCAACTGCAACATATTCACCTTGTGAAAGCTTAAAAATGTTTTTCTTCCGATCAATAATTTTCATGCTTCCATCAGGCTGCCATTCACCAATATCGCCTGAATGTAAAGACCACAAAAGGTTGCATTAGTCTTAAATGCAAAACATGGATGATGAATCTACACATGATTGCTAATTGCAAATATTAATGAATTAAATAAAAAAAAGCAAGTATCATGGACAGTGGCAGACCCAGGCTTTTTAATCCGGGGTGGGGGGGGGGGGGTTTGAAAACGTGGCAACCATTAACATTTTGTTTAAAATTTTCTATTATCTCGTCATTTTTCATTGAGAGCAAATGTCTTTGATTCAAACGTAATATAATTAAATGAAAAACTTATTATGGCAATGGTGGAAATTGAACCCACCTCTTGCTACACAACCACATGGGCATTAATGTGTTGTGTTTATATATAGAAAATAATGGAGGAAAGAGGCCATAGGAGGAAATTTCCTCTTATGGCGTCAAAAAAGTACGCCCTCTATCGTATTTTCCGACGATCGTTATCCATCATCTTCATCGTTATCATCTAAGATATGGATACGCCAAATTTCATATGATTTTACAACTTTTTCACCGTTGATTTAGCAATGTAAAATGTTCTATTGTCAGTAAACCGTTAATTTTGAACCCACTAATGCAGCGGTGAAAAAGTTGTAGAATCACATGAAATTTGGTGTACCCATATCTTAGATGATAACGATGAAGATGATGGGTACCGATCGTCGGAAAACACGATGGACAGTGTGCTTTTTCGACGCCATAGGAGGAAATTCCTTCCTATGACATCTTTCCTCCATTATTCTCTTATATATATATATATATATATATAGGAGTGCTCCATTGCTAACCGGTCCGTATTTTTTAAAAACGGGAACTCTCGATATACGGCATATTTTAACGACCCGAGCTGTTCAAGTTGATCATCCTACCCTCAAATGTATGTGTATGAAAAATCAAAGGATTTGAAGACCTCAAACCTATCCATCGTTCGGTGCAAAAATGAACGTGTCTTTCAATAATGCAACATAAACATCATCCGATACATAGGTTAAAGGTCTTCAAATCCTTCGATTTTTCATACACATATATTTGAGGATGGGATGATCAACTTGAACGGATAGTTAAAATGTCGTAGCCCAAGAGTTTCCGTTTTTAAAAAACGCAGACCTGTTTGCAATAGGTCACTCCCTTATATATATATAGAGAGAGAATAATGGAGAAAAGATGCCATAGGAGGGAATTTCCTCCTATGGCGTCGAAAAAATACCCCCTCCCTCAAATTTCTCGACGATCGGCACCCACCATCTTCATCGTTATCATCTAAGATGTGGGTACACCAAATTTCATGTGATTCTACAACTTTTTCACCATTGATTTAGCAAGGTAAAAAGTTCTATTGTCGGTAAACCGTTAATTTTGAACTCACAAAATCAACGGTGAAAAAGTTGTAGAATCACATGAAATTTGGTGTACCCACATCTTAGATGATAACGATGAAGATGGTGGGTGCCGATCGTCGGAAAAAATGAGGGGGTATTTTTTCGACGCCATAGGAGGAAATTCATTCCTATGGCCTCTTTCCTCCATTATTCTCATATATAGAGAGAGGGGGGACATGAGGTGGGGGACCGCTTTCCAAAAAGGGGTCTGCCTCAAAACACACCTACTCCATGTATTTCACCGATCCAAACCGGTCATTTTAATCCACATATTATAAAACCCCTATGTACAAAAAATCTCGTGATTTAAAATCCTCTAACTCGTCCATCCAACAACAGTATTGTTCCTATATCGATGAGCCGTTGATTTTTCTATCTGCTTGATGAATACGTTGGAGGTCTTTTAATCATGAGATATTTTTTTGTACATAAAGGTTTTATAATACATAGATCAGACTGATCGGTTTGCATAGTTGAAAAACATGAAGAATGTGTGTTGAGACAAGGGCCCTTTTTGAAAAAGGGGTCTCCATGTCTCTCTCTCTCTCTCTCTCTCTCTATATATATATATATATATATATATATAAGAGTTGGAATTCTCTAGGCCTGGGCCTAAACTATGAAATCCACGCACCAATGTAGAACACAAACTTCTATCACTTTTTTAGAGATCCAAACTGTTTATTTGGATATACATGGTTTAAAACATAGACATACCAAAATTCGTGAGGTTTCGAAACTATCGAAACAATTTGATCATTAGATCCAAGGATGCAAAATTTCTACTATTGAGAAACAGAAACTGATAATTTTACAATCATTAGATCTATGAGTAAACAATTTCGAAACCTCACAAATTTTCGTGCACCTATGTTTATAATCATGTAGATCAAGACGATCAGTTCGAATCATCAAAATTTGTCCATGAATTCCTTATACATAGAGAGGGGGTTAGGATTCTATCAATGCGATTTGAAAACAAATCCTACCACTTTCTTTGCATTGGGATATATGCAATCAATTATGAAAAGAAATAATCCCATTATTAATAACACGTTCCAATGCTATCCAAAGACAAAGAAAGTGGTAGGATTTGTTTTCAAATCCAATTGATAGGATCCTCTCTCTCTCTCTCTCTCTCTATATATATATATATATATATATATATGGAAGTGCTCGATTCCAAACCGGTCCGTGCTTTTTAAAAACAAGAATTCCCGATCTACAATGCATTTTAACGATCCGATCCATTCAAGTTGATCACTCTACCCTTAAATATATACGTATGAAAAATCAAAGGATTTGAAAACATCTAGCATATCCATCGGATGAAGTTTATGTTGCATTATTGAAAGACGTTCATTTTTGCACCCATCGATGCATAGGCTAAAGATCTTCAAATCCTTTGATTTTTCATACACATATATTTGTGCATATGGTGATCAATTTAAATGGATCGGATCGTTAAAATATGTCGTAGATCGGGAGTTCCCGTTTTTAAAAACGCGGACCGGTTTACAATGGATCACTCCCATATATATATATATATATATATACATATACATATATATATACACACACACATATATATATACATATATATATATATATATATATATGCGAGCCAAGGATGAAGGCTTGTTTTTGTGTTTGTGTGTGTAGTGCGTGTGTGAGAATGCGGACTATACATTGTTTTCCAATTTAACCTTCAATTCCATACTGAATTGAACTATGGCAATTGAAAATTGGGGTATGGTATTCAATCAAAAAATGCGGAAAGTTCAGATTATTTATTTGCAACCGAGTATAAGTTCATGGTTTATATTGAAATTTATTTACTTTTTGGTATTTATCAAGACACTCCGATAATTCATGGTATTTAGTGAAATTTATTCTTTATTTGTTCTGAAACCTACTGTGCAAACAGTAAGCTGAAAACTGGAAAAGGTTAACAAGGTCGCCCAAAAGGTTATTGGTGAGCCTTTCAACTCATATTGCTTCAAGGTTCAAGCACATGATTTAGTGTTTGCTTCATCCAAAAAAAAGGTCAATTGAAGTAGCAAGCATAAGAATGTACCTGTGTGAAACCAGCCGTCAACCAAAACCTCATCTGTGAGATCTTCTCTTTTATGATATCCAGAGAACAAAGTATTTCCTCTGATGCAGATTTCTCCGCGCGGTGTTTCTGATTGAGCATCATAGTTCATTTCTGGGACAGACTCAAGGCGCACATCAACGTTTGGTACCGGGGGACCCACAGTTCCAAGCATAGATAGGTTGTTTGGTAATGACACAAATGTCCCCGCACAAGATTCGGTAAGACCTATAACAGAAATTACAGCAATTAATAGAGCGAACGAATTGAATAATCATTCAATCATCGCAACAGGCATATACAAAAAGAATGGACTTGACATGGAAGTACGTAACTGCCGTGGTAGATATGCACTCAAATGGTATCATTATTCACAGGGTAATTTTAGTCGAACAATTATTCAAAAGGTGAATTACATAAAACAGCCTGCCAATGGCGGTTTTTGTAACTTCTACGCATTTCTCTTGCAATCTTGTTTAATGCTATTATTTTAAAAAAGTGAAAAGGTTAATAGTGTTTTATGTTATTCATGAGGACGTGGTAGATATGCACTCAAATAGTGTTTTATGCTATTACAGAAACACCATTGATCTTTTCACATGCATAACACCATTAATCTTTACCGCTTCTGACAGGGTGTTTAATGCAACCTTTGGATGGTGTTTCATGTAATTTCAATGAACTTTTTTTTGGAGGGGGGGGGGGGGGGCGGATTAGAAGTGCTTAATGCAAATCTTGCGTGTAATGACGTTCCAATGCAAAAGGTGGGAAAGGTCAATGGTATTTTTATGTAATTTACCACCTAGTCCTTG
Source organism: Agapanthus africanus (assembly GCA_030015575.1). Classification (NCBI taxonomy): domain Eukaryota; kingdom Viridiplantae; phylum Streptophyta; class Magnoliopsida; order Asparagales; family Amaryllidaceae; genus Agapanthus; species Agapanthus africanus. Next base: position 637,338,055 of record JASDDO010000014.1, on the reverse strand, counting down.
TTTTACCTAGATGTGCAAATGGTGTTTTAAAATGTTGAAATAGTTACCATATCCTTGCAGAACATGGGCGCAAGACACGACTCGTAAAAATTCTTCCACATGAGTAGCTAGAGGAGCAGCTCCTGATAAAATAAGTCGTACATTGCCACCTAGTCCTTGTTTTACCTAGATAGACCATGAGAAAAGAAATTATGTTAAATAAATAGCTGAAATAGAAAGTTGAGCGGCAAGAAAGTAGGTACTCAATGGGAGAATTTGTTTGTACCTTATTGAAAACGATCTTATCAAAAACTCTAGCGGCTTCGTCATGTTTACATCCCTTTTTCATGTAATATAGCTTGCTACAAAATATTAACTAACATATTAAAGAAAGTCTAACAGTGTATATCTAATATCAGCTTTACCCCCAAAAAAAATGGATGACTGAAAATGATATAACCCCACCAAAACAATGAGTTGCGAAGAAACTAATTTTATAATGAAAGGAAGAGCCAAATAATAGGTAGCAGAATGAAGTTAAAAGTTAGCATAGTGAAAAATGGTGTAATATTCAAATTAGTGAACTGAATATATAAAGGGTAGACAAATGCAAATCATGTATTACACAAATTGAATAAAAATAGGTTTTCTATAAGTGACTAACATGTGCCATAATTTAATATAGGCCTCCCTCCCCCTATAGAGAAAGATATTGATACTATTGATTGGTTCTTGAAGTGAACTCACAGCACATTCTAAATATCAAATATTGTATTTGTGGGAGAATAATATCCAATAAAACTAATTGTTAGGAAATTATATCCAAAAAGCCTAAATGTGTAAATTGGTTTGACAATTAGAAATCATGCAAGAACTTACTATTTGCTAGCAACATTGAAAAGTGTACTCTTCACAAAGCCTCCAGCCGAAATCTTATTCTGCAGACCTGAAGAATAAGTGGTACAGCTAGTGAGAAAAATCCACTCGTGTATATAAAAAAATATTGTACTAAAAAATAGGTGAATCGTTTGATTGATAAAAGAAAGGTAAACTTCAACACACAGTAGAAGGACATTTATATTGCACACACTTTGTTTCTTCTACAATATTACATCATCAACAGGGTATCATAACCAATTGAATGACCTAAAAAAGTTAAACTTCTAATTGAATGCACTAGAAACTGTCAATGCATTACAAGCACCGTGGTATCTCTTGACAGAGGAACACCAATGCAATATTTAAATCGTGCTTTTCAATGTTTCATTAGGTAGTTACCAAAAAAAATCATGTTGGTGCCCACAAGGATAAAGATGGATAGAGATATTGCAAAAGTTACCAGTATATATCCGATCCAATACACGTGGAACAGCACAAAAGATAGAGGGTTTTAGCTCGCCAATGTCTTCTATCAGCAATTTGACATCCTGCACAAGAACGCTAGCATCAAATAAATAGACGACACTTTACAAGAGTATAATATATTTTAAGTCACTCACCCCACGCCAAAATCCGATTGAAGCACCGGTAAAAATAAACAACTCTTCTATAACCCGATCAAAGATATGCGCAAGAGGTAGATACGACAAATATACATCGTTCTGTTTCAACTGCAGTAATCCCATGAACAAAATAATGGGTTAATTAAGCGAAATCTAAGACCCCTCTTGTAGCAAAAAACAAATAGTGACAAACATATGGGAGAAAATAGGCTAAATTACACTTAACGACTATTAGCTATCACTGTTTTTCACTACCTTAAAGTCTTTTAATTACGGTAAGCTTCGTTAAACTTTGATTTAAGCGCCTTTTTCACTAAAATACCCTTAAGCAGAGCACTTTAAAGGAGCTTACCATTAAAGAAACTTTAACGTAGTTAACTGAAAAACAGCGATGATTAGAAGTGTAGGGTAATTAGCCTGAAATTAGAGTATGCAATGGGCATGAAAACCAAGATGAAGTCACCTGCTCGTTCGTGCAATTAAGCAGCCGGTCAACACCAGAGATTAGGGTGATGATGCTCTCATTGGAAATCATAACACCCTTAGGATCACCGGTTGTTCCGCTAGTGTACATTATTGTACAAATATCTCTTTTCTTGTTTATTGGGAGATCAAATTGTTGATTGCCTCCCTGCAGGTACAATACATAATTAGAACCTGTTGTGAAATAATGCATTAAGAATATCTTCAACAGACTAAAATGTTTGATGACAAATCAAAATCCTTGTTTGTTTATTCGTTCTTATATCGCCAGTTTGAAAGTTATTGGGTTTCTCAAGTGGCAATGAACAACTCAGTTACTTATCCAATGGGAACGCTATAATTTCAGAAAACAAAATGGAGGAATCGTAGCACCAGTAACCTAATTAATGAAATCAAGCTTATGGTTGTTAACCTACCAAGAGCAAAAACTCATCCCAAGAATATATTGCCAGACCGAATTTTTCAACTGCTTCTCTTTGTTCAGCAGGAACCTTGCCAAAACATACAATAGCTGCCATATAAAATATTCGTTAGCATTATGACATGTATTTGGGGAATATCTGAAGTATGAAAATGATGAATAAAATAAAGTATTTATAACTTACTTTTCAAAAATTTTGTGGAATCAGGAAAGGTTTTCAACACCTGAATAAGCAGATAACCACCAAAATTAGTGAATTTTATTACATAGTAAATTTGTGCAAAACTTTAATAAATTATACAATATTGGACCACCAATCTCAAGAACCAAAGTTGATTGAAAGGATTGACGCAATTGATAAAGCATCTTTAAAATAGGTACAATGCCAACTTATTCACAAATCTAGCATAAGCATACATTCTAACCGAGGTAAGACCACTAAAAACTTAATGGTCTCAATTTTGAGATTCAGAGCAATATACCATGCCTACATGGTTCTATTTTGGAACCAAATTATTATTACTAGCGCCATATTCTGTATGCTGCTATTAATTCAATGCCTGAGATTAGATGGACTAGAAGTCATATATTGTTTTTGCCTTTAAAATTGTCAGTATTAAATATATTGTTTTCCTTTTGTATTCCCTTTTTCACATACATGATATATAGTAAACGGTCCAACGGGGCACTTCCTATTTTTTTCCCCTATACATTTCCTTTTGGGAGTCGCGTGACATCTGAATTGCGTGACATCTGAATTGCCTACTCCTATTATGAAAGCAGAAATCTAGATGTTATGGAAGTAGTACAAGCCCAAAGAAAAATTAAAAGATATGGACAACCCAGAATTGAGCATCATGGGTTAATGGCCAAGCACCATTTTCAATTACAGATGAGGTGCAATAGTACTTTCAGGTCAGATGAAAAGGATCAAATGATCCGAGCAGAAAGAGAGAGAAATTCTCATAACATCACATAATCTTAGTACCTCCCCGATCTTTTTTTCTTCCACAAAGACAATCTCAACCTCTGCATGACATATAACAAATTCAACTGCACCAGCACCTACAGCCAAGGAAAAGAGACAATCATATCAGAATATTTTATCTACTTAAATATTTGAAGCTCATTACTATGCCCAGTATGTCGTTATGTGCAAAAGAAAAAATAAGATGGTGATTTTGCTGATTGTGCTTAGCTGTCAAAATTAAGTGAATTAACAGTAAGAATTGGTAAGTTCACTGAGAGTTAATAATCGACATACCAAGTGTATCGTACAAGGGAACACAATAAATTCCATAAGCATTGCAAGCCTGCAAAGGTCATGAAAGTGAACAAGAACATGAATAACTTCAAAGAATAATCAAGACCAGACGGTTTTTCCAACTAAAGTCAATTATGGAGTTACATCGACAATACAGCATCGATATTCGAAACTAAGCTTAACAGTCAATAAGAACAATAGGATGAAAACGTAATCAAGATTCACCAAAATATAAGAACCTACCTCCATACTCATAACCCACTCAGGACTGTTGATACCAAAGATACCACAACGTCCTCCCTGGAAAGAAACGATAGGACGACCGGCTAATTAGTTGCACACAGATTTCAAACGTATTTATATATTGAGTTCGACTAGGATCATATCGGAAGGATTTGGAAACAAATCCCAAATCCTTCCCACTTTTTCCCATTAGATTAACTTTGGGACTTTTGCATTCAATTATGTTATGTTTGGTAATAAATGAAAACTTTTATTCATAATTGTTAGCACCCATCCCAAAGTTAATCTAATAGTAAAAAAATGGGAAGGATTTATTTTGAAATCCTTCATATAGGATCCTAGTCGAACTCTTTATATATTACTTATTCTATTCGAAAAAGTGTGAAAACTAACTATATGAAAGCAAAATATGAATTGGAAGCTAAGCGTTGCTAATCAAATTGATCAGAGATCATAGGCATCCTTGATCTAGATTGAGAAAAAAGGGTAAACCTTTCAAAGTAATGAATGCAGACATAAAGGAGAAAAGTCGTGGATAAGACAAAATTTGCTTAAAATGTGCATTAACTTCAATGAGCAAAGAATTTTTGGTTTATAATTAAGGGGGGCATAAAATTGAAATTAAAGAATTGTCATTCAATTGTGAAGTATTTTGAGGGCCTTCGCAATTGGCACAATATATACATTAAGGCAACTCCATGTCCAGGATCGGTAAATTTAAAGAAAAAAATGATAATGATAAAGGGTGATTTACAGTGATATAATCCATAACAAGGATTCTCAAGTATAGCTGCAGATTCATAATGTATACTAAGGTTCATTGCAGACGGCCGATGGTCTCTTTGGGTCCAAGACATTTTGTATACACAGTATGAAAGTTAAATACACCACAGCACTTAACTGTACTACTAGATCATATCTTACAACTATGAGAAAGTGACTAATTTAAATCCTCCCCAGCTTATTTTCGTAACTCTTCTTGTGAAATCAACTATCACCGCTTTCTCAACTATAAAAGTATTAATGTGTTTAGAGTCATAAAAACTTTGCGCTTATTTCAAAAAAAGTCATAAAAACTTTGAATCAAGTTCACTTTAGAAAATTATAATACTGAACAAGTTCAAAATAGATATAATGATGCATGAGTGGACCAGTGCCAATCTTGCTTAAAGGACCGAATTCATTTTTTACTGTGTAATTTACCATAAGGCAACCAAAGTTTTAAGCTTGATTTGATAGTGTATGTTATTATGTATGATAAATTACACTATCATGGCTTTTCACTAAAAATGCCTAAATTTTTTTTATTACAAAAAAATACTTTAAGTGCTACTTTTGGGCGGTTTTTAGTGATAAATCGCTTGCAAAACATAGTTTAAGGTATTCTAGTGAAAAAATCAACGGTATTCTAGTTAAAAAAATCAACGGTATTCTAGTGGACTTTACCCTTAAAAATGTGAATCATGATACATTTAAAGAAGGGTGTCAAAACCCTTTGAATTCCTTCAAAAACCATGGTTTGAGGTATTTTACTATAATAGCTCAAACTTTAAGGTACTTTAGTGAAAATCCATGACAGTTAAGTGTATTTTACTGTCATTTACCCTTCAAAGAATCAAAACTAATATCAATTAGCTCAAGTTAAAACAAAATATAAAAGAAGACTGACCTTTTCAACCCCACAGCTTCTGATGGAAGCACCAAGCTTCAACACAATGTCGTACACTTCTTTGTAAGTCAACCACACGTATTTCCCAGCCTTAAAAATCCACAAAAACTCAATTAATCCATTAAAAATCCAATTTTTCCCTCCAAAGAAAAAAATCAAACCTTGCCATCAACAATCTCTCGACGCCCTAGCATCCGATTCTCAGGATACTTCTCAACCGCCAACCTAAATTTTCAAAGAAAAAAACAAAACAAAACAAAACAAAAATCGATATAAATCGACAAAATCATCAAACAAAACATCAAAAAGATGATATTTTTAAAGCACCTGAAGATATCCCAGCAGCACTCGAGCCCAGGGATCGGCGGCGGGAATCCATCCTTCGCAAAGACGCTGCGGTACGTGGGCCCAACCGAGGGTCGGCCATCGGGACCCTCCCTGCCCTTCTCGACTTCAACTACGTGGTTCATTTTCGATTTCGATTTCGATTTCGATTTGAGACCAAAAGATTTGATTTTTGTGGTATAAATAGAAGAAGAGGAGGAGCAGGAATTAGTTGGGGATTTGAGAGTTGAGAAGAAGAAAAAGAGATTTTTGAGTGTAAATGGTTGAATTGGCCCAACTACCGCGACCCAACCAATAGATTTTATTTCCTTTTTTTATGTGCGTCCAAAAGTGAGACCTTTCCGTGTCTTGAGGAAATGTAGGGGGTGGTGAGGTCAAGACTTTGTGGAGCAGGGATAAGAGGATGACCAACTCTCTGTGTTTGAAGTCCGCTATGACAAGTACAATCTTGGGTTAAGGTAAATTACAGGGTAAGTTGTCAAAAAAAACTGCGGTGCCGATACGGTCCTCAATAACCGGTTGTAGAGCTGCATACATATCATATAAAACTTAGATATAGTATGCACTGTACAGATATCGTAGGCCGGGGATTTTTGGCCAACTTAAAAAATTTCAAGGGGTTTTGAGAACCGTTTCGGGGCCAAAGTTTTTTATCAGCGGGAAACTTGCCTGGGGTTTTGACAATCTATCCTAATTGTTATAAAACATCTTTGAAATGACGCCGGTGAACTTTAAATATGGCATTAGGTAAGGGTGTTTTCACCCAAAAAATGCCATGTTTATTTGATTTGATTTGAAGTTGTGTGGCCTGCGTATAAGAAATTTTAGGGTTTTGATCCTTCGGTAGTTTGAGTTAACGAAACAGACAATTTCAGACAACGCTGCTAAGCCGGGGGTTTGTATGGTATTTTTAGACTTTATTGCTGCAATCTTGAAAACTCCAAAAGAAACGTAGATGGTGTTTATGGACATTTACCCTTTTTGAAACAATATCCACCTTTTTAGGGTTCCACATAACACCATGAACTTAAAAGGTGTGATTAAATCCTTCTAAACCAGGGATGCAATCTAAACCTTTTGATTTAGATCAAGATTAAGAAGATTCAGAGTTGGATTTAAGACGATTTGTGGGATATAAAACATTGAAAATGATTAGTTTTCAAAATAAAACTTCAACTCTTCTTAAATTAAATCTAAATCGAAGACTTTCGGATTGTATTTCTACTTCGATGAGGTTTCGAGGCAGTTTTAAAGTTCATTTGTGTTTATCCCGGCATCCTTGAAAAGTAGATGATGTTTAATAAAATTTACCTTATAGTCTTATAAATAGCTCTTATATTTATTATTATTATTATTATTATTATTATTATTATTTTTGTATTTTTGATTGATCGTCTAGTATATTGCGCCTATGATGGTGTGTCATGTGCTGGATATCATTGAGAATTTTGATGACATTATTATTTAAAATAGTAGAGATTTTTAAGATTGAACAGTTAGAACGAAAAAAAGATCGTGTTTCTTTTTCTCAGATTTATGAGAATTTTTCTTGCTAGTTAAGATAAATATAAAAAAATATTTCTTCTTCTTCTAATTTTTTTAGATGAACCAGGGATCAATTTTTTTACTAGAAAAAAGCCAAACACTTAAATTCAAGGGGCTTAATTTCATGGTTTGAGGGGTCTGGAGGGCCCTGCAGGCACATACTTGCAGGGGCCTGTAGCTGCATGTCCTTTTTGGTCTTAATTTTATGGAAAATATTTTATAGTAAACCAAAATTAAATAATAATTATAAAAAAATACTTTAAAAAATAATTACAAAAATATACTACTTTTTGACTCGTAGACGCCACGTCAGCGCCAGCTCAGCGCTGGTACCGGCGTGAATATTTTTTTTTGTATGGACGCTGCGCCCATAGCATTTGTATGGGACGCGGTTCGAAACTGCGTCCCATACATTTGTATACAAATGTAAAAGGCGCAGTTGCTACGCGCATAACAAATGTATAGGGCGTAGTTTCGAACCGCGTTCCATACAAATGCTATGCGTGCGGTTTCAAACTACACCATAACAAATGCTATGGGTATAGTTTGAAACTGCGCCGCTAAAAATTTTAGTAAAAAATAACTGGGCGTACTTTGAAAATGCGTCCATTCCCCCATCAAACCTGACACCACATTACTCTTTTCTCACTTCACTCTCATCTCTCTCTCGGACGTGCACGCACTCTCTCGGTGGTACTTGATCTCTCTCTCTCTCTCTCTCTGCTCTCTCTCCCCCCCTCTTTCAAGAGATCTTTCTCTCTTTGCTCTCCCCCATTCTCTCTCTCTCTCTCCCCCCATCTACCTCTCTCCTCCGACCTCCCCCCGACCTCCTCTGGTTTCTGTCTCTCTCATTTCTCTCCCTCTGTCTTTTTCTCTCATATCTTCCTCACCCACTCAGATTTCTCGATCTCACGGTGTAACATTTCAGAAAAATAAAAATATTGCCTTTGGAATTTAAATTAATAAAATAATAAATTTCATGAATATTATAAAGATATAGAAATTGATTTTAATGAAATAGCATGGTTATATACTTATAGTTTGGTAAATAATTGGAAAATTAATATAAATTATTGATTTTGAAGGTATTTATGTGATTTGGGCACTTTATAAATTATTATATAATTAATTGCATACAAGTTTAATACTAAATTTGATTAATATTTCACTAATTGTGCCTTAATCTTGTTTATGATATGCAACATGACATGTTACAACACTTGTTATTTCTTTTAAAACCATGGCTCACTTGCATTTATATGGTTTTGGTTTTTGCTTTAAGAAAAAAAGAAGAATAGAATAAAATAAGTGTGATATGGAGGCATGGCTGTGTGAGAGAGAGAGGAAAAAACTTCTACATTCTTTATGGCTTTTTTTTACCATAGCCTTCATCATTCTCCACTTTATTTAATTTTCTCTACTTCACCTTCTTCTCCTCCTCAACTTCCACTACCACCCCATAAAACACCCTCCAAAACACCACAAAATACCATGCCATCTTCATAAAAATTATTCCTTACCTCATTCTAAACCCTATGGGTAGATCAAGTTGGGACTTTGAGGCACTTGGGCAAAGTTAGAATTTTCTTGAGCAGCTAAATGAGGTATATTTCTACCCGTTTAGTTAAGTTTCTAGTTTCCCTAATATTCTATATTGTATTAGAGTTAAACTATTATGGTTTAGTGATGTTAGAATTTTCCAAGATGAGATTTAGAGAATATTTGGGGTCGTAAAGATGTAATTGAGTTTTAGTCATGACTACAACCCCTCCAGTGTCAAATCCTGGACAAAATCTGAGACTAAACTCCAAATACCATGAACTTGGAATTGGCCGATATCGGATTTTGTGGATATTGCGATGTGATTTTGGAATCTGCTATAACTCTTGAAATCCGAAAATTATTTAGCAATCAAGTGAGACAAGCAGATCATCTATTAGCTATCCTAAAGACCCGAGACCATAACTTGATACCATGGCCGCAAATAAATTGCTTATGGCCGCAAATTGCGGCCTAGGGATGTTTGTTTGGGTCCGTGCTTTGTCCATGGCTTCTTTATCCAGTAATTAGACCTATCCTATGTGCAATATTGGCTAATTTCACCTGAGGCAAAATCTGGAAGTGTTTTTCAAAGTTTCTGTTTTCGTTTTACGACTTTGAATGACACGGGTTTTGGTATTTGTGTTTTATCTCAATCGATTGATGTTCGTACGTCGACGTCGGGATTTGTTGGTTATTCTTGCATGCGTGGATCGTAGATTCTAACCTATATGTGCTTCGTGTGCCGCATAGATTTTCGTATCTGATTCGTGTTTATGATACGACGTGCTTAAACTGTAGGTACTTTCACGTGGACTTCTGGACGACAAGGAGAGCAAGGCATCATCGACTTCGGCAAGCGAAGATCGAAAGTGAGTAGATGTATATCTACGGGGGAAGTCGGGTGGATGGTGTATACCACCCCCGCAATCGTAGATTAGGATGCGTATATTATTATATATATGTTAATGTGAGATTCGGAAACTTAGCAAATAGGGTTCTAAGATACTGTAGGATTAGATTAAGCGTACTCATAGGAAGGTTTACTCTTAGTTTAGTTTCTTAGTAGCGAACCTGTGGGGTATATGTTGTCACACACACATGCGCACACACGTAGTGTGATGTGATGTGTGTGTGTGTGTGTGTAAACATACACACACATACATGTGAGATGAGGATATTATATGTTGATAGATTTGAGTCGATATGATCGGATATGATGACAAGAGATTATAATATATGATTTTGAGCTTGGGACATCGTGTACGATACTATATGATATATATAAAAAGGATCGTTGGGCGATATATACAAAACATGCGATAACATGCGATTTGATGAGATAATAGATTGTACGTGACCTTAGGCACGTACACTTGATTATGATATTGGTTACAACCCTGGCTTTCTGTACAATTTTTTTTTCAAAATACAGAAAGGGGTACCTAAGGCTAAGCACGAGTTATAAGTTTGTTTTGCTTTTGAACAGCAAGAAAGCACTTGTAGCTCATTGGTAAAACCTTGCACTACTGTGACGTAGCACCCGAGTTCAAATCACATCAGCCACATTATGTGCACTGGGGTATATGAAGCGAGAGAGACACGTGGCACCCAACCCCATCCCCATCCGTCGGTAAAGGGCCGGCAAAATGCCCAATTTTCCCGGTACCGCCGGGCCCCCCGTACCCAATGCTCCCCAAAATTTTCCCCCTGCATCTCTTGGCCTACCCCATTTCCCGTAGACTGTTTGTATTCTCTGCAATCATCCAGAGAATTAAAATACTCTCTTTAAATCCATTTTTAATACAAATTTTAATTCACCAATTCAATACACCAAACCCTAATTTTTCCTATAAATACCACACCATATTTCACCCTTCCTCACCAGAATTTCATTATCAAAACTCTACCAAATTCCTAAGTCCTTTAGTGTACAAGTGGAATTAGCAAAAGGGTGAAGTTCCGGCGACGATCCAAGCAGATTCCGGCGACGAAACGACGTCCTGATGCTTCCCTAGTCTTCTCGTACCCCTCTTCTTTCCCAAAGGCCAGTAATCCCATCTCCCCCTCTCATCTTCTATTCTAAAAACTCCAATTTCTAAAACCCGACGGAAGCGGAGTTAATCCAACTTCCGATTCGGTTTTTCTTCAAAACTCAATTTTTATTAATCAAAAAAATACCAAAATCTCATATAATGTTTAACAGACATTAACAAACCCATTAAAACAAGTTTCATCTCAAAATATTCTTTATTGCAACTTTTATTGTATTTTTACAGTAAAATACCATATGTTTTAGTTTCGACACAAATCAACACAATACCTATATTACCTTTAAATAGCTCACGAGGTAATGACCTATCTCATCACAACACACATCTCTAACATAGCACGATGGAAATTTGGGAAAATAATTATGGGATAAAACGACTTTACAAATAAATACCTTTAATTTATAAAACCATTTCTTTAAAAATATGTATTAAACAATTCTTTGCAATTGCGCCTCTACAACCCACTTTTGGGGACCCCGTTCGGGATGGTGCGGATTATCGCACATTCTCGGGCCTAGCAGAGCGAGATGCAGACCTCTGAAAGGAGAATTGGATCTCGATGGAATTTTTATACATTTTTCTTTAGAAATGAGATTTTTACAAGAAAATAAATAAAATTACTTTCATTAAATATATGTATATATCTATTATCAAAGTATCTAATTTAATTATATTATATAAATATTCCAAGTTTTCAAAAGGAATCACCATTACATGAAAATGCCAGCCAAATACATAACAATTCCAATATTTCAAGAAAATACCATATACTATGAAAATTAGGTTCTACTCACTAGAAATTTCACATTTATAAAATATACATTTATGAAAACTCTAAAGACGATAATCAAATACTTGATGTGTATTTTGAAATTATACCAAAACTATTTTTATATAAAAACCCCTCAAGTTATGCTAAATCGCAATAAGGACCCTAGTAAACATAGGTTTAATCAGGACCAGTCTCTTGAGCCTCAGAGAGTCGGAGATATGGGTGCTTGCCTATCTAAGGTAGACAATCTAAATAATGATGTTATCAACACGGTAATTATCTTGGAAAAAGATACAAATCTGTCGTCCATGTGCAGCAGTTACCGATAATATCAAAACTAATTCAGGATTTCAAGTTCTTTTTTAGAGTGTCTGACTCAGACTGAGTCTCAATCTAATCAATCTGGCTTGAATATGATTCAAGTATAAAACTACAATTCAAATATGAATCATACTATTCAATTTATATCAATCTATATTGACTGAACCGAACCATAGGTATACTCCGTCTACACGATTCTCCATTTACATCCATTCCATTTACTGATATTATGGTTTCGGCAAGTCTTCCATTTACTACAAACAATACAATACAATCGGTACAATCAATACATTAAATATTGCAGGGTTTATGTTTCCTCCAATCAGAGCAAAGTTCTGTTTTAAAATTCAAAATTTAAAAGTTGAAGCAACGCTTCAGATTCAGCGCTAGACGCGCTGCGCGCCACGTGTCAAACACAGATGCGCTAGCGTCAGGTGCACTGCGCCCTAGGCAGCGCACCCCAATCAGAGCAAAGCTCTGTCTTAAAATTCTAAATTCAAAATTTGAAGCAACCCTTCAGATCCAGCGCTAGGCGCGCTGTGCGCCACGTGTCAAACACGGATGCACTAGCGCAGGCTGCGCTGCGCACCACGTGTCAAACGTAGGTGCGCTAGCGCTGGAATTAAAAATTCCCCACCGTTAGATCAAAACATCTAATAATGATAAATCATTAATTAATCAGAATTAAAATTCTATTATGCAAAGATCTTTCCAATCTCGTTAAAAACAAGAAGATTACTTTCTGTAAAACAGAAGCCCTAGGATCAAAGATCCAACGGTGGGGAGATATCCCCAAATCAATCAGAGAAAGATCTCTTTAACTGATTTAACAAATCAATTTGCGCTATATAAAGGCCCCAAGACTTCAAGTCTAATATAGAGAAACCCCCCCTACAAACTTTGAGAAAATTCAAAAGAAAGAGAGCAAGCTTTTGAAAGAAGATCAGTTTTTCAAGGTAAAAAGAATGATTCTTGAACAAAGAGATGAAATCATCTCATTAGAACAGAAAAATTATCTTCTTAAAAGATCATAGATCTACAAAAGACCAAGGTCTCTTATAAAAAGAGATCAAAAGATCTCATCATAGAAGCAAAAGAAGTATTTACTTCATTCACAGATCATTTATCTACAAAGGCAAACCCCTTTCAAAAGTAAGAACTATTGTTCTTGAATCTTGAGGCAAAGCCTCCTTTAAAAAGAACATAAACTTGTTCTCTGATCATAAATTTGATCAAATGCGCTTTGCGCTATTGGAAAGTGCCTTGCACTCATGAACTGCGCTTTTGCGCTCCCTGGACCGGCGCTCAGCGCCAAAACGTGCCACGTGTCAACCACAGATACAACTTGCGTTTTGCACTTTTGAAACAACATACTGTGCTCATGGGCTGGCGCTCAGCGCCAAGCGCGCCACGTGCCACTCACTGGTGCGCCACTAAACTAGCGCAACGCGCTCATAAATTAAAAGCGCAATGCACTCATAAACTGGCGCTTAGCGCTAAGCACGACACGTGTTCTTTTCGTGAGCGCTACTTGGCAGAAGCGCAATGCGCTCTTTAATTGGCGCAAAGCGCCTGGCGCGCCACGTGGCACGCTGTTAGAACACACATTGTTCTGATGAATGCTATGCATTCAATACAAGACAAAAATGTGTCAGGATCTAATGCTCAGCATTATTAAAAGGGCCAAGCCCAAGTAAAGGCTCAACAGCCCAGAACAATAAAATGTTAAACATTTTAACCTTATTGGACTTAGCCCAATTCTGGCCATAAGTTCTCAACTTATATTCAATTGAGCCCATCTGCTCACGAATATTCAACAGATCTCAGTCCCAAACTGGACTACAGATCTTTCAACCAACTCACACCGGTTCAAGGGTACATCTCTTTACTCCTTTGAAATCTGGCGTTGTAATCCTTGAACGTCTTCAGAGAGGTGACGGGTCCCGACAACCACACATTTCTACAGACTGTGGGGTCTTTAAACTCATGGACTACGATGTCCTTAAACTTCATAGACTACGATTGTTCCCCTCCGAATGGCGGCCGAGACATGGGCGTCTTGCCTGAGATTCGGGGCAGATGCTAATTGGTGCTATCCGTCCACCTCTCCGAAGATGCCAAGTTGATTTATGGCACCATGTATCGAAGGTTTAAACGGATGCGGCCGATGTAGCAGACTTCGTCAGATTCCCCCTCGTTTGAGGGGTTTTTGATTGTGGGGACGCTCTTCCCTGCAGGCGCAAGCCCCTGCAGTTAATTACGCTACCACATCGCGGTAACAACTTTCTCCTTCTCCAGATGGTCATTTCGTGTCGTGTGTGTTTATTTTATGTTTTGTTGCCCGTGGATTGTTTACGGAGACTGAGTTATGTTGTCGCCCGTAGGGCGTGGACTAGTCCAAATCCGTATTATCTTAGATTTGGATTTGGGGGTTTGATTTGAGGATACGTTAGCCATACTTGAGGCTAAGATCAACTCAAACATTTGTTAAGGATACGTTAGTCTAACTTTGAGACTAAGATCAACTTAACGGGATCGTTTAGATCCGTCAAAAGAGCATTTAGGCTCCATTGTTCCAATTTAGGGACGTAGTAGTCCATTGAAGGTATGACCGTCGGGACCCGTCACCTCTCTGACGACGTTGAAGGATTACAACGACAGATGTCAGAGGAGTTCAGAGATGCACCCTCGAACCAGAGTTAATTGGGGGAAATTCATAGTCCAGCATGTTTGGAGGTTTAAGGATACGTTAGCCTTCTTGGAGGCTAAGATCAACTTAAACGGGATCGTTTAGATCCGACAAAAGAGCATGCGGGGCTCTATTGTTCCAGTTTAGGGACATGGTAGTCCGTTGCTAGTTTAAGGACATTGCGGTCCATGGGTAGTTTAAGGACATTGCGGTCCATGGGTAGTTTAAGGACATCTCGGTCAAGGTTAAGGACGTCGTAGTCCGTGGGTTTAAGGACCCCACAGTCCATTGCTAGTTTTAAGACATCTCGGTCAAGGTTAAGGACGTCGTAGTCCATGGGTTTAAGGACCCCACAGTCCATTGTTAGTTTTAAGACATCTCGGTCAAGGTTAAGGACGTCGTAGTCCATGGGTTTAAGGACCCCACAGTACATTGTTAGTTTTAAGACATCTCGGTCAAGGTTAAGGACGTCGTAGTCCATGGGTTTAAGGACCCCACAGTCTATTTCAATGCGTGGTCATCGGGACCCGTCACCTCTTTGAAGACGTTGAGGGATTACAACGCCGAGTATCAAAGGAGTGAAGAGATGTACCCTGGAACCGGAGTGGATTAAATAGTCTTTGGCCCAATTTGGGATCAAGACCAATTAATTATGTTATGAGCCCATTAGCCCAGTTAATTACGAATTGAGGACTTATGGCCATCTTGGGCTAAGTCCAATCATGTCTGGAATATTGACTTCCTGTTGGTCCCTTGAAGGAGAGGCTTTGCCTCTATCCATTCGGCCAATTGGGCCAATGTTTAGTGTTAAACACTAAAGACGAATCAGTGTTGAACACTGGGAATAAGATTGATAAGTTAGTGTTTCAGCACTAAAAGATAGTTGGTGTTAAACACCAACAACCAGGCTTTCAAATTGGTGCTGAACACTAAAACAGACTAGTGTTAAACACTGTCAACAGGAGTCCCAAACTAGTGTCGAACATTACGGTAATCAGTGTTGAACACTGCAAATATAGTTCTGTGCTTAGTGTTACACTAAGGCCAAACAATGTTTTATCACTGAATTCAGGGGTTCCGTTTTAGTGTTAAACACTAAGGCAAGAGGGGTCACGTGGCAACACGTGAGAGCGCCCTCCCTGCACTTGTTCATCTGAGACTATGCATCTTTTAGAGCATCACGTGCCATCACGTGACGGGGATTCAAGCGCTTATGTGTTAAAGCTTCTGTCAAGGGTCACGTGAGTCACGTGAGGCACTGCCTCCAAAGGGCTTTCTGTAGATCTTTTGGGGGGGTCATGTGGTAACACGTGACCCTGCCTCTATGTATGTTGTTCGGAAGATCTGTTAATTTTTTTTTCCAGGAATTAAATTCCTCGTAGGGTTGAACCCTGACAATAATTTCAGAGGAATTAAATTCCTACTTCCTTTTGAAGATTTATACTCTGAATTTTCTGTAGGAATTAAATTCCTCATATATGTAAAAATTATGATTAAGGGAATTAAATTCCCGTTGTTTCAACAGAACTAAGTTCTTAATTAGGGTTAAACCCTGTTTCTTTTTGTTCTGGAGGAATTAAATTCCCATAACACAGGGTCAAGCCCTAATTTTATTTTAAAGGAATTAAATTCCTATAGTTCTGTGAGAATTAAATTCTCGTGCTTCCATTCCCTCTCTATGCTTTGGATCTGCATGGCAGGATCTCAACCCATTGAGAATTAAATTCTCAACTTCAAGGGGAGATGTGCACTTTACAGATCCTCTATCAAAGAGAGAAGAAATATGTCGTTCTGTTTTATATCAGAGTTAAACTCTGTTGAGAATTAAATTCTCTTTCTTTCAAAAAGCCTTCCCTTTCTTACCTAGGGTTTTCTTTTGCAGAAGATCCAAATTCCTCAAAGTATCAAGGCTCTCTCCCTTTTCTTCCCTCTGCGTATATATCTTTTCGTGTGTCTCTTGGCTCCTATTTATAGGAGAAGTAATCGAGTCAATTAGTTTTTGATGAATCTTTCATTGAGAGATTTGATTTGCATCCATCATTCGTTTTGGACCGTTGGATTATTAGGTGAATTTTATTCCCCATTGGATTTCAAATCCAGGGATTCTCCTTTGTTATTTCTGTTCGATTTAAAGGGGAAATCTTTCCAAATTCGAGATTTTCCCATAGATAAATGATTTTTAATCACCTCTAAATCTTTAATTTAATCAGTTGCTTTTGGAAAGATTTGAGCGTTCTTTTCTCAGAATTTAATTCTGTTAACAAATGAGCTTTTGAAGTCGGTCACGTGTGGCCACGTGACCCTCGGTCATGTGTGGGCACGTGACCCCCTTGGAACGAGCCTTTTTCTTCGTTCTGCGCTTTGTCTTCTGGTTGCTGCTTAACCGTCACGTGCCATCACGTAACCCCTGGTCACGTGTGAGCACGTGACCCTCGTCTGGACTCTTTTTCTTGATTTAACCGGAGAACAAGTCTGCTGCTTTTGAGTATCACGTGCCAACACGTGACCCTGGTCACGTGGGAGCACGTGACCTCTTTTGAAGCCTTCTCCTTGATTTGATCAGGGAACCAGTTTGCCTTTGAAGCCGCTTTTAATTGTCATGTGCCAACACGTGACCCAGGTCACGTGAGAGCACGTGACCCTTTCTGAAGCCCTTTTCTTTGATGTAATCGGGAAGCTGAATTTGCCTTGCTGATGCTTTTAGATGTCACGTGCCAACACGTGACTGCTGGTCACGTGTAAGCACGTGACCCTTTTCTGAAGCCTTTTCCATAAGCTTTTCTGATTTTAAATCAGGAAACAAATGCCCCCACAGCGTTGTTCTCACGTGTCCGCACGTGAGTGCAACGCTGTCACCTTTTGTGACCGTTGGATTCCTCTAGGGATTTGGGGAGATGAAGCGTCTCCATCACATCCTATAAATGTTCGTGTCCCTTCCAAAGAGCCTTCACTCTGCTCATCTCCTTCTTCTGAGAACTTTTTCCTTTGAGAATTTAATTCTCTTCCTTCAGAGCTTAGTTGTCTGTCTCAGACATTTTCCAGAGTTTAACTCTGTTGAAGGATCCTTTTCCTCAGGTAATAATGTTGAACGGCTGAAGCACCTTTGTTTTAAAAGAACTCTCTGGATTTTAAATCCACATCAAGGGTTTCACAAAGAACCCATTTTTCTTCAAGTACTTTAACCAAAATATGAGACCATTTAACCTCCAACAGTAGATCTCTTAGGGTTTAGATGATCCTTCAGGAGATGATGATGGCAGTTCCAATCCATGGAATTCAATTCCATCCCAAAATGTTTCTGGGAATTTAATTCCCTTTTCTTAATAAGGAATTTAATTCCAATGAAGAACTCAGTTTCTTCACACGGAGACTTCTTGGGGGCTCTCAACCCGAGGTTGTCTTTCTGCAATTAATGCAATAGGAGCTTTCTAATGATTCTTATGACCTTTATTTCAGGTATCATGGATGCCCATCTGTATGGTCTTGACGAGATCATTTCCTATGGGAATATTCGTGCACAGGGCCGCAGTCAGAACCAGGAGTTCACCGATGCTCAGTGTGCCGAGATCATGAGCCGCTTTGACGAGTACAACCATCGGCTACTCCCCCGTCGCTCTTCCCTTCTGAGGCTGATCGTGTTGGCGATCCGGGAGGCACTTCCTCTCTTTTGCACTGGCATACCGCTCAGGGCCTTGGACACTGCTGAGGATAAGGTACATTCTGTGTACCTGATGGGCTTGATCTCAAAGAGGAGGCGAGATCACCTTATTGATCTCTTGCACCAAGCCTTTCAGCAGTCCGCCATACTTGCCGCCTATCGAAGGGTGGAGGATATTCGTGAGGACCCCGACGCTTGCGACCGCGAGAGGAAGCATACTTGGGAGGTTCGAAATGCTTGGAGAATCTTGGACAAAGTTAATTTTGAGTTTCTCAACCCATGCCCCACGTCTGAAGTCTTACCGTTGTAGTTGTGTCCTCTTTATTTTGTATGAACTTCTCAAAGTATGAATGATAAGTTTTATTATGTTTTTCCCTGTTTGCATGCCTTTCTCTGGGATTTCATCATTTTGCTATTTTTGTTGTTGATGCTTTTAATATGCAGGGTGCTACTCCATCCATTTTTTTTAGTGTACATCAAGTTTGGGCCTCACGTGTTCTGCACGCGGGGTTCCTTGATGGGGCCGTTCAAAAAATTTTCCCATGCCATATTTTCAGTGCACAATATCAGATGCAGAAAAAGGGCCTTGGAAATAGTTCCATCTCCCTGATTTTCGATGCCTTTCCCTCTTTTTTTTTGCCTTGGAAATAGCTTCATCATGCAAGATTTTCCGCGCATAGCACTTAATGCACTTCTTTATATATGAGGTTATAGCCTTCTTTTCCCTTCACACAGAGATTTATATATATATTTTTTTATTTTGGTGTAACTTGTCTTGAGAAACAAATGAGCGCCATGGCCTGCAATCGCCCTCATGCTCGTCGACAGCCATGGGAAGTTCCTATTGAGGAGATGATCCCCCGCTTTGCTGCTCGGTTGATGGATCCCCTCCTTACCGACGATGAATGCGACTCAGCAATGTATGAACTCTCGATCCGTAGGGGGTCCCCTCTCCCGATGGGTTCCCTCTGGCTCCGGATGATTCTTACGGCCGTGCTTGCCGACATCCCTTCTCACCCGGCAGAGATGACCCCGGCGATGCTTGATGCGGCTGAAGAGAAGCTCGAGGGTTTTCACGAAGCGTGCCTGATTACTCAGGCTTTGAAGGACTGCTCGATTCACTTGCTGAGCCAGATAAGGGCCCGGCGAGCTATTATGTTTGCTTTTGCGGACGAACATGGCACCAATCGATGGGGAGCGACTCCTCGCGAGAACCATCGCTTTGATGTGCTGGAGAAAGCAGAGAGAGAGATGGAGAGTTTTGTCCTCTGCTTCATTAACCCTTGTGCCATTGATCCCGTGTTTGGTGACCTTTTCCCGTTAGCGTAGCATTTTTAAATTAGTCCTTCTTTTTGTATGCTTTATGTTGAACTTCCATGTAGGCTCGGTACTCGTATGTATGTTTCCGCTTGCATGAATAAATTTTGTGTTCCTTTTGAAAACTTCCTTCAATTATCAATACTGTTGTCATGTCGCATGCACATTAAAGCTTCGAATTTTATTTCTTTTTCGGATATTCATATGATTGCGAACACATGCCCGATAGGATAATCATCGGAAGGTTTTTCGTTGCTTTTCATACCAGGTTATGTGAGCGCGTTTTAGATCGATTTTGTTGTCGATCGGAAGCCCATTTATATGGTCTCGAGCGTGTATGTCCTATTTCCAAGGTTGCGGTCGCGAAAGTGAGCTTACATGGCCTGATAGGGCGACGCGTGGCGAACATATTGTCGTGCGAAAAAAAGGGTTCGGCCGTAAATTCTCGGAGAGGGAGTTGGCTTCTAAGGCGCTGAGCGAGCTTCAGGCGAGTCTTAGGCCAACAAAGCGTATGAACTCTGGCGGGTGCTTCAAGAGTCTATCAAGGAGGTGGTGGCTCTCGATAAAACCGCCACGTTCACTCGTGAGAGGGTCGAGGCTCATAAAGCCACCGAGAAAGAACTCGACGCTCAGCTTGTTTCGTATCAGGCTCAGCAAGCTCAGGCGGAGGCTCGTCTTCTGGAGATCTTGCGTCATGAAGCCGTGGCTCAGCAACAGAACGATGAGCTGGTAAAATTATTGCACCACCCGCCGGTTTGAGGACTTGTATCTTTTCTCCCTTTTTTTTTGTACATACTCATGGATAAGAGTATTTTTCTTTTGTTTCTTTCATGAATTGTACTTTGTATCCATTTTGGCTTATGAATAAAAGATACATTTTTCTCAATGGTGTGTCCCCCTTTTATTGAATGTATTCTGCGGATATTCTATCTTGATCTCCCTGCAGGACAGTGATGGCTTAGGATTCAGGGTTAGGATCTGCTTCCTAAGGCTTTTGCATTTTATGAGCCATGAGGGTCTCGTAAAGAGTTTTTCTCCCTACAGGTCGAGAGGATCCCATAGGTGTAAGCTCTTCTTAAGAATCGTGAGGATTCTTAAAAGGGTTTTCTCTTGAGAGTCGTAAGGATCTCTCAAGAGAGTTTTTCTTCCTTACAGGTCGTGAGGACCTGCAAGTGTTGGATGTGGTCACCCTTATCCGCGTTTCACGGGGCCAGGGGGCTGCTCCAGGTATCGTAGTTTAAAGACATCGCGGTCAAGGTTAAGGACCTCATAGTTCTTGGATTTAAGGACTCCACAATCCGATGTTAGTTTTAAGACATCACGGTCAAGGTTAAGGACCTCATAGTCCGTGGATTTAGGGACTCCACAGTCCGATGTTAGTTTTAAGACATCACGGTCAAGGTTAAGGACCTCATAGTCCGTGGATTTAAGGACTCCACAGTCCGATGTTAGTTTTAAGACATCACGGTCAAGGTTAAGGACCTCATAGTCCGTGGATTTAGGGACTCCACAGTCCGATGTTTGGTTGTAGGGACCCGTCACCTCTTTGAAGACGTTGAGGAATTACAACGCCAGGTATCAAAGGAGTGAAGAGATGTACCCTTAAACCAAGGCAGAATCTGTAGGGAATCGGGGTGGTTGATCGTTAGTTTTAAGACATCACGGTCGAGGTTAAGGACATCATAGTCCGTGGATTTTAAGGACTCCACGGTCCGATATTTGCTCTGGATTCTTCACACGGGTTCACTGTCGTGCTTGGTGAGGACCAGGCTCCGCTCTGGGCGTTTTCCGCGGGGTCAAAGAGTGACGTTATCCGCGTTCCACGTAACCAGGAATTTTGCACTAGATGCTTCACACGGGTTCACTGCCGTGCTCGGCGAGGACTAGGCTCCTCTCTGGACGTTTTCCACGGGGTCAAAGAGTGATGTTATCCGCGTTCCACGTAACCAGGAATTTTGCACTAGATGCTTCACACGGGTTCACTGCCGTGCTCGGCGAGGACTAGGCTCCGCTCTGGACGTTTTCCACGGGGTCAAAGAGTGACGTTATCCGCGTTCCACGTAACCAGGAATTTTGCACTAGATGCTTCACACGGGTTCACTGCCGTGCTCGGCGAGGACTAGGCTCCGCTCTGGATGCTTCACACGGGTTCACTGCCGTGCTCTGTGAGGACCAGGATCCGCTCTGGATGTTTTCCACGGGGTCAAAGAGTGACGTTATCCGCGTTCCACGTAACCAGGAATTTTGCACTAGGTGCTTCACACGGGTTCACTGCCGTGCTCGGCGAGGACTAGGCTCCGCTCTGGATGCTTCACACGGGTTCACTGCCGTGCTCTGCGAGGACCAGGATCCGCTCTGGACGTTTTCCACGGGGTCAAAGAGTGACGTTATCCGCGTTCCACGTAACCAGGAATTTTGCACTAGATGCTTCACACGGGTTCACTACCGTGCTCGGCGAGGACTAGGCTCCGCTCTGGACGTTTTCCACAGGGTCAAAGAGTGACGTTATCCGCGTTCCACGTAACCAGGAATTTTGCACTAGGTGCTTCACACGGGTTCACTGCCATGCTCGGCGAGGACTAGGCTCCGCTCTGGATGCTTCACACGGGTTTACTGCCGTGCTCTGCGAGGACCAGGATCTGCTCTGGACGTTTTCCACGGGGTCAAAGAGTGACGTTATCCGCGTTCCACGTGACCAGGAATTTTGCTAATTGTATCCGCATTTCACGGGATGGAGGTTTGACTGTTGGCGATATGTATACCACCGAGCCATGGAACTGGGAGTTGCCGCTGTTCCGCTTAGCTTGAAGTTGTGTCCGTTGTTACGAGATGAATGTTGGGACGATCTCTAGGTCGCTTGTGGCCCATCGAGATTTAGCTTCTTTCTTTGGTGAAACCCTGGGGGGGAAGTATGTTCCCTTTTTGTTTACGCCCTTGAATTGTGTACAGGGTGTGATGGAACATCACCTGTAGGGCATAAATTTTATTTTTACATCATATTTTTATTCTTTCCGCGATGCTCTATCATTTCAGCTTTTTATATCGCGAAAATCGCGATTGCCCAATCATTTTGGCTATTTTTCACGGTGCCCAATCATTTCGGCTATTTATTTTATTTTTACTCGTTGTTTTTTTATTGCGAGTTGCCCAATCATTTCGGCTGTTTATTTTGTTTTTACTCGCTGCTTTTTATTGCAAGTTGCCCTATCATTTCGGCTATTTTCATGCATACATTTTTACTTGTTGCTTTTTATTGCAAGTTGCCCCATCATTTCGGCTATTTCGTATGCATGTGTGGCTCGCTAGCTTTTTCGCTGCAAGCTTGGATTTTTAGATACCGATTTCGGCATCAGCACCGCTACAACTGGGATGTTGCCAGGAGCGAATCATCATTTGCCTCTGTCGATGTTGAACAAAGGGGGCTTAGTAAACAGGGTTAAGGGTCCTGTCGACCAAGGCTTTTGACTTCATGATCCGTAAGGGTCTCACGAAGGTATTTCTCCCTACAAGTCGTGAGGATCTTGCAGGTGTATTTTCTCCTTAGGGATCGTGAGGATTCCTAAGTGTGTGTTCCTCTGTAAGTCGTAAGGATCCTACAAGAGGGCTTTTTCCTTATGGGTCGAGAGGACCTACAAGGGTTGTACTTTGCTGGGGAAATGTTTATTCGTGCCCGTGGATTGTATACAAGGGTCAGTATTGAGCCTCTTGTAGGGCAATATTGAAGGTTGTGGAGGATTGCTTAAGCACAGGTTTAGGTCTCTGTAACTTAAGACTTTCAAATCTTATGAGCCGTGAGGGTCCCATAAGAGAGTTCTCCTTGCGAGTCGTGAGGATCTCGTAAGTGTACTTTCTCCTTAGGGATCGTGAGGATCCCTAAGTGTGTTGCTCTTTTGTGAGTCGTAAGGATCTCATGCAGGTGGTTTCTCCTTACAAGGTCGAGAGGACCCTATAAGTGTCTTTTAACGAGGTTGCGCCCTTTCGGGTTTTCACAAACACTCGCCGGTAGTCCTGCTGTTTTTACTCACGGAGCCCTTTTGGGTTTTCATCCGTGCCCATTTTGCTCATGGACATACCGTTTTTTTTATTCTTTTTCTCTTTTTTTTACAAGGTCGCGCCCTTTCGGGTTTTCACGAACACTCGCCGGTAGCCCTGCTATTTTTACTCACGGAGCCCTTTCGGGTTTTCATCCGTGCCCATTTTGCTCATGGACATACCGTTTTTTTTATCATCATTTTTTTTATATTTTTCTTTTTCTTCCTTTTTTTTTATCTCATCAGCCTAAGGATGCTGCGGTAGTAGTTTAGGGACGTTTCGGTCCGTCGTTAGTTTAAGGACATTTCGGTCCGTCGTTAGTTTAAGGATGTTTCGGTCCATCGTTAGTTTAAGGACGTTTCGGTCCATTGTTAGGGGAAGGCCGGCTGTTTCTTGTAAAGTCTAAGCTTAGGAAGATATCGAGCGGACATAGTCGTCGTCATCTATCATTGACCCAGGCTGTGGCTCATTAAGCATAGTATTTCTTTAAGAAGCGGCCGTTTATTGGCCTGAAAGGCCTTTCACCGTGCATGTCCATGAGTAGATAGGCTCCACCCTGGTAGACCTTGTCTATGATGTACGGGCCTTCATAGTTTGGCTCAAATTTTCCCCGCTTGGCACGATTGGGGATCATAGGTCTTTTGACCACTAGTACGAGTTCGCCTTGGCGGAATGTCCTCGGCCTGGTCAATCTTTCGTACGAGCGCGTCATCTTTGCTTTGTAGGCTTCTAGATGTTGTTGCGCTATGAGCCGGATTTCATCGAGGGCATCAAGCTCCTCAAGCCGAAGGTGAGCATTTTCTTCGTCTGTCAGCTCGTAGTGGACTGCCATTCGTAGAGAGGGTAACTCTATCTCGAGGGGGAGCACTGCTTACGTCCTAAATACCAACGCGTACGGCGTTGTGTTTGTGGCTGTCTTGAATGTAGTTCGATAGGCCCAAAGGGCTTCTTGCAGCCTCTCGTGCCAGTCTCTCTTATTCCGGGACACCGTCTTTTTTATGATCTTCGTCAAGGTCTTATTAAAGGCTTCGGCCAGACCGTTGGCTCGTGGATTGTAAACTGAAGAATATCTCCAGTCTATATTGTGCTGCTGCGCGAAGCGGCTAATCTTATGGCTTCTGTAGGCTGGCCCATTATCAGAGATAATCCGCCGTGGGGTTCCGAACCGATAGATGACATGCGTCTTGAAGAAGTGGAGGATATTCTCCGTCTTCACTTCCCTCAGTGGTATTGCTTCTGCCCATTTGGAGAAGTAATCAGTTGTCGCCAGGATGAAACGATGTCCCCGGGACGATGCTGGCTCGATGGGGCCGACTATGTCAGTCCCCCACATTTCGAATGGCCAGCTGGCCACCGTTGGGTGTAGTGGATTCGGATGTTGGTGGATAAAGTCTCCATGAATCTGGCACGAGTGGCATCGCTTCGCATACTCGAGGCAGTCCTGGATCATCGTGGGCCAATAGTAACCCATCCGTTTAATTTTTAACTTCATCTTTGAGCCTGCTTGGTGAGAACCGCAAAGTCCGTCGTGAACTTCCTGAACGACTCTTTCTGCTTCGTCAGGTCCTAAGCGTCTCAGCCATAGAGGATCAAACGATCTCTTGTATAGAGTATCGTTGACGAAAGCGAAAGATAGAGCTCGTTTCATGAGCTGATGTCTTAAGGACGCTTCTTCGGGCATTCGGTGGGACTTAAAGTAGTCTATGAAGACTTCCCTCCAGTCCTCGGCCTTCTCATGGCCTTTTATTTGTAGAGTCGTCTGCTCAGTCTCTCCCTTTTCTTCATATGATTCCGGAGGTATTTCCGTTGGGGCGAGCACCCGACGACTTTGTACCACGATTCTTACATCATCGAGGTTTTCGTCAGCCAGCTCTTTAGCAAGTTTGGCCAACGCATCTGCTTTGCTGTTTTCCGCGCGCGGTATGTTCTCCAAAGTATAGGAGGGAATTTGGGTCAATAGTTGTTGCACCTTTTCGCCGTACTTCACCAACTCCGGTTTGCACGTTTGGTAGTCACTATTTACTTGACTAACGACCAGTTGAGAATCCCCGTATATAAGGAGGTCTTCAATTCCCATGTAGATGGCGATCTCGAGGCCTGCTATCAGAGCTTCGTATTCAGCTTCATTATTTGTCCTCGGCTCTGTTAAGGAGAAGGCGAAGCGCATTATCCCTCCTTGTGGAGTTACAAAGATGATGCCTATCCCCGATTTGATCATCGGGATACCTTGTTTCCGTTTCTTTACGGAGGACGCTCCATCGAAATAGAGTTCCCATCGGGTACTACCGCCGCCAATCGCATCAAATGCATGCTCGTCTGGCAAATCACAGTTCAGAGGCGAATCGGCCGGTATCGGGTGCTCAGCGAGGAAATCGGCAATGGCCTGGCCTTTCATTGCCTTGAGAGGTTGATACGTTATCGAGAACTCCATCAAGAGCAGGGCCCATTTAGCGAGTTGTCCCGTCAATATGGCTTTTGATATCAAGTATTTAAGGGGATCCATCTTTGAAATGAGACGGATTTCATGCGCCAACGCATAGTGCCTGAGCTTTGTTATCGCAAAGATCAGCGCCAGGCAATGTTTTTCAATGGGGGAGTAGTTACTTTCTGCCCCCAGCAGAACTCGACTTAAGTAGTAGAGTGCTCTTTCTTTCTTTTGATCGTTCTCCTGTGCCCACAATGCGCCTAAAGAACCTTCGAGGGCGGTTGTATAAAGAATGAGAGGCTTTCCCTTAACCAGAGCAGCCAACACCGGCGGGTTCTGCAGGTATTGCTTGATCTCGTCTAGCGCGCCTTGGCGTTTGTGATCCCAAACGAATGGGGTTCCCTTCTTCATCAGGTGACTGTAAGGACGGAACTTTCCGGAAAGGTTGGCTATAAATCGCCGTATGTACGCGAGCTTCCCTTGGAGAGACCGCAGCTGTTTGAGAGTTCTTGGCGGAGGCATTTCCATGATCGCTTTAATCTTTGACGGATCTATTTCAATACCTCGGTGTCGAACAATGAATCCCAGGAATTTGCCTGAGGAGACTCCAAACGCGCATTTGAGGGGATTCATTTTCAAATTATATTGCCGAAGGCGTTGAAATACAGTCTCCAGGTGCTTTAAATGCTCTTCGTATGACATGCTCTTTATTACGAGGTCATCGATATAGCACTCGACGATGTCATGTATGATGTTGTCGAAAATCTTTGTCATGGCCCTTTGATAGGTAGCGCCAGCGTTCTTTAGTCCAAAGGGTATAACCTTGTAGCAGAATATACCCAAAGGGGTCCGGAAAGCGGTGTGCTTCTGGTCTTCGGGATGCATCTTTATCTGATTGTATCCTGACGAACCGTCCATAAAGGAGAAAACCTCGTGAGTGGATGTGTTATCTATCATTAGCTCGGTTACTGGTACTGGGAAATCGTCCTTTGGACATGCTTTATTGAGATCCCTGAAATCTACGCATATGCGTACCGTCCCATTCTTCTTCATTACCGGGACGATATTGGCGATCCAGTCGGGATATTGGACTTCTTGGATAAATCCAGAATCGATCAGCTTCTTGACTTCGGCGTTGATGCTCATTTCAAGCTCGAGTCGTATCCTTCTTGGCGCCTGCTTGACTGGCTTGATATCTGGGGATATTGCTAATTTATGCACAGCAATCTCCGGATCTAATCCTGGCATCTCGGAGTAGTTCCACGCGAAGCAGTCTTTATGTCGTAGAAGCACGTTCTTTAACGCAGCCATCCTTTCTTCAGATAGCAGCTCGCTGACAAATGTCGGTCGCGGGTCATCTGCCGATCCCAACTCAATCTTCTTGAGGTTATTTGCAGTAGTATGTATACCATCTTCCAGTTCTTTCGGAGCTGGCGGAAATTCTGAGATCACCTCATCATCGCTGTTCTCAAAGCACCGGGGAAGGTCATCCATATTCTCGGGCTCTTCTTTTAATATCGTAATCGTATAACAGGTGCGAATCCGCTCCCAGGAATGAGGTGGATCCGGTTCTGCTCTTACGGCCTTGGGTTCATGCTTTTGTGGCGGCGTTACCCTCCAGCCGTTGGATAAAGCAAATCTGCCCTGTTGGTATTGGTCCTCAACCCAGTTCTTAAAGGTGAAGCAGTCTTCGATAGGGTGTCCTATGGCTCGGTGATAAGAGCAATAGCTCGGATGAGAAGCCTTGCTAACTTGCTCAGGGTGCTTAAGCTCTGGAAGCGCAATCATTTGATGTTTTAAAGCTAGCTTGAGTAACCTCTCCGTCTTGTCTCGGGGGAAGGAGTACACTCGACTCAATTTCTTCATGAGGGACAAATCAGAGCCGTGCAATGCCCGATCACGTAACCCTCTAATCCTGCGTCGTTGTTGTCGGCTCCTCTTTCCGCTTCTTGATTTATTTCCGTCTTTGCATCGGGCCTTTCGTACAACGGGTTGACAAAGACGAACATCTTTGTCTTTTGCAGCCTGTTGAAATAGACGTTGCGTCCTGGCCTTCTCGTAGATGGCCATTTCGCGGTTTTGGTCTTCCCGAGCTTTCTGACCCACTTTCCTGATAGGCTTGTCCATTCGTTCTTCAAACGACGGACTCGGCGCTTCAATCGCGGGGTCTAGTTTTGATGAGGGGTTGGCATCTCCTAACAGGGCGTCTTCTTCTTCATCAAAGGTATATATGGCGTAATTACTGTGGGCCCGTCCCCGTTTTCCGGTTCTCGCGTATCCAAGCCCAAGTGTTTCCATTTTTCCGTTGGGCAATTTGTGTTGAGTCCCAGGGACATCCCAAATCTTGTTGTAGAACCGAGCCTGCCGAACAGTCTGTTTTAAGGGTACTCGCTGGCGCTTCAATAACTTCTTTAATCCATTTGTATAGTATCTGGGCAGACGGATGGGTCGGAGCCTGTCGAGTGTAACATCCGTGCCATGCCAGATCTCTTTCTCTATTTTCGACTCTGAGGATCGGTAGAATAGGATTAACTTCTCACCCTTTTGTCTGGGAGGGATGTAAAATGTTTGCAGGTCCTGCACATTGTGAGCTTGAAGTGCGTCGAGATCCTTGTAGTGTTCTCGCGGCACCACGGTGATTTGCAAACTCTGATCATCGTTAGGGGGTGCTTGTATTGACGGCCGATTAGAGAACACGGCATTAACCTCATCTTCCGAGTCACTTCCGAAGACCAACATGGGGGCGGACGTCCCCGGGTTGTTGCGTTGAGACGGCCCGGCATAAACTATCTCTTCCTCTTCTTCGGTATCGCTCCCGAAAACAGGGATAGTGGCGGCGGTTTTGTTCTCTGGGCTGTGACACCTTTCTGTATCCTCGCAATCTGGCAAAAAGTACTTCGCATCTTCGTATTTGTGGACTTCGTTCACGGAAAATGGGTTCAACTCACCTGTTACGGTATACTCGAAACCATCCTTAAAGTACTTCATACACTGATGTTGCGTAGAAGGGATGATGTTGTACTCGTGTAGCCAAGGACGGCCGAGCAAGGCGTTGTAGCAGGTCTTGGCGTCAATGACATGGAATTTGATGTCTGTGACGAGGAGTCCAAAGCGTAATGTTAGTATCACGGATCCGAGAGTCCGTGACGATTGTGAATCGAAACTGGAGATAGTAATTTTGTCACGAGCGAGGTGTTGCATACTCATGCAGACTTCCTTCAACACCCGAACATTAAGGAGATTGACGGAGGATCCATTATCCACCAGGATCTTGCCTATCTTGATATCATGGCAGTATCCAGAGACATATAGGGGACGGTTGTGGTCGCACGTCCCGAGAAGGAGGTCTTCGTCACCGAAAGTGATGTCGGCCGTATGCACTTCCTCCAATTCATCCTTCATCCTTTCAGTGGCGAGGAAGGCTTGGAACTGCTCAGTTTCTTGTAACGCCTTAATTAGTGAGTCTCGCGCTTCTTTTGATAATAGAAGGGCATCGAGAATGCTAAGCTGAGAAGGTAGCTTTCTTAGGTGCGCTAGGATGTTGTAGTCCACCTTACCCTTCCTGGGAGGGTCTTTGGTGGTCAGTTCTTTCATGACCCAGTCATCTAAAGTGATATCCTCAGTGACCTTTTCCTTTCCCTTATCTTTTCTACTCGCGGGCCCGAGATTCTTTTCTGGGAGTGTGCGATTGCGCAGCTGAATGTTCTCGCAGGCTTCCGATTTCTCCTCTTTCCCTAAAACAGATTCTTTAAAGAGAGGGCCCAGAGCCATTTCTTCATCCGAGTCGCTCCCAAAGGTGAGAACTTGTGACCCCCCGGCGTTAACCATGTAACAGCTGCCAGTAATTCTGTTGCGCCCGTCGACGGTGCTTCTTCGTTCCCGACGAATCTTGCGTTTCATGCGCTTAAAATGTTGTCGATAAGCAACATATCCTTGCCACCATATCTTAAAGGCGTCGCACTCCTCCGTGGGGTGTGAAATTTTCCGATGATATGCGCAATAATCAGGGTGCCTCTCCACACCGTTAAGCGTGTTTTCTTCCGAGGGTGGTAGCTTCATTCCCATTGACATGGCTTTGGCAAACCTTTTTCTCGTCTTGAATATCTTCTTGTCTGCCTCGGATGCTTTTCGATCTGGCGGAAGCACTTCAACTCTTTCGTTCAGTCGCCCGCATTTGGTTCCTTCTGACGCTGCCATCTCACGCTCCTGATCCGCTTTACTCTTTAGACGAATCTCGTTTAGAAAGGCATTGATCATTTCATTTGTTGGCCATGCACGCTCTGGTTTAGGCTCCGTCTCCAGCTTCTTAATGCCAGGAGTTTTCCCATCATCGGTAAACGAGTGGGAGATTACGTTACAACTCGCCACATATCCTTCGGATTCATCCGACGAGCTCTCTCCGTCATCTCCCTCTTGAAAGATGTGGTTGAGGAATTCTTGCAGTGTGACAGGAGTTCGCGCCTTTTGGTTGTACTCTTCCAGTGCGTCGATTTGCTTCTGCAAGTTCGTGTACTCGTCTCCAAGCTTCACGGGCTTCTTGGATTTCTTCTTCTTTTTCTTTGAAGATTTTGACGGTTGGGCGTAAGTATTTGGGCCATTATCGCGAGTCTTCGTAGTTGGACGGGGCTTCAACATCTTTTCGATAATTTGAGCTTCAAGAGGGTCCTTCCATTCGATCGCAGGGCACGCATGAAGGTCTCTCAGCATTCTTTTGGTTTTAGTTGATAGCATGACCTCCCATGGAACTTCTTCAATAAAGGAATAGGTTGTCCCCGGTGTATCTGCTTTCTTAGGAGTATGTGGCTGCGGTGGGTTCACCTTCCACTTTTCGGACAGTATAAACTTCCCCTGGAGGTACTGATCTTCAATCCATCCTTTGAAGACGAAGCAATCTTCAATCGGATGACTTACCGTTTGATGGTAAGGACAATAATTAGGGTTATTCACCTCGGTGGGTTGCGGCGGTCGCCTTGGATTTGGTAGGTTTATAAGTCTGTTGCGCATTGCCAGCTCGAATAACCGTTTCGTCTTGTCTCGTGGGAACGAGTAGGGACGCTTCATCTTCTCGTTATAATACCGGCGTCTTTCTTCCAGTTGATCTGCCGGTTTCGGGGCGTCAGGTTGCTGTTGGGCATTCGCGACGAAGGTTGCCCTTCCTTTACCCTTGTCATTCCGAGGTTCCGACTTCGGGGGAGGTGGTCTATGACCCATCTGGTCCATCTGAGCCAACTTGTCGATTAAAGCCTGGAATGCGGTTGGCTTAAAGAACATCATAAACTGGGAGATAGTTGCGTGAGGGTCTAGGGTTCCCACGAACATGCCCACTGCAGGTGCTTCCTCAATGCGTTGCTCGCATCTCGACCACAAATTCCGCCAGCGTATAGCATACTGGACCCAGGTTTCGCCTGGTTTTACCCTGGCGTTAATCAATGCTGTTATTGGAGTGCGTTCGCTGGCACTTGCGAATCGCTGAGTGAATAACAGCTCCATTTCAGCGAACGTCTTGATAGAATCGTTCGGGAGTTCCGAATACCATTCGAATGCTGTTTCTGATAAGCTGCCCACGAACTGGCGAAGCAACAGTTTATCATCACCGCCGGTGTTACTGCAGAGGGCCTAGAACTGGGCAACATGTTGATGGGGATTGCTGGTCCCCTTATACACATGGAATTTTGGTATCGTATAGCCCGGCGGGTATTTGATTTGGTCGTACCAGCTTGGATACGGCCGGCCCGTCTTCACGACTTGACCAGCTGCCTCAGCCGCATGATGAACCCGGATTTGCTGGGCTATATAGTCAACCAAATCAGCCTTAGAGATTGCCTCCTCCTTGGCCGTTGAGAGGGTCGGCGGTGGATTTAACGTTTCTCCTCGGTCGTCTTCAAGAACGATTGGGGGATCCTCGGCAGGTAGGTCCTGCTGGATCATCATTCCTATCATATCTTGGAAGAGAAGGCCCATACGCTGTATGTTGGCTGCTTGTTCAGCAGCCTCTTTGTCCTTTTTCTCCAGTATCCGGCGAAGGAATTCAGCGTCGGTTTCTTCCTCCTGGCGTGCGTCTGAGGACGTTTCTAGGTTTTCTTTTGGCCCGGTAAGCGCGGCCATAGCATTCATCATTTCTTGGAGCTTTTGCTGTTGCTCCTGAGCTTTGGTCACAGACCGTGTAAGCGGTCTATGACCCGTGGACGCACGGCTGTCTTCTTTTCCTGACGCCATGTATACGGTGTGGACCATCATGCCCCCAGACTTAGGGCATCTGGGCTTAGTGCTATTAGTTGTCGTTGCAGGCTGGGGGATCTTCTCTGGCTTCCTCCTTTTATGAGCCATGGAGGTTGAAGGGGCCATTGAGGTGGGTGTCCAGACATCCTTTCGGGGTTTAGCCTGGTGACCAGCTTCCGGTTGGATTTTCAGCTTCTTGTGCTGGCGGGAGAAGCTTGGATCGATGATCGAGTCTCGGGCCTGCCGCCAAACCTTATAGATTTTGGAAGACAGCCGCTGAGGGGATCGGGGCTGTTCTGATTTTATTTCCACAACCTTTTTTAATGGGGGAGGGGACTTCTTTAGCACTACAGTAGGAGAATTCCTTCGCACCTTATTTAGCATCTTGAAGTTGTTCCCAGTTGGAACAGCAGCATTAACTTCTGCCATCGGGGCTGATGGAGTTAGCCCGGAGGGGGAGTTGCCCCCAGCCTTCCTTACTCGGCGCCAATGGCGACGTCGAGCGTGTCGAGCGGACGGCGTTGGTTCAGCGGTGAGAATGGCTTCGTCTTGCCCCCTGTGTAGGTAGGGGGTCGCTGCTGGTGTTAGCCTGTCAAAGACCGATGTCCTTTGGGTAGCAGGAGCGGGAGCTGGGGCCGTCAATCTTGTAAGGACCGACTTTTTGGCCGGGGAAGCCGCCTTGGCGATTTCGGGAGCAGGACCGGTCACTTTCTTAGAAGCAGCCTTCTCTGGGATTGTAGGTCCCAAGATGGGTCCACAGGATTTCTGGCCCAATCTAGAGAAGACTGAGGCGCTGATATTGGGCGACCCGTTAAGAGGAGCCGCGGCAGGGGTAAGACGATCAAAGACCGACTTCTTGGGAGCTTCCTTTGTCAGCATCGGCGTCGCGAAGCTTGTTGGGGGGAGTATAGTCCCAAAGAACAATCCGGTAGTGGCCTGAGTCACCTGGTCCACCGGCATTGTGAATAACGAAGCAGCTTGGGGTCCGTAGGCTATACCTCCTGGCGAGGCAAAGCATTGGTCGCAATTGCAGTCTGAGCAGTTGGAGAATTTCGCAAAAGTAGAAGCCATCGATCCTTTGCTTTCTGCAATAAGCAAGACGCCAATTCTTAGTATCCTGAAACCCAAGGGCAACCATTAGCGAACCGCGATTGGTTCGCGAATCACGACACACGAAGTGTGGAGTGGAAAGAGGAAAAGGTCCCACCGGGCGTGCCAGAATCTGTTCGCCTCCGAATGGCGGCCGAGACATGGGCGTCTCGCCTGAGATTCGGGGCAGATGCTAATTGGTGCTATCCGTCCACCTCTCTGAAGATGCCAAGTTGATTTATGGCACCATGTATCGAAGGTTTAAATGGATGCGGCCAATATAGCAGACTTCGTCAGATTCCCCCTCGTTTGAGGGGTTTTGATTGTGGGGACGCTCTTCCCTGCAGGCGCAAGCCCCTGCAGTTAATTACGCTACCGCATCGCGGTAACAACTTTCTTCTTCTCCAGATGGTCACTTCGTGTCGTGTGTGTTTATTTTATGTTTTGTTGCCCGTGGATTGTTTACGGAGACTGAGTTATGTTGTCGCCCGTAGGGCGTGGACTAGTCTAAATCCGTATTATCTTAGATTTGGGTTTGGGAGTTTGATTTGAGGATACGTTAGCCATACTTGAGGCTAAGATCAACTCAAACATTTGTTAAGGATACGTTAGTCTAACTTTGAGACTAAGATCAACTTAACGGGATCGTTTAGATCCGTCAAAAGAGCATTTAGGCTCCATTGTTCCAATTTAGGGACGTAGTAGTCCATTGAAGGTATGGCCGTCAGGACCCATCACCTCTCTGACGACGTTGAAGGATTACAACGACAGATGTCAGAGGAGTTCAGAGATGTACTCTCGAACCAGAGTTAATTGGGGGAGATTCATAGTCCAGCCTGTTTGGAGGTTTAAGGATACGTTAGCCATCTTGGAGGCTAAGATCAACTTAAACGGGATCGTTTAGATCCGACAAAAGAGCATGCGGGGCTTTATTGTTCCAGTTTAGGGACATGGTGGTCCGTTGCTAGTTTAAGGACATTGCGGTCCATGGGTAGTTTAAGGACATTGCGGTCCATTGTTAGTTTTAAGACATCTCGGTCAAAGTTAAGGACGTCGTAGTCCGTGGGTTTAAGGACCCCACAGTCCATTGCTAGTTTTAAGACATCTCGGTCAAGGTTAAGGATGTCGTAGTCCATGGGTTTAAGGACCCCACAGTCCATTGTTAGTTTTAAGACATCTCGGTCAAGGTTAAGGACGTCGTAGTCCATGGGTTTAAGGACCCCACAGTCCATTGTTAGTTTTAAGACATCTCGGTCAAGGTTAAGGACGTCGTAGTCCATGGGTTTAAGGACCCCACAGTCCATTTCAATGCGTGGTCATCGGGACCCGTCACCTCTTTGAAGACGTTGAGGGATTACAACGCCGAGTATCAAAGGAGTGAAGAGATGTACCCTGGAACCGGAGTGGATTAAATAGTCTTTGGCCCAATTTGGGATCAAGACCAATTAATTATGTTATGAGCCCATTAGCCCAGTTAATTACGAATTGAAGACTTATGGCCATCTTGGGCTAAGTCCAATCATGTCTGGAATATTGACTTCCTGTTGGTCCCTTGAAGGAGAGGCTTTGCCTCTATCCATTCGGCCAATTGGGCCAATGTCTAGTGTTAAACACTAAAGACGAATCAGTGTTGAACACTGGGAATAAGATTGATAAGTTAGAGTTTCAGCACTAAAAGATAGTTGGTGTTAAACACCAACAACCAGGCTTTCAAATTGGTGTTGAACACTAAAACAGACTAGTGTTAAACACTGTCAACAGGAGTCCCAAACTAGTGTCGAACATTACGGTAATCAGTGTTGAACACTGCAAATATAGTTCTGTGCTTAGTGTTACACTAAGGCCAAACAATGTTTTATCACTGAATTCAGGGGTTCCGTTTTAGTGTTAAACACTAAGGCAAGAGGGGTCACGTGGCAACACGTGAGAGCGCCCTCCCTGCACTTGTTCATCTGAGACTATGCATCTTTTAGAGCATCACGTGCCATCACGTGACGGGGATTCAAGCGCTTATGTGTTAAAGCTTCTGTCAAGGGTCACGTGAGTCACGTGAGGCACTGCCTCCAAAGGGCTTTCTGTAGATCTTTTGGGGGGGTCACGTGGTAACACGTGACCCTGCCTCTATGTATGTTGTTCGGAAGATCTGTTAATTTTTTTTTCCAGGAATTAAATTCCTCGTAGGGTTGAACCCTGACAATAATTTCAGAGGAATTAAATTCCTACTTTCTTTTGAAGATTTATACTCTGAATTTTCTGTAGGAATTAAATTCCTCATATATGTAAAAATTATGATTAAGGGAATTAAATTCCCGTTGTTTCAACAGAACTAAGTTCTTAATTAGGGTTAAACCCTGTTTCTTTTTGTTCTGGAGGAATTAAATTCCCATAACACAGGGTCAAGCCCTAATTTTATTTTAAAGGAATTAAATTCCTATAGTTCTGTGAGAATTAAATTCTCGTGCTTCCATTCCCTCTCTATGCTTTGGATCTGCATGGCAGGATCTCAACCCATTGAGAATTAAATTCTCAACTTCAAGGGGAGATGTGCACTTTATAGATCCTCTATCAAAGAGAGAAGAAATATGTCGTTCTGTTTTATATCAGAGTTAAACTCTGTTGAGAATTAAATTCTCTTTCTTTCAAAAAGCCTTCCCTTTCTTACCTAGGGTTTTCTTTTGCAGAAGATCCAAATTCCTCAAAGTATCAAGTCTCTCTCCCTTTTCTTCCCTCTGCGTATATATCTTTTCGTGTGTCTCTTGGCTCCTATTTATAGGAGAAGCAACCGAGTCAATTAGTTTTTGATGAATCTTTCATTGAGAGATTTGATTTGCATCCATCATTCGTTTTGGACCGTTGGATTATTAGGTGAATTTTATTCACCATTGGATTTCAAATCCAGGGATTCTCCTTTGTTATTTCTGTTCGATTTAAAGGGGAAATCTTTCCAAATTCGAGATTTTCCCATAGATAAATGATTTTTAATCACCTCTAAATCTTTAATTTAATCAGTTGCTTTTGGAAAGATTTGAGCGTTCTTTTCTCAGAATTTAATTCTGTTAACAAATGAGCTTTTGAAGTCGGTCACGTGTGGCCACGTGACCCTCGGTCACGTGTGGGCACGTGACCCCCTTGGAACGAGCCTTTTTCTTTCGTTCTGCGCTTTGTCTTCTGGTTGCTGCTTAACCGTCACGTGCCATCACGTGACCCCTGGTCACGTGTGAGCACGTGACCCTCGTCTGGACTCTTTTTCTTGATTTAACCGGAGAACAAGTCTGCTGCTTTTGAGTATCACGTGCCAACACGTGACCCTGGTCACGTGGGAGCACGTGACCTCTTTTGAAGCCTTCTCCTTGATTTGATCAGGGAACCGGTTTGCCTTTGAAGCCGCTTTTAATTGTCACGTGCCAACACGTGACCCAGGTCACGTGAGAGCACGTGACCCTTTCTGAAGCCCTTTTCTTTGATGTAATCGGGAAGCTGAATTTGCCTTGCTGATGCTTTTAGATGTCACGTGCCAACACGTGACTGCTGGTCACGTGTAAGCACGTGACCCTTTTCTGAAGCCTTTTCCATAAGCTTTTCTGATTTTAAATCAGGAAACAACGATGTCTTTAAACTACGGACTACAATGTCCTTAAACTCATGGACTACGATGTCTTTAACCTGGACTGTGGGGTCCTTAAACCCATGGACTACGATGTCTTTAACCTGGACCGTAATGTCCTTAAACTAACATTGGACCACCATGTCCTTAAACTGGTAATCGACCGCAATGTTCCTAAACTAAACAACAGAGGTCAAATGCTTTCTTGTTGGATCTAAATGATCCCGTTAAGTTGATCTTAGTCTAGAAATTAGACTAATGTATCCTTAACAAACGTTTAAGTCGATCTTAGTCTCAAACGAGGCTAACGTATCCTTAAACCCAACCCCCAAACCCAAAGCTAAGAAGATACGGATTTGGACTAATCCACGCCCTACGGGCGACAACATAAATTAGTCTCCATATACAATCCACGGGCAACCACGCACAAAACAAACACCCACGACACGAAGTGACCATCTGGAGAAAGAGAAAGTTGTTACCATGATACGGTAGCGTAATTAACTGCAGGGGCTTGCGCCTGCAGGGAAGAGCGTCCCCACAATCAAAAACCCCTCAAATGAGGGGGAATCTGATGAAGTCTGCTATATCGGCCGCATTCGTTTAAACCTTCGATACATGGTGCCATAAATCAACTTGGCATCTTCGGAAAGGTAGACGGATAGCAGCAAATAGCATCTGCCCCCAGATTCAGGTAAGACGTTTGTCTTCCCGGTTTCCGGCGGTAAACAGATTCTGGCACGTCCGGTGGGACCTTTTCTTCTTTCCACTCCACATTTCGTGTGTCGTGTTCGCGAACGAATCGCGGTTTGATATGGTTGCCCTTGGGTTCGAGGTACTAAGATTTGGTGTCTTGATGGGTGCAGAAAATAATGGCGTCTACTCGCGCGAAGTGTTCCAACTGCAATTGCAACTCACGCTCCGCCTCATCGGGAAGCATAGCTTATGGGCCCCAAGCGGCCTCCCTGTTCACGATGCTGGTGGAACAGGTCACTCAGGCCACCACTGGATTGTTTTTCGGGACCATGCTCCCGCCAACGAGCTTCAGCGCTCCTATACCAATACAAGAAGCTCCCAAGAAGTCGGTCTTTGATCGGCTTACAACTACTACGTCCTCTCTCAACGAGTCGTCCAGCTTCAGCGCCTCGGTCTTCGCCAGATTGGGTTAAAGTTCATGCGGGCCCATGATGAAGCCTGCAGTTCCGGAACAGGTTATTCCGAAGAGGATAGCCATCCCTGCTCCCGAAGTCGTCAAGACGGCTTCTCCTGCCAAAGGGTCGGTCTTCACAAGACTGACTGTTCCAGCTCCCACTCCGGCTCCCGCTCAAAAGTCTGTATTTAACAGGATAGACACTGCTGCTCGACGGACCT
This sequence comes from Agapanthus africanus, assembly GCA_030015575.1. Classification (NCBI taxonomy): domain Eukaryota; kingdom Viridiplantae; phylum Streptophyta; class Magnoliopsida; order Asparagales; family Amaryllidaceae; genus Agapanthus; species Agapanthus africanus. Next base: position 637,299,514 of record JASDDO010000014.1, on the reverse strand, counting down.
CGGTCTTCAAGAAGCTGGTACCAGCGACGCCTCACCAGAACAGGAGGCTTGACAAAGCCATCCCCATCACCGAACCAGCACCATCGGCTCGACACGCTCGACGTCGCCACTGGCGCCGACTAAGGAAGGCTGGGGCAACTCCCCCTCTGGGCTAACTCTACCAGCCCCAATGGTGGAAGTCAATGCTGCTGTTCCAACCGGGAACAGCTTTGAATTGCTGAACAAGGTGCGCAGGAACTCTCCTACCGCCGTACTAAAAAGATCTCCTTCACCCATGGAGAATGCACCGAAGGCGAAGCCGGAACAGCTCCCTCAGCGGCTATCCTCCAAAATCTACAAAGTCTGGCGATAGGTACAGGAGTCGGTGATTGATCAAGATTACCCTCGCCGATAGAAAAAGGTGAAGGTTCAACAGGAAGAGAACCGTCCTGTCAAGCCACAAAGGATGATAACTACCTGGGTGCCCGCTGCAACGGCCCCCTCAACGTCAACTGCTCAAAAGAGAAGGAGGCCAGAGAAAGTCCCTGTGAACGTGGCGGGCCACAAAGACGTTAAGCCCAAACGCCCCAAGTCTGGGGGCATAACGGTGCATACTGTTTATATGGCTTCCGGAAAAGAGAAAAGCCGCGCTTCGACGGGCCACCGACCGCTCACCCGATCCGTGACGAAACCCCAGGAACAGCAACAGAAGCTTCAAGAAATGTGGACGCACATGGCCGCACTCACCGGACCAAAAGAAAGCCCGGAAGCGTCATCAGAGCAGCGTCATGAACAAGAAACCGATGCTGACTTCCTCCGTAGAGTCCTTGAAAAGAAGGACAGAGAAGCAGCTGAACAAGCTGCCAATATAAAACGAATGTCGCTTCTCTTCCAAGACATGGTCGGGATGATATTACAGCCGGATCCTCTAGCTGAAGACCCTCCAATCATTATTGAAGACAACAGAGGGGAGACATCGAACCCTCTGCCGGCTCTGTCAGCAGCCAAAGAGGAAACCATTTCCAAGGCTGCTCTGGATGACTACATAGCTCAGCAAATACGAGCTCACCAGGCGAATGAAGCGGCTGGCCAAGTCGTTAAAACTGGGCGACCATATCCAGGCTGGTATGATCAAATAAGTTACCCGCCGGGATATACGATCCCTAAATTCCATGTGTACAAGGGGACAGGCAATCCCCATCAACATGTCGCTCAGTTCAGGGATCTTTACGGCAATACTGGAGGTGATGATAAACTTCTACTTTGCCAGTTCGTCGGTAGTTTAGCAGACACAGCTTTTGAATGGTACTCGGAGCTTCTCGACGACTCCGTCAAAACGTTTACAGAAATGGAGTTGCTATTCACTCAACGGTTCGCAAGCGCCAGTGAACACATCCCGATCACGGCATTGATCAACGCCAGAGTAAAGCCGGGAGAGACGTGGCTGCAGTATGCAATCCGGTGGCGGAACCTATGGTCGAAATGCGAACAACGCATAGAAGAAGCTCCTGCCGTGGGCATATTCATGTGGACCCTTGACCTTCAGTTGACTATCTCCCAATTCATGATGTTCTTCAAGCCGACCACCTTCCAGGCCTTGATCGACAAGCTGGCCCAAATGGACCGGATGGGCCATAGGCCTTTCCCTTCAAAAAGGGTTTCCGAAATGAAAAAGGTAATGGGAAAGCGACCGTTGTCGCCAACTCTCAGCAACAGCCGAGTAACCCAAGACCGTCTGTTCGTCAGAGCAGCAAGCCGCGATCCCTCGATGAGAAGTTGAAACGTCCTTACTCATTGTAGGGTGTTTTTCGTCACCCCATTGAGATGGGAATACGCGCACGCTTGTCAGGCGTACTACAGATTCCCCCTGCCTAGGGTAGGCCGGGGTTTAATGATTGTGGGGATCCGAATCTCCGGCGGCCGCGGACTAAGCTGCCGTTAATTACCCCTCGCCTTTGGGGCGAGGGAACCTCCGATTAACGGGTTAAATTGGTCATGCGAACTCAATGTGCAGTGTGCGTGTGTTTTGTTTTGAAAGGGGGTTTTGGATATATCGAGAGCCACGCAGAGTTTTTACGGGGGTCCCGCTACCCGGATAGCGGGCTGGGGGTCAAGGGGGCTAGCAGCCCCCTTGCGGGGTTCAGGGCAGCGCCCCGGCCCGAAAATTTTTTGGAGGGGGAGAATGTGGCGGAGTATGTATATGTGTGAATTTGTATACATATGCATATGTATATGTATGTACATAAAAAGAGGGGGGAAAGGCATCCAAGGGATGCATGGGGGCCAGCGCCTTGAGCGCTGTGCGCTTAGGTGCTGTGCGCTCAGGCGCAAGCGCGCCACGTGTCGGCACGTGGGCGCTTTGCGCATGAGCGCTGCGCGCAGGTGCGCAAGCTCGCGCGCGCGCCACGTGTCGGCACGTGGGCGCTTTGCGCAACGCGCGTTGCGCGCAGGTGCGCAAGCGCGCGCGCCACGTGTCGGCACGTGGGCGCTTTGCGCAATGCGCCACATGTCGGCACGCGGGCGCTTTGCGCACTTGCGCAAGCGCGCAGGTGCGCAAGCGCGCGCGCGCCACGTGTCGGCACGCGGGCGCTTTGCGCGATGCGCCACGTGTCGGCACGCGGGCGCTTTGCGCACGTGCGCAAGCGCGCAGGTGCGCAAGCGCGCGCGCCACGTGTCGGCACGCGGGCGCTTTGCGCACTTGCGCTGCGCGCCGGAAAGGACAAGAGGCTTTTAGCCTGAAAAAAAGATTTCTCAAAAGAGAAATCAGAGAGGAGTCGGGCTCCTGAATGTGTTTTGGGTTTAATTGAAGTGGTTCTTCTTCTTCCTCCTGTTGCTTGCTGGATCTTGAAGATCAAGAGATGTGGGATTTCAAAATCTTTTCTTTTTGAGATCTGATGGAAGATCTGAGTTCCCCTTGATGGGTTTTGTGGTGAAAACTAATTTGTTTTATAAAAATGAGAGTAGAACTCTTGATTTAATTCAAAAGAAAGAAGAAGGTTTTGGAACCTTGAAGAAGAAGAATAGATCTCAGATCTGGAAATTTTGTAGAGAGAATGAAAAGGTATCCTTTTTTTATTCATCATCTTGCCTTATATAGGCTTACATATTTGCATATAGCCCCTTGGGCTTCACAAAAATGGCATTTTAGCCATCCCATGGCTCATGTGCCACTTCATTTTTGCACATAAGCCATGGGCTTACAAAATATTGGCTTTATGCCCATTTTGCATACATTTATGTATAAAAAATTACATAAAAATTATTTATTACATGATCTATATTTTAGCATGGAGGAGGCTGGCCGCGGGCTCGACTTGGGCATGGGCTCGCTTGACCTGGGCTTGGGCCCACCTGGCTTGGGGTTGACCTTGACTTTGACTCGGTCAACGGGGGTGTAAATTTTTACCCCAACAAAGTGCCCCCCATCAATAAATGCACACCGCACATTTGAGTTATGTGCATGAAATTGATGGATCTTGAAGCTGAACTTCGAGGTGGAACATCATTCCGGAGGCGAAGCATCATCCCGGGGAGCATGATTCCTGAGGATCGGAGCATCATTCCGATTCGCGGAGCATAATTCCAATGTCAGAGCATCATTCCGAAGCGCGGAGCATAAGTCCAGGGTCGGAGCATCATTCCGATTTGCGGAGCATAATTCCAGAGTTCGGAGCATCTTTCCGAAGAGCGAAGCATGATTCGGAGCATCATTCCGAAGGGTGGAGCATGATTCCAGGGGTCGGAGCATCGTTCCGATGGGTGGAGCATAATTCCAGAGATCGGAGCATCATTCCGATGAGCGGAGCATCATTCCAGGATTCGGAGCATCATTCCGATGGGCGGAGCATAATTCCAGAGATCGGAGCATCATTCCGATTTGCGGAGCATGATTCCAGGGGATCGGAGCATCGTTCCGATGGGCGGAGCATAACTCCAGAGATCGGAGCATCATTCCGATGATTGGCAGACATTCTGACCGAAGCATGATTTCGATGCAGAGGTAGATTCCTAAGCGAAGTATAATTCCGACAAGGGAGGCAAATATTCCGAGGCGAAGCATTGATTTCGACACGGGGTATATTTTGAGACGGAGCATGATTCCGGCGCAGAGCTTGTTGGCTGACTTGATTCCAAGGCGGAGCATAATTCCGGCAAGGAAGGTAGATATCCCGAGGCGAAGCATCATTTCGACACGGGGTGCATTCTGAGACGAAGTATAATTCCGACGCAGAGCTTGCTGGTTGACTTGATTCCGAGGCGGAGCATAATTCCGACGAGGAGGTCGTTGGTTGATTCCGAGCCGAAGCATAATTCCGACAGGGAAGGCAGATACACCGAGGCGAACCATCATTTCGACACGGGGTGCACATTCTGAGACGAAGCATGATTCCGACGCAGAGCTTGTTGGTTGATTTGATTTGGGTTGACATCAGTATCGCTATACTGGAATATGGTACCAAGAGCGAATCATCATTTGTCATGAGAGGATTTGGGAATTGGTTTTGTTTTAGCATCTGCATTGCTGCACTGGAATAATGCCAGGAGCAACTCATCATTTGCCCCGAGAGGATTTGGGAATTGTTGGCTTAGGAGACAGGTTTAGATCCCTGTCACCTAAGGCTTTTCCATTTTGTGAGTCGTAAGGGTCTCACAAAGCATTTTCTCCCTACGGGTCGTAAAGATCCCGTAGGTGTATTTTCTCCTTAGGAGTCGTGAGGACCCCCAAGTGTGTTGCTCCTTTGTGAGTCGTAAGGATCTCACGCGGGAATTTTCTCCTCACAAAGTCGAGAGGACTTTGCGAGTGCATTTCATCTCTTTATTTTTTTACGAGTCTGCGCCCTTTTGGGTTTTCACAAACTCGCCGGCAGTCCTGCTGTTTTTACTCACGGCGTCCTTTCGGGTTTTCATCCGTGCCCATTTTGCTTGTGGACAAACCATTTTTTTATTTTTTATTTTGTTATTATTATTATTATTTTTTTTTATTTTTGGAAAGCTCGGGATTGTTTTACGCCCGTGGATTGTATACGGTTTTGCAGGATGTATGATCCAGACCGTAGGGCCATAAAAATTTCGGGACTTTGTTGGCGTCTGCATCGCTGCACTGGAATATGGTACCAGGAGCGACTCATCATTCGCCACTGGGGCATGGGATTGGAATTTGGTTGGCGTCTGCATCGCTGCACTGGAATATGGTACCAGGAGCGACTCATCATTCGCCACTGGGGCATGGGATTGGAATTTGGTTGGCGTCTGCATCGCTGCACTGGAATATGGTACCAGCTGCACTGGAATATGGTACCAGGAGCGACTCATCATTCGCCATTGTTTTTTTTTTTTCGTTTTTGTTTTACCGCGATTGCTCTATCATTTCAGCTTTTCTTATCGCGAAGGTCGCGATTGCCTTATCATTTCGGCTATTTATTCGCGGTTGTCCCATCATTTCGGCTTTATTTTCATTTTCATTTTTACTCGCTGATTTTTATTGCGAGTTGCCCCATCATTTCGGCTTTTCTTTATTTTTCTTTTATTTACACATTTTTTATTTACATTTTTTTTTACATTCCCAGTTTAACGACTTAGAGGTCGACTGTTCCAGTTTAATGACGTGGTGGTCGATTGTTTTCAGAGAAAGGCAGATACCTGAGAGAATCGGTTTCACGAAGAACTTCGGTCTCCGTTTGTATGAAATTGGCGGTTGCAGCTTGACTGTTTGTTAACACGCCTTTGGACAGTTCTATCTCTCCTGCCTTGTATTGCTTTTCGACCCAATCTTTGAAGACGAAGCAGTCCTCAATGGCATGGCCTATCACTCTGTGATAGGGGAAGTATTTGGGGTCGTCGGTCCTATTCGCTTCCTGCGGTCTTTTTGACTCTGGCAGTTGTAGACCGTTCTTCAGCGCGTCTTTGAATATTTTAAGGATTTTGTCCCTTCTGAAGGAATAGACCTTATCCAGCTTCTCTTTCAGTGGAGATTCTCCTCCCTCTCCGAACATTGGCTTCCGAGGCTGGTTGGCGCTAGGCCCGCTCATCCCTTGCCTATTTCGGTTAGCCGAAGTGTTAAAAGATTCAGTATCGTCAGAACCTCCGCTTTTGCGATTTTCGTCCTTTCGGTTTCTCCAGGACCTATTGTTATTTTGGGAGTCAGAGGAGGACTCCTACTTTGAGCGTTCCAACATTTGGACTTTTCTGGTCAGCTCTTGGAATGTTTTGAGACCCGCGGTACATAGAAACGGGGCCATCCAATTGTTGAGATTTCCGACGAGGAGACTGACAGATTGGTCCTGCTCTATCGGCGGTTCGCATTTGACGGAGAGATTGCGCCATCGGGTTATAAAATCCGTGCTGCTTTCGTCGCTCTTGGGCTTGGTCCTTACGAGCTCGGCAATGGTAATCTTATCGCTGACGCTCATGAACCTCTGCCGAAACAGAGACTCCATTTGGACAAAAGTTGTGACGGAGCCATCCGGTATGCTCGCGTACCAGTCGAAAGCAACATCGGTCAAGCTATTAACGAACTGGCGGAGGAGAAGCGCATCATTACCCCCAGTATTTCCGCATGAGGCTTTGAAGTGGGCGATATGCTGATTCGCATTTCCCGTCCCATCGAATCTTCCGAATTTGGGGATGACATAGCCGCTAGGAAATTCTACCAGATCATACTGAGCAGGATATGGTCTCCCACTACTGCTGATATCTTTTCGCGCTTCGGCTTCGGCCACCAATGTTTTGACTTTGCTGGCAACCAAATCCATAATTTGATCTTGAGTTAGCGGGCTATTGTCATCGGTAGCCAAGACATTTCCCGAGATAGGATGCGACTGATTTTCATGTAGTTCGCCCACTTTTGGATTTGAGGGAATAGGCGTCGGCTGCTTTGGCACACCACTTCCCGGTTCACGAGTAGAGCCCTCCGCTTGATTGGGCGGCTGAGAGGCAAGTTGGGCCGTAAGCCGTAAGACGACATTTGTCAAGTCTTCGATCTTTGAGTAGAGCTTGGCCATCTCCTTATCTTTGCTTCTGAGCTGTTTTCGGAGATCTTGGAGAAGTTGCTGCTCTGCGGTCTTAGGACGGAAAGTTGGCTCATCTTCGCTTTCCGAGCCTGACTCCTCATGAATTGAGGGTTCTTTCTGCCTATCAGCCTCATCGAGAGGGTTTTCATCATCCAGCGGAGGCGGCTGTTCTTGGGAAGTGGCAACCACATTCAAGCCAGATTGGATTTGAGATGTGGTGGCCCCGTCCTTGCTCTTGTTGCGCGTGCCCACCACGTAGACAGTGTGGATAACACATTCAGCCATCCCCTCATCTTCGACGGGGTAACCCTGTTCTTCGAACCTCATGAGGTTAAACCTGGCAGGAGCCCTAGCCCTTTTGTTGGCTCTATATCTGAGCCTTTTCTCCCTCAGCTTCTTGATTTTGAAGGCTTGGCGGGCATCCGCTACCCGGGAAGCCATTGTGAGTTGATCAGCGAGGAGCTTAGAGAAGACACCCGATCGAGCATTTGTCAGGGGCGCCGCTGGAGCTTGCTCGGGACGCGTTGTAGCTTTGTTGGTGTTGATGGCCTTGCCCCCAGCTGGGGCCAAGGAAAGTCGTTCAGATACCGGCTTGCGTTTGGGTTGGGGCGCCCTTGAGATCACCACATTTGGTCTCCTGCCTTTCGAGACCGGTTTGTCTGCCACCGGGGCTTGAGGAGCTGGGATGACGCCAACTGGCATGAACATAATAGAGCCAAATGGTAGCAGCGGCTCCTCCCATTGTCGCCCGAGACTGGCCGGAAGGACCGTCCTAGAGTCTATCCTCATCGTGTAGGAGACGGGAGCTGAGTTCATCATCGAAGACATCGTCGGAAGGTGATTGCTTGAAAATCTGCATGAAAAAGCATTATTTTTAGTATAAATACAGGTATGTATATTAATTGAGTTCGCATGAACGCTTAACCCAAAATATGGAAGGAGAGATTGGTCCCACCGGGCGTGCCAGAACCTGTAGGGTGTTTTTCGTCACCCCATTGAGATGGGAATACGCGCACGCTTGTCAGGCGTACTACAGATTCCCCCTGCCTAGGGTAGGGCGGGGTTTAATGATTGTGGGGATCCGAATCTCCGGCGGCCGCGGACTAAGCTGCCGTTAATTACCCCTCGCCTTTGGGGCGAGGGAACCTCCGATTAACGGGTTAAATTGGTCATGCGAACTCAATGTGCAGTGTGCGTGTGTTTTGTTTTGAAAGGGGGTTTTGGATATATCGGGAGCCACGCAGAGTTTTTACGGGGGTCCCGCTACCCGGATAGCGGGCTGGGGTTCAAGGGGGCTAGCAGCCCCCTTGCGGGGTTCGGGGCAGCGCCCCGGCCCGAAAATTTTTTGGAGGGGGAGAATGTGGCGGAGTATGTATATGTGTGAATTTGTATACATATGCATATGTATATGTATGTACATAAAAAGAAGGGGGAAAGGCATCCAAGGGATGCGTGGGGGCCAGCGCCTTGAGCGCTGTGCGCTTAGGTGCTGTGCGCTCAGGCGCAAGCGCGCCACGTGTCGGCACGTGGGCGCTTTGCGCATGAGCGCTGCGCGCAGGTGCGCAACCGCGCGCGCCACATGTCGGCACGTACCCCTCGCCTTTGGGGCGAGGGAACCTCCGATTAACGGGTTAAATTGGTCATGCGAACTCAATGTGCAGTGTGCGTGTGTTTTGTTTTGAAAGGGGGTTTTGGATATATCGGGAGCCACGCAGAGTTTTTACGGGGGTCCCGCTACCCGGATAGCGGGCTGGGGTTCAAGGGGGCTAGCAGCCCCCTTGCGGGGTTCGGGGCAGCGCCCCGGCCCGAAAATTTTTTGGAGGGGGAGAATGTGGCGGAGTATGTATATGTGTGAATTTGTATACATATGCATATGTATATGTATGTACATAAAAAGAGGGGGGAAAGGCATCCAAGGGATGCGTGGGGGCCAGCGCCTTGAGCGCTGTGCGCTTAGGTGCTGTGCGCTCAGGCGCAAGCGCGCCACGTGTCGGCACGTGGGCGCTTTGCGCATGAGCGCTGCGCGCAGGTGCGCAACCGCGCGCGCCACATGTCGACACGTGGGCTCTTTGCGCATGAGCGCTGCGCGCAGGTGCGCAAGCACGCGCGCGCGCCACGTGTCGGCACGTGGGCGCTTTGCGCAACGCGCGTTGCGCGCAGGTGCGCAAACGCGCGCGCCACGTGTCGGCACGCGGGCGCTTTGCGCAACGCGCCACGTGTCGGCACGCGGGCGCTTTGCGCAACGCGCCACGTGTCGGCACGCGGGCGCTTTGCGCAACGCGCCACGTGTCGGCACGCGGGCGCTTTGCGCACTTGCGCAAGCGCGCAGGTGCGCAAGCGTGCGCGCGCCACGTGTCGGCACGCGGGCGCTTTGCGCAACGCGCGCTGCGCGCAGGTGCGCAAGCGCGCGCGCGCCACGTGTCGGCACGCGGGCGCTTTGCGCGATGCGCCACGTGTCGGCACGCGGGCGCTTTGCGCCCTTGCGTAAGCGCGCAGGTGCGAAAGCGCGCGCGCCACGTGTCGGCACGTGGACGCTTTGCGCACTTGCGCTGCGCGCCGGAAAGGACAAGAGGCTTTTAGCCTGAAAAAAAAGATTTCTCAATAGAGAAATCAGAGAGGAGTCGGGCTCCTGAATGTGTTTTGGGTTTAATTGAAGTGGTTCTTCTTCTTCCTCCTGTTGCTTGCTGGATCTTGAAGATCAAGAGATGTGGGATTTCAAAATCTTTTCTTTTTGAGATCTGATGGAAGATCTGAGTTCCCCTTGATGGGTTTTGTGGTGAAAACTAATTTGTTTTATAAAAATGAGAGTAGAACTCTTGATTTAATTCAAAAGAAAGAAGAAGGTTTTGGAACCTTGAAGAAGAAGAATAGATCTCAGATCTGGAAATTTTGTGGAGAGAATGAAAAGGTATCCTTTTTTTATTCATCATCTTGTCTTATATAGGCTTACATATTTGCATATAGCCCCTTGGGCTTCACAAAAATGGCATTTTAGCCATCCCATGGCTCATGTGCCACTTCATTTTTGCACATAAGCCATGGGCATACAAAATATTGGCTTTATGCCCATTTTGCATACATTTATGTATAAAAAATTACATAAAAATTATTTATTACATGATCTATATTTTAGCATGGAGGAGGCTGGCCGCGGGCTCGACTTGGGCATGGGCCCGTTTGACCTGGGCTTGGGCCCACCTGGCTTGGGGTTGACCTTGATTTTGACTCGGTCAACGGGGGTGTAAATTTTTACCCCAACACTCATTTCCCAGGGATAAAATAAGGAGACTATTCGAACTACGAGTGCGCGAGGGACTCATCACTCTACCAGATCCAAAACATCCATCGCAACTGGGTGACGTTAACCATCCTAACTATTGTCCCTACCACAGAGTAATGGTCCACCCACTCGAAGATTGCTACGTCTTTAAAGGCTGGATTGAGGATGAATACCGAAAGGGCAAAATCGAGTTGTTTGACAACTGGAAGGTGAACCCGCCACAACCACATGCTCAGAAAAGGATGGACACGACAGGGGCATCATGCTCATTTATAGGGGAAGCTCCATGAGAAATTGTTCTTTCGGTAAAAACTAAATGAGTGCTGAAAGATCTTCAAACATGTTCGACCTATGAACAAAGAGACCGAAACGTCCTTAAACTAACACCGGACCACTATGTCCTAAAACTGGCAACAGACCACTATGTCCTAAAACTGGCAATGGACCACTATATCCTAAAATTAGCTGTTGACCGAGATGTCGATAAACTACGGTAGATTGCAGCATCCCAAAACTGATACAAAAAAAAGAGAAAAAGAAAAAAGAAAACGGTATGTCCATAAGCAAAAGGGCACGGATGAAAACCCGCAAGGGCTCTGTGAGTAAAAACAGCAGGGTTACCGGCGGGTTTTGTGAAAACCCGAAAGGGCGCAACCTCGTTAGGAAAAAAAATGGTATGTCCATAAGCAAAATGGGCACGGATGAAAACCCGAAAGGGCTCCGTGAGTAAAAACAGCAGAGCTACCGGCGAGTTTTGTGAAAAGACGAAAGGGCGCAATCTCGTTAAAAGATACTTGCAAGGTCCTCTCGACCTTGTGGGGAGAAACCACCTTCGTGAGATCCTTACGACTTACAAGGGAGCAACACACTTAGGGATCCCCACGATCCCTAGGGAGAAATTACACTTGCGAGATCCTCACGACTCGTAAACAGAACCCTCTTATGAGACCCTCACGGCTCATAAGATTTGAAAGTCTTAAGCTACAGGGATCTAAACCTATTCTTAAGCAACCACCATAACCTCCAACAATGCCCTACAAGCGGCTCAATATTGACCCTTGTATACAATCCACGGGCGCGAATAAACATTTCCCTAACAAAGTCCCATCCGTGACTAGGGATATGTCTACACGGTGAACAGCCCTTGTAAGTCTTCTCGACTTATAAGAAGAAAGCGCTCTTGTAAGATCCTTACGATTTATAAGAGACCACACACTTAGAAATCCTCACGATTCTGGAGAAAACGCACCTACGAGATCCTCACGACTCGCAGGGAGAAATACCTTTATAAGACTCTTACGGCTCATGAAGTCAAAAACCTTAGTCGACAGTATTCTAACCCTGTCTACTAAGCCACCTTTGTTCGACATCGACGAAGGCAAATGATGATTCGCTCTTGGTAATATCCCAGTTGTAGCGATGCTGATACCGAAATCGGTGTCTAATTCCAAACTTGCAGCAAAGAGCTAGCAAGCTACACATGCATAAAAATAGCCGAAATGATGGGGCAACTTGCAACAAAATCAGCAAGTAAAATTGTATGCATGCAAAATAGCCGAAATGATTGGGCAACTCGCAATAAAAAGCAGTGAGTAAAAAAAACAAATAGCCGAAATAATTGGGCACCGCGAAAAATAGCCAAAATGATTGGGCAATCGCGACCTTCGCGATATAAAAACTGAAATGATAGAGTATCGCGGAAAGGAAAATATATAAAATGAAAATTTTTGCCCTACAGGTGAAATCATGTCAATCCCTGTATACAATCCAGGGGGCACAAACAAAAAAGGAGGGGAACACCTTCCCACCAGGCTCCATCAGAAAGAGAAGCCAAATCTCGACGGTTCATAGACAACCTAGAGACAATCTCGACACCTATTGCAATATTGCAGACACAATGTCAACAAACGAAGCAAAGGAAGATCCCTAGCTTCATGGTCTCGACGTCAACATCGACAAGTTAGAGATCACCAACAACGTTTCTCCTCATTCCAACAAGATGCAGACGTGACGTCAACAACCGACCCCAGAGTCACAACAAATCAGAGCCATGGCAAAGTCCCTAGTTCCAAACCTTAACGGCAACATCTACAGCCTAAAAATCAGCAACGGTGATCCTCCTCATTCCAACAGGATTCGGATGCAGCATCACCAAACGGAGCTACGACAAATTCCTTAGTTCCAAGACTCTACGGTGCATAGACAATCTATAGTCAACCAATGGCTTCCCCGCCGGATTAACGTTCCGTCTCGGAAACAAGTCAACCAACCCCCAGGGAAATCAGTATCCTTGGCAAAAAATCTCGATTCAAGGAAATTAGCGTCCTTGACGAGAGCACCTCGATTCGCGTCGACCCGCAGAGAAATTAGCGTCTTTGCACGAATATTTCGATTCGTCTCAACCCCAGGGAAATCAGTGTCCTTGACAAAAACCTCGATTCAGGTAAATCAGCGTCCTTGACGAGAGAATCTCAATTCGCGTCAACCCGCAAAGAAATCAGTGTCTCTGCAGGAATATACGACGTCCGCAAAACGGAACCATGACAAAGCCCCTAGTTCTAAGTCCCGACGGTTCACCAACAACCTAGAGATAAACTGTGACATTCGTCTCGATATAGCAGACGCAATGCCAGCAAACGAAGCGAAGGCAATATTTCTAGCTTCAGGGTCTTGACGGCAACTCATATAAAACCTGAAAGACTATCGGAGATCATCCCACACCAACGCGGAGTGGTTATGACTCATCGGGGCTCCCAAACTGAGACTAACCTCAAGTAAAAAGCGACATGAAATATCCCTAATGCTTGCTCTTTTGACAGTAATATCACCTGGAAGATTACTTGAAGACATCTTGTCCAGCCCCCGAAGGGATCAGAGACACGACAGTCGCGGGGCTAATCGAACAGAAAGATTATACGTCGAGGAATACACCAGCCAACGCGAACGTGCGACGGGTAAAAAACCCTAGTACCACAGGCCCTAACGAACTTCTATTAGAAGGAGTTAACAGTGACGTTAGGAAATTCCTGTGAGAACTTCTCGATTCGTCTCGACACGTGAGGAAATTAGTGTCCTTGCAAAAATTTCTCGATTCGTCTCGACTCATAGGGAAAACCCTTAGGCAATGGGGATGAGGACCAATTTTCTAAGCACTGGGGGCCTGCAAGTCGGTCCAAAATGGACTCTTGCATACTATTCACGGACCACACTCTCCAAAGTCGAATCTCGACAAGGATGGAAACAACCACTTACGTGTCCTCTCGATTTGTAAGAGGGAAAAATTCTCTTGTAAGATCCTTACGACTCTCGAGAGAAACCACACTTAGGAATCCTCACGACTCCTAAGGAGAAAAGACACCTACAAGATCCTCACGAATCGTAGGGAGAAAAGTCTTCATGAGACCCTCACGGCCCATGAAGTTGAAAAGTCTTAGGTAGCGGATCTGAACCTGCTTCCTAAGCCGTCACTACCTCTCGGAGAGTTCAAGATGAAACGTTCTTTATTATCTACAGGCCACACTTGCCAGAGTAACATACCAACAACACAGCAAAGAGAAGAAAACGACAGTGGGAGATAAGAAAAATGTGCCTTTATTCATGAACTCAATTGAATACAAGATACATCATATAAAAGAATAAAAAAATGGATACATGTTATTCAAAAGATTACAAACGTTTAATTGATGCAAAGGCAGCTACTGAGAAGGAGGCATTTTCAATAAGTCAGCCAGTTGCTCACGCACCCCTATCAATTCCTTTTCAAGGTCAGCCGCGGCAGCCAGCTCCGCTTCAACTCGGGCCCGTTGCTGCAGACAGGATGAAAGTTTCTCATCAATTTCTTGCTGAACAGCCTCCTGACTCTGCGCGACCTGTTCAGTAAAGTCAAGCTTCTTCCTCAGCACCAGCCTGTCGGAAATACATCGTTGAAAGCTTTCAAAGATGGAGTTCAGTTGCGCAGTATTCGCTTTGACCTGGGCACGTAGTCGGACAGACTCAGCGGAAGTCGCCTCACGTTCCTTTCACTTGAGGATCGCCTCTTGTTCGAAATGATGAAGGAACATGGCACTTTGCTCAATCCACGCAGCCCGCTGGGAATTCCCGGCCAGAATTTCAGGAGCAGGACGCCTAAGCTCAAGCTCATGCAGGCAGACCTCAATCTTCCTACAATGATTAACCCAAGACTCGACGACGCCTTCATTATGGAAGTTCACAAGCGTCTCCAACATTGGATTGACCTCGGCAGCGAAATCTGGGACAGATGTAGGAGCCTCCGCGTCAAGCTCCTCGACGTATTCGCTCAGCATACGCAGACTGGTCACAGCACCTTTTGATGATGGACGTCTGGAAAAGGGCCCTGCCGGCATCATAATGCGAGACTCGAACGGGGCTGGAGTCGATGTGATTGCTGCAAAATAGATCATAGTCAGATATCGGCTCAGGAAATAAAGAAAATACACGAAAAATAGAGTCTACTATACCGGCTGCAACAAGGGGCAGAGCTGGGAGTTCCAGTGGCGCAACGATAGCCTCGTCCCTTCCTTCAATTTGTAAGGCTACAAGCAATACAAAGAAGAATTAGGAATAATGTGATTGCCCATTAAAGAAAGGACGTTGTTTAGAAAAGATACTCACCGACACCACCAGGCGGACTAATCTCTGACAGGAAGGAGAAATGTGAGTGCGGCACCTGATACAGGTGGTCAAAAAGGACTCCTGCAATGACGCAGTAATACAACGTCAGTACATAAGTTATACAGCCTAAAAAAATAAGACTGATGGATTACGAATCCGCACCTTCCAACATCTGAGATGGTACGAGAGAGGGTAGAGGAGGTGTCGCCGTCACAGCGGTAGCTGATGGCGCTGCCTCGGGTAGCGCAACCTCAACGCTCGTCACACCTGCGTTAGAAACAAGATAAATATTGTTAGGAAAGATTGAAAAGGATTGCAGAATAAAAAGAAAAGCAATGACCCAAAATCTACCTGATGAGTCGCCAGCCGGAACCGCGACGAGGGCGTCACTCGATACAATGACGTCTTCTCCCTCTTCCATCGGGATGGTCTCATGTTCAGTTGATAAAACTGCACATTTGTATTACATTTTTCCTACCATTTTTATATTAAAAAGGACTTTAATATAATAAATTATACATATGAGGGTTTATGTGTTAAAACAACAATTTTCCATGTGTTAATATATTTTAATTATCATTTGGTAGGAAAATGTATGCAAATAAATCTTTTGACCAAATCCTAGTAGAAATAAGCCTACTAAATATTATTTGAGATTATTGTGCAGAATTTTCCAAGTTGTTATGCAGAATTTATCAAACAAATCAAGTTGTTGAAGAAATCTTGCCAAATTAAGAAGCAAAACTTGGAGACCAAGTCTGGAAGCAACCGAGAAAAGATTTTCAGATTCTGAAGGTGCCTAGGATTGCCACATGTCACAAGAAGAAAGCCCAAGAATTTTGATCAAGAGATCCTCACCTTTGAGCGCGGATCCGCGGCCAAACCACCCTTGGGCCGCGGATCCGCCGCACTTCTAGGGAATTGGGAAGCAAGATTTTTTGGAATAAATCTATGAAGAATTTTACCAACTTTTCAACAATAAGATTCTGGCTTTGCACTATAAAAAAGCACCGAGAGCCTCTTGGAAAAGTTATCAAGCCGAAGAGATCACGAAGCTCCAGACGCTCACGCATCCAGGCTGATCATCGACTGTTCGACTACCTCCTTAGGAAAGATCGAGAAGCAACTAGTTGTAATCATTTTCTATGGATTAAAAGTGTAGTTTGAAGAAGTCGATTAATAAAGGTAGTTATTTTATTTAATTGTTTTTTTTACATTATGTTTTCCCTCTCTTTCTTTTCATCTTCTTTTCCCAACATGCGCGAGTAATTCTCCGCTTGTTAGGGTTCGTAGGATTAGGGTAGGCTAATGGACGATGAAAATAATTAAACCCTTTTTAAGTCCTATAAAGTTTAGGAACTTTATCAAAAGAATCATTAACATCCTAATCGGGCGCGCTAGCAATTCTTTGCTAGTTCCGACCGCGATTAGAGATTAGATTAATGATTGTTTTGGTAAATGCTAGATATGAACGGAGTTCCGTGTCGAGATAAGGGTTAAGAGTGGGATTCCTTTTCCCTCCAGAAACCCTAATCTACACGCATCACCGTCGTTCTAGTTCTAAATCTATTAATGGATAAAAAGGGTAACTTTTAATTAATCGTTCATAACTATTAAATCCTAACGAACCCTACAAGCCTTCTTATTATATTATCTAAGTCTCTAAAATAATCTAGATCTATATTTTACATTCTTGTTTAACGTAGATCTAGAAACCATTCTATAAAATTCTTTATCCCTTCTCTCTTTTTCAACACATCTAAAGTAAAAGTAAAAGGTTCTACGTTTCCCAGAGGACGACCCGTACTCATCTCGGTCTAGCTACACGCGACACCGTTCTGATTGCGGTAAATTACAAACAAACACTCTTCGTATCAATCAAATGGCGCCGTTGCCGGGGATACGTGCGTAATTTTTTATTCTTACTATTTGTGTTGAATTCTTAGACGAGTCATATCATTATTAAAACAAAACTGCAAATTGCATATTTAACGATTTGTGTGTGAATTTTGCGAGGGAATCAGGAGTCGCGGACTTGAGAAAACAGGAGATCTAGGGTTCCGAACTTCTCTGGTATATTTCTTAACTCCTTCTCTCTCTCCTCGAATCCAATAAAATCTATTTTCTGCAGGATTCTTTGCAAAATTGCGCCGCTAAAAAAAAATCTTTTTGCAAAAGTTTTGTGATTGGTTTTGTTTTGCATATTTAATACGGACTCTAAGGGGCAAAGACCAAATCAAGATTAGGTGGGGATTTCATCACCCTTCTTACGCCCCACAAATCACAAACCGAGCATATAGATCAACCCTTCATTAATTTAAAAAATATCTAGACCAGACTCTAAGGACTGTCGCGCTCAATAAGGACAGAGGAAGGTCGTGGGTAATCTATCGTTTATCCGCATTGCTTTTGTAGTGCCTAGGCAAGTGTGTCAAAGGCTAGTGGTTTTTAATTAGGCCCGCTACTGTGGTTCCTTCCCACTTACCTGGCACTTACCTGGCTACAAGGGTAGTACAGAGACGGTAGAGGATTGATCCTGCGGCTTGTCCTTTGGAAGTCTAGGAGCGGTCTAGAGACTGGACCTAGGTGACCTTAGTTCTAGGGTTGCTTGTGCATCTTAGGGGTGATTTGTCTTGAGTCCCACTTTTTCAAAAACAAGCCAATTTTAAAATCACACACACGCTGCCACTTGCACTAAACCCGCTTAGTGCATGCTCGGCTGGACACGGGATCCTAGTGCCCGTCTTGTCCGCGTTCCTACTATCGACGCCGAAGTCGGTACTTCTTCATCTTCTTTTCCCCCACCACACACCGATCAACCGAAATGGACGGCACTCCATCAGAGTATAACACCACCCTGCCACCGCCCGGAGGTGCGCAGAATCCACCGCGCATCTCTCTCCAAGAGAGATGCTATCCTATTCGTGGTCCTCTTCCTACTTGTCTATCTCTTCCACCACCTAACAGGGATAATTTCGAAATTAAACCCCACTACATCAACCTGCTGCCCAAATTTCACGGGCTTGAGTCGGAAGACGCGTACATTTTCATCACCAAATTCGAGAACGTATGCGCAATGATGGGTACTTCACAATTGACTTTAGATGCTATGCGCTTACGTCTTTTCCCATTCACACTGTGCGACTTGGCAGAAAAATGGCTTTATAATACTGCCGCACACTCTATCACTAATTGGGATGAATTCGTCATAGCATTTCTTAAGAAGTTTTACCCAAACCATAAGACTGCCCGCGTGAGAAGCGAGATCAACCAGTTCACCCAGCTTCCCAATGAACCATTTTGGAAGTGCTTTGAATGTTTCAAAGATTTGCTTGTCCAATGTCCTCATCATGGAATCAATAGATGGGATTTATGCCGAATTATTTATGAGGGCATTAATCCAGCGACAAAGCAGATGCTTGAAACAATGTGTCAATGCAATTTCATGTCTAAAGATGACGGTGAAGCATGGAAATATCTGGAAGATCTCGCAGAAAGCACTTTGCAGTGGGAAAGCGTAAGACCACCTTCAACTAAGGGAGGTATTCACCAGCTCGATGTTTCTATCGCAGTAAAAGCCGAAATGGCAGCGATTCAGAAGAAACTTGACGCTATTGAAAACAAGTTCTCAACATTCTCCCTAAATCAGGTCACGCTTCCTAAGACCGTCTGTGGTTGCTGTTCGGATCCTTCACACTTAACGGAAGAATGTCCTATGAATGCATCGTTTCAAGCTAATGCTTCTTTCAGCAGTGACCTAGAAACGACCCTTATTCTTCCACGTACAATCAAGGATGGAGGAATTATCCTAACTTTGCTTGGAATCAAAACCAACAAAGCAATTATCAAAGACCTCCTCCACAGCAACCACAACCACAGAATCAGCCTCCCTTTCAGTCACAGAATTTCCAAAATCCGGCCAACATTTCTACACCACAAGTGGCCGGTACTGACAACTCACTTGCACAAACTTTGGATATGTTCATGAAACAATCCATGCAAATTTCGACTGAGATGAGATCTTCTATTGATACCATAACAAAAAAACTCCGCCTCCCATGGTGAGAGTATTAAATCATTAGAAAACCAAATCGCACAGTTAAATGCCGCAATGAGTGCGAGAGAAAAAGGAAAACTCCCATCTCAACCCATACCTAATCCTGGCCACTCACAAAGTTATAATGTGAGTGCTGTTACCACGTTGAGATCGGGAAAAGTGCTGAATAACCAAGTGGGTGAGCAATGTGATGATAGTGACACCAATAATACCCCGGCTTCTTCTTCTTCTCCTAATTCTTCTAGTCTCCCACCTTCACCCGAGCCTATTCTCCGTTTTCCCCAAGGCTCGAACCCTTCGCCCATTTCGCCAAATCTATCTAAGACGATCCCTACTCCAATTCTGGGATCCACTCCATCCCCACAATCCTCTCCAATGTTGGACCAAACCCTTATTGATAAAGCACCTTATCCAAACAGGTTAAGGGGCAACAGACCAAGTCCACAAATGGAGAAGATTATGGAAATTTTTAAGCAAGTTAACATAAACATTCCTCTCCTAGATGCTATTCAACAAATTCCGTCATATGCGAAAATCCTAAAGGACTTGTGCACTAGGAAGAGAAAAGTTCAAGTACCTAAAAAAGTTTTCCTTGCGAGTAATGTGAGCACTGCTTTTACACAACAACTACCCAAGAAACGAAAGGACCCCGGAAGTCCTACAATTTCTATTTCCATTGGGGGTAAAAATATCAATCGTGCTCTACTCGATCTAGGTGCTAGTGTAAACTTGCTTCCGTATTCTGTTTATGAGCAATTAGGGATCGGAGAGTTAAAACCTGCGCATTGCACTCTTCAGATGGCCGATCGATCTATCACCCAACCTAGGGGTGAGCTAGAGGATGTGTTAATCAAAGTCGGGGAATTCATATTCCCTGTGGACTTTATCGTTATAGATACACAACCTGTAGCAAACCCACGCAATCAAATCCCGGTGATACTCGGTCGACCCTTTTTGGCCACTTCCAACGCAGTAATCAATTGTAGAAACGGCTCTATGACCCCATCCTTTGGAAAGAAGTCAATTGAGCTTAACATTTACAAGTTGGGAAGTGAACCCTCCGAACCCTATGCTCATGTGTGTTCTGTCGAATTAATGGATATCGACAGCAGCGAATTTGATCAACCTCATGATACTGACTCTTTTCATATGTTGTTGTTTGACCCAACCATGTACTCTTCCACCGATTTGTCCGGGTCAACATCCAACACTGATGAGGAACTTTTTATAGAGTCTGACGATCACCCTATTTTTTCTGATGACATTATTCTTCGGGGTATCGATGAAAGCTTTGAGGAAATTTTCGCTGATGAACTCGCATTTTTAAAAGATATGGGTGTTGAGATAAATCAACTCCAAGATGAAGAAATTGGACCTCCACCCTTTCTTTTGGACAATCATGATAATGCGAGTAATCCATCATTACTATCACTGTGTCGTCTCTCCAAATTGAGACGCAATCCTTTTTCATTACACCTCTTGTCACCTCCCCACTTCTTCACATCAAAAGGTGACATGTTCTTCCACCAACCTTGGTACTTCATTGATAAAATTTTTGAATGGTTGGTGTTGACCTTCGGTCTTTACAAAGCTTGGCATTGACCAATAAGCTTGACCCCCTCATGTGATTTTAAAAGATTAAAATTGTTTAACTCAAGTTTGGGGGAGGGGTGGTATATTTTGGCTCTTGAAAGAAAATGATTTTTACAAAATTGTGAGCCTAAAATAAGTTTGGGGGAGGATTTTCACTTTCATATATTCTTGCCCCCATTAATAATTTCCTCCCAAGTCTACAGGTTTTTGAGCTTAACAGATGACATCAGTGAGGACACTGCTGTAAACAGGTTTGGGGGAGGTTTGTGCTTATTTACACATCAATTTGCATCATATTTTGCATAAGCACAAAATTTTCAAAAATTTTTTAAAAAAAATTCTTTTATAACAAAAGAGTAAAAAGTGAAAAATTACATCCAAAAGATAGGAATAGTTTAAGAAAACCAAGAAAATTAGAAGTTTTCTTAAAAGAACTAGTAATAAGTAGTTATGAGCTGTTGTCCCAAGGGTTAGTAAGATGAAGGAAGTCACTAATCTGAGGATAAAAATAAGTCTGAAAAATAGTTTCTATTCTAAAAGCCAAACATTTGAATATTGATACCCTACTATATGCACTTACACACGTCTTGAAACTCGGGATAGTAGAGGATACCTTGAAATGCTCTTGTCTAAAAGCCAAAGTATGAAGGAAATGAAAAAAAACCGAAGAAAATATAAAAATGGTGAAAAGAAAAAAAAATGAACACTGGTTTTGTTATCGCCAAGGCAGCAATAAAAAAATATAGCGAGGGTGCCTCTTCACCTAGTGCCCTAAGGCCAATTGGTCTGGGAGTCACTGCTAAGCCTTAGGTGGTGCAAGACGAGGAAAATATTATCACCTAATCAGCAAGCGCATAAGTAATCGGTCTGTTAGTACCTCAAGAAGTATTAACGGTCGCATGAAAATGTATGAGCAAATCTTAATATTCATTAAATTAAAAAGTACTAAGGCAGATGGACAAGAGTATGATAGCTTGAATTGAATTCTCCGAGTGTAGGGATGTTCTTTACACACACGTGGGGTTATATGATCAATGTTTGGATGAAAGGTAGGAATGAAGAATAAAGACGATGTTTTATTGAGGGATGATGTGATTTCTAATATTTTTTCATGACTATTAAGATAGGGCTCATGACAACTGAAAAGCTAGTATAGTTGGAAACTCTTCTTTTCAAGGCCTTTCTTTTATGCTTCTTATCTTTATATGTAAATTTCACAATCTTTCTTTTGTTATTGGATTTTGTGGGTGTAATCCGCTGAAAACCCTCAGGAGACAACACTCCTCCTACTAGGAACACCTAGAGGTTTAACGGCTTGTTGCACGTGCTCAGTGCAATCGTGTCTGCCTACGAAAGTGTGCTTAGTTTTCTCCTTTCTTTTTCTCCTCTTAAATAAACTAGTTTGCTCGGGACGATCAAAGATAAGTTTGGGGGTATTTGTTCAGTTGATAAAACTGCACATTTGTATTACATTTTTCCTACCATTTTTATATTAAAAAGGACTTTAATATAATATATTATACATATGAGGGTTTATGTGTTAAAACAACAATTTTCCATGTGTTAATATATTTTAATTATCATTTGGTAGGAAAATGTATGCAAATAAATCTTTTGACCAAATCCTAGTAGAAATAAGCCTACTAAATATTATTTGAGATTATTGTGCAGAATTTTCCAAGTTGTTATGCAGAATTTATCAAACAAATCAAGTTGTTGAAGAAATCTTGCCAAATTAAGAAGCAAAACTTGGAGACCAAGTCTGGAAGCAACCGAGAAAAGATTTTCAGATTCTGAAGGTGCCTAAGATTGCCACATGTCACAAGAAGAAAGCCCAAGAATTTTGATCAAGAGATCCTCACCTTTGAGCGCGGATCCGCGGCCAAACCCCCCTTGGGCCGCGGATCCGCCGCACTTCTAGGGAATTGGGAAGCAAGATTTTTTGGAATAAATCTATGAAGAATTTTACCAACTTTTCAACAATAAGATTCTGGCTTTGCACTATAAAAGAGCACCGAGAGCCTCTTGGAAAAGTTATCAAGCCGAAGAGATCACGAAGCTCCAGACGCTCACGCATCCAGGCTGATCATCGACTGTTCGACTACCTCCTTAGGAAAAATCGAGAAGCAACTAGTTGTAATCATTTTCTACGGATTAAAAGTGTAGTTTGAAGAAGTCGATTAATAAAGGTAGTTATTTTATTTAATTATTTTTTTACATTATATTTTCCCTCTCTTTCTTTTCATCTTCTTTTCCCAACATGCGCGAGTAATTCTCCGCTTGTTAGGGTTCGTAGGATTAGGGTAGGCCAATGGACGATGAAAATAATTAAACCCTTTTTAAGTCCTATAAAGTTTAGGAACTTTATCAAAAGAATCATTAACACCCTAATCGGGCGCGCTAGCAATTCTTTGCTAGTTCCGACCGCAATTAGAGATTAGATTAATGATTGTTTTGGTAAAGGCTAGATATGAACGGAGTTCCGTGTCGAGATAACGGTTAAGAGTGGGATTCCTTTTCCCTCCAGAAACCCTAATCTACACGCATCACCGTCGTTCTAGTTTTAAATCTATTAATGGATAAAAATGGTAACTTTTAATTAATCGTTCATAACTATTAAATCCTAACGAACCCTACAAGCATTCTTATTATATTATCTAAATCTCTAAAATAATCTAGATCTACATTTTACATTCTTGTTTAATGTAGATCTAGAAACCATTCTATAAAATTCTTTATCCCTCCTCTCTTTTTCAACACATCTAAAGTAAAATTAAAAGGTTCCACGTTTCCCAGAGGACGACCCGTACTCATCTCGGTCTAGCTACACGCGACACCGTTCTGATTGCGGTAAATTACAAACAAACACTCTTTCGTATCGATCATCTCACCTCCCGTTGCCTCATCCCCTGACTCTATGAGAGCTGTCGTAATGCTTGTGACGCCAGGAGATGGCAAAGAGCCGCAGGCGAAAAAAGCGACGATCGGGGCGGTGCCCGACTCTTGAGAGGGAGCTGCCACCTCGGGCTCGGCAATTCTATCCATCTCACCCGCTGCCACCTCGAGCTCGACAATGGTAGCCGTCTCACCCATCGCCACCTCGGGGTCGGCAATGGCAGCTATCTCAGGCACAACAATCATGACTGTCTCACCAGCCGCTGCCTCAAGGTCGGCAATTGCATCCACCTCGCCTACCGCCGCCTCGGGTTCGGCAATCACGGCTACCTCCTCTACCGCTGCCCCAGGCTCAACGGTCGCCGCCATTTCTTCGGTAAGACTCGGCCCTGCAAGATAAGATATGTGAGAACTGGTAATTAAAACTTTGACAACAGAACCCCATGTCACATTACCTTGAGTTGATCTTCCGTTTGCTTCCCGGGCCACACGTGCTGCCCGTCTGTAGGCAGTGGACAAGGCAGCCGGAGATTCCTCTGAAAGAGTAGGGGCGGGGATAGCGGCGCTTGAACCCATACCCGTGGTTAAGGCAGCACTACGCTCCATTGCTGCACGCATTCTGCGCTTCCTTTCCGCCCGGGCCGTGAGAGTCGATCTTCTCAAGACCTCCGTCGATAGGACGTCATCATCTACGCCAGGAGCTACCTCTGGAGCCGTTACGGCGTCCGCCATCGGTTGCTTGAGTAAAGCCTCTTTTGGCAATCCTGAGGAGGCCGGGACTTCGATGGCTGGCCCTGGAAGTATCTCCGCATCACCTTGCGGGATCGGTATTGTGGTCCCTGCGACAAGATAAAGAAGGGGTCAGGTTGTCCATAAGAAAGGAGAACAAAGATGAAATGAGCCGAGACATACCAATGCCCAACAAAACGCGATTCCTCTCCTCCTCCTCGAAGGTCCTGAGGGAAGCCGCCAGAGCCTCGTCAGTGGTAAAGTCTGTTACAAAAGAAAAAATGTCAGTCAAGACATGATAATAAAAATAAAGATATAATGCAATAACAAGGTGCGACTGATGTTTACTTGATTGCACGAGGGTGGCCATCTCCGCTTGGTGGCTTGCGGATCGCATAGAAGCTGCAATAGCGGCCTCGAGATCAGTATCTTCCGGCGCTATGAAGAGACCTTCGCTGGTCCCATATTCGCTCAGGCCCTCGTTATACGGAGCCTGAGGCTCCAGGCCGAGTACAGCATCTAAGGAGAGGTCCGACTTCTTCTTCCTCTTTTGCGCGCGAGCTCCAGTCGCAGCAAGCACAAGCTTACGCTAGGCAGGCACCTTGGGACGACGAGTCCCAATTTCTTTTCCTACGTTTGACTCGGAGGACGCGGCAGCTACTTCTTTTTCAGACGCGTTGGAAGGGGGCAACCCTCGCGTAGGGCTTAGCACACAAGGGGGCTCAACTGCAGTGACCTCTTTTAGCGGAGAGGGGACAGTGGTCCGTCGCTTCAAAGGGACGTTGCGATCGCCGGCAGGAGGTGCACTTTTGCGATCGAGCAGCAGCCGCCTCTCTTCCTTAATGACGACGCCCATCGAATGCTGGTACCATGCCGTGTACACATTAAAAACCTTCGAGACACAGCTCGGTTCGCTGATAAAGAAATTGGACCCCGTGTTCAAGCGCATGAAATGATGTAGCGCGTTTCGCATCCCCTCTTCAGTGGCAGTGGGTTCTAGCAAGAAAGCCTCCAGCGGAACTCCTTGATTATAGCTCAATTGTTGGGCAAAACAATGCGGATTGTATCTCATGAAAAGCGCCACATCATTTTGCCTAAACACCAGGAAGCCCGGTCTGATAGAATATAAATGGAGGATCTCACGAGCTTTCAAAACCGAGGCTCCATCTTTAAAAGTATCCCGCAATGGCCGCACCGTTGTGGCGGACTCTTTTCCGATGGTTAAAACCTTATCGGTGAAGGTCATGCCGTCTCCAACCGTACGGGGACGAAGAAGCAAACTTCTAGCATCCCGCGGTGACGGATTTGCAATAGATGCGCCGACTAGTCGCATAATCCGGAGGAAGCTGCACCTGTCATAAAATAAAGGCCTTTTATGAATACCAAAAATGTCAACTGCATGTAGCTTGAGCCATGACATGAATTAATGCATCGAGAAGTTCACATGCTGCACTCCGGGTTCAGTAGTATCTGCCGCTTGACTAAGGCCGTAATACAAATGGGCTAGACAGGCGACCCCGACAGCCACTTTCACCCCAATAACCATTTGGTGAGCTGGATAGAAGACAGACGGCCTCATACGACGAAGGTGCATTGGGAGCGCGAACTAGCTCAACCATAGCCCAAGAAATCCTAAGAAAAATGTTTCCTCATCAATCCCAGGGACCGCGATCTCCGCAAAATGAACAACTGGAGTGTTGGGAAGGAAGAAACTCTTCTGATCTACCTCCGTCGTTGGAAGGTTGTTTAAACCTAAGCCGAAAGGGTCGTCAAGCGTGGTGAATTTAACAGCCTCCTTCGAGAGGACTTTTGGGGTGAAGAAAGCGAGCAATGAAATCCTCGAAACTAACCCCGCGGCTCCCAGATTCGAGGAAAAGGCCCTCGTAAATATTCAACACTTTGATCAGACTAGGAAATTGATGTTGAACGGCATTCTCCGGGGTAAGGCCCATTATCACTGGCTTGGCACCAAAAACATATTCATCCGTAGGAAGCAGCTCCTCATAATGCTCCCCCACGACCGGTAAGCCGGAAACTTCTGCAAATTCCTCTAAGGAGATTGATATTTCTCGGTCCAACGAAAAGAAGGTGTGGGTAGGAATGTTCCACTGCTCCAGAAATACCTTAACCCACCAGGTGGGAAGCGTAGGATACTGGAAGAGAGAATCATAAACGGCGGGATACAACCCGAGCCTCAACAACTGTGACTTCTTCGCTGACAGAATGTAGCGGGCCCATTGCAGATAACCGGTCGGATGACGAGAAATCAGACCTATATTATATGGTTGCCCCCACGGCGGCGCCTCACCTTGACAAATACGTCATCCCAAGATATCTAAAGCCATGGGAGGCTGAACGGGTATCGCATCCATAGCGGGCTGAAGAAGACCTTCTGAAGTCCAATTAACCATCTCCACGGCATAGTTCACCGGGGATGGGTTGGCGTCATGAATCGCCATGATAGGCTCCGAGGGTACCGCGCACGAAAAGCTTTGTCGACCCTTAATAATGTGATTATACCATGTCCCCCAGAGGTGAAGATTTTTGTGTTCCGGGTCATGGTCTCGTATGAGCACGAGAACCTCCCGGTCTACAGGTGCTCCAGGAAATCCTCCTTCTGAACGAACGAAAAGAAACGAGGCATCGAATGACATGTCGCCTGCAAAAAAAAAGGACAGAAGTCAACTGTCAGTACTATAATTTAATTTTAAATTTTAACGGTACTTTAAAAAATTTGTACCACACTGCAATGCAGTGGAAAGGGGACCAAAGGGGGACCCACAAAATCTAGATGACAATTCATCAATTAATAATTAATAAAACAGCCTCATCATTGGATGAAACTGTTAATTAATGAGGAAATCCTCAAGAAAATTCCCATTGAATGAGAGATCCCGCGGGAAAAAAAGAAAATCCCCCTTTGAGAGCAAAACTCTATGACAGAGTGACACTTGTCAAACTCTGATCATGAAGGAATAAAATTCCTTAAAGAGCCTGGCTCTGTAATGATGATGGAAAAACCCATCAGAAAAGAAAATTAAAATCAATTTTTATGAATAAAAAATCCTGGGATCTTCAAGATCCATGAAAAAACTCTTAAGAGTTCTTCATCTAAGATTAAGAAATCTACACATGATTCAAAAGAGCAAGGCTCTGTTTATGGGCTAAGAAACCCCAAAAGATCTCTTGAGATCTATGGGTTCATGAGAGTAAAGCTCTGCTAATGAAACCCTAAATGGGTTTTCTGTAGATCAAAGATCTATAAAGAGCAAGGCTCTGTTAATGGGTAAAACCCTAATTTATTAAAATTAAAATTTTTAAAACTTTACCTAAGTTTAGAAAGAGTTTTTAAATAGAAGAGCTGAGCTTTGAACAAAAATTCTCAAAGAAAGAAGATGATAATCATCTAAGAGACCAAAAGTCCTATTTATAGGCATTCAACTGCCTCTTCAACTTCTGAGTTGATCCAAGGGCTCAGATACTGCCACTGCTGCACTCACGTGTGCGCCACGTGAGCGCAACGGTGGGGGGAATTTGTTTCCCCCAATCAGAGCAAAACTCTGTTTTAAAATTCAAAATTTAAAAGTTGAAGCAACACTTCAGATTCAGCGCTAGGCGCGCTGCGCGCCACGTATCAAACACAGATGCGCTAGCGCCAGGTGCACTACGCCCTAGGCAGCACACCCCCAATCAGAGAAAAGCTCTGTCTTAAAATTCAAAATTCAAAATTTGAAGCAACGCTTCAGATCCAGCGCTAGGCGCGCTGCGCGCCACGTGTCAAACACGGGTGCGCTAGCGCAGGATGCACTGCGCGCCACGTATCAAACGTAGGTGCGTTAGCGCTGGAATTAAAAATTCCCCACCATTAGATCAAAACTTCTAATAATGATAAATTATTAATTAATCAGAATTAAAATTTTGTTATGCAAAGATCTTTCCAATCTCGTTAAAAACATGAAGATTACTTTCTGTAAAACAGAAGCTCTAGAATCAAAGATCCAACGGTGGGGAAACATCCCCAAATCAATCAGAGAAAGATCTATTTAACTAATTTAACAATCAATTTGCCCTATATAAAGGCCCCAAGACTTCAAGTCTAATACAGAGAACCCCCCTACAAACTTTGAGAAAATTCAAAAGAAAGAGAGCAAGCTCTTGAAAGAAGATCAGTTCTTTAAGGTAAAAAGAATGATTCTTGAACAAAGAGATGAAATCATCTCATTAGAACAGAAGAATTATCTTCTTAAAAGATCATAGATCTACAAAAGACCAAGGTCTCTTATAAAAAGAGATCAAAAGATCTCATCATAGAAGCAAAAGAAGTATTTACTTCATTCATAGATCATTGATCTACAAAGCCAAACCCCTTTCAAAAGTAAGAAATATTGTTCTTGAATCTTGAGGCAAAGCCTCCTTTAAAAAGAACATAAACTTGTTCTCTGATCATAAATTTGATCAAATGCGCTTTGCGCTATTGGAAAGTGCCTTGCACTCATGAACTGCGCTTTTGCGCTCCCTGGACCGGCGCTCAGCGCCAAAACGTGCCATGTGTCAACCACAGATACAACTTGCGCTTTGCACTTTTGAAACAGCGCACTGCGCTCATGGGCTGGCGATCCGGGCCAAGTGCACCACGTGTCACTCACTGGTGCGCCACTAAACTAGCGCAACACGCTCATAAACTGGCGCTTAGCGCTAAGCGCGACACGTGTCCTTTTCGTGTGCGCTACTTGGCAGAAGCGCAATGCGCTCTTTAATTGGCGCAAAGCGCTTGGCGTGCCACATGGCGCGCTGTCAGAACACATATTGTTCTGATGAATGCTATGCATTCAATACAAGACAAAAATGTGTCAGGATCTAATGCTCAGCATTATTAAAAGGGCCAAGCCAAGTAAAGGCTCAACAGCCCAGAACAATAAAATGTTAAACATTTTAATCTTATTGGACTTAGCCCAATTCTGGCCATAAGTTCTCAACTTATATTCAATTGAGCCCATCTGCTCACGAATATTCAACAGATCTTGGTCCCAAACTGGACTACAGATATTTCAACCAACGCACACCGGTTCAAGGGTACATCTCTTTACTCCTTTGAAATATGGCGTTGTAATCCTTCAACGTCTTCAGAGAGGTGACGGGTCCCGACAACCACACATTTCTACGGACTGTGGGGTCCTTAAACTCATGGACTACGATGTCATTAAACTTCATAGACTACAATGTCTTTAAACTACGGACTACGATGTCCTTAAACTCATGGACTACGATATCCTTAACCTGGACTGTGGTGTCCTTAAACCCATGGACTACGATGTCCTTAACCTGGACCGTAATATTCTTAAACTAACATTGGACCACCATGTCCTTAAACTGGTAATCGACCGCAATGTCCCTAAACTAAACAACAGAGGCCAAATGCTTTCTTATTAGATCTAAATGATCCCGCTAAGTTGATCTTAGTCTAGAAATTAGATTAACGTATCCTTAACAAACGTTTAAGTCGATCTTAATCTCAAACGAGGCTAACGTATCCTTAAACCCAACCTCCAAACCCAAATCTAAGAAGATACGGATTTGGACTAATCCAAGCCCTACGGGCGACAACATAAATTAGTCTCCGTATACAATCCACGGGCTACCACGCACAAAACAAACACCCACGACACGAAGTGACCATCTGGAGAAGGAAAAAGTTGTTACCGCGATACGGTAGCATAATTAACTGCAGGGGCTTACGCCTGCAGGGAACAGCGTCCCCACAATCAGAAACCCCTCAAACAAGGGGGAATCTGACGAAGTCTGCTATATCGGCCGCATCCATTTAAAACTTCGATACATAGTGCCATAAATCAACTTGGCATCTTCGGAGAGGTGGACGGATAGCACCAAATAGCATCTGCCCCGAGATTCAGGCAAGACGTTTGTCTTCCTGGTTTCCGGTGGTAAACAGTTTATAAGTGGTAGACTGGTACGGAATATGTTAAAGGTGGCACAAGGTGGTCACTTAAGATGTAATTACATCCATACCGTTGGTCCGTGGTATTTTTGACGGAGTCTTGTACTACGGGTTACCAAAGTCCACGGTGTAAGTTGGACTCCTTTCGTATACACTGGCATCTTATCTACCGAGGTACAAACAACAGCGTTAACAATATAATACTACTTTAAAAGTTACATTCTCCTTCTGTCTATTCTGTCTATACCTATTCTTTGGGACTTACTGAGCAATTGTTCACTGACGACATTCCTTTTCTTCTTTCTTTGGATATTTGTTAGGTGGATCGGACCTTCTGGAGACAAAGCCCAGCAGCGAGGACTTGGATCAGATAGCCTTCGACCCAGAGCTCTAGTTTACTTATATATATTTTCATTTCTGTTATGCCACTGTTTAGACATCGTTTTCATTCTATGTATTTACTTTTCCTTTGTATTGTAAAAAGAATGCTTAATAAATAAAGTTACTGTTCATTTACATCTTGTCTCTTGTGTACATTTCATTTTATATTACTTAGATACGCTTAGCGTGTTTACTTCTGAATAAATGCGTAGCGGTCTCGTCGCGTCCTCTACCCGTACACTGGGAAGCGGGACGTGACAGGTTTTGTTGGCGGCCCATGCAGGTCAGCTCTGTGAGGACATGCAGGTCAGTTCTGCATGGACATGCGGGTAAATTCTGCATGAAGTCCTAAGCAATATAAAACACAAGAACTAGCAACTAAAAACATTCTTTACATATTCCTTGAATCTTCCAATTTCATATATTTTGAATCTGTCATAACCCAAATTTTTCTTTCGAGGTTATGGATTCCCCAAACAATACTAGCACCAATGCCAACAACACACCACCATCTCCACCACTCACACCTGCCGTAGCTGCTCCGATCAATGAGTAGACAGTACTGCTTGAGGCGATCCGCAACCTCCTGGAGGGACAGCAGCAGCAGACTGCTATCTTGATGAACCGTTTAGAGGCGGAAGCACCTGGGGTGAAGCAATTCAGAGTTTTGCACCCCAAGCAATTCTCAGGAAAAGAGAGCCCTCTAGAAGCTGAAGAGTGGGCTTAAAGTATTGAAAATGATTTGGCAGCGGCACAAGTGCCAGAGATAGCTTGGGTTTGAGTTGTGAAGCTGCAGCTCACTGACAATGCACGGGTCTGGTGGAAGGTGGAAGAAAGCCGTCTCACCCAGCCGATCGAATAGAGGAATTTTCGCGATATGTTTGATGCGAAGTACTTCCCTGAGACTGCCAGATTCAACATGGAACAACAGTTCATCCACCAACAACAGGGTTCAATGTGGATCAAATCCGTGGATGAATATGATGCTGAGTTTACCATGCTCAGTCGATTCGCGGCACACTTGATACCGACGGATGAGATCAGAGCCCGTCGATTTCATCAAGGGTTAGATCCGGAGATCCAAGCTGCATTAGCCATAGAGGATTTCCCGACCCACGAGTTGACTCTGAAAGTTTCCCGTCGATATGAGGCAGTGGTAAAGATAAGGGGCAGACCTCAATCTGCCGGGATGAAACGCCCAGCCACTCTGATGGCAGGAAGAGTCTCTTCAAAGCCAACTGTTGAACCCAGGAGACCGGAAGAAACAAATAATCAGCCAAGTCCAGATTTTTGCTTCTACTGCAAGAGGGATGGATACTGTTCCCCTCCGAATGGCGGCCTAGACTTTGCGTCTCCCCTGAGATTCAGGACAGATGCTATTTGGTTTTATCTGTCTACCTCTCCGAAGATGCCAAGTTGATTTATGGCACCGTGTATCGGAGGTTTAGACGGATGCAGCCGATGTAGCAGACTTCGTCAGATTCCCTCTCAGGGTGAGGGGTTTTTGATTGTAGGGACGCTCTTCCCTGTAGGCGCAAGCCCCTGCAATTAATTACGCTACCGCATCGCGGTAACAACTTTCTCCTTCTCCAGAATTTCACTTCGTGTCGTGTGTGTTTGTTTTATTTGTGGTTGTCCGTGGATTGTACACGGAGACTGAATAATGTCATCGCCCGTAGGACGTGGATTAATCCAAATCCGTATTTACTTAGATTTGGGTTTGGTGTTTTTAGTTTAAGGATGCATTAGTCGCGTTGCGGCTAAGATCAACTTAAACGTTCGTCAAGGATACGTTAGTCCTGTTTTGGACTAAGATCAACTTGACGTGGTGATCCATTTAATATATGGCCGTCGGGACTCATCACCTCTCTAACGTCGTTGGAGGATTACAACGATGGATGTCAGAGGATTTCAGAGATGTACCCTTAAACCAAAGTTGATTTGGAGTTTTATCATTCATTTAAATGTCTAAGGATACGTTAGCCGTATTTGGGGCTAAGATCAACTTAAACGGGACCGTTTAGATCCGGCAAAAGAGCATCTGGAGGCTCTATTGTTCCAGTTTAGGGACATAGTGGTCCATGCTCCAGTTTAGGGACATCGTGGTCCATATTCCAGTTTAAGGACGTGGTGGTCCGTATTCCAGTTTCGGGACATGGTGGTCCATGTTCCAGTTTAGGGACGTGGTGGTCCATATTCCAGTTTAAAGACGTGGTGGTCCGTATTCCAGTTTCGGGACATGGTGGTCTATGTTCCAGTTTAGGGACGTGGTGGTCCGTATTCCAGTTTAAAGACGTGGTGGTCCGTATTCCAGTTTCGGGACATGGTGGTCCATGTTCCAGTTTAGGG
The DNA here is from genome assembly GCA_030015575.1 of Agapanthus africanus. Lineage (NCBI taxonomy): Eukaryota > Viridiplantae > Streptophyta > Magnoliopsida > Asparagales > Amaryllidaceae > Agapanthus > Agapanthus africanus. The sequence goes on along the minus strand of JASDDO010000014.1, from coordinate 637,266,653 downwards.
ACGTGGTGGTCCGTATTCCAGTTTAAAGACGTGGTGGTCCGTATTCCAGTTTAAAGACGTGGTGGTCCATTGTTAGTTTAAGGACGTTTCGGTCCATGGTCCAGTTTTAGGGACGTGGTGGTCCATGTTCCAGTTTAGGGACGTGGTGGTCCGACGTTAGTTTAAGGACGTTTCGGTCCAACATTAGTTTAAGGACGTCTCAGTCCAATATTAGTTTAAGGACGTCTCGGTCCAATATTAGTTTAAGGACGTTTCGGTCCAATATTAGTTTTTAAGGACGTCTCGGTCCATTATTAGTTTAAGGACGTCTCGGTCCAATATTAGTTTAAGGACGTCTCGGTCCAATATTAGTTTAAGGACGTTTCGGTCTAATATTAGTTTTTAAGGACGTTTCGGTCCATTATTAGTTTAAGGACATCTCGGTCCAATATTAGTTTAAGGATGTTTCGGTCCAATATTAGTTTAAGGACGTTTCGGTCCATATTTAGTTTATGGTCGTCGGGACTCGTCACCTCTCTGACGACGTTGAATGATTACAACGACAGGTGTCAGAGGAGTTTGGAGATGTACCCTCGAACCGAAGTGAATTGATTTAAGAGAGCAATCTTACTCAGTCAATTTAATTTTAAGGACTTATGGCCAAAATTGGGCTAAGTCCAGTTTCAACATTTTTTGTCTTTGGCCTGTGCTAGGGCTTCACCCCTTTTTAGTAATGCACTGCATTATTCTTGTTTTGATTGGGCTTTACCCTTTTCTAAATGATGCAGAGCATCTATTATTTTTTTTTGTTTGGGCTTTGCCCCCCTTTTAAAATGCATAGCATTTTTTATTAGGCCTATTAGGCCTTTTAATTGGGCTCTGTCCCTTTTCTTTAAAAATGCAGAGCATTAAATACTCTGATAGTGCCCCACATGGCTTGTCAGGCGCTTTGCGCTAAGTATTGAGCGCAAACTCGTATGGTGGTGACACGTGTCACGCTCTGGTGAGCGCAAGCGCACAAGCGCAGTGCGCTGAGCTAGTGCGCTGCGCTGTTGCGCTGCTGACACGTGGCGTGCTCTGATGAGTTGCGCCAATTCCAGAGAGCAAAGCTCTATTTCAAGAGCGCGTAGCGCAAGTGGTTCTATGGCTGACACGTGTCGCGCTCTGATGAGCGCAAGCGCAATAGCGTAGTGCGCTGCGCTGTTGCGCTACTGACACGTGGCGCGCTTTGGTGAGCGCAAGCGCAATAGCGCAGTGCGCTGCGCTAGTGCGCTGCGCTGTTGCGCTACTGACACGTGGCGCGCTATGGTGTGTTGCGCCAATTCCAGAGGGCAAAGCTCTATTTCAAGAGCGCGTAGCGCAAGTGGTTCTATGGCTGACACGTGGCGCTCTCTTAAGAGCGCAACAACGCAGTTTGTAAGTGCAGAGTACTAAGAATCTTTTAGATTCAAGAAAAGAAGTGTAAAGCACTATTTTTTTTATTTTATTATTTTCTTGTTTTAAAGAACCAGAGGTTCATAAGAAGTGCAAAGCACTGTTTATTATGTAAAGATCATTGATCTTATTTTTAGATCAATGATCCATTAGAAGAAATTTCTTCTATTTCATGAAGGTTCTTTACCTTTTTCTTGGAATTTTCTCAGAGTTCTCTCTGTTTGAAGCTCCTGACTTTTTTCAAGAAATGTTGATGATTTTGAATTAAGGCCTAGGATCCTTTTTATAGTGCCCATAAATTAGTTAAATTTGTTAAAGAGATCTTTCTCTGAGTGATTTGGGGAATTTTCCCCACCGTTGGATTTTTGATCCAAGGGCTTCTGCTTTGCAGAAGAAAATCTTCTTGTTTTAACCAGAACAGAAAAGATTTCTTTAAAATCTAATTCTGTTTGGCGCAGATGCCCCAGCGCGTGACACGTGTCGCACAGCGCAGCGCAACTGCGCTAGCGCATCTGCGTGACATGTGTCGCGCAGCGCACAGCGCAGCGCAACTGCGCGAGCGCATCTGTGCTGACACGTGTCGCGCAGCGCAGTGCATGCGCAATTGAAGCGTTGCTTCCTTTAAACAAAGCTTTGCTCTGATTGGGTGCGCTGCCTTGGGCGCTGCGCTCCCTGCGCTAACGTGTCTGATTTTGACACGTGGCGCTCTGCGCGCAGCGCAAAGAATCTGAAGCGTTGCTTCAGTTATTAAAGTTTAAATTTTCCAAGCAGAGCTTTGCTCTGATTGGGGGAAGATGAAGCGTTGCTTCATTTCCCGCCTTGGAATTTGAACAGAGCTTTGCTCTGATTGGGGTAAACAAATGCCCCCCCACCGCTGCGCTTATGTGGCCTCCAAACGCAAGCGCAACGGTGGCAGAATACCAACCGTCGCGGTACCTTTTGGAAGTTGAAGAGGCACTCGATGCCTATAAATAGGACCTTTGGTCCCCCACAGATGCTTATCATCTCCAAAAATTTTATTTTCAGAACCTCAGAGCTCTGCTCTTGTTTTTAAGAACTCTTAGATTTTCTTTAAAAGGAACTATTTTGGTAAGAATTAGTCTTGAATTAAATCAATTTCGATTAATAGAGCTTTGCTCTTATAGATCTTTGATCTAAAGAAACCCTTCTGGTGTTTCACCAATAGAGCCTTGCTCTCAGAAATCTGTTCCAAGGTTTCTTGACCCATGAACAGAACCTTGCATCTTTGTCAAAACATAGATCTCTTTGATCTAAAAATGATGAACTTTTATGAATAATGAAAATTAAAAGTGGAGCTTTGTATTTTAATGGACTATATCATATTTTAATAATAGTGATCTCAGAATCTTGGGGGACTTCTTTAAATTTCCCTTATTAGGATTTTGATAGTCACTCTTGTTCGTAGAGCATTGCTCTCGAGGAGTTTAACTGTCTGTGCTCGTTTTTTAACAAGAATTCGCTTAATCAGTCGGTCTGCTAATTCTGTTGATCTTCTTTCACAGGAACCATGAACGCCCACATGTATGCCCTTAACAAGATCATCTCGTATGGGGACATCCGTCGACTTGGCCGTTCTCAAAATCGGGAGTTCACAAACGAGGAGTGCGCTGAAATAATGAGTCGCTTCGACGCGTACAATGGTCCACTGCTCCCCCGACGTTCCTCCCTTCTTAAGCTTATCATGGGAGCCATCTGGGAAGCGCTTCCCCTCTTCTGTTCCGGCATGCCGCTTAGGGCGTTGGATGCTGCTGAGGACAAGGTGCACTCGGTATACCTGTTGAACTTTATCTCGAAGAGACGGCGAGACAGTCTTATCGATCTCTTGCACGAGGTCTTTCAACAGTCCGCCATACTTGCTGCTTATCGGAGGGTGGAAGACATCAGGGGGGACCCTGACGCTTGTGCTCGCGAAAGAAAGCACACTAGGATGGTCCGCAAGGCCTGGAAAGTCATAGATAGAGTTGCTTTCGAGTTCCTCAATCCATGTCCTGGGTTCGAGGTTATTCCCTTATAATAATGTTTTTCATTTATTGCTTTTATGAATGTAAGAACTATTGGCCATATTAATGGAAAATTTTTATCCCAGCTCGTCTTTATTTTTCGTTTTGAGTCTTTTGCTTGTGCATGAATGAATGTGTCTTGAACGCTTGATCAAATGTAAATCGGATGCTCTTTCTGTTTCTTTTCCTCTTTCTCAGCATGTCGTCACAATTAGCAGGTAATAGAGTAAGCTTCTTGATTTCTTCACGAGATAGCGAGGGCTTAGGCCGCATGTTCAGATCTGCTGCCTAAGATTTTTCAACTCTATGAGCCGTGAGGGTCTCATAGAGACTTTTCTCCCTACGGATCGAGAGGATCTCGTAGGTGTTTTTTTTTTTCTCCTTAAGAATCGTGAGGATTCCTAAGTGTGGTTTTCTCTTGTAAGTCGTAAGGATCCTACAAGAGAATTTTTCCCTCTTACGAGTCGAGAGGACTTGTAAGCGGTTGTTTCCCTCATTGTCGAAGTTCGATGTTGGAGAGTGAAACCCGTGGATGGTATGCAAGAGACCGTTTTGGGCCAACTTGCAGGGTCCCAGTGCTTAGGAAACAGGCTTCTTTTATGCCCACTGCCTAAGGCTTTATCTCACGAGTCGAGCCGCCTCAACAATTTTTTTCGCAAGTCGAGATGAATCGAGCGTTTCTCGCAAGAACATCTTAACGTCGCATTTAACCTCTGCTCTTTACGACAGAAGCCCGTTAAGGTTGGTGGTACTTAGGGTTTCGACCATCGTACCGTCGCATAAGCTGATATAGTCCTCGATAGGCAATCGTGCTGTTCGAGTAGCCCTGCGACTGCCGTGTCTCTGATCCCTTCGGGGGCTGGACAAGACGTCTTCAAGCAATCCTCCTTGGCAGTTTGACCGTCGGAAGAGCAAGCGTTAGGAATTTGCCATGTCGCTTTTTACTTGAGGTTAGGCTTATTTTGGTGAGCCCCGATGAGTCATAAACACTCCGCGCTGGTGTGGGGATGATCTCCGATAGTCTTTCAGGCTTTATATGGGTTGTTGTTAAGACCCTGAAGCTAGGAATTTGGCCTTTGCTTCGTTTGCTGGCATTGCGTCTGCTGTATCGAGACGAATGTTGCGGTAGGAACTAGGGATTTTGCCGTGGCTCCGTTTGTTTGATGACGTTGCGTCTGCTGTGTCGAGACGAACGTTGGGGTGACATCTCGTCTGCTGTATCGAGACGGACGTCGAGCTTGTCTCTAGGTTGCTGGTGAACCGCCGAGGTTTGGAACTAGGGATTTTGCCGTGGCTCCATTCGTTTAATGACGTTGCGCCTGCTGTGTCGAGACGAACATTAGGGTGACATCTCGTCTACTGTATCGAGACGGACGTCGAGGTTGTCTCTAGGTTGCTGATGAACCGTCGAGGTTTGGAAATAGGGATTTTGCTGTGGCTCCATTCGTTAAATGACGTTGCGCCTTCTGTGTCGAGACGAACATTGGGGTGACATCTCGTCTACTGTATCGAGACGGACGTCGAGGTTGTCTCTAGGTTGCTGGTGAACCGTCGAGGTTTGGAACTAGGGATTTTGCCGTGGCTCCATTCTTTTAATGACGTTGCGTATGCTGTGTCGAGATGAACATTGGGATGACATCTCGTCTACTATATCGAAACGAATGTCGAGGTGGAGCTGGAATTTTGGCGTGGCTCCGTTTATTTGATTGTCGCGTCTGATCCTTGTTGGAGGAAGAACGCTGGGGTGACAACTCGTTTACTGTATCGAAACGAATGTCGAGGTGGAGCTGGAATTTTGTCGTGGCTCCTTTGTTTGATGATCTTGCGTCTGCTGCGTCGAGATGAACGTCGATGTGGTGACCATTCCGCACTGATGTGAGACGATCTCCGGTTGTCTTTCAGGCTTTATATGACTCGCCGTTAAGACCCTGAAGCTAGGAATTTGGCCCTTGCTTCATTTGTTGGCATTGCGTCTACTGTATCGAGACAAATGTCGCGGCTGTCTCTAGGACACTGGTGAGTCGTCGAGGTTTGGAACTAGGGATTTTGCCGTGGCTCCATTCGTTTGATGACGTTGCGTCTGCTGTGTCGAGACGAATGTCGAAGTGGTGACCATTCCGCATTGATGTGAGACGATCTCCGATTGTCTTTCAGGCTTTATATGACTCGTCGTTAAGACCCTGAAGCTAGGAATTTGGCCTTTCCTTCATTTGCTTTGGTGTGTCCAAATCCTATTGGAGGAAGAACGCTGTTGTTGACATCTCGTCCGCTGTATCGAGACGAACGTCAAGGTGGTGACCACTCAGTGCTGGTGCGAGATGATCTCCGATTGTCTTCCCAGTTTTATGTGAGTTACCGTAAAGACGTTGAAGCTAGGAATGTACCCTTCGCTTCGTTTGCTTTGACGCGTCCGAATCCTGCTGGGGGAAGAACGCTGGGGTGACATTTCATCTGTTGTATCGAGATGAACGTCAAGGTGGAGCTGGGATTTTGCCGCAGCTCTGCTTTGTTTTGACCGTGAGTTCTTTTGTCGGCGTTGTATCCGTATCCTGCTGGACTGTGGAGGAACGCCGTCGTTGACATTGCGTCTGCTGTATCGAGACGAATGCTGAGGTGGAGTTGGGATTTTGCCGTCACTCCGCTTTGTTTTGACGTTGCGTCTGCATCCTGCTGAATTGCGAAGGAACGCCGTTGTTGACATTGCATCTGCTGTAACGAGACGAATGCTGAGGTGAAGCTGGGATTTTGCCGTCACTCCACTTGATTGTGTAACATCTGTGTCCTGCTGGAATGAGGAGGCACACCGTTGTTGGTCTCCAGGCTGCAGATGTGGCCATTGAGATTTGGAACTAGAGACTTTGCCATGGTTCCGTTTCGTTGCGATTCTGAGGTCGGTTGTTGACGACATGTCTGCATCTAGTCGGAGTGAGGAGAAACGCCGTTGGTGATCTCTAAGTTGTCAATGTTGACGTCGAGACCCTGAAGCTCGGGATCTTCGTTTGCTTCATTTGTTGACATCGTGTTTGTCTGTAATATTGCGACAAATGTCGAGATTGTCTCTAGGTTGTCTATGAACCGTCGAGATTTGGCTTCGCTTTCTGATGGAGCCTGTTGGGAAGGTATGGTTCCCTCTTTATCTGTGCCCCTGGATTGTATACAGGGATCGATGTGATTTCACCTGTAGGGCAAAAAGTTTCATTCTTTCATTTTTTTTATTCTTTCCGCGATGCTTTATCATTTCAGCTTTTTATATCGCGAAAATCGCGATTGCCCAATCATTTCGGCTATTTTTCGCGGTGCCCAATCATTTCGGCTATTTTTTCTTTTTACTCGCTGCTTTTTATTGCGAGTTGCCTAATCATTTTGGCTATTTATTTTATTTTTACTCGCTGCTTTTTATTGCGAGTTGCCCAATCATTTCGGCTGTTTATTTTATTTTTACTCGCTGTTTTTTATTGCGAGTTGCCCCATCATTTCGGCTATTTAATATGCATTTTTAGCTCGCTGGTTTTTATCGCGAGCGTAGAACTTGGAATCTGGTGCCAATCTCAGCATCAGCATCGCTACAACCGGAATATTGCCAGGAGCGAATCATCATCTGCCATGAAAGGACTTGGAATTTGATACCGATTTAGGCATCAGTATCGCTACAACTGGGATATTGCCAGGAGCGAATCATCATTTGCCTCTGTCGATGTCGAACAAAGGTGGCTTAGTAAACAGGATTAGGATCCCGTCGACTAAGGCTTTTGACTTCATGAGCCGTAAGGGTCTCATAAAGGTGTTTCTTCCTACGAATCGTGAGGATCTCGCAGGTGCGTTTTTTCCTTAGGAATCGTGAGGATTCCTAAGTGTATGTTCTCTTATAAGTCGTAAGGATCTTACAAGAGTGTTATCTCCTTATGAGTCGAGAGGACTCACAAGGGTTGTTCACCGTGTGGACATATCCCCAGTCACGGATGGGACTTGGTTAGGGAAATGTTTATTCGCGCCCGTGGATTGTATACAAGGGCCAATATAGGACCATTTGTAGGGCAATATCGAAAGTTGTGGGGGTTGCTTAAGCACAGGTTTAGGTCTTTGTAACTTAAGACTTTCAAATCTTATGAGCCGTGAGGGTCCCATAAGAGAGTTCTCCTTACAAGTCGTGAGGATCTCGCAAGTGTATTTTCTCCTTAGGAATCGTGGGGATCCCTAAGTGTGCTGCTCCCTTTGTGAGTCGTAAGGATCTCACGTGGGTGGTTTCTCCTTACAAGGTCGAGGGGACCTTATAAGTGTCTTTTAACGAGGTTGTGCCCTTTCGGGTTTTCACGAACACTCGCCGGTAGCCCTGCTGTTTTTACTCACGGAGCCCTTTCGGGTTTTCATCCGTGCCCGTTTCATTTAAGGACATACCGTCTCTTTTTTTTTTATTTACGAGGTCGCACCCTTTCGGGTTTTCACGAACACTCGCCGGTAGTCCTGCTGTTTTTACTCACGGAGCCCTTTCGGGTTTTCATCCGTGCCCGTTTTGCTTATGGACATACCATTTTTTACTCTTTTTTTTATTTACTTTTTTTTTATTTCTTTTTTTTATTCTTTTTATATATATATTTTTTAATATTTTTTTATCTCGTCAGCCTAAGGATGCTGCGGTAGTTGTTTAAAGACATTTCGGTCATTTGCAAGTTTTAGGACATTGCGGTCCATCATTAGTTTAAGGACATCTCGGTCCGCCGTCGCCGTATTTGAGGCGAATATCTAGTTTATTGACTTTTCGGTCTATGAGTCCTTCTCCATGAATGAACATGATGCCCCCGGCGTATCCATCTTCTTCGGAGCGTGCGGTTGTGGTGGACTCACCTTCCAGTTCTCAGACAGCGCAAACTTGCCCTGTTGGTATTGGTCTTCAACCCAGTTTTTGAAGACGTAGCAGTCCTCGATCAGGTGACCTACTGTTTGGTGGTAAGGGCAATAATTAGGATTATTAACATCGCCTAGCCGCAACGGACGTTTTGGACTCGGCAGATTGATGAGTCTGTCGCACACTGCCAGCTCGAACAGTCCTCTTGTTTTATCTTGCGGAAACGAGTAAGGACGTTTCAACTTATCCTGGAGGGGTTGCCGCTTGTTGCTTTGGCGAGCAACCGGTCTAGGGTCACTTAATTGTTGTTGAGCGCTGGCGACGAAGGCCGTTTTTCCTTTTCCTTTATTCATTTTGTTCGCTCCGTTGTTTGCGGGGCCGGGATTTTTTCCGAGTAGCGTGCGATTGCATGGCTGAACGTTCTCGCAGCTCCTCAATTCCTTCATTTTTGAAATAGATTCCCTGAGGGAAGGGTTGGGGGTAGATTCTTCGTCAGAGTCGCTTCCAAAGGTGATAATTTGCGATACCTTAGAGTCGGCTGTATGACAATCGGCGGCGGCTCTTTTGCGATCATCTATCGCATTTTTTCGACGTCTACAAGCTTCACATTTTGTCCTGTCGAAGTGTTGCTTTTGAGCGACATACCCTTGCCACCAACAGTTAAAAGATTCGCAGTCTTCGGTAGGATGTATGATCTTCTGATGATATAAGCAGAAGTTAGGGTGTATCTCTACCTCAGCGAGGGTATTTTCTTCAAAGGGCGGTAGCTTCATTCCTACTGATAAAGCTTTGGCGAACCTTTTCCTCGTCTTGAATTTGTTTTTATCCGCAGTGGATGGCTTTTGATTTGACGGGAATGCATTGGCTTTTTCCAGTATGGCCATTTCACGCTCTTGATTGGCTTTTTCTTTCAGACGAATTTCATTTAGGAAGACATCGATCAGCTCGTCTGATGGCTGTAGAATTTCCGGTTCGGGGTTCGCCATTGGTTTCTTGGCGCAAGAAGCTTCTTTATTATCTGTCAGTGAGTGAGAAATCACATGACAAGTCGCTACGTAGTCTTCGGATTCATCTGATGGGTTTTCTCCATCGTTTTCATCCTTGACTAAAGAACAAACTGCCCCCGGCGTGTCCGTCTTCTTTGGAGAGTGCGGTTGTGGTGGGTTTACCTTCCAGTTTTCCGACAGCGCGAACTTGCCTTGTAGGTACTGGTCCTCGATCCATCCCTTAAAGACGAAACAATCCTCAATCGGGTGACTTACCGTTTGATGGTAAGGGCAATAATTGGGATTATTAAGATCGCCTGGCTGCGACGGACGCTTTGGACTCGGCAGATTGATGAGTCTGTTACGCACTGCCAGCTCAAACAGTCTTCTCGTTTTATTCTGAGGAAACGAGTAAGGACGTCCTAGCCTCTCTTCGAGGGATGGGCGTGGACGCACGTTGTTTTGGCGAACGACCGGCTTTGAGTTGATCGACTGTTGTTGAGCATTGGCGACGACGATCGCTTTCCCTTTTCCTTTCTCATCTCGGGAATCTGATTTTGGAGGAGACGGTCTATGGCCCATCTGGTCCATTTGGGCTAATTTGTCAATCAAGGCCTGGAAGGTGGTCGGCCTGAAGAACATCATGAATTGTGAGATGGTCGCCTGCAGATCGAGAGTGCCCACAAACATGCCTACCGCAGGTGCCTCTTCTATGCGTTGTTCGCATTTCGACCATAGGTTCTGCCATCGTGTTGCGTATTGGACCCACGTTTCGCTTGGCCTTATCCTGGCATTTATCAGTGCTGTTATCGGGGTGCGTTCACTAGCACTCGCGAATCTTTGTGTAAACAGCAGCTTCATCTCCGCAAATGTTTTGACAGAGTCGTTAGGTAGCTCCGAATACCATTCAAATGCTGTTTCTGCTAAGCTACCGACGAATTGGCGAAGCAACAGTTTGTCATTGCCTCCAGTGTTGCCGCATAAGGCCCTGAATTGCGCGACATGTTGATGTGGATTTCCTGTCCCTTTATATACGTGGAATTTAGGGATCGTGTATCCCGGCGGGTAACTGATTTGGTCATACCAGCTTGGATAGGGTCGTCCCGTTCTAACAGTTTGCCCAGCCGCTTCACTCGCCTGATGAGCTTGTATTTGCTGAGCTATATAGTCGTCAAGCGTGGCCTTGGAAATGGTTTCTTCCTTGGCTGCTGAAAGAGCCGGAGGAGGATCAGATATTTCCCCTCCGTCATTTCCGACAATGACTGGAGGGTCTTCAGCTGGAGGGTCCGGCTGTAACATCATCCCTACCATGTCTTGGAAGAGGAGTGACATTTGTTTTATGTTAGCCGCTTGTTCTGCGGCTTCTTTGTCCTTCTTTTCGAGGACTCTGCGTAGGTAGTCCGCGTCAGTTTCTTGTTCATGACGTTGCTCTGATGATGCCTCCGAGCTTTCTTTTGGCCCGGTAAGTGCGGCCATTGCAGTCATCATTTCCTGAAGCTTCTGTTGCTGCTCCTGGGCTTTCGTCACAGATCGGGTGAGCGGTCGGTGACCCGTCGAAGCACGGCTTTCCTCCTTTCCGCAAGCCATATAAACGGTGTGCACCACCATGCCCCCAGACTTGGGGCGTTTGTGTTCGGTGTCTTTGCGATTTGCCAAAGACACAGGGGCTTTTTGCGGCCTCCTTTTTTGAGTGATTGGAGTTAAGGGAGCCGTTGTAGTGGGCATCCAAGTAGCTTTTGTTTTTTGTGGCTTGACAGAGTAATCCTTCTCCTGTCACTTCTTCATCTTTCTCTGTCGATGAAGATGGTTTTCATTAATCACTGACTCCTGGACCTGTCGCCAGACCTTGTAAATTTTAGAGGACAGCCGTTGAGGGGGCTGCTCTAGCTTCTTCTCTGGACTATTCTTCACAGATGAAGGAGTTCACTTTAGCACCGCAGTAGGAGAGTTTCTGCGCACCGAGTTCAGCAACTCAAAGCTGTTCCTGGTTGGAACAGCAGTATCGATCCCCACCATTAGAGTTGGAGGAGTAAGTCCAGAGGGGGAGTTGCCCACAGCCTTCCTCACTCGGCGCCAGTAGCGACGTCGGGCATGTCGTGCTGATGGAATTGTTTCAGCTATAGGGGTGACCTCCTCATGCCCCCTGTGTTGGTCAGAATGTACAGGTACTAGCTTTTTAAAGATCGACGTCCGTTGAACGGGGACGGCCAACTTGTCAGAAGCGGACTTCTGAACATGGGAAGCAACCTTGGTGATTTTGCCAGGAATGGGAGTTGGAATGGCTATCCGCTTCGGGATAACGCCTTCTGGTATGGCAGGCTTCTTCATGAGCCTGTTAGAGCTCTGGCCTAGTCCGTTAAAAACTGAAGCAGTGAAGTTGGACGACCCGTTGAGAGAGGTCGCGGCAGTGGTAAGTCGATCGAGGACCGACTTCTTTGGAGCTTCTTGCAATGTCATTAGGGCATTGAAGCTCATTGGTGGGAGCATGGTCCCAAAAAATAGTCCAGTGGTGGCTTGAGCCACCTGCTCCACCGGCATTTTGAAAAGGGAGGCCGCTTGGGGCCCATAAGTCACTCCTCCAGCAATGACGGAGCGAGAGTTATCGCTGCGGGTGGTGCAGTTCGAAGCCATCGATTTTCTGTTTTCTGCATAGAGCAAGACACTAAATCTTAGTACCTTGAATCCACAGGCAATCACAGCAAACCGCGATTCGTTCGCGAACACGACACACAAAGTGTGGAGTGGAAAGTGGAAAAGGTCCCACCGGGCGTGCCGGAATCTGTTCCCCTCCGAATGGCGGCCTAGACTTTTCGTCTCGCCTGAGATTCGGGGCAGATGCTATTTGGTTTTATCCGTCTACCTCTCCGAAGATGCCAAGTTGATTTATGGCACCGTGTATCGGAGGTTTAGACGGATCCAGCCGATGTAGCAGACTTCGTCAGATTCCCCCTCAGGGTGAGGGGTTTTTGATTGTAGGGACGCTCTTCCCTGCAGGCGCAAGCCCCTGCAGTTAATTACACTACCGCATCACGGTAACAACTTTATCCTTCTCCAGAATTTTACTTCGTCTCGTGTGTGTTTGTTTTATTTGTGGTTGCCCGTGGATTGTATACGGAGACTGAATAATGCCGTCGCCCGTAGGACGTGGATTAATCCAAATCCGTATTTACTTAGATTTGGGTTTAGTGTTTTTAGTTTAAGGATGCATTAGTCGCGTTGCGGCTAAGATCAACTTAAACGTTAGTCAAGGATACGTTAGTCCTGTTTTGGACTAAGATCAACTTGACGTGGCGATCCATTTAATATATGGCCGTCGGGACTCATCACCTCTCTAACGTCGTTGGAGGATTACAACGATGGATGTCAGAGGAGTTCAGAGATGTACCCTTGAACCAAAGTTGATTTGGAGTTTTATCATTCATTTAAATGTCTAAGGATACGTTAGCCGTATTTGGGGCTAAGATCAACTTAAACGGGGCCGTTTAGATCCGTCAAAAGAGCATCTGGAGGCTCTATTGTTCCAGTTTAGGGACATAGTGGTCCATGCTCCAGTTTAGGGACATGGTGGTCCATATTCCAGTTTAAAGACGTGGTGGTCCGTATTCCAGTTTCGGTACATGGTGGTCCATGTTCCAGTTTAGGGACGTGGTGGTCCATATTCCAGTTTAAAGACGTGGTGGTCCGTATTCCAGTTTCGGGACATGGTGGTCCATGTTCCAGTTTAGGGACATGGTGGTCCATATTCCAGTTTAAAGACGTGGTGGTCCGTATTCCAATTTCGGGACATGGTGGTCCATGTTCCAGTTTAGGGACGTGGTGGTCCGTATTCCAGTTTAAAGACGTGGTGGTCCGTATTCCAGTTTAAAGACGTGGTGGTCCGTCGTTAGTTTAAGGACGTTTCGGTTCATGGTCCGGTTTTAGGGACGTGGTGGTCCATGTTCCAGTTTAGGGACGTGGTGGTCCGACATTAGTTTAAGGACGTTTCTGTCCAACATTAGTTTAAGGACGTCCCGGTCCATTATTAGTTTAAGGACGTTTCGGTCCAATATTAGTTTAAGGACGTTTCGGTCCATATTTAGTTTATGGTCGTTGATTGAATGATTTAGCGTGCTTGCGCTTTCTAGAAGATAGATCAAAAATATTTGTAACCGCAATCAAGAACGGCGTCGCTTTGCAGCTAGCCGGTGAGTACGGGTCGGTCCACAGGGATGTTGTGAATTTCCGATTCGTTCTTACGAGTTAATTCCGAAAGGTGTTCGGACAGATTATTAAATCTAAAAATCTAAATTATCCTAAGGCAATTAATTAAAAGTTATAACTAGGGCAGGAAAATAAATTTACCTAGGGCAAAGAATTTAAATCTACACTAAGGCAAGAAAATAAATTACTTACAGATGGCTCTCTCCAATCATCCATGCAGGGTTGTCAGATCTGAATTTCTGAATTAAAGAGAGGCACCGATGCTCTCCAAAAGATTTCTAGAATTTATTATTAAAAGGAGGCATAAAGTTTACAATGAATTAGAGTCCCTATTTATAGAAGATAAGAAACCCTAGGGTTACAATGACTTGCATGTTTGCATTTACAAAAATAGCCCTCTATGAAGACCGGTCAACAAAGCCACTGAATTTTGGTAAAAAATAATTCTCTTTTTGTCTTCTTCTGGCCGCGGAACCGCGGCAATGGTAGGCTTGGGCCGCGGTTCCGCGGCCCTTTAGTTGGCTAACATGCTGAAATTTCAGGGTTTTGTTCTTGGTCCTTTTTGGCTTCTGGTTCTTTGGTTCTTTTACAAATTGGGCTTCTACATTAGCTCCAGATCTTCAGTGAATAATTATGGTGAACTTTAACCGTTGCTTTGTGTTGACGTCTTGAACCTTGCTTTGTGAACTGTTTCTTATGTAGGCTTGATCAAGATCTTCTGTTCATTGGTTAAAATTCACTTTTTCATCGTCTTTACCTCGTTTTCACTGTTTTCTGTCCAAGAACCTGTAACCTGTAACATGTAGCAGACATGCGTCAAAAGCACCTGTTTTCATTGTAAAATGCATAAGAATGGGGAACATAAAATACAATATTATGGTGTGAACAAATACCCCCAAACTTATCTTTTGCTCGTCCTCGAGCAAACTTATTGTTTTATTCTCTACAAAAAAACCTAACCGCACTTTCGCAGGGAAACGCGATTGCACTGAGCTCGTGCAACAAGCCGTTAAACCTCTAGGTGTCCCTAGTAGGAGGAGTGTTGTCTCCTGAGGGTTTTCAGCGGATTACACCCACAAAATCCTATCAACTCGGCCCATTGACTTTTGTTCTCCAATTAGGTTTTCTAACAAGGAATTCTATTATCTTTTGACTCGCAAATTATCCACCCATATTCTTCACACTTCTTTATTATTTAACTTAAGATTATATATATCTTGCAGATCTACTTAGCTTTCGGCATCTCTTAAGTTTTTCTTCTAGGGTTTCCATCTCCACTTAAGAATTTTTATCAACTCTATTAAAGATACAAGTTCTATTCTTCACTCCTTTCTTTCATCTAAACTCCAATCACATATCCCCTACGTGTGTGTATATATCACCCCTACACTTGGAAATTCAAATCAAGCAATCGTACTCTCGTCCATTGTCCAAAGTACTAATTAGTTGGTGAATGAAATTTGCTTACACATCCTTCATGCGACCGTTAATACTTCTTGAGGTACCAACGACCGATTACAAAATACGTTTGCACTTTAAAGCGTACTTCCTAGTCTTTGCAACACCCAAGGCTTTAGCAGTGACTCCCAAACCAGTTGGTCTAAGGCACTAGGTGATGAAGCACCCTCGCTAAATATTTTTCTATTTTTGCAGCCTTAAATAATCACATAAACCAGTGTCCATTTTTTTTCTTCTTTATTCACACTTTTTCATACTAAGGACTTTAGACAAAAGCATTTCAAGGTCTCTTCTACTATTCCAAGTTTCAAGGTGCGTGATTGTGCAAATTGTAGGGTATACGTTTTCAGAATCTAGACTTAAGCTAGGAACTATTTTTCAAACTTATACTCTAATAAGAACATCAATACTCTTCCCTTGTTTCGACTTAGCCCAAGAAGTGAACCCAAAATTTGCCTATTTCTAAATAAATTACAAGGCATATACTTTCTACCGTTAAACTTTAAGAAAGGTTATTTTTAGGGTTTTTAATTTACTAAGTCTAAGATCTAGTTGTTCCTAGCTAGTTAACCTATCTGTCAAACTCTAGTCAAATATGGCCAAAATTGAATACAATAATTTTTATAATTTTTGAAATTTTTCAAATTTTTATGGGTTTTCAAATAAATATGCAAATGCAAAAATATGTACAAATGAATGCAAAGGAAAAAGACGTACCGAGCATACCCCCAAACTTGAACTTGACAGTGTCCTCACTGTCATGCTAAACCAAGAGGGTCAAAATACCGGCTCTCCCCTGTTTATTTATTTATAATTTTTATTTTTATTTTTTGTTTTGAAATTTTTTTGTTATTTTTTATAGAAAAAGAAAACAAAAATATATACATATATACAAAGGTCCCCCAAACTTAAGCTTGGCCTTACACAAGCCAAAGGTTAGCACCAACCATTCAAAAATCTTATCGTGGTAATGGTCGAGTTGATGAAATAATGGGGTGTAGAGGGAAGAAATGAGAAACACGCGAGACCGTGTGGAAAGAAGAATGGTAGAATATGGTCTCGGTGGGGGAGAAGAATGGCGAAAAGAAAAAGGAAGTGGAGTACGATCTTGAGGGTGTAAATTGAGTGAATAAATTAGCGCAATATGTGATGACCGATATGTTATAAGCGATTGCGCTAACCTATCAACCCGTCGGGAAATGGGATCAAATCCCTCAAGATTCGCAAGAAAACATGGGTACGCCGAACTTGGTATAGAAGATGAAAGCGTAACGGTCATTTGCCCGGTCGAGACAATAGGAAAGACGAAAGGGAGTGAATTAAGGATAGTATCTTTCTCACCGTAGTAAACTGTTTCGAACTTGAAAGATTCCATTAATGGTTCGAAACTACTATAATCAACCGAGTCTGATGGCTCATCTGAAAATGTAAAAGACTCAAACTCGGGCGGTGAGTCATCAACACCGTCCGAAAAAGTGAAACACTCGTAAGTGTTATCATCTGTGAAAACTGTGTCATATTTAAAGGAAAATTTTTCAAGCTCACAGTCTTCAAGCATGGTCGGAACGATGGAACGGAGGGAGGGTGATATAACAGTCAAAGGTTCAGGAGGATGAATTGGAAAATCAGACGCATCAAACAAAAATGATTCAACCTCAATATTATTCTCAAGACTCTCCTCAATACTATCCTCAATATTCAACTCATCCATGCCATTATCATCAAAATCTAGACGCATATGAGATTCGGGAGAAACATTTAATAACTCAGGATGATGATTTGAACATAAAATTTCACTTAAATCGACAGGTTCATCATCCGAAATATTCCCGGCGTCTATATCCTCATTCAAGTGAAAATCAATTTCTTTAGACACCTCATCAAAAGCATGGATAGGTATCGATTTAGGTTCTAGATGGGAGGTGTAAAAATCGAAAGGATTAGGTGCGGTTTCACTCGAAAGGGGTTCCTCACAATCTGGCAAATCAAACAGTACAAAATCACACAACTCATTTTTATTTTCAACAGGTGAACTATTTAGGGTAATCGATGGCAAACAGGAGTTGTGGGCTTCAATTGGGTAAGGGTAGGTTTGATTTGTAAATCCTCTCTCATTCTCACTCTGTCCAACCGCCTCCTTATACATTAAAAATTTTTGAGCTAGCGGGACACTAGCTACCGGTTCACTAGGTTGCATAAGGGCGGCCATGGACGTTTCCACATTCCTCATTATTTTATTTGTTGCAGCAATATATGCCTCCAACGACTCTTCCAAACTAGACTTAGGTGGTGAGAGGGTTTCAGTAAAAGATTCAAAATTGGTTGGATATGTGAAACTCCCTAATGGCTGTGTCGAAACAGTGTCTAGTGAAGGTGGGAAGGTCGGGTATGACTTGTAGGAAGTGGGTGGTTGGGCAGGGGTAGGATCAACATATGGATAAAAAGGTGAATAATCGTGCGGATCCCTAGAACTAGATGAGTGGAGAGGGGTGAAAGATCGACTGCGAGATTGAGCAATATGCTCAGCAATGGACATCGGCCTAGGAGTGACAGAAGGACTTGAAGAAGTGGTGTCAACATATGTAGGTTGTAAAGGTTGACTCGGTTGACACAAAGTGGGTTGAAAAGTCAAACTGTTTTTCCTAGACTCCTCTATGTGATCTTTCAGAGATTTTTTAGGCATGGAGGGATCATTTTTAAATTGACCGAACACATTGACAAACGACGCAAAGTTAGGCTCGGGATACCAAGATTCGGCAAGAGATTTATGATGTGGGGTACCCATGATAGAAGAATGCAAGGATTTCTTAGCGACAAAATTTTTGCAAGTTTTTAAAAGATTTTTCTTTAATTTTTTTTTATTGAAGAGTTTTGCAAGACGGTTTTAGAAAATGGACTCGTGACACAAAAGTATCAACCACACATGCACAATCAGGCCTAGATCTAGGGTTGCCTAGGTCTGCTAGACAGCTCCTAACTAGGGATAGAGATAGGACCTCAAACCGCCTCTTCACGGACAAATACGGCCAGGTAAGTGGGAAGGAACCACCACTACAGTGGGCCTAATTAATAACCACTAGCCTAGACACCGCAATGTCGGTTAGGATAAACAGCCGATGCCTACCCTAGTCCTTTTCCTATTGAGCTTGTTGTCCTTAGGTCTGAGTCTAATCTTTTTTTAATTAATTGTGGTCGATGCAAAATGCTTAGGTGTTTTCTGGGGTCCTGGGAAGGGTGATGAAATCCACACCCAATCTGAATTGGTCAAAAAGCCCCTTAAAATCCAATTAAAGATATGCAAAACAGTAAATCACTTGCAATCAAATATTTTTATTTTATGCGCGGCGCAAAGAATCCTGCACAAGATCGTTATTTGGAAGGAAAAAAAAAATTTGAGCGCAAAGAAATCCTGCAGGCAAATTTACAGAAGATATATCAAGATTTGCAGAGGAGGAGAGAGAGAAAACTCACAGAAATTTCCAGTGGCAGAGCAGTTTTTTTTTTTTTTTTTTATCGCGCTTCTGCAACTTTTTTTTTTAGCCCAGATTCGACCAGACCGCGGCAGTTCCGCGGCCAAAAGAGGGCTGGCGCGGCGGTTCCGCCGCGCTTTGGTGGGATCGCCAGTTTTTTTTTTTTTTTTTTTTGGAACCAGATCACCACGGTTAACTTGTAGACTCGGTCCTCCAAATTTCTTCTGTTTTTCAGTTGTTGTGATCTTCTGTTGTTCCGATCTGTTTTTTCCTGTTTTGATCTCTGTAGATTTCCAGATCCGATTTTCGTATATCCTGCAAAATTCAAACAACAAAGTATCCCTTCCAAAAATAACAAATGATATATATTTTTATATTTTATGATTTTTTCAGATTTTTATGATTTTTTTTTAAATTTATGATTAACCCGAAATCGCGAAAAGAAAATTCTACGCCATCCCCGGCAACGGCGCCATTTGATTGAATTGATTTAGCGTGCTTGCACTTTCTAGAAGATAGATCAAAAATATTTGTAACCGCAATCAAGAACGGCGTCGCTTTGCAGCTAGCCGGTGAGTACGGGTCGGTCCACAGGGATGTTGTGAATTTCCGATTCGCTCTTACGAGTTAATTCCGAAAGGTGTTCGGACAGATTATTAAATCTAAAAATCTAAATTATCCTAAGGCAATTAATTAAAAGTTATAACTAGGGCAGGAAAATAAATTTACCTAGGGCAAAGAATTTAAATCTACACTAAGGCAAGAAAATAAATTACTTACAGATGGCTCTCTCCAATCATCCATGCAGGGTTGTCAGATCTGAATTTCTGAATTAAAGAGAAGCACCGATGCTCTCCAAAAGATTTCTAGAATTTATTATTAAAAGGAGGCATAAAGTTTACAATGAATTAGAGTCCCTATTTATAGAAGATAAGAAACCCTAGGGTTACAATGACTTGCATGTTTGCATTTACAAAAATAGCCCTCTATGAAGACCGGTCAACAAAGCCACTGAATTTTGGTAAAAAATAATTCTCTTTTTGTCTTCTTCTGGCCGCGGAACCGCGGCAATGGTGGGCTTGGGCCGCGGTTCCGCGGCCCTTTAGTTGGCTAACATGCTGAAATTTCAGGGTTTTGTTCTTGGTCCTTTTTGGCTTCTGGTTCTTTGGTTCTTTTACAAATTGGGCTTCTACATTAGCTCCAGATCTTCAGTGAATAATTATGGTGAACTTTAACCGTTGCTTTGTGTTGACGTCTTGAACCTTGCTTTGTGAACTGTTTCTTATGTAGGCTTGATCAAGATCTTCTGTTCATTGGTTAAAATTCACTTTTTCATCGTCTTTACCTCGTTTTCACTGTTTTCTGTCCAAGAACCTGTAACCTGTAACATGTAGCAGACATGCGTCAAAAGCACCTGTTTTCATTGTAAAATGCATAAGAATGGGGAATATAAAATACAATATTATGGTGTGAACAGTCATCGGGACTCGTCACCTCTCTGACGACGTTGAATGATTACAACGACAGGTGTCAGAGGAGTTCGGAGATGTACCCTCGAACCGAAGTGAATTGATTTAAGAGAGCAATCTTGCTCAGTCAATTTAATTTTAAGGACTTATGGACAAAATTGGGCTATGTCCAGTTTCAACATTTTTTGTCTTTGGCCTGTGCTAGGGCTTCACCCCTTTTTAGTAATGCACTGCATTATTCTTGTTTTGACTGGGCTTTGCCCTTTTCTAAATGATGCAGAGCATCTATTATTTTTTTTTGTTTGGGCTTTGTCCCTCCCTTTTAAAATGCATAGCATTTTTTATTAGGCCTTTTAATTGGGCTCTGTCCCTTTTCTTTAATAATGCAGAGCATTAAATACTCTGATAGTGCCACACATGGCTTGTCAGGCGCTTTGCGTTAAGTATTGAGCGCAAACTCGTATGGTGGTGACACGTGTCACGCTCTGGTGAGCGCAAGCGCACTAGCACAGTGCGCTGCGCTGTTGCGCTGCTGACACGTGGCGCGCTCTGATGAGTTGCGCCAATTCCAGAGAGCAAAGCTCTATTTCAAGAGCGCATAGCTCAAGTGGTTCTATGGCTGACACGTGTCGTAGCGCAGTGCGCTGCGCTGTTGCGCTATTGACACGTGGCGCGCTCTGGTGAGTTGCGCCAATTCCAGAGAGCAAAGCTCTATTTCAAGAGCGCGTAGCGCAAGTGGTTCTATGGCTGACACGTGGCGCTCTCTTAAGAGCGCAACAGCGCAGTTTGTAAGTGCAGAGAACTAAGAATCTTTTAGATTCAAGAAAAGAAGTGCTAAGCACTGTTTTTTTATTTTATTGTTTTCTTGTTTTAAAGAACCAGAGGTTCATAAGAAGTGCAAAGCACTGTTTATTATGTAAAGATCATTGATCTTATTTTTAGATCAATGATCTATTAGAAGAAATTTCTTCTATTTCATGAAGGTTCTTTACCTTTTTCTTGGAATTTTCTCAGAGTTCTCTCTGTTTGAAGCTCTTGACTTTTTTCAAGAAATGTTGATGATTTTGAATTGAGGCCTAGGGTCCTTTTTATAGTGCCCATAAATTAGTTAAATTTGTTAAAAAGATCTTTCTCTGAGTGATTTGGGGAATTTTCCCCACCGTTGGATCTTTGATCCAAGGTCTTCTGTTTTGCAGAAGAAAATCTTCTTGTTTTAACCAGAACAGAAAAGATTTCTTTAAAATCTAATTCTGTTTGGCGCAGATGCCCCAGCACGTGACACGTGTCGCGCAGCGCACAGCGCAGCGCAACTGCACGAGCGCATCTGCGCCGACACGTGTCGCGCAGCGCACAGCGCAGCGCACAGCGCAGCGCAACTGCGCCGACACGTGTCGCGCGGCGCACAGCGCAGCGCAACTGCACGAGCGCATCTGCGCTGACACGTGTCGCGCCGTGCAGTGCATGCGCAACTGAAGCGTTGTTTCCTTTAAACAAAGTTTTGCTCTGATTGGGTGCGCTGCCTTGGGCGCTGCGCTCCCTGCGCTAACGTGTCTGATTTTGACACGTGGCGCTTTGCGCGCAGCGCAAAGAATCTGAAGCGTTGCTTCAGTTATTAAAGTTTAAATTTTCCAAGCAGAGCTTTGCTCTGATTGGAGGAAGATGAAGCGTTGCTTCATCTTCCGTCTTGGAATTTGAACAGAGCTTTACTCTGATTGGGATAAACAGACACTTGTGGAAGAACTGTATGCGCGCAAAAGGCCTATGCTTAGTTTGTGGCGCATCCAATCATGGAATTGGGACTTGTCCTTATAGTCGCAACTCAGCTCCCACACACACCAACTACCCGCAGTGGCCAGCTATCCAGGCTCCTGCACCCCGTCTTACACTCCCAGCTCCACCTCTTGCACAGCCTCCATGCCAATTCCAACAAGCATTGAGGAATATTCCTAGAGGGTAGAGGAACATGCTCCAAGGACAAAGAAATGTGCCTCTAGCTAGGAGGAACGTCAGGCTTTCCTTTTAGCTGCTGAAGAAGCTGAGGCAGTAGACCAAGGTAACACTGGTAGTTCTCTTCAAACTTTTTCAAACCTTTGCTCATCTCGTTATCTTTCATGCACTACCACCAAACTTTCTTGAATATATTACACTTTTCTCTTTCAAATTTCGAGGATGAAATTTTTATAAGGAGGGTGGAATGTAACAACCCTAACTTTCTGTACGAATTTTTTCATAATCCAGAAAAGGGTATCTAAGCCTGAGCACGAGTTATAAATTTGTTTTGCTTTTGAACAGCAAGAAAACACTTGTAGCTCATTGGTAAGACCTTACACTGCTGTGACATAGCACCCGAGTTTAAATCCCATCAACCACATTATCTTTTTATTTTATTTTTTTTAATCTTTTAGAAATCCAAAAGTTTACACGTGCACTACACGTAAAATGAAAGGTCACAAAATAAACAAACATGTGCACTGGAATATATGAAGCGAGAGAGACACGTGGCACCCAACCCCATCCCCATCTGCCGGTAAAGGGCCGGCGAAATGCCCAATTTCCTCGGTACCGCCGGGCCCCCCGTTCCCAATGCTCCCCAAAATTTCCCCCATGCACCTCATGGCCTACCCCATTTCCCCTAGACTGTTTGTATTCTCTGCAATTATCCAAAGAATTAAAATACCCTCTTTAAATCCATTTTTAATACAAATTATAATTCACCAATCCAATACACCAAACCCTAATTTTCCCTATAAATATCACACCATATTTCACCCCTCCTCACCAGAATTTCATTATCAAAACTCTACCAAATTCCCAAGTCCTTTAGTGTACAAGTGGAGTTAGCAAAAGGGTGAAGTTCCGGCGACGATCCAAGGAGATTCCGACAACGAAACGATGTCCCGATGCTTCCATAGTCTTCTCCTACCTCTCTTCTTTCCCAAAAGCCAGTAAGTCCCATCTCCCCCTCTCATCTTCTATTCTAAAAACTCCAATTTCTAAAACCCGACGGAAGCAGAGTTAATTCGACTTCCGATTCGGTTTTTCTTCAAAACTCAACTTTTATTAATCAAGAAAATACCAAAATCTCATATAGTGTTTAACAAACATTAACAAACCCATTAAGACAAGTTTCATCTCAAAATATTCTTTATTGCAACTTTTATTGTATTTTTACAGTAAATTACCATATGTTTTAGTTTCGACACAAATCAAGATAATACATATATTACCTTTAGATAGCTCACGAGGTAATGACCTATCTCATCACAACACATATCCCTAATATAGCACGATGGAAATTTAGGAACATGGTTATGGGATAAAACGACTTTACAAATAAATACCTTTAATTTATAAAACCATTTCTTTAAAAAGATTTATTAAATAATTCTTTGCAATTGCGCCTCTACAACCCACTTTTGGGGACCCCCGTTCGGGATGATGCGGATTATCGCACATCCTCAAGCCTGGTAGAGCGAGATGCAGACCTCCGAATGGAGCATTCGATCTCAATGGAATTTTTATACATTTTCTTTAGAAATGAGATTTTTACAAGAAAATAAATAAAATTACTTTCATTAAATATAAGTATATATCTAATATTAAAGTATCTACTTTAATTATATTATATAAATATTCCAAGTTTTCAAAAGGAATCACCATTACATGAAAACACCATCCAAATACATAACAATTCCAATATTTCAAGAAAATATCATTTACTATGAAAATTAGGTTCTACTCACTAGAAATTTCATATTTATAAAATATACATCTATGAAAACTCTAAAGACGATAATAAAATACTTGAGGTGTATTTTTAAATTATACCAAAACTATTTTTACATAAAAACCCTCAAGTTATGCTAAATTACAATAAGGACCCTAGTAAACATAGTTTTAAGTGAGACCAGTATCTTAAGCGTCAGGGAGCCGGAAATATGGGTGCTTGCCTATCTAAGGTAGACAATCTAAATAACAGTGTTATTAACATGGTAATTGTCTTGGAAAAAGACACAAATCATGTCGTCCATGTGCATCAGTTACCGATAATATCAAAACTAATTCAGGATTTCAAGTTCCTTTTTAGAGTGTCTGACTCAGACTGGGTCTCAATCTAATCAATCTGGCTTGAATATGATTCAAGTATAAAATTACAATTCAAACATGAATCCGACTATTCAATTTAGATCAATCTATACTGACCGAACCGGACCATGGATATACTCCGTATACATGACTCTCCATTTACATCCATTCCATTTACCGATATCATGGTTTCGGTAAGTCTTCCATTTACTACAGACAATACAATACAATCGGTACAATCAATACATTAAATATTACGGGGTTTGTAAGGGGTAGACTGGTACGGAATATGTTAAAGGTGGCACGAGGTGGTCACTAAGACGTAATTACATCCATGCCGTTGTTCTGTGGTATTTTCGACGGAGCCTTGTACTACGGGTTACCAAAATCCATGGTGTAAGTTGGACTCCTCTCGTATACACTAGCATCTTATGTACCAAGTTACAAAAAACAGCGTTAATAATATAATACAATTTTAAAAGTTACATTCTCCTTCTCTATATTTTGTCTATACATATTCTTTGGGACTTACCGAGCTGTTGTTCGCTGACGACATTTCTTTTTTTCTTTCTTTGGAATGTTGTCAGGTCGACCAGACCTTCTGGAGATAGAACCCACCAACGAGGACTTGGATCAGATAGCCTACGACCCAGAGCTCTAGTTTACTTATATATATTTTCATTTCTGTTATGCCACTGTTTAGGTATCGCTTTCATTCTATGTATTTACTTTTCCTTTGTATTGTAAAAAGAATGTTTAATAAATAAAGTTGCCGTTCATTTACATCTTGTTGGATATATATACCCTAGAGGCCTTCATTGTATAGGATACTAGGGATATGTATGTACATGGCAATCTTGCTTGATATGATAGTACGCTATTTAGTTTGTCTTTATCTTAACATATGATATATTTTACTTTGTATTTCATATATTATACATGTTGATAAAGCCCGTAGAGTGTTCGCCTGACTACCAGCGTTGTGATGGCAGTCATATTTGTGGGAGCTGGATGGTCAATAGGCACATCCTTAAAATGTCCCTAGTTGTCACGCCCCGCTTCCCAAAATACAGAATAGAAGGGGTTGACAAGGCCAGCCATGCTCCTACGGTCAAGGGAATATCCTGCCGTAGTCACACTTCGGCTTCTAGTTTTACATGGTAATCAGTAAACGACGCGCAGGTAATGAGAAATGCAGTAACTGAAACAAAACATATACAAGGAACTGACCTGATGAAGGTAAAGAGTATAACCCTGGACAGCTGATCAAGATGTCCGCGATGCACGTCTAGTCCTGGTCCAGGCTAAATCCACTCCTCGAACTGAGCATGCATACTCAGGTCATCAGAGCGACACGATAGCAATATATATAAAAAAAATGCAAGTGGCAACTCGAACAGTAATAACGGATATATAACAGTAAATCAAGACAGTAGAGTTATAAACATGGAATAATCAATGCAGTGGAAACGGTAAAAGCAGTAAAATAATATGCCAGGTATGTCAACACAGTAAGTAATGTATATCGATGTCATTATCCCTATCAGTCTCTAAGTCTCACTGTACAGGTCACTAAGCCTATCGTCAGTCCAAGTGTGAGAGTCAACCACTCGCGAGTGTCCTCCACCCAAGGGTAGAATCCAAGGGCAAGGGACCACGGGCCCAACATGTAACTCACGGTAATAATCATGTACCCTGTAAATCTCCATATATCTCCATATATATAAGCCGGCAAGGGACTCCCGAGATTCTGTTGAACTCACACTCAAACTACCCCACACCCCATGGTCTACATCAAACGCTAACCATAACCTCAAATACTAATCGGTCTGTGACAAGTCTGCGCAAGAACTTGAGGCAGGACCTCCATCAAGCACGTCCCGACTAATATCTAAGATAAATGGCAGCGTCTGGTGCCTTATCTGTGACACCCATGCAAGAGTTTCCATAAGTGTCACATACCACTTATAGTCACACGTACACGCGTCCAACAGACGTCGACAATGCAATAGAATAATAAGGTTCACTGATTGTGTACAAGTACGTGTCACTTTCACTTATACACGAACACTAACGTACTTGCTACAATCATCACTAATACCTAACACTGGGTAATGCA
Organism: Agapanthus africanus; assembly: GCA_030015575.1. NCBI lineage: Eukaryota > Viridiplantae > Streptophyta > Magnoliopsida > Asparagales > Amaryllidaceae > Agapanthus > Agapanthus africanus. The sequence goes on along the minus strand of JASDDO010000014.1, from coordinate 637,240,588 downwards.
CTTTATCACCAGGTTATCAATGCAGTGACATATGTATGATATGATGCGTAAACAGTATGTAAAGCATGATTAGGATGTCATGAATCAGTAATCTACCACTTGTGCAATTTATCATAAATTATACTGGTACAGTTTAGCGAAATAACGAAAGGGGAATAAGTAGTATATTTGATTATCTATCCAGCGAATTTGGTTTCATGACAATCGGGGTTTCAGGATCACTAATTATGGCCATTTCATTATAAGCGTTCAAGGCTGGAAATTCGGTTTGAGAATCGGAAGTCCATTTTGCAACGCACTTTAATCCCAGTTGGGATCAGAATTTAGCGACACTACAGTTTCATGAAATCTAGGGTTTTCAGTAAGGTTTTCAACGCAATACACGGATTCTCAATCGCGTCTGTACATCAGGAGTTATACACTGTTTAACGCTAGTATGTCACTTCTGAATATGTTTTGGACAGTTATACGTCCAGCTCTTTTAAATTACAGATTAAATAGCAAACGATGACGAAACAGGATGAAACTACTTGTGTTATCTAGATAACAGATTCACATTTAATAAACGGTGGGGTTCCGCAACCTACGAGTTAAGGAAACAAGGTGATACCCATTACGGGACAGCACACAGTAAACAGAGACGCTCTGGACTGCAGTCCAGAGTCGCACTCCGATCCAAATATTGTCACAGTTTAAGTACAGAAACAATTATAAACTTGCATAAGGTTATAGTTCATCGAGTCGGCTTCGATTTAAGCCCTTGAACGCATCATTCCAATATGTATATAATTTATGGTGATTTTAACCGTTTTCAGATACGAGAAATTTCCAGTTTTATGGATGTATTTGGGGGTATTCGTTTTAGTCATTAACGGCCTTATTTTCCAATGAAATTCACACACTAGAATCAAAGCCATATGGGCCAGACTATACAATTGAGTCCCGCCAAATTAAATAAGAATTTCCATAGAGAACACGCATCGAACAGTTGCGTCGTATAATTTAACTGAAAAGTAAAACATGGAATATATACGATTGTAATTTGTAATTAACATAAAGTAGCATGTAGCAAGTAGGGAACTTGCCTGGAGACGTTCCGGTGATGCACGGCAGCGGCAACGGCGGCAACGACACGGCGATGACAACATGCGACAAGTCTCGGCTTGGCTAGGGGTTTGGCTCAGCTTGGGTTCGAATATAAAGGGCACGGCTGCAGCTTGGGCTTGTTTGGAGAGATGAGAAGCTTGGCTGCGGCGATGCAAGGAGGAGCTGAAGGTCTCCGGTGGAAGCTCAGGTGGTAGCACGATAGAGCTCCGGTGGTGGAGTTGTGGACGTGGGGCTTAGGCTCGTTGGCTGGAACTAGGCGAGGAGATGAGGGGGAAAGGGGTCGTCGTTGATGGAGGAGGGTATGCAGGTATCGACGATGATCTTGGCATCTGTGGAGGTGACCGGTTATGAGAGGAGGGTGGTGGTGTACTGAGATGGCATGGGATGTCGGTGCTCAGGGTAGGGTTTAGGGCTCGGGTTTGGTGAAGGAGAAGATGAAGGTGGGGGCAGGTGGCCAGTGGTGAGCCCGGGGTGAGCCAGCGGTGGGTTTTGGGTCGAGAGAAGAAAAGAAAGAATGGAAGAGAGAGAGAGAGAACAGAGAGAGAGAGACAGAGAGTGAGAGAGATCATAGAGAGAGAGTTAGAGAGAGAGAACAGAGAGATTGAGAGAGAGGGGATGATGAGAGAGGAGGTCGGGTGAGGGAACTGAAGGGGGAAGAAGGTGAGGAGGTGCTTGGTCGAGGGGGGTTGTTGGCGACGTGGAGGAGGTCGAGGGGGAGTACGAGGTGGTGGGGTCGTCACAGTCGTCGAGGGAAGCGGGTGAGGCTCGGTGGCGGAGGGTGTGCAGTGGGTCATGAGAGGGTGGATGTGTGTTTGTGAGTGAGAGAGGAGTAAGGGAGATAGGGGAGGAGTGAGGGTGTCGACGAGGAGAGGTCGAGGGCGCGCGTCGTGGGTAACGCTCGCGAGCGTGGGCGTGGGCGTCGGCGGAGGGATTGGATCGCGAGAGACAGGGAGCGGGAAATTGGGAGAGAGCCGTTGGGGAAGAGGGCGAAGCGGGCTTGAGTGTGAGCTGGGCTAGGGGGTTAGGCCGATGGAGAGTGAAGGAATCGAATGGAGAAAAGAAAAGGGAGTGGGCCGGTGTATTTTGCTGTGGGTGAGGGCTGCTGGGTATTACATCATACCACCCTTACAAAAATTTCGTCCTCGAAATTTAAGAGAAACGACAATCTATATAATAATAAGCGAAAAGTTACCGCATTGAACACTAATGGTTTACTTAAAACGGGTGAATAAATTTTGAAGGTATATATATGTAAGACTAACATACAAAAGGATAGGTCTAAAAAGGTATAAGGCAGAAACAACTATAATGGTAGCTACATGTATACGAGAATATAGATAACAATAACGAACAATAATACTCAAGGCGTGTTCGGTAAACTCGAAATCTAAATATGTGCACATATAAGTATATCAAAAGTAGCAAGGCAGAAAAAATAAGTATAAGGCACAACCATTGATAATAGTAACCATAGACACAATACCCGAAAATAAAGTAGCGGCAATAAAGCAGTGAAAGATTAGTCGGTAGGTTAAAACATTTTAGGATGATGTATCGATCAAATAACGTAGAACACTCACATAGTGAAAATAAGAAACATGGAACGAAATTATGCGCGATATAAGGTTGCGCTACCGAAAATAATGGGAAAGCTAGTAGCGAAGTACTTGAAATGCGTAAAGTGGGGATAGTCAATAAAACGTACTCTTTAATAAATACAAAATAATGAAAACTAAATTTTTGAATAACACTGTCCCTAGATATAGTTAGGGTGATAGGAAAAACACAAAAATGTATAGGGCTAGCTAGGGTAAGGATTACAAGGAAGTGTGGCTCATTCAAAGGTCGGAGTGTGACGGCTTTAGACTGAAAATCAAAGAGGTTGGGGTCGAGTCAACACAGGAAGTAAGGGTGAGCAGCAAAGGACTACAAGGGGAAAGATGTATGGGGAGGATAATGGTCGATACATCAAGCGAATCCAAAAATTTGAAGGGTTAGCGAACTCGGAAACTTCACTATGAATTTTTCCTCCCAGAAGGATCTCAAACGAGGCACAGACGATGGATGAAGGGTGGACCTACTAAAAGATCGGGTGCGGTACTTGTTAATCTCAATGAGGGTTAAGACAATGTATGGAATAAGGGTGAACAGATCTCAGTAGGAAAATAATCGTATAGAAGAAATAATCAAGCATCATGTGAACTAAGAAGATCGAAAGATTAGCGAACTCAGCAATTTATTTCATTCCAGAAGATTTTAAACAAAGCATTCTCAAAAATGAAAAGTGGCCCTAAACTATACATAGATTTATTTTGCCAGAGAAGACAACATCTAAAAGAAATCCCGTCAGTCGCGGTTGTGGAGATTCAGCAGGTTGCGGTAGGCTCGCGCACTCAGGTAGGGGCGTCCATTTCCATAGCGCCTCGCGGGGACCGCCATTGGGAGTTCTTCCACAGCTGGGTCTTGTCCTTCTGGTTCTTCTTCATCGGCTGGAGCTTCTTCATCGAGGTCTGATTCCATGTGATTCTCTTCTTCTGGATCTTCCTCCATGTGATTTTCTTCCACTGGATTTTCTTCTATCGGTTCATCCTCGGGATCTTCCTCTATCGGGATTTCTTCAGGGTCTCCTTCTTCTTCGTCGGAATCGCCTATCATGTCAACCTCTGGGGTGGCGGATCCTTCGTCCTCGGAATCGATGTTTCCAAAAATGACCTGGGGACCGTTGACCTCATCATCAGAACTCATCAGTGTGCGGTCTAAGGAAACGCATGACTGTGCATCCTCATCTAGATGCGGCGCTGCTCCAGGGTGGGCCATGGCCTGAAAAGAAAGAGTCGTGATTAGACAGTGTAACACATCAAGAAACTAGCTAAGGGTACGGAGTATAGGAAAATATGCGGTGGGCAGGAACTGAAAAATCAGAATTAACATACTGTGGTAAAGAATAGTATAAATAAGGGGAAAGCAATAGAATGTTACACATGCTACAATTCAAAGTTTTTATTGCATTCAACTAAAAGTTCGATGGATACAAGATTTCAAACGAAAGAAATATTTATAAGAGGATGACAACATTACTACTGGAATTAGAAAACATGAAAATTCTTCTTGGACTACTAGACCGCTGCATTCTCGTCACGTGAGTTGAATCCTGCGCTGGGTCCTCCTTATCCTCGAGGTTCGAACTACGCAATAATCATCACTTGGCAGAAGTGGAGAGTGTGGACGAGTCTCCTCCTTTTAGCTCCTTCTTTTTTGGGCAACCGTTGATAAGATGTTCGCTGGATCCGCAAATCAGACATTTCCCTTGGGCGCGGCGACAATCCCTCTGAAGATGTCCTGGCCTCTTACAGTACCCACAATATTGGGTCTTCAGCTGCTTCTGTCGCGGGGAAACAAATTGGCGCTTCATCTTCTTCTCTTTTCCGTGTCTAACAGGGGTCCCTTTACAATTTGAGACTCCCGCTGGTGCCTGATTCACCCGCCTTCTCAGTCCTTCAGCTAACAAGTCGTTCGTTCGCTCCTGGGCTTCCTTCAGACCTTGCAGTACACTCATAATCTCAATGGTCTGATTCTGGGGAGTGGAGATAGAGAAAGAGTCGTTGGACGACAAGATCCTGAGACTATGATTTTGAGGACGATATAAGGCACAAGCTATAAGAATCAAAATATAATACGGATTGGGCAAGGATTCAAGAATATCAGATGTGATGAAAATCATTACAAGTGGAAATCAACTGTATGACTTTAAGTCACTTAAACAGAGTACGGTAGTGTAACTATGATGTAGTTCACAATTACAACCACGTAACTTTGCCAAGTCACCCAAAACCCTAGAGGATGGATAACAGAATACTCGATGTGAATATGGATCAAGAATGACAAGTTTACAACCTAGACCAAGGAATGTCTTAGATTGCCAAGCTATACACAGAAAACTGCAAACCTAATCAAAGCAAAACCTGGCTCTGATACCAACTAAACCAAGTGACGCCCCGCTTCCCAAAATACGGAATAGGAGGGGTTGACAAGGCCAGCCATGCTCCTACGGTCAAGGGAATATCCTGCCGTAGTCACACTTCGGCTTCTAGATTTACATGGTAATCAGTAAACGACGCGCAGGTAATGAGAAATGCAGTAACTGAAACAAAACATATACAAGGAACTGACCTGATGAAGGTAAAGAGTATAACCCTGGACAGCTGATCAAGATGTCCGCGATGCATGTCTAGTCCTGGTCCAGGCTAAATCCACTCCTCGAACTGAGCATGCATACTCAGGTCGTCAGAGCAACACGATAGCAATATATATAAAAAAATGCAAGTGGCAACTCGAACAGTAATAATGGATATATAACAGTAAATCAAGACAGTAGAGTTATAAACATGGAATAATTAATGCAGTGGAAACGGTAAAAGCAGTAAAATAATATGCCAGGTATGTCAACACAGTAAGTAATGTATATCGATGTCATTATCCCTATCAGTCTCTAAGTCTCACTGTACAGGTCACTAAGCCTATCGTCAGTCCAAGTGTAAGAGTCAACCACTCGCGAGTGTCCTCCACCCAAGGGTAGAACCCAAAGGCAAGGGACCACGGGCCCAACATGTAACTCACGGTAATAATCATGTACCCTGTAAATCTCCATATATCTCCATATATATAAGCCGGCAAGGGACTCCCGAGATTCTGTTGAACTCACACTCAAACTACCCCACACCCTATGGTCTACATCAAACGCTAACCATAACCTCAAATACTAATCGGTCTGTGACAAGTCTGCGCAAGAACTGGAGGCAGGACCTCCATCAAGTACGTCCCGACTAATATCTAAGATAAATGGCAGTGTCTGGTGCCTTATCTGTGACACCCATGCAAGAGTTTCCATAAGTGTCCCATACCACTTATAGTCACACGTACACGCGTCCCACAGATGTCGACAATGGAATAGAATAATAAGGTTCACTGATTGTGTATAAGTACGTGTCACTTTCACTTATTCACTTATACACGAACACTAACGTACTTGCCATAATCATCACTAATATCTAACACTGGGTAATGCACATTATCACTAGATTATCAATGCAGTGATATATGTATGATATGATGCGTAAACAGTATGTAAAGCATGATTAGGATGTCATGAATCAGTAATCTACCACTTGTGCAATTTATCATAAATTATACTGGCACAGTTTAGCGAAATAACGAAAGGGGAATAAGTAGTATGTTTGATTATCTATCCAGCGAATTTGGTTTCATGACAATCGGGGTTTCAGGATCACTAGTTATGGCCATTTCATTTTAAGCGTTCACGGCTGGAAATCCGGTTTCAGAATCGGAAGTCCGTTTCGCAATGCACTTTAATCCCAGTTGGGTTAGCGATGCTAAAGTTGCATGAAATCTAGGGTTTTCAGTAAGGTTTTCAACGCAACAGACGGATTCTCAATCGCGTCTGTACGTCAGGAGTTATACACTGTTTAACGCTAGTATGTCACTTCTGAATCTGTTTTGGACAGTTATATGTCCAGCTCTTTTAAATTACAGATTAAATAGCAAACGATGACGAAACAGGATGAAACCACTTGTGTTATCTAGCTAACATATTCACCTTTAATAAACAGTGGGGTTCCGCAACCTACGAGTTAAGGAAACAAGGTGATACCCATTACGGGACAGCACACAGTAAACAGAGACGCTCTGGACTGCAGTCCAGAGTCGCACTCCGATCCAAATATTGTCACAGTTTAAGTACAGAAACAATTAGAAACTTTCATAGGGTTATAGTTCGTCGAGTCAACTTCGATTTAATCCCTCGAACAAATTATTCCAATATGTATATAATTTATGGTGATTTTAACCGTTTTCAGATACGAGAAATTTCCAGTTTTATGGATGTATTTGGGGGTATTCGTTTTAGTCATTAACGGCCTTATTTTCCAATGAAATTCACACACTAGAATCATAGCCATACGGGCCAGACTATACAATTGAGTCCCGCCAAATTAAATGAGAATTTCCATAGAGAACACGCATCGAACAGTTGCGTCGTTTAATTTAACAGAAAAGTAAAACATGGAATATATACGATTATAATTTGTAATTAACATAAAGTAGCATGTAGCAAGTAAGGAACTTTCCTGGAGACGTTCCAGTGATGCACGGTAACGGCAACGGCGGCAACGACACGGCGATGACAACACGCAACAAGTCTCGGCTTGGCTAGGGGTTTGGCTCAGCTTGGGTTCGAATATAAAGGGCACGGCTGCAGCTTGGGCTTGTTTGGAGAGATGATAACCTTGGCTGCGGCGATGCAAGGAGGAGCTGAAGGTCTCCGGTGGAAGCTCAGGTGGTAGAACGACGGAGCTCCGGTGGTGGAGTTGTGGACATGGGGCTTAGGCTCGTTGGATGGAACTAGATGAGGGGGAAAGGGGTCGTCGTTGATGGAGGAGGGTATGCAGGTATCGACGATGATCTTGGCATCTGTGGAGGTGACCGGTGATGAGAGGAGGGTGGTGGTATACTGAGATGGCATAGGGTGTCGGTGCTCAGGGTAGGGTTGAGGGCTCGGGTTTGGTGAATGAGAAGATGAAGGTAGGGGCAGGTGGCCAGTGGTGAGCCCGGGGTGAGCCAGCAGTGGGTTTTGGGTCGAGAGAAGAATAAAGAGAATGGAAGAGAGAGAGAGATGTAAGTCCACATTGCCTATCCCGGTGCTTACGGGGAGGCGGAAAACATAATAAAAATTGGATTTTTATCAACAATAGGCAACATGGACCAAGCTTTAAGGATCTTTGCTAAACAAAAACAAGCTAACCCTAACTAGTAACTAGCTAAGTGATGGAAAGGTTATACCTTGAGCTCAAAGTCCTTCTCTCCTTGCTCCTTGGAATGGTAGAAAGAGGTCACCTTGCTTGTCTTCTCCCGTCAAAGAACGATCCACCCGAAAGCCTCGACCTTTAGCTTCAACTCCAAGCTAGGAGTAACTAGAGTGCAAGAAATGCTAAGACTTGAACCCTAGAAGAGAGTAGAGAAGATCAAGTGAAGGTTTTTCTCAAGCTTTTTGTTTCTCAACACATGAGAGGGAGAGAGCTTGAGGGAGAGGATGAGCAAGAGAGAGAAATGATATGAGAGAATGAATTATTAGTGAGCCATTCTCACTAATATGTGTGTAAAATTTTAATTCAATAATTTGCTTGAAAATTGTCATGGTTGTAGCAAGACATGACCATTATCATTTCAATATTAATGCAAATTGCAAAGATCAATGAGCATCTTCCAAATGAAATGATTATGGTCAAGTTGTCAACTAGGTCAACAAGTCAATGAAGTCAAATGGTCAATAACAACAACCATGCACAATTATTAAGCTAATTATCAATTAACTATAATACACACAAAAGCAATGGGGTTAATAAAATGACAATAGTCATTAACCCTAAACAAGGTCCTCTCCCTCAATCTCAAGCAACTGTGCATACGCACCCGCATTCGTGATCCGAGGAACACGAATACACTGAGAAAAACCAATCTCAAATCATATACTAGGATCCGGCTTAAACCAAAGCCCGCTAGTATAAACTGTCCGGACAGCAAACGTGCACAAGTGCGCGGATGCGAACGAACCCTGTCGCAAAACCATGCGACCTCTACTCATTTTGCCTAAAGGCGAATAGCTCTCTGTGTGGGACTCTAAAGACTCGACACTACGCTGGCAGTGGGTTTAACCACAGACCGCAAGCGGCACTAGCTGTACGTAACGGTCCCCAGGTAGATGTCGATAAGAAGACTGACGAGGTGAACCCCATCTGCACTCCTACTGAGCCTGTATGTGACAGTCTCCGTACAGTCCGGTCTGTTCGTCTGATACATCGCATGGCGGGCCTAGGGGGCGGTGAACGTCAGTCCTCTAATAGCGGTACAAGTCATGTCGGAGTGTAGCCCAGAACACCCTGAGATAACACTGGAAACCTACCAGTATATCTCGCTTGCCCTGGCCAGGGACTACTCGTGTAATGGCTCTCCTGGACACAGCGCGATGTCAACCCCCAATACCGGGAGAGACGAATCCTGTCTAACCGTCACTGCCTCCAAGTGCTTCGGGACTGCACCCAAAAACTACCTGTTTGCACGACTCCTTTGAGCCGTGGTAGGGTAGTAATCAAAATGCAGTGGGAACACACTCGAGGCGAAGTGACAGTGTCAAGTCAGCGGACTAAGCTGTACTCATGTCACCTGGGAACTGATAACTGACGATAGCTATATTACCAACCAACAGTTCCCGATGATTCCTGTCCAGTGTACTCGTAACCTAACGAGCACCCGCATACTATCCCAAGTACGACGTACTAACGGCTGTGGGACAGACCGTCTCCCACACTGGGATGAGAAGCACATACGCTAGTCTACTCCGGAGTATCGATGCCCTGTCTCGATAGTCCAACGACCAGGGACCTGTATAAGGATGTGCTTATAGATTACCCAGCTCCCACGAGTGCGAGCGCCATCACAACGCTGGTAATCAAGCAAAGATCCTAAGGGCTCTACTAATATGTATACCAGCAATATGCTAAAAGAAACACATGCACATATTAAAGCAGAGACAAACCAAGTAGCATACTACCATTTCGAGCAAGATTATATATACAACTGTGAATATCCCAAGCTTCCATTAAGTAATATACAAACTAATATGATACAGTAATGGCCTCTAGGGCATATACACTAACAATCTCCCACTTGCACTAAGGCCATGTACTGGCGTATCGAAGACCTATCATCTCGATCAGCCGCTCGAACTGAGTCTGGGGCAAGGCCTTGGTGAATGGATCTGCTGTGTTATCCTCTGATGCAACTCTCCGGACCTCGATCTCCTGGCGATCCACAATCTCCCTGATCAGGTGATACCGCCTTAAGATGTGTCTGGATTTCTGATAGGACCTGGGTTCCTTCGCTAAAGCTATAGCCCCGTTGTTGTCACAATACAGAGGTATTGGGTCAACAATGGACGGAACCACCTGAAGTTCTTTCAAGAACTTCCTCATCCAGACAGCTTCTTTTGCGGCATCAGATGCAGCGATGTATTCCGCTTCCATAGTCGAGTCAGCAACGGTTTCCTGTTTGGAGCTCTTCCAACACACCGCCCCTCCATTGAGGGTAAAGACAAAACCCGACATGGACTTGGAATCATCCTTGTCACTCTAGAAGCTGGAGTCAGCAAAGGCCTCAATCTGCAGGTCTTTTCCGCCATACACCAAGAACATCTCCTTAGTCCTTCTCAGGTACTTGAGAATGTTCTTTACTGCTATCCAATGTTTCTCCCCAGGGTTTGACTGATACCTGCTTACTACACTCAGTGCATAAGCCACATCCGGTCTGGTACACAACATCGCATACATTATAGAGCCTACCGCAGAAGCGTAGGGTATAATAGACATGCGATCCCTCTCCAAATCAGTCTTGGGAGACATCTCTTTGGAGAGGGTGATCCCGTGACAAGCCGGTAGATTACCGCGCTTGGAATCTTCCATACTGAATCTCTTCAGTATGGTGTCGATGTACCTGGACTGTGAGAGTCCTAATATCCTCTTGGATCTGTCACGGTAGATCCGGATACCCAGAATGTATGAGGCATCACCCAGGTCTTTCATGGAGAACCTGTGTGACAAGAACCCCTTGACAGATTGTAGCATAGGAATGTCATTTCCTATTAAGAGAATGTCATCCACGTATAAAACGAGGAATACTACAGTTCTCGCTACAAATCTACAATAGATGCATGGTTCATCTGGATTTTTGATAAAGCCAAATTCTTTGACCGTCTCATCAAAGCAGATGTTCCAACTCCGCGATGCCTGCTTGAGTCCATAAATGGACTTGAGCAACTTGCACACCTTTCCGCTGCTCCCACCCTGAATGAAACCCTCTGGCTGGTCCATATAGACACACTCCTCTAAATGACCATTTAGAAAAGCTGTCTTTACGTCCATCTGCCAAATCTCATAATCGTGGAAAGCAGCGATGGCAAGAAGGATCCGAATGGATTTCAGCATAGCTACTGGAGAAAAGGTTTCGTCATAGTCCAAACCAGGTCGCTGACGAAAACCCTTTGCTACCAGTCTAGCTTTATAGGTCTCAACCTGTCCATCTACACCAATCTTCCTTTTGAAGATCCACTTGCATCCTACGGGTTTTACCCCGTCTGGAGCAATGTCCAACGTCCATACTTTGTTGGTGTACATGGACTCCATCTCGGTCCGCATTGCATCCAGCCATTTTACCGAGTCGACGCTCTGAATGGCTTGCTGGAAGCTAGTAGGCTCATCACAATCTATGATGCAGTCCTCTCTATCCCCGTCAATGAGAAAACCGTAGTACCTCTCGGGCGGATGAGACTGCCTACTACTCCTGCGGAGTGGCGTAGGAATGTCCTGTTCTTTTGAACCTTCTGGTTCCACTAAGCTTTCAGTAATAGTTTGTGGTTCTGGAATTTCTTCCAGTTCTATTGCGCTCCCACTTATTTCCTTTTCTAAAAACTGATGTTCCAGAAAATGGGCATTACGAGAAACAAGGACTTTTTGTTCCTCTGCGTAATAGAAAAGATACCCCCTGGAGTTCTTTGGGTATCCCACAAACTTGCACAGTACTGAGCGTGCCTCGAGCTTGTCTGTATGCTGCTTTTTGACATAAGCTGGACATCCCCAAATCTTCAAGTATTGAAGATAGGGTTTCTTCCCACTCCATAACTCATATGGTGTGGTAGGCACAGTCTTAGTGGGAACACGGTTCAAAAGATATGCAGCTGTTTCTAGCGCATATCCCCAGAACGATCGCGGTAACTCAGCGTTACTCATCATGGACCGTACCATATCCAATAGGGTTCGGTTCCGTCTCTCCGATACACCGTTATGTTGCGGAGTGTATGGAGGAGTAAGCTGAGAGAGAATTCCATTCTCTTTTAAGTAATTCAGGAATTCGGCACTTAAGTATTCTCCTCCTCGATCCGATCTTAGGATCTTGATACTTTTGCCTGTTTGTTTTTCTACTTCATTCTTATATTCCTGGAACTTATCAAAAGCTTCGGATTTATGCTTCATTAAGAAGACATGTCCGAATCTTGAGAAATCATCCGTAAAAGTAATGAAGTAAGAAAAACCGCTTCGCGCATGTGTAGACATTGGACCGCACACGTCGCTGTGTACGAGTCCCAAGAGCTCGCTCGCTCTTTTTCCGTGTCCAGAAAATGGAGCCTTTGTCATCTTTCCTTTGAGACAGGATTGACAAGTTGCATACGATTGATATTCGAACGGATCTAAATATCCTTCAGTATGTAACTTAGTCAATCTTCTCTCATTGATGTGACCCAGTCTACAATGCCATAAGAAAGTTTTATTAATTTCTGGAGACTTTCTTTTGTGTGTATTCTGGATATTGAAAACCTGTGGTTGGTTTAAAACGTATATACCGTTGTTCAATGTACCTGACCCAATCAAAACTTTATTAAGGTGAATGTTCACTACATTACTTACAAATGCAAATTCATAACCTTCTTTAGATAATAAAGATACAGAAATGATATTACAGGTTGCATTTGGTACATAATAACAACTACGCAAAACCAAAAAGTGTCCATCTGATAATCCCAGGTGATAGTCCCCCACGGCCTCAGCATCCATGCTAGCACCGTTCGCAACTCTGAGGGTCATGTCACCTGCCTTCAAAACTCTACGCTTTCTCAACGCCTGCAAAGAATTACAGATATGAGATCCTGATCCGGTATCCAATACCCAGGATGTAGAGTTTATTGATAGACAGTTTTCAATAACATACACACCTGAAGCTGAAGCTGCAACTCGCTTCAAATCCTGTGTTCTGGCTTTCCAAGCCTTGCAATCCTGTTTCCAGTGACCACTTTTGTGACAATAGAAGCATTCTTCCTTCCCCCACCAGCTTCCCCGCTACTTTTGTTGCTTTACCCTTTCCCTTCGTATCCACTTTACCGACACCGCCTCTTAGTTTGGCGGGGGCTTTCTTCTTCTTGCCCTTGGCTTTCGCCCTGGACCTAGAAGAGGAAGATCCTCCTACAAACAAAGTGGATGTCTCCCTACCCTTCTGTAGGGTGCCCTCAGCAGTCCTCAACATGTTCAGAAGTTCGGCAAGTTCAACCTCCTTTCCTTGCATGTTGAAGTTAAGAATGAACTGGGCGTAAGTGGAAGGAAGGGACTGGAGAATCAAATCGGTATAGAGTTCATTCTCCAACGTGGTCCCAAGGTCCGCGAGCTCCTCTATGTAGCCGATCATCTTAAGCACGTGGTCCGCTACCGATGATCCGACGGCCAACCTTGCCGAAAAAAGCTTCTTCGACACTTCGTATCTAGCGATGCGAGACTGCTCTCCATACAGTTCTTTTGTATGGAGAAATATGGACTCTAGGTCCATATTCTCGTGCCTCCTCTGATGTTCGTTGTCCATCGAGGCTAGTACGAGGCATCTGGCCCTCGCGCAATCTATCTCCCATGTCTTACGGATTTCTACATCCGCGACGCTGGAGGTGGGACCTGGGACAGGGGGAGCTTTGGTGGTAAGTATATACCCCAGCTTGTCATAAGTGATAGCCATCTTGACATTCCTGAGCCAATCTTTGTAGTTTGGCCCTGTCAATATATTTTTATCTAACAGTAACTTAAGTCCGGTCATGTTGAATGGTCGCTGCAATTAGGAGAGAGAAAAGAAACACTTTAGCATGATGCTCTTGCAAGTTTAGAGTGGTTTTTAGTTTGTCTAAACTGGATGGCTCCCACTGTTTCTCGAATCCCTTCTCAAACCATAAAGAAAAGGATTAGCCGGGATCATTCTCACCGTACAATACTTGCTTAACCGTTCAGCCAGGCCAGTGTCGGTACTTCGAGGGAGGTTTTCCAACGCTTTCGCGAAGTTCCTTAATTAAGTAACCTCTTTTCCCTGTGGGCGTAGCCCCGCTAACACCTTTCTAGGCACCTACTAGGTTTATAGCATTGATCGTTAAGTGAGAGTTTTCCCGAGGAGTAGCATATACTCACAGTAGGATCGGGATCCAAATATCATCGCGTGATAAAACCGAAGGAATCCTACCAGAACTATCACACTCCAAATGGTATGCAATGCTAGCAAGGTTCAGTACTTATGAAACTCCCGATGTGGATTTTTGCCCCATGCTCTTATGACCTTGGCGTGAGGTCAAAATGTCATAAGTCACATGTCAAGTTCTTCCCATCATTATCCTGGTTAATTTGAACCCACCCGTACCTACCCTTGACGTAGGCCAAAACGGCAGTACGACTGTCTCAAATCAACGCATTCTATTTATGCAATGGATAAATATCCGGCAGCTACCAATCACTATGCCTTGGCGTGAGGTCAAAATACATAGCTTGAATACTACCGAATATTTAACCGAAATGATGGAGGGCTACGGATGGTTTTGGCGAAACCGTGAACGTAGTGAACTTGATATAATCGATGGAACGAGATAGCTTTTAAAAGGAGTGGTTCAAGCTCCGCGTTTAAAAGTTTAGTTTTGAAAAGAACCGAGTGGTTTTCAAAGTGTTCCAATCGACTTTTACTTGGTTTATTTCTTGCATTAGTTCTTTTAATGCGTCCCATCATTTAATCCTACCATTGCAGAAAACAACCAAAATATGACGTACGCTTATGCCATTCGCATTCGCCACGGGGCCCCGTCATCACCCGTTAGGTTACTTAACTAACGACAGAGCGGGGGCTGGGCTAGCGCGGCTGTAAAACATAAGCAACGCCTAAATAGTTATTATATATAAATATATAGCAATGATAGACATTACAGATCACAGATGAATACATTGGATATACTAGGAATCCGCAATGAGTTCGAGCCTGCAACGTAAAGCGGATTACACGGTCGCGGTGAATAGCCAATACCCCACCCAAGACCCCTATGGGTGCGGCAAACTACCCACCAAGCACCCGAAGCGAAGCAACCTCCCTCACCACCGTGAGTAGGCCACTCGGCACTTCGAGATACCCGGTAGTTTGTGCACCCCCTCCATGGGTCTATCCTAGGAGCAAAAACAGTAAAAAGAATTATACAATGACGGCTACAACCCCGACCCGGTTGTGCGGCCATACAAATAATATTATTACATCAATTTACATGTTACAAATGAATGAAAGAAAAATAACGCTCATCTCACATCCACCCCGGCCATTCACCCGCGACAATCCAATCCATTCATATCCACAAACCAATAACAATCACAGAGATATATAACCCCGACTAATCGACTTATAGCGATTAGCCGACGTTCAATACATACAAGCATCATAGATATAACCGATATAGTTAAAGTGTAGTGAAGTTCCGGAAAAATACGGATTTATAGGCCCCCAAAAGTAAATTTTAGTTCTGGAAAATCTGGGCACATATAACATATCCTAAAAATCCCAAAACCAACACAGAAACACACTGCACCAAAAATGATGCAGAGAGGGGACAAGACGGCCGCGCTTCCGCGGCAAAAGCTACCTATTGCCGCGGATCCGCGGTCCTTTAGTCGCCTCTTTGGTTCGTCTTTAGTGGTTTTCTACACAAAACCCTGAGATAATTTTTGGTGTATAACAAATTTTATTTTGACCAGAAAAAAAAAATTAACAGAAACTTGGGGTTTTGCGAGTTTGGTTTTTCGATTTTCCGGTTTCGAAACTTCGTTACACTTTACTACTTAGCTAGTTTGTGTTTAGTTAGGCTCTGATACCACTGTAAGTCCACGTTGCCCATCCCGGTGCTTACGGGGAGGCGGAAAACATAATAAAAATTGGATTTTTATCAACAATAGGCAACATGGACCAAGCTTTAAGGATCTTTGCTAAACAAAAACAAGCTAACCCTAACTAGTAACTAGCTAAGTGATGGAAAGGTTATACCTTGAGCTCAAAGTCCTTCTCTCCTTGCTCCTTGGAATGGTAGAAAGAGGTCACCTTGCTTGTCTTCTCCCGTCAAAGAACGATCCACCCGAAAGCCTCGACCTTTAGCTTCAACTCCAAGCTAGGAGTAACTAGAGTGCAAGAAATGCTAAGACTTGAACCCTAGAAGAGAGTAGAGAAGATCAAGTGAAGGTTTTTCTCAAGCTTTTTGTTTCTCAACACATGAGAGGGAGAGAGCTTGAGGGAGAGGATGAGCAAGAGAGAGAAATGATATGAGAGAATGAATTATTAGTGAGCCATTCTCACTAATATGTGTGTAAAATTTTAATTCAATAATTTGCTTGAAAATTGTCATGGTTGTAGCAAGACATGACCATTATCATTTCAATATTACTGCAAATTGCAAAGATCAATGAGCATCTTCCAAATGAAATGATTATGGTCAAGTTGTCAACTAGGTCAACAAGTCAATGAAGTCAAATGGTCAATAACAACAACCATGCACAATTATTAAGCTAATTATCAATTAACTATAATACACACAAAAGCAATGGGGTTAATAAAATGACAATAGTCATTAACCCTAAACAAGGTCCTCTCCCTCAATCTCAAGCAACTGTGCATACGCACCCGCATTCGTGATTCGAGGAACACGAATACACTGAGAAAAACCAATCTCAAATCATATACTAGGATCCGGCTTAAACCAAAACCCGCTAGTATAAACTGTCCGGACAGCAAACGTGCACAAGTGCGCGGATGCGAACGAACCCTGTCGCAAAACCATGCGACCTCTACTCATTTTGCCTAAAGGCGAATAGCTCTCTGTGTGGGACTCTAAAGACTCGACACTACGCTGGCAGTGGGTTTAACCACAGACCGCAAGCGGCACTAGCTGTACGTAACGGTCCCCAGGTAGATGTCGATAAGAAGACTGACGAGGTGAACCCCATTTGCACTCCTACTGAGCCTGTATGTGACAGTCTCCGTACAGTCCGGTCTGTTCGTCTGATACATCGCATGGCGGGCCTAGGGGGCGGTGAACGTCAGTCCCCTAATAGCGGTACAAGTCGTGTCGGAGTGTAGCCCAGAACACCCTGAGATAACACTGGAAACCTACCAGTATATCTCGCTTGCCCTGGCCAGGGACTACTCGTGTAATGGCTCTCCTGGACACAGCGCGATGTTAACCCCCAATACCGGGAGAGACGAATCCTGTCTAACCGTCACTGCCTCCAAGTGCTTCGGGACTGCACCCAAAAACTACCTGTTTGCACGACTCCTTTGAGCCGTGGTAGGGTAGTAATCAAAATGCAGTGGGAACACACTCGAGGCGAAGTGACAGTGTCAAGTCAGCGGACTAAGCTGTACTCATGTCACCTGGGAACTGATAACTGACGATAGGTATATTACCAACCAACAGTTCCCGACGAGTCCTGTCCAGTGTACTCGTAACCTAACGAGCACCCGCATACTATCCCAAGTATGACGTACTAACGGCTGTGGGACAGACCGTCTCCCACACTGGGATGAGAAGCGCATACGCTAGTCTACTCCAGAGTATCGATGCCCTGTCTCGATAGTCCAACGACCAGGGACCTGTATAAGGATGTGCTTATAGATTACCCAGCTCCCACGAGTGCGAGCGCCATCACAACGCTGGTAATCAAGCAAAGATCCTAAGGGCTCTACTAATATGTATACCAGCAATATGCTAAAAGAAACACATGCACATATTAAAGCAGAGACAAACCAAGTAGCATACTACCATTTCGAGCAAGATTGTATATACAACTGTGAATATCCCAAGCTTCCATTAAGTAATATACAGACTAGTATGATACAGTAATGGCCTCTAGGGCATATACACTAACAAGAGAGAGAGAGAGAAAACAGAGAGAGAGAGACAGAGAGTGAGAGAGATCACAGAGAGAGA
The DNA here is from genome assembly GCA_030015575.1 of Agapanthus africanus. Lineage (NCBI taxonomy): Eukaryota > Viridiplantae > Streptophyta > Magnoliopsida > Asparagales > Amaryllidaceae > Agapanthus > Agapanthus africanus. The sequence goes on along the minus strand of JASDDO010000014.1, from coordinate 637,222,608 downwards.
GTTAGAGAGAGAGAACAGAGAGATTGAGAGAGAATGGATGATGAGAGAGGAGGTCGGGTGAGGGAACTGAAGGGGGAAGAAGGTGAGGAGGTGCTTGGTCGAGGGGGGTTGTTGGCGACATAGAGGAGGTCGAGGGGGAGTACGAGGTGGTGGGGTCGTCGCCGTCGTCGAGGGAAGCAGGTGAGGCTCGGTGGTGGAGGGTGTGCAGTGGGTCGTGAGAGGGTGGACGTGTGTTTGTGAGTGAGAGAGGAGTAAGGGAGATAGGAGAGGAGTGAGGGTGTCGACGAGGAGAGGTCGAGGGCGCGCGTCGTGGGTAACGCTCGCGAGCGTGGGCATGGGCGTCGGCGGAAGGAGTGGATCGCGAGAGACAGGGAGCGGGAAATTGGGAGAGAGCCGTTGGGGAAGAGGGCGAAGCGGGATTGAGTGTAAGCTGGGCCAGGGGGTTGGGCCGATGGAGAGTGAAGGAATCGAATGGAGAAAAGAAAAGGGAGTGGGCCGGTGTATTTTGCTGTGGGTGAGGGCTGCTGGGTATTACACTAGTCGCAGGAGTATCGAGACTGGGCATCGATACTCCAGAGTAGACTAGTATATACATATTTAGACCCTGACGAGGGGCGATGGATTGGTCCCGCAACCATTGGTGATGTACATTTAAGATTGTATACAGATGCTCACTAGGTGTGAGTACACCGGACAGGACTCGCCGAGAACTGACTAGATGGTATTATACCTAGTGTCAGATAGCAGTTCTCAGGTGACATGTGTGCAGATAGTCTGTCGACTTGAGCTCGTCATTTTTCTCGTGTGAGTTCCCACTGTGCTTTGATTACTATCCTACCAAAGCTCAAAGGAGTCATGCAAATAGGTTTTAGTTGGGTACGGTCCCGAGCCATATGGAGGCAGTGAGCGACCGTTAGGGATTCGTCTCTCCCGGTATAGGGAGTCGATATCGCACTGTGATTGGTTAGTCATTACTATAAGTCCCTAACCAGGGCTGATTGAGAATTACTGGTGGACGGACCAGTAGATTCTCAGATGGTCTTGAGCCAACCTGACACGACTTGTACGGTTATTAGGGGTCTGACATTTTCTACCACCCTAGACCTTGCATGCGATACTCTCAGACGAATAGACCGGACTGCACGGATATTGTCACGGACAGGCTCAGTAGGGGTTACGGACGAGTTCGCTCGTCGGCCTCCTTTTCGACACGTACCTGGGTTGCCGTTACGTGTAGCTAGTGCCACTGACGGACTTGTGGTTAAACCCACTGCCAGCGTACTGTCGAGTCTTTAGAATCCCACACAGAGGGTTTCCCTGGATCAGGCAAGACGATGTAGACGCCGTTTGGTCTTACGGCAGGGTTTTGATCGCATTCATGTACTGGCTACTCGAATGACGATCGGACGGATAATACTAGTGGGTTTTGGTTTAAGCCGGATACTAGTGTTATAGTATTGGATTATACTGATCTCAGTGTATCCGTATTTTTCGGAATACGAATACGGGTATGAAAATACGGAAAAGAGTATTCTTGTAAATTCACAAGAATGACCTTCTAGAAGGAGACACCTCAATATTGTTTTATTCTTTTTCATTAAAGAATTAATGAGGTGGAAATGATGAGATTTATGAGGCATGGGTTGAAAGCATAACTAAGCATTTGTTTATTCACTTTGGAGTTACTATTCAAGTAAGGTTGTAATTTGTGAGATTAAATAATTCCATGGTTGAATTATTAGCCAAATACTTAGCCATTCTCATAACTCATTCTTTACTCATTCTAAAAAATGCATTCTCTCTCCTAGGTTTTCTTCTCTCCTTCTTCCTCAAGCTCATACACTTGCATGTATTGCAAAAACAATGAGCTTTGAGATCAACTAGTCCAATACACATTCTCTCTACATCTACTTAGTCATCTTTCCTAGTAAGCAAGATCACTAAGTTATCTCATGAAGGTTGGAGCTTGACCATAGGCCCTCGGGTGGATCTATCTTCGACACAAACGAGACCGGCAACCGAGTTCGTTCAAAAGCCAAGAAGAAGCCAAAGCATGGAGATCAAGAAGAAGGAGCTTGAACCAAGGAGCAAGGAACCACTTGAAGAACCGAAGGACTAGACACAAGGGTATAACTTCTTAACTTAGTAGTTAGCACTCTCTAGTAGTTTTGTTTTGTTAGCTGAGGTTTAATCAAGATCCAAAAGGTGGAACAAGTCTATGTTGCAAAGCAAAAACAAGTTTTTTTTTGTGATAAAACCATTTTTAAAGTATTCCGCCTCCCCGCATGCCGTGGGGTGTGCTACATAGACTTACACTGGTATCAGAACCTAGTTAAACCTTAACTAACTTGTTAGCAAAGTGTTAGAAATTCGATCGCCTGAAAAATCCCGAAATTACATCCGAAAATGCATGTTTCTGTCGATTTTAAAATCTGGTTGTAAATTTTTTTCAGAAGGCTTAAAAATACATGCAGGGTTTTTTAAGAACACAGAAGAAATTTGGGCTCATGAATCAGTCAGACCACCGCGGAACCGCGGCAGAACCCAGCATTCTGCCGCCGATCCGCGGCTGAGTCGACTCCGATTCAGTCCAATTTTTTTTTGATTTTCTTATTTTCTGGATTTGTGATTTTTGGATATTTTGCTTCTGCCCAGATATTTTGTGTACTGTGTGGAACTTGGGGTAGATTCAAATTTGCTTAATCGATCGAAATTCTAATTGCTTTAGCTAATCGGTTCTTCTGTAATGTTATATGTGTTTTGAAACGTCTGCTAATCGCTATACGACGATTAGTGGGGGTTGCACATATCTGTGATGATTGGTTTATGTATATGAATCTTATTGGATCGTCGATGATGAATAACCGGGGTGTGTGAGACGAGTGTTTTCTTTTCTTTCATTCAATGTAATTTGCAAAATTGATGTAATATTATTATTGCGGGGCACATCCGGGTTGAGGTTGTAGCCACCGTTGTATTATTTCTTTTACTGTTTTTGCTCCTAGGATAGACCCAAGGTGGGGTGCACAAACTACCGGGTTCTTTGAAGTGCTAAGTGGCCTACTCACGTTGTTGAGGGAGACTGCTTCATTTCTGGTACTTGGCGGGTAGTTTGTCGTACCCGTAGGGGTCTAGGGTAGGGTTTTGGCTATTCATCACGACCGTGGAACCCGTCCTTCGTTATGGGTTTAAACGAAGTGCGGAATTCCTAGTATATCCAATATGTTCATCTGTGATCTGGAATGCCTATTATTGCGTGCGACGAATGGATATATCTATATATGATATTTATTAGGCGTTGCTTATGTTTTACACCCATGCTAGTCCAGCTCCCGCTCTGTTTTTAGTTAAGTAACCTAACGGGTGATGACGGGGCCCAGTGGCGAATGCGGATGGCATAAGCGTACGTTGTATTTTCGTTGTTTTCTGTAATGGTAGGATTAAATGATGGGACATCATTAATTTATTAATGCAAAGAAAATAAACCTAAACTAAATCGTTGGAACAATTTCAAAACCACTCGGTTTTCTTCAAAAAGCAAATTTTAAATGTGGAGCTTAAACCACTCCTTTTAAAAGACTATCATGGTTCCTTCGATCATATCAAGTTCATTACGTTAATGGTTTCTCCAAAAACCAGCCGTAACCCTCCGTCGTTTTAAATAAACAGCACATCGTATTCATGCTATGTTTGTTGGCCTACGTCAAGGCATAGTGTATGGTAGCAATGTGTTGCTTATTTGTTGCACAGATAGATGCATTAGTTTAGGACAGTCGTACAGCCTTGTTGGCCTACGTCAAGGGCGAGTATGGATGGATCTAAATTAATCAGGACAACGACGGGTAGAACTTGACTTGCATCTTATGATTTGTTGGCTTACGTCAAGGTCATAAAAGCTTGGGGTAAAAATCACATCGGGAGTTTCAAACATAAAGGAAACTTGCAGATTTAGCATACCTTCTGGAGTGTGGTGACTAGAGTGGCTTCCATCTAGGGCATCATGCGATGATAGTTGGATCCCGATCCCACTGATGAGTAGGATTACTCTCGGGAGATTACTCTCGGGAGATTTTTTCACTTAACAATCAATGCTATGAACCAAGTAGGTGTCTAGAAAGGTGTTAGTGGGGCTACGCCTCCAGGGAAAAGAGATTATATAATTAAGGAACTTCACGAAAGCGTTGGAAAATCTCCCTCAAAGTACCAACACTGGCCTGGCTGAAAAGTTAAGCAAGTATTGTGACGTGTGATTAATCCTGACTAATTCTTCTTTTAAGGTTTGAAGAAGGATTTGAGGAAACAGTGTGAGCCATCATGTTTAGATAAACTAATAAACCAATCTAAACTTGCAAGAGCATATGCTGAGTGTTTCTTTTCTCTCTCTCTGGCAGCTACCATGACAGGACTAAAACTTTTACTTGAAAAGAATACACTGACCGGGCTAAACTATAAAGATTGGCTAAGGAACGTCAACATTGCACTAACATATGACAAAATTGCATATGTTACCACCGTTGTTCCTCTCCCTATCCCAGGACCAGATTCCTCAGTTGCGGACAAGGAGGTTCGCAAAACTTGGGATCTAGACTGCGAGAGAGCTAAGTGTATCGTGCTGGCGTCCGTGAACAATGAACTCCAGAAATAGCACGAGATTATGGATATTATATCCATCTTTCTCCATTGCAAGGAACTGTATGGAGAGCACTCCCGTATCGCAAGGTACGAGACCTTAAGGAAACTATTCCAGATGAGGTTAGCTCCAGGATCACCTGTAGGAGAGCACGTCCTGAAAATTATCAGCCTCATTAAGGAACTCGCAAACTTGGGATGCGTGCTAGAGAATGAGTTATATATCGACTTGATTTTGCAGTCCCTTCCCCACACCTTCTCTCAATTCGTGCTGAACTTCAACATGCACGAAATGGAAGCTGATCTTCCAAAGCTCCTCAACATGTTGAGGGTAGCAGAGACCTCCTTGAAAAAGGAGAAGACCCATGTTCTATATATTGGCCAATCATCATCTTCTAAATCCAAAGCGAAAGCTAAGGGGAAGAAGAAGATGAAAGTCACCAAACCGAAAGGCGGGGTCAAGAAGGTGCAGGGAACGAACAAGGCAGAAAGGGTGAAGGCGGATAAGAACGAATGCTACTATTGTCACAAGCAAGGGCACTGGAAGAAGGATTGCATGGCTTTCAAAGCCAAGGACACGAAGCAAGCTGCTGCTTCTGCTTCAGGTGTGTTTGTAATCGAAAATTGTCTTTCGGTAAACTCTACATCATGGGTACTTGATACCGGTTCTGGTTCTCACATCTGTAATTCTTTGCAGACTCTGAGAAACCGTAGAGCACTGAAAACAGGTGATATGACCCTCTGGATGGGCAATGGAATGAACGTAGATGCTGTTGCAATGGGGGATTATCACCTGGGGTTGACTAGTGGGCACATTTTGGTATTGTACAGTTGTTTTTGTATTCCCAGTATAATGTGTGTAATTATCTCAGTATCTTTGTTATCTAATGAAAGATATAATTTTGCACTTGAAAGAAATGTCATGAACATTTTCCTAAATCAAGAAATGATTGGGTTTGGCACACAGGAAAATGGCATATGCATACTTAATCAACCTCAAATTTTCAATATTCAAAACAGGCTTAAAAGGAAGGCTCCAGATTCAAGCCAAGCCTTCCTATGGCATTGTAGACTTGATCATATAAATGAAAGAAGGTTGACTATGTTATATAAAGATGGATATTTAGATCCGTTTGAATATTCACCGTATGCAACTTGTCAGTCATGTATCAAATGAAAGATGACCAAATCTCCGTTCACCGGACACGGAGAAAAAGCCACGGAACTCTTGGGACTTGTACACGGCGATGTATGTGGTCCGATGTCTACACATGCATGAAGCGGTCACTCCTACTTCATCACTTTTACTGATGATTTCTCGAGGTATGGACATGTGTTTATAATGAAACATAAATCCGAGGCCTTTGAGAAGTTTAAGGAGTATAAAAATGAAGTGGAGAAACAGACTGGTAAAAGCATCAAGACACTTCGATCTGATCGAGGTGGAGAATACTTAAGTACCAGTTTCCTTGAATGCTTAAAAGAGAATGGAATTCTCTCTCAGCTTACTCCACCATATACACCTCAGCATGATGGTGTATCAGAAAGGAGGAATCGTACGCTACTGGACATGGTGCATTCAACGATGAGTAGTGCTGAGTTGCCACTTTTCTTCTAGGGTTTTGCGCTAGAATCAGCTGCAGACCTATTGAATAGAGTTCCGACTAAGTCTGTGCCTACCACTCCATATGAAATGTGGAGCGGGAAGAGACCATGTCTTAAGTATATCAAGATATGGGGGTGTCCAGCATTTGTTAAAAAGCATAACACGGACAAGCTCGAGGCACGATCGGTTTTGTGCAAGTTTGTAGGATACCCCAAGCATTCAAGGGGATATATTGTCTACCACACTGAAGAACAAAAGGTGTTTGTCGCTCGCCACATTGTCTTCTTAGAGAGCGAATTTCTTGCAAACGAAATTAGTAGGAGCACAGTAGAGCTGGAAGAAATTCCAGAACCTCAAACTACTGCCGAGGACTTAGTAGAATCTTAGGTTTCAATAGAGCCCGACGAACCAACTGTGTGCATGGCGGCGCCCGGGCCTCCATCCCGAGGCCAAATGCGGAAGCGATGGTTAACTTTAATTTTTCAAACCGGCACCACCGCGTACTAAAACCCGGATCGGGCCATTAACTAGTCTTAGCTAACTACAAGATGGGGAAGAGAGGTATACGGAGCGATCCGTGTCCTCCGGTCTTCTCGCCGTCATCCCGATCTCCTGCGGAATATCCGGTCTCCACCTCCTCGCCGGAAGGGCACCACGTCGCCTGCTTCTTTTACGGGCTCCCACCTCTATACCGAGGCAACTCGGGCACGAAGCTGGCGAGTCGACGTGCCCAAGGTTTGCTGCGGAATGGTGTAGAACCATGTCTCATTTGGGGTTATAGAGTTTGCCATTTGGTGGAGGAATGAACTATATCTTTTGGAGGAGGAGCTAAAATGTATTTTGTGAAGCCAAAAGAACAAAATTTCCCTACCCAAAATTTTGGGACAGCCCACTACTTGGTCGGCCTTGCTATGGTGAGGGGAAAGTGAGAATGGAGAGTGTGGTGTATGGATGAAGGAACCACTATCATAATGCAAGAGAGAAAAGGTCATGATAAGAAACAATCATCACAAACAAATCCATACTCCATCAACTAATCAACAACCATGACCTTTCATCATTACCAAACATCATCACCTACAAAAGTCAAATCATGATGGATAAAGAAAGTCAAATGATGGTGTAAGTATCATGATACAATAATATGCAAAGACCCCCTTCCAAATTGCTTATTTGCACAAATGCAAATAAGCCCTCCAACACCAATCTTCGGCCAATGAAAGATACAAATGAAAATGGCCGAAATGGAAAGCAAACTGGCAACTCCAGAAAACTGGTCCCGTAATAAATTACAAGAAAACCCCGATACTGTGTATACACACTGTGTATACCGCACGTATCTGATCGAACCCTGCCATATAATCATACGGCCTCTAGTACTAACCGTCCGATCCTGATCCGTGCAATACCGCACGTATCTGATCGAACGCTGCCATATCTCCATATGGCCTCTACAGCTTTTCGCCCGAAAGCTTGAGTAACTGAATGTGTGGTGGACTCTAAAGACTCGTCAATACTATGGCTGTGGATTTAACCACTAGCACGTCAGAGGTATTAGCCATACGTGACGGGCCACCGGCTATTGACCAAAAGGGACGTCAATGAGCGAACTCATCCTGACACCCTACTGAGCCTGTCAATGACAATATCCGTACAGTCCGGTCCGTTTGTCTATGAGCATCGCATGGCGGGCCTAGGGGGTTGGTAAAAGTCAGACCCCCAAAAGCGGTACAAGTCGTGTCGGAGTGTAGCCCAGAACACCCTGAGATACTACTGGAATACCTACCAGTAAATCTCCTGCCTCGGCCGAAGGCTTCGTGTAATGGCTCTCCTAGACACAGCGCGACCTCACCCCCAATACCGGGAGAGACGAACCCCTGAAGATCCGCTCACTGCCTCCATGTGGCTCGGGACTGTACCCAACTAAAACCTGTTTGCACGTCTCATTTGAGCGTGGTAGGGTAGTAATCAAAGTACAGTGGGAACTCACACGAGACAAATGACGATCCCCAGGTCGATGAACTAACCTGTACACATGTCACCAGGGAACTGCTATCTGACGTCAGGTATAAGACCAACTAGCATGTTCCCGGCGAGTCATGTCCGGTGTACTCATAACCCAATGAGCACCTGCATACATCTTAGGTGATCCAACTGACACCAGTGGCTTGTGAGACCGGCCACCGCCCCTCGTCGGGGTCTCGACTGTATACACTAGTCTACTCTAGAGTATCGATACCCTATCTCGAAACTCCCACGACTAGGGACCTTTTAAGGATGTGCTTATAGATTACCAGCTCTCACGTATATGATCGCCCTCATACTGCTGGCAGTCAAGTAAGAATCCTAGGGGCTCTACCAACGTGTAATAGCGACCTGTCAGGTCACCTAAAGCAGTACACGATGATAAAGATAAACCAGATAGCATACTATCATCTTGAGTAAGACTGTCCTACCCGGATAGGTCCTCCCTCAATCATTGCAATCATGTGCCTGTGATCCAATAATTGACTCTGAGGGCACTATCTCCAACAATCTCCCACTTGCACTTAAGGCTAATTATTGCGATGTCGCATACTCACAGCCCGTGTGATACCGAACACCCAACTCCTCTACTAGTTAGTCTCACAAAACCCGTTTGCGAAACTATTGCTTTTAAGGAATAGCCTCAGTGAGTGGATCCGCTTTGATGTTTCTTTCTATGTCTCTCTATATCTCAAGTTCGCGGAGAAAGCCATCTCCCGAAATGAGCAATACCTGTCTTAGAATGTGTCTGGATGTCTGATGGGACCTAGCTCATAAATGAACTCCAAATCCAAACTTCTTAGACTGTATCGTCAACTGAACTCAATCAGTATCCTGCGCCATGCCTCCCTCAGTATTGCCTTGGACCACCTGTCCAAAATACTGCCCCTCATCAGAAGGAAAAACTATAACTCTGACAACCTCCTTGTCGTCCAGGTCACCTTGGAAGCCTGGAATGATAACTGTCTCCCGCATGAGGCTGTCGTTATCATATCCCTAGAACATCCACTTATGTTCTAAAGCTGTTTCCGACTGTTTCTCCAGGATTGGATCAATGTCAACTTATTGCATCTAGTGCAAGAACAACATCTGGTGTGGTACTTGACATCTCATGATTGACTCAATTGCCTGAGCAAGTGATCTGCCAATCATGCCATCCCTCTCCCCTTTAGTCTGTAAGACACCTTTAGAGAGGGTGACTCCATCACCTGCAGGTACACTACCGTGCCAGGAGTCGTCCATTCTAAATAATCTTAGAATGCTGTCTAAGTACCCTTAATTGGGAAACCACCCAAATCTAGATCTAAAACGATAGATCTAGTAACCAGTATGTCTGATATAATATCCAAGTCCTATGTGGAGAAACCACTGTGTGACGACCAAAGTATAACCGATTGTAGTATAGGAATATCACTTCCTACTCTGTGTATGTCATCCAAATACCAGGACATCACACCCTACTACCTTTTCAACAAATCCATCCCCTATTCTGATGAAGTCAAAGCTATGACTGTCACATCAGAAATTGATGATCTATCTCCGCTATATCTGCTTTAGTCTATAAATAGACATAAGCTACCTGTCCACCAATGCTTCCGCTGCTCCCACTGAATACGACAACCCTCTGGCAGAGTCATATAGACGTACACTTCTAAAGCCAGTTTAGAACGACGCTATACTCATCCTCCTGCCGGGTCTCGCAGCCTGGAACAACAGCAATGGCAAGTGTGGGTAAACAAGAACTTCCCTGTCACCGTCCTTGAGGCTACCGGAGTACCTCTCGGGTGCCTGAAGTTACCCACCTTATCTGTGGAGTGGCCAATGGAATGTCAAGCCAGATTGAATCTTTAGGTTCCTATGAAATCTTCAGTAATCGTTTGTGGTTCTGGAATCACTTCTAGTTCTACCATACTCCCACTACTGTTTTTCTGAAAAAAATCCATTTTTAATAAAACTGTGGCGAGTCAAGAACAATATCACTATTGATCTTCCAGATGGTAGAAAGTCAACCCACAAACAGCCATTACAGAAACGTGCCTTGAGTTATCCAGATTCTGGTTTTAATCATAAGCCGGACAGCTCCCCGTACCTTAACATCGTTAAGATATGAACTGTTCTATATTCAATATAGAACCAGAGGCACTGATTTAATTGAACCAGATTCAAATCATGCAGCTGTCTCCAGTACATGTCAACTAAATGGAAGGAGGTCGATCGGCGTTACTCAACTTAGGAATGCTACCAATTATGAGTAACCTGAAAAGAAAAGCTAATTCTCTTAATCATTACTATCAACTGAACACCATACACAAGTATCTACATCTTCGATCTCTTTGAAGAATCTCGATACTTGCAACACCTGGTTCTCTACTTTATTCAAATACCTATAACTTCTCAAAATTCGAACCCTGTGTTTCCACGAAACACCTGTCTAAAAACTAGAGAAGTCATAAGTAAACCGAATATAGTACGGGGACCAACTCCTCTGTCCTGATGGACCCTGGACAACATACAATACTCTGTATATGTCCCTTGAGTCTGATAACTCATTCACTGTATGTCGTAGGTTGAAAACTGTACTTATGGTTAAGAAGAATTACACCGCTGTTTAATGCTCCTTACCTAACCATCCACTGATATAGGTAAATGTCACAGACATAATTTCAAAAAGGTATATCTCACTCTACGAAAATAGACGTACAGATATATCAATTTGAAATTGGTGCATAACAGCGGATATTCAAAACCAAATATTTGCCGTCCGGCAAACAACCCAGGTGACTTCCTCAAATATCACCGATTACAACGAATCCCGATATAATGAGGATGATCACCCAATTCCCAATAACTTACTCTCACTCATCATCTGTAAAGCCATACAGATGTGAGAATTATACCTGGTAAATACATACCCTGGAGCAAGTGTCTAACTGGGAAATCAGTTTTCCTTTAACAGTACACAGTGAAACTGGAACATTGAAATGTTTCGATGGGGTATCCCGGTATTCCTAGTAATGCCTCTTCCATTATCCAGATTCACAACTGTGACCGTGTAATTCTTTGCCACCTCTCCAAATCCCTTTTTATGTCTTTAGTCATTACCTTCTGTACACCCCTTTAGGCCAAATGGTTTTCTTCCTTCCCTACCGTTCGGCACCAGCCTATGGTTTGGAAGAAGACTATCCAATAAGCATAATGGGTGTACTGTCCTAATCCTAGGAGCACTCGCAATGCGAGAGAAAGTGAAGATAAAAGACACCTGAATAAAGCTTATTCCTATTTCTCCTAAACCAGAATCCATCCCCGAATTGGAACAAGTTCCTTTCGAGTTCGTATATAACCATACGATGGAGTATCCAATAAACTGTGGATCTTCGTAGTGATACAGAGTGTCCTGGAGAAATACAAAGGTGATTTAGGATTGGCGAAGAAATACTTGGTATGGTCGTGAACAGCAGTCGCAATTTACTTTGCTCTCTTACTAATCCCTTTCTTTGTCTTAACTTAATACCTTCTGTACACCATCGTTAGGCTAATTGGTTTTCTTCATTCCCCACCGTTCGGCACCAGCCTAAGGTTTGGAAGAAGAATATCCAATTTGCGTAATAGGTGTACTATCTCCTAAACCAAGGAGTACTCGCAACCTGAGAGAAGGTAAAAGGAAAAGATAACTGAATAATCCTATCCGTTTTCTCCAGAACCGGAAACCATCCTCGAATAAATTCCTTCGAGTTCGTATATAACCATACGATGGTTTTGTCCAATGGAAGTGGACGTTCATAGTAATACGGGGTGTCCTGGAGAAAAGGGTAAAAGTAGGAGTGGCAATGAGGTCTGCAACTCTGACAATCCAAAAGCCAGTGTTTAAGAAGGTTCGGTCAATTTTGGTCACTGAGTCATAGTCTTAGGGTCGGTTCAATGGTCGCTGCCAGAGAGAGAGAAAAGAAACACTCAGCGTGCACTCTAACCTAGATCAGAATGGTTACCAATTTATTTAATCTGGAAACCTCCCACTGTACCGTCAAATTCTCCTCCAAACCTGAAAGAAGAATTAGTCGGGGTCACCCGAGGAGTAAACTAACTCATCAGTGGGAATCGGGATCCAACTATCATCGCATGATAACGTGACGGAATTCTCTCACGGTGTCACACTCCAGATGGTATGCGCATATCTGGCAAGTTTCAGTTTCTTTAGAAACTCCCGATATGATTTCTGCCCCATGCTCTTATGACCTTGACTTTGGCCAACATATCATAAGTCACATGTCAAGTTCTACCCGTCATTCTCCAGGTTAATTTGAACCCACCCGTACTTACCCTTGACTTTGGCCAAAATGGCAGTACGACTGTCCCAAACCAACGCATCTATCTATGCTGCATATGAATACCCCAATAGCTACCAATCACTGTGCCTTGACTTTGGCCAACATACACAGCTTGAATACTATTGACCACCCATATGAAACGACGGAGGGCTACGAATGGTTTCTGGCGAAAACCTTTAACGTAATGAACTTGATATCGTTGAAGGAACGGATAACTTTTAAAAATATAGTGACGAAAACCTTTGCTAAAGAGGTCACTCCCGGTGAAGGGATCTCGGCTCTTTCCCCGTAGAATGAGGTGCAGGATATTCCAACTGAATACCACGATGCAAAGCAAAAGTAGTCGGCTATAGTGAAATCATTGCCTTGATGCAAACTTTTTGTCCAAGGGGTCACTCCCGGTGAAGGGATCTCGGCCCTTGCCTCGTCGACTGAGGAGCAGGATATTCCAACTGAATATCACGATGCAAAACAAAAGTGAACGTCCTTGCAATAACAGCTTTTTGAAAAGTGTTCCAACAACATCAGATTAGGTTTGTTTTTAACTCGCATTGATCCGAATCAACGCAGTCCCATCAATTGATCACACCAAAAAGAACGAAAATATACTGATGTACGTATATGCCATCCGCATTCGCCACTGGGTCCCGTCATTACCCGTTAGGTTAGCTAACTAACGACAGAGCGGGGACTGGACTAGCGCGGATGCAAAACATATACAACATCTACTAATATATATACCAATATATTATATTCGCTCAAGGCGTGAGAAAATGCAACATCGCAGAAATGTACAGCATCACAGAACAATACAGATATCTGGGATCCCCGGGTTTCACAGAGCCACTACTGAAACCCGACGTTCCCCTGGTCGTGTGGATAGCCTGTGCAATGAAATCCAAAACCCCTACGGGCGCGGCAAGTTACCCGCCAAAACCTGAAGTGAGGCAGCCCCCTTCAGCAATGTGAATGGACCACCCAGCACTTCACGGAATCCGGTAACTTGGGCACCCCTCCTGGGTCAACCTGTACCCTCTACGAGTGCGGCGAATAGCTCGTCAATTCTAGAGTGAAGCCCCCTCCGTCTCAATGCCATGAGATGCGGGCTTGTTGCCCTCTAGAACCCGGCTATCCGTGCACCCCACCTTGGGGTAATCCTAGTACAGAAAGTAAAATATACATACAACGGGTACATCGACCGCAACCTGGTCGTGCCCCAAAAGAATAATACAAACAGGCAGTGACGGCAGTCCACATGTCGGACGCTCGCCCCGCAATATCAAATGTACATAATACAACAAAAACTGTACTAGCATTGCAACCAGGCTATCCCCCACGACCAATCCGCAACATCACAGCATAACACAGAACATCAACGTGAAGGTCACGTTCGCAAATCCGTCTAACCGGGCTATAGCAGTTAGACAGGATTTACCGATCAAGTGACATTCACGGTCGCAGATATAACGTAAATACTGTGAACTAATGTGTTTAAAATATCCGATCGATCAAATTTTACCAAGTGGGCCCCAAGCAATACTGTAGCAACTAAAGAAATTTTGGGCCCAAAACGAATGTTCCAAAAACCCTATTTTCAAGTCAGGAGGCCTCTGTAAAAAATTGGTGCACTGATCACTCAAAAGCACGGCGGAACCGCGGCCCAAGCATGGGTTTGGCCGCGGTTCCACGGTCGAACAATGAGATCTCGCGACCAAATTTTACAGTAGGCTTATACTTCCCTGCACAGTATTCTGAGACTACCAGAAAAAAATTTCGAGACAAAAAAATTTCGACAGAAAACTGTTGCATGTGTTATTGGGTTTTCGGAACATTTGTTCGATCAGAAGTGTAAAACACATTAGACAAAGCTAGACTAGGTTAATGGCGAGGCTCTGATACCACTGTAAGTGCACGGCGGCGCCCCGGCCTCCATCCCGAGGCCAAATGCGGAAGCGTTGGTTAACTTTAATTTTTCAAACCGGCACCACCGCGCACTAAAACCCGGATCGGGCCATTAACTAGTCCTAGCTAACTACAAGATGGGGAAGAGAGATATACCGAGCGATCCGTGTCCTCCGGTCTTCTCGCCGTCGTCCCGATCTCCCGCGGAATGTCTGGTCTCCACCTCCTCGCCGGAAGGGCACCACGTCGCCTGCTTCTTTTACGGGCTCCCACCTTTATACCGAGGCAACTTGGGCACGAAGCTGGCGAGTCGACGTGCCCAAGGTTTGCTGCAGAATGGTGTAGAACCATGTCTCATTTGGGGTTATGGAGTTTGCCATTTGGTGGAGGAATGAACTATATCTTTTGGAGGAGGAGCTAAAATGGATTTTGTGAAGCCAAAAGAACAAAATTTCCCTACCCAAAATTTTGGGACAGCCCACTACTTGGCCGGCCTTGCCATGGTGAGGGGAGAGTGAGAATGGAGAGTGTGGTGTATGGATGAAGGAACCACTATAATAATTCAAGAGAGAAAAGGTCATGATAAGAAACAATCATCACAAACAAATCCATACTCCATTAACTAATCAACAACCATGACCTTTCATCATTACCAAACATCATCACCCACAAAAGTCAAGTCATGATGGATAAAGAAAGTTAAATGATGGTGTAAGTATCATGATACAATAATATGCAAAGACCCCCTTCAAAATTGCTTATTTGCACAAATGCAAATAAGCCCCCCTCCACCAATCTTCGGCCAATGAAAGATACAAATGAAAATGGCCGAAACGGAAAGCAAACTGGCAACTCCAGAAAACTGGTCCCGTAATAAATTACAGGAAAACCCCGATGCTGTGTATACACACTCGCATTTGTATTCCGACCGAAATACAAATGCAATGAGACAGAATCTACACTGTACTATACTAGGATCCGGCTTAAACCAAAGCCGGCTAGTAATATCCGTTCGATCCTGATCTGTGCAATACCGCACATATCTGATCGAACCCTGCCATATAATCATACGGCCTCTAGTACTAACCGTCCGATCCTGATCCGTGCAATACCGCACGTATCTGATCGAACGCTGCCATATCTCCATATGGCCTCTACAGCTTTTCGCCCGAAAGCTTGAGTAACTGAATGTGTGGTGGACTCTAAAGACTCGTCAATACTATGGCTGTGGATTTAACCACTAGCACGTCAGAGGTATTAGCCATACATGACGGGCCACCGGCTATTGACCAAAAGGGACGTCGATGAGCGAACTCATCCTGACACCCTACTGAGCCTGTCAATGACAATATCCGTACAGTCCGGTCCGTTCGTCTATGAGCATCGCATGGCGGGCCTAGGGGGTTGGTAAAAGTCAGACCCCCAAAAGCGGTACAAGTCGTGTCGGAGTGTGGCCCAGAACACCCTGAGATACTACTGGAATACCTACCAGTAAATCTCCTGCCTCGGCCGAGGGCTTCGTGTAATGGCTCACCTAGATACAGCGCGACCTCACCCCCAATACCTGGAGAGACGAACCCCTGAAGATCCGCTCACTGCCTCCATGTGGCTCGGGACTGTACCCAACTAAAACCTGTTTGCACGTCTCCTTTGAGCGTGGTAGGGTAGTAATCAAAGTACAGTGGGAACTCACACGAGACAAATGACGATCCCCAGGTCGATGAACTAACCTGTACACATGTCACCAGGGAACTGCTATCTGACGTCAGGTATAAGACCAACTAGCATGTTCCCGACGAGTCATGTCCGGTGTACTCATAACCCAATGAGCACTTGTATACATCTTAGGTGATCCAACTGACACCAGTGGCTTGTGAGACCGGCCACCGCCCCTCGTCGGAGTCTCGACTGTATACACTAGTCTACTCTGGAGTATCGATGCCCTATCTCGAAACTCCCACGACTAGGGACCTTTTAAGGATGTGCTTAAGAGGCAAGATGTATTGTGATAACAATGGGGCTATAGCATTAGCAAAGGAACCAAGGTCCCATCAGAAATCCAGGCATATCTTGAGGCGGTATCACCTGATCAGAGAGATCGTGGATCGCCGGGAGATCGAGGTGCGGAGAGTCGACACAAAAGACAACACGGCAGATCCATTCACCAAGGCCATCCCTCAAGTCCAGTTCGAGAGGCTGTTTGAGATGTTGGGCATGCAGTACGCCAGCAACAGGATCTAGTGCAGACAGTGGGTACTCATTGCGGTAATTACAGGCCTTAGTGCAAGTGGGAAATTGCTGGATATATATGCCCTAGAGGCCTTCATTGTATATGATACTAAGGATATATATGTATATGACAATCTTGCTTGATATGATAGTACGCTATTTGGTTTGTCTTTATCTTAACATGTGATATATTTTACTTTGTATTTCATATATTATACATGTTGATAAAGCCCGTAGGGTGTTCGCCTGACTACCAGCGTTGTGATGGCGGTCATACTTGTGGGAGCTGGATGGTCAATAGGCACATCCTTAAAATGTCCCTAGTCGCAAGAGTATCGAGACTGGGCATCGATGTTGTCACGCCCCGCTTCCCAGAGTACGCTAAAATGGGCACGTGACATAGCCAACCATGCTACCTGTGGGTATGAAGCATCCATCCACAGTCACATTACGGCTGTAGAGATATCAAGAACAAAATAAAACTATCTAAACATGTCCATAATCCAAGATAACAGGAGTCAATAATAAATAAATGCGGAAGCAAATGATCCAATACAAATAACTGAAATGTATGTCCCATAATGCGGGCTCACATCAGGAATAAACTGCAGGAAAATAAAAAAACTAACTAATACTGACACCTCACAGCTCAGCCTGCTGGCTGAAGTACTCCTGCTCGGACTGCAACATAAAATGAAATATACATAAGAGGCAAGATGTATTGTGATAACAATGGGGCTATAGCATTAGCAAAGGAACCAAGGTCCCATCAGAAATCCAGGCATATCTTGAGGCGGTATCACCTGATCAGAGAGATCGTGGATCGCCGGGAGATCGAGGTGCGGAGAGTCGACACAAAAGACAACACGGCAGATCCATTCACCAAGGCCATCCCTCAAGTCCAGTTCGAGAGGCTGTTTGAGATGTTGGGCATGCAGTACGCCAGCAACAGGATCTAGTGCAGACAGTGGGTACTCATTGCGGTAATTACAGGCCTTAGTGCAAGTGGGAAATTGCTGGATATATATGCCCTAGAGGCCTTCATTGTATATGATACTAAGGATATATATGTATATGACAATCTTGCTTGATATGATAGTAAAACTGATGAAGAGAAGGCTCGCATGGGCATTATACCCTACGCTTCGGCAGTAGGATTCATAATATATGCGATGTTATGTACCAGACCAGATGTAAGTTACGCACTTAGTGTGGTAAGCAGGTATCAGTCTGACCCAGATGAGAAACTTTGGATAGCGGTAAAGAACATTCTCAAGTACCTGAGAAGGATTAAGGAGATGTTCTTGGTTTACGGTAATGGGGACCTCCAGGTCGAGGCTTTTACCGACTCCCGCTTCCAAAGTAACAAAGATGGCTCTAAATCCGTTTCGGGTTTTGTGTTTACCCTCAATGGAGGGGTGGTATGTTGGAGGAGTTCCAAACAGGATACCGTCGCAGATTCAACTATGGAAGCTGAGTATATACCTGCTAACGATGCTGCAAAAGAGGCTGTCTGGATGAAGAAATTCATCTCTGAACTTCAGGTGGTTCCGTCCATTGCCAATCTAATACCTTTG
Source organism: Agapanthus africanus (assembly GCA_030015575.1). Lineage (NCBI taxonomy): Eukaryota > Viridiplantae > Streptophyta > Magnoliopsida > Asparagales > Amaryllidaceae > Agapanthus > Agapanthus africanus. Next base: position 637,204,315 of record JASDDO010000014.1, on the reverse strand, counting down.
TATTGTGATAACAAAGGGGCTATAGCATTAGCAAAGGAACCAAGGTTCCATCAGAAATCCAGGCATATCTTGAGGCGGTATCACCTGATCAGGGACATCGTGGATCACCGGGAGATCGAGGTGCGGAGAGTGGACACAAAAGACAACACGGTAGATCCATTCACCAAGGCCATCCCTCAAGTCCAGTTCGAGAGGCTGTTTGAGATATTGGGCATGCGGTACGCCAGCAACTGGATCTAGTGCAGACAGTGGGTACTCATTGCGCCAATTATAGGTTTGTTTATTCACTTTGGAGTTACTATTCAAGTAAGGTTGTAATTTGTGAGATTAAATAATTCCATGGTTGAATTATTAGCCAAATGCTTAGCCATGCTTTCAACCTATGCCTCATAAATCTCCTCATTTCCACCTCATTAATTCTTTAATGAAAAAGAATAAAACAATAATGAGATGTCTCCTTCTAGAAGGTCATTCTTGTGAATTTACAAGAATACCCTTTTCCGTATTTTCATACCCGTATCCGTATTCCGAAAAATACGGATACACTGAGATCGGTATAATCCAATACTACAATACTAGTATCTGGCTTAAACCTAAGCCCACTAGTATTATCCGTCCGATCGGCATTCGAGTAGCCAGTATATGAATGCGATCGAAACCCTGCCGTAAGACCATAAGGCGTCTACATCGTCTCGCCTGATCCAGGAAGACCCTCTGTGTGGGACTCTAAAGACTCGACAGTACGCTGGTAGTGGGTTTAACCACAAGTCCTTCAGTGGCACTAGCTGTACGTAACGGCAACCCAGGTACGTGTCGAAAAGGAGGCCGACGAGCGAACTCGTCTGTAACCCCTACTGAGCCTGTCCGTAACAATATCCGTGCAGTCCGGTCTGTTCGTCTGAGAGTATCGCATGTAAGGTCTAGGGTGGTGGAAAATGTCAAACCCCTAATAACCGTACAAGTCGTGTTAGGTTGGCTCAAAACCATCTGAGAATCTACTGGTCCGTCCACCAGTAATTCTCAATCAGCCCTGGCCAGGAACTTATGGTAATGACCAACCAATCACAGTGCGATATCGACTCTCTATACCGGGAGAGAGGAATCCCTAACGGTCGCTCACTGCCTCCATGTGGCTCGAGACTGGACCCAACTAAAACCTATTTGCACGACTCCTTTGAGCCGTGGTAGGGTAGTAATCAAAGCACAGTAGGAACTCACACGAGAAAAATGATGACCTCAAGTCGACAGACTATCTGCACACAGGTCACCTGAGAACTACTATCTGACATTAGATATAATACCATCTAGTCAATTCTCGGCGAGTCCTGTCCGGTGTACTCACACCTAGTGAGCATCTGTATACAATCTTAGGTGCACATCACCAATGGTTGCGGGACCAATCCATCGCCCCTCGTCAGGGTCTAGATATGTATACACTAGTCTACTCTGGAGCATCTGTAACACCCGAGCCCAATGCTACTATTTTCAGTTACTGTTTGAGCATAATGTGGTACTCATTTCATTTAACCTGCTTGATTGTTACTTAACTGTAAAAAATTTACCCGGCAAATTCATTTCTACATATAACAAATTTTAGCATCTAAAATAAAATTAAAAATATTCATCTTGGCCTACTTGACACCCCTAACCCCGTTGTAGCGTCCGTGCATCGTGTTCTCGTCTCGTTCAGTGAAACGGGCGAGTTTGGATGGCTACGTGCACGTACATGTGTCCGTTTTGGGGGTATGCTTTTTAATCATAAAACACTTCATTTTAAAATTTGGATCCCGCTTAAAATCCTATTATTTCAATTTCAAATTTTTGGACCAGACCCGGGCGCAATTTGGAAATGTTTCATTTTGCGCCAAAATCCCAAATTTAAATATATTTAAACCATCATACAATTTCAACCATATAGATTCACTGTTCAATTAAAAAAATTTAAATCTTTTTTATATTTTTCCTAACCAACGATTCCCTTTCAGCCAATCGCATTCCTTTAATCCCGTGGGCCCCCACCTGCATCTCTCTCTCTCTTGCTTTCTCTATCTCTCCCTCTCTCCCCTAAATCTCTCTCTCAATCTCGACCTCTCTCTCTCTCTCCCCTGAATCTCAACCTCTCTCTCTCTCTAACTTTTTCTCTCTTCTCACTATATATTTATTTTCCCTCCTTCTTCTCTTTTTCAAAAGAAAATGCTGAGAACCCAACGCGAGCCCCTCGCGCTGCCCTATCCACCGCCACCTCCATCCTCGCCGCCGCAGCCCCAACGCCGACTACGCCGTCACCAGCACCCTCGCCTCCTCTGCCTCGCCTCGCCCGCACCCTCTTTTTTCCCTTCTTCCCAGCACCCTGCAGCTTCTTCGCGGCCACCAGCGACCCCATGCACGCGTCTGCGCCGCCCCTGGTTGTCGCCGGCGATCACCAGACCACCTTTGAACGCCTCTGTAAGCCTTCTCTCCCTCTCCTCCACCTTCCTTTCCTTCTTCTTTCCTTCTCTTCTAACACGATTCTTGATCTGCAAACCTCTTCCGCCGCCGTCGTAGGCCATCGCCGGAGTTTCTTCGACGACCGTCGATCCTCACGACCCTTTGCAGACCACCGTAAGCCTTTGTCTCCATATCATTCTTCCTTGCTTCTTTGTTTTCTCTTCTATTCTTGATTGCATGTTCACTGTTCACATTCTCCCCGGAATCCGGCCGTGCCGACGACGTGACCAGATGTTCCAGCGAGGTACCCCGTCCCGCGTGGTTCCATTGTTCATCGTTTGGGTTCATTCCGTGAACCGTGCGCCCGTCGCGAGTTTCCCCGTCGACGTTTCTACGTTCCGTTTTTCCCGGTTCGCGACCCATCGAGGCAAGTACCCCTTGCTACATGCTATACAATATTTACATATATATTATGACACCATAAACCTGTAAATTTAACTTGGTACGATCATTTCTCATTTTCGTGTACAATATTGCATTATTTCATTTTACCGTTAACTTGGAACCTACAGTTGCAAATTGAACCTAATAACCATATTTACCTGTTTAATCACATTTTTAATATTAACATAGCTTATGGCGTTTGTCTTTATAGTTTTGTTCCATTCGGAAACTCGTGTGCATTTTAACCTGTAATAGCTGTACTGAACCGTTACACAAATCATTGCACCTATAAGGGTTCTTAAACTTGTTAACATGACTAAACGGCTATGCTTGTCTTACTGCACTCTTGTAATCATCTCTGTGACAAATTTGATAACTGTATTGCTAATTGAATGAAACTGCCTATTACTTAATTCACTGCTTATCTCATGATTGTTGATACCCATGTTTGATTATATAACTGATTGTGAGCACACCCATGATATTGTTTATATCTTAACCTGACTTGCTACACATATATATTGATATACCTGACATGGTACCGTATACCGTTGACTTGACCTGATGTACCATGACCTGACCCGTTACCTGATCTTGTGTCTAATGCCAACAAACCTGACATGTAGTCCTCATGGACCGTTCCTGTTGTCTATCCAGACAAACCTGCTTTTACCTGATCCTGTGTTGGCATTAGTTCTTGATTACTGAATCCCTGACTTGACATACATAACTTGGGGGTATGGGGAAATCAAAGGTGAAACCTGACTTGTAACTCAGCAGTTCGATACCTGTTCTGATCAGTCTTACGGGCTAGGCCAGCCCCGGAGTGATGATGCTGACATCACTCGCATATACCTGCTACCTGTTACTGCCTAGCGGCATGTCTCGGTTTCAGCCCGAGAGTCTTAGACCGTGGTTCCGAGCATACACGGGATACTATTGAGTTACATCGATGATTCATAAATTTGGTTTCAAAGACTTTAGAATAGAAAACCTGATAGAACAGTTTAGTTTACCCACTGCATACTACCCTGCACTGCTTCGATTCATATTATTGTTACTCTCGTTTTATTCATGTTTATATTGCATTGCCTGCTACACTGTTCATATTATATTACTTGATGACATGACGCACTGACGTCTGGGTTTTGCATGGCCCAGATTCTGTACCGCTGTTGCAGTCCGAGCAGGAGTACTTCAGCCAGCAGGCTGAGCTGTGAGGTGTCAGTATTAGTTAGTTTTTTTATTTTCCTGCAGTTTATTCCTGATGTGAGCCCGCATTATGGGACATACATTTCAGTTATTTGTATTGGATCATTTGCTTTCGCATTTATTTATTATTGACTCATGTTATCTTGGATTATGGACATGTTTAGATAGTTTTATTTTGTTCTTGATATCTCTACAGCCGTAATGTAACTGTGGATGGATGCTTCCTACCCACGGTAGTATGGTTGGCTGTGTCACGTGCCCATTTTAGCGTACTCTGGGAAGCGGGGCGTGACATGGTTCTTTTGGTATCAGAGCCATAGGTTAGTCGGGTTGGTTCTTTTGTAGTTGGGTATTGGACCCAATACACGAATCAGAATATCCGTGTTTAGGAAACATGTCCTGCCACCTTGCCATTTACCATTCTTGAATCACATTCTTCCTGATTATATCTTTTACGATGTGCAAACTTCCTTTGCATATCGACTTGAAAAAACCTGATTCCTTGTTATCTCTAGGACTTAGGCGACTTGGGTGGAGTTAAGTAATTGTGGCTATGATACCGCGGCATAGTTACAATGCGGTACTCTATTTAAGTATCTTGGAGTTCTAGTCTTGATCTATATTTTGAATCTATCATCATGCTAATGTTGGGTGTTTTGATTTCAGGAACATGGCAGATAAAAATTTGAAGACATACCAAAGGCGTGTGGATGAAGCCGCCATGCTTGGAGTGATAAGAAGAATGCTGGAAAATCAAAAGAGACAGACCGAGCTGATCCAGCAGCAAACAGAATCATTCCAGGAAGGTTTGCGGACCGTTCAGCAGTCCGTAGACAAGGTTGAAGCTAAACCAGTCGACCGAGTAGGGACCGTGGCAGATTTCAGGCGTTTGGGTCCGTCTACATGTAGTGGTTTGGAGGAGCCATTGCCAGCCGAGCAGTGGCTAGTTGACACGAAAATTTTTCTTATCGCGGCACAAATTCCAGATGACAAAAGAGTTGATATGGTACGCATTCAGTTAGTGGACTACGCCCGAGAATGGTGGCTTGTGGAGGAGACTCGTTTGCCCAAGCCGATCAAGTGGGCGGATTTTTCTAAGAGTTTCCTGGAGAAGTTCTTCCCGCGGACTGCACGGGAGGAAATGGAAGAGAAGTTTATTGGGCTAAGGCAGAATGGAGCACCCGTGGATGTGCATGCAGCAGAATGGACGAGACTCAGCAGATTCGCTGGACCTTTAGTTGCCAACGATGCAGACAGGGCACGGAGGTTCATGCGCAGTTTGGATGTGGACATCCAGAGGAAGATTGTCTCCCTGGGTTTGACCACTTTCTCACAGGTTCTTACGGCAGCTCGGGAACAGCAGAGTTTATCTGGGATGAAAGGGTGTTTGCAGCAGACAGCAGTTGCAGCAAGGAAGCCCGCATTTGTACCTAACCGAGCTCATGGTCGCAGAGGTATTCTAGTGGACCGTCGAGGTGTAGCACCCATGAAGAAGCCAGTGATCGTTGATCGAAGAAGGAGCGTGATTTGTGACTACTGCCGTTTACCTGGATACGTGCAGAAGGAGTGTCGAAGGAGGCTGGGACTTTGTTTGGTTTGTGGAGCGGCTGATCACGCCGTTGGTGCTTGTCCGTCGAAACTTCATACGAGGGATGATATTCAGAAGCCTCCGTAGAAACCGTTCCAAGGACGGAAACAGCTGACTCAAGGACTTAACCAGGCTTGAGCTTTTACCTTGACAGCTGAGGAAGCTAAGGCGTCAGGAGAAGTTGTTTCAGGTACTTTACTCGTTCATGGTTTTCCCGCATTGGCATTATTTGATTCTAGTGCATCCCACTGTTTTATGTCATCCAAGTTTATGACTACACACTCGATTGCCTGCACGACCCTGTCTATTTTCTGGGACATACACACTGGGAATGGGAAAATCATATCTAGTAGGGAGTGTAAAGATTGTACAGTTGTTGTGTGCGGACGGGAGCTTTTTGCAGATTTCTTGGTGATTAATACGGGCAGCTATGAAGTCGTCTTGGGAATGGATTTTCTTGGCACTTTCCACGCTCACATTGACTGTAGGGCAAAGAAAGTAATTTTCCAGATTCCCGGACATCCCGAGTTTACCTTCACTGGAGGAAGCAGTTCTGTCGGGCCAGTCGAGTTTAGGGCTAGGCCGACAAACAATATTCTTACAGCAATGGAAGTTGATAATGGTGAAGAGCCGGCGGTTGTTCGCCATTTTATGGATGTGTTTGAAGATATATCGGGTTTACTTCCGAAGCGAGACGTGGAGTTCGCAATTGATCTTACTCCTGGTGCGGCGCCAGTATCTAAAGCGTATTATCCAATGGCACCAGTAGAATTAGAAGAAGTCAAGAAACAGGTTGCTGAATTGCTTGAAAAGGGTTGGATTCGAAGCAGTAACTCGCCTTGGGGAGCTCCGGTTCTTCTAGTAAAGAAGAAGGATGTGCATCGACTATCGAGAATTAAACCGGGTGACTATTAAGAACAAGTACTCTATCCCTCGCATTGGAGAACTTTTTGAGCAGCTTAGTGGCGCGAGGGTATTCTCGAAGCTGGATTTGCGATCCGGATATCATCAGGTCCGAGTGAAAGCAGAAGATATTTGCAAGAAAGCGTTCCGAACTCGGTATGGACATTACGAATACTTAGTGATGCCCTTCAGAGTAACGAATGCGCCGGCAGTATTCATGGACTTGATGAACCGAATCTTTTCACCGTTCTTGGATCAGTTTATTGTGGTATTCATTGACGATATTCTGGTTTACTCGAAGAGTTTTGAGGAGCATGCTGAGCATTTGAAGATCGCACTACAGACATTGGGACAAGAGAAGCTTTATGCGAAGATGAGTAAGTGCGAGTTTTGGCTGGAGGAAGTAAAGTTTTTGGGGCATGTTGTATCTGGCGATGGAATTGCCGTCGATCCAGAGAAGATTGCAGCAGTTCATGATTGGCCAATTCCAAAGAATGTTGTGGAGATAAGAAGTTTCTTGGACTCGCCGGATATTACAGGAGATTTGTGAAGAACTTTGCTCGTCTGGCGGAGCCGCTAACCAAGCTTACGCGCAAGGAGGTACCTTTTGTATGGACGGACAATTGTGCGTTAGCTTTTGAGACATTGAAGCAGAAGTTGATAACCGCCCCTATTCTGACCGTGCCAGACAATTCCGGAGGATTGGTGATTCACAGCGACGCATCTGGGAAAGGATTGGGATGTGTTTTGATGCAGCATGGGAAGGTTATGGCGTACGCATCGAAACAGTTGAAGACCCATGAGAAGAATTATCCAACTCATGACTTGGAGCTTGCGGCTGTGATTTTCGCTTTGAAGATTTGGAGACACTACCTTTTAGGCGAAAGGGTCGAAGTTTTTACAGATCATAAGAGCTTGAAGTATGTGTTCACACGGAAGGAGCTTAACATGAGGCAGTGTAGATGGTTGGAGCTGATAGCTGACTACGATCTTGATCTTAAGTACCATCCGGGGAAGGTTAACGTCGTGCCGGATGCGCTTAGTCGGTTACCAGCAATTCAGATGTTAACTACACAAAAGGAGATCGTTGCAGATTTTCGAAGATTTGACTTGGAGGTTGTGCTACCGCATTATACGGGACAGTTGTTGCAGCTGCAAGTACATTCGTCATTAATCGAGAATATTAAAGCAGCACAATCGCAGGATCCTAGACTGCAAAAGTTTCGAGAGCAGGTTGAAGCCGGACTGCGAACAGACTTATTGATCCACGAAGATGGTTCGTTGAGGTATGGTAACCGTTTGTGTGTGCCAAAGGGTGATACTCGTGAAGAACTTATGAAAGAGGCACACAGTTCATCTTATTCTGTACATCCAGGAGGCACAAAGATGTACCGAGATATTCGACAGCATTTCTGGTGGGAAGGCATGAAACAGGAGATTGCTCGCTTTGTAGCAAAGTGCTTGGTGTGTCAGCAAGTTAAGGCTGAACATCAAAGGGTTGCTGGTTTATTGCAACCACTTCCGATTCCTCAGTGGAAGTGGGAACATATAACCATGGATTTCGTGACGGCTTTACCGCGGAGTACAAAAGGCAACAATGTTGTATGGGTGATTGTTGATCGGTTGACCAAGGCAGCTCACTTTATTCTTTTTCGGGTTGGTCAATCAACAGAGACCTTGGCGGAGCGGTACATGCAGGAGATTGTAAGATTGCATGGAGTACCGGTGAGCATCGTGTCCGATCAGGACACTCGGTTCTTATCACACTTCTGGAGGAGTTTACAAGAAAGTTTGGGGACTCGATTGAAGTTTAGCATAGCTTATCATCCTCAAACTGATGGCCAGTCGGAGAGAACAATCCAAACTCTTGAAGATATGTTGAGAGCATGCATGTTGGATTTCAAGGGTTCTTGGGAGGATCATCTACATTTGGTGGAGTTTTCTTACAACAACAGTTTTCAGGCAACTATCCAGATGGCTCCATTTGAAGCTTTGTATGGTCGTAAGTGCCGTTCACCTGTTTGTTGGGATGATGTTGGTGAAAGAAGATTATGGGGACCAGATTTGGTTGTGCAGACAGTTGAGAAGGTTAACACTATCAGGAATTATATGAAGGCAGCACAAGATAGACAGAAGAGTTGGGCAGATACGTCGAGGAGACCTTTAGAGTTCGCCGTGGGTGATTTGGTGTTCTTGAAGATATCACCGACTAGAGGGGTGATTTGTTTTGGAATTCGAGGAAAGCTTAGTCCTCGATTCGTTGGACCCTTTGAGATATTGGAGCGTGTTGGTGAGGTAGCGTATCGTTTGGCGTTACCGCAGTCCTTGGCTAATGTGCACGATGTGTTTCACATATCTCAACTCCGTAAGTATGTTCGTGATGAAACGCATGTATTGGATCATTCGGAACTAACAGTACGGGAAGACTTGACTTTTGAGGAGCGACAGATTGAAATTGTGGATCGAAGGGAAAACGTTCTTAAGAACAAAGTGATCCCTCTTGTGCTTGTTTCTTGGGGTAATCGCTCGAATGGAGAGTCCACTTAGAAATGAGAAGATGAAATCCGGCAAAAGTTTTCTCACCTTTTCTTGTAGTTATCCATCTTTGTATTCTTAGAATTTCGAGGACGAAATTCTTTTTGTAGTTGGGTATAATGTAACACCCGAGCCTAATTCTACTATTTTCAGTTACTGTTTGAGCATAATGTGGTACTCATTTCATTTAACCTGCTTGATTGTTACTTACTGTAAAAATTTTACCCGGCAAATTCATTTCTACATATAACAAATTTTAGCATCTAAAATAAAATTAAAAATATTCATCTTTGCCTACTTAACACCCCTAACCCCGTTGTAGCGTCCGTGCATCGTGTTCTCGTCCCGTTCAGTGAAACGGGCGAATTTGGATGGATACGTGCACGTACGTGTGTCCGTTTTGGGGGTATGCTTTTTAATCATAAAACACTTCATTTTAAAATTTGGATCCCGCTTAAAATCCTATTATTTCAATTTCAAATTTTTGGACCCGACCTGGGCGCGATTTGGAAATGTTTCATTTTGCGCCAAAATCCCAAATTTAAATATATTTAAACCATCATACAATTTCAACCATATAGATTCACTGTTCAATTAAAAAATTTTAAATCTTTTTTATATTTTTCCTAACCAACGATTCCCCTTCAGTCAATCGCATTCCTTTAATCCCGTGGGCCCCCACCTGCATCTCTCTCTCTTGCTGTCTCTATCTCTCTCTCTCTCCCCTAAATCTCTCTCTCAATCTCGATCTATCTCTCCCCTGAATCTCAACCTCTCTCTCTCTCTAACTTTTTCTCTCTTCTCACTATATATTTATTTTCCCTCCTTCTTCTCTTTTTCAAAAAGAAAACGCTGAGAACCCATCGTGAGCCCCTCGCGCTGCCTTAGCCACCGCCACCTCCATCCTCACCGCCGCAGCCCCAACGCCGACGACGCCGTCACCAGCACCCTCGCCTCCTCTGCCTCGCCTCGCCCGCACCCTCTTTCTTCCCTTCTTCCCAGCACCCTGCAGCTTCTCCGCGGCCACCAGCGACCCCCTGCACGCGTCTGCGCCGCCCCTGGTTGTCGCCGGCGATCACCAGACCACCTTTGAACGCCTCTGTAAGCCTTCTCTCCCTCTCCTCCTCCTTCCTTTCCTTCTTCTTTCCTTCTCTTCTAACAAGATTCTTGATCTGCAGACCTTTTCCGCCGCCATCGTAGGCCATCGTCGGAGTTTCTTCGACGACCGTCGATCCTCACGACCCTCTGCAGACCACCGTAAGCCTTTGTCTCCATATCATTCTTCCTTGCTTCTTTGTTTTCTCTTCTATTCTTGATTGCATGTTCACTGTTCACATTCTCGCCGGAATCCGGCCGTGCCGACGACGTGACCCGATGTTCCAGCGAGGTACCCCGTCCCGCGTGGTTCCATTGTTCGTCGTTTGGGTTCATTCCGTGAACCGTGCGTCCGTCGCGAGTTTCCCCGCCGACGTTTCTACGTTCCGTTTTTCCCGGTTCGCGACCCATCGAGGCAAGTACCCCTTGCTACATGCTATACAATATTTACATATATATTATGACACCCTAAACCTATAAATTTAACTTGGTACGATCATTTCTCATTTTCGTGTACAATATTGCATTATATCATTTTACCGTTAACTTGGAACCTACAGTTGCAAATTGAACCTAATAACCATATTTACCTGTTTAATCACATTTTTAATGTTAACATAGCTTATGGCGTTTGTCTTTATAGTTTTGTTCCATTCGGAAACTCGTGTGCATTTTAACCTGTAATAGCTGTACTGAACCGTTACACAAATCATTGCACCTCTAAGGGTTCTTAAACTTGTTAACATGACTAAACGGCTATGCTTGTCTTACTTCACTCTTGTAATCATCTCTGTGACAAATTTGATAACTGTATTGCTAATTGAATGAAACTGCCTATTACTTAATTCACTGCTTATCTCATGATTGTTGATACCCATGTTTGACTATATAACTGATTGTGAGCACACCCATGATATTGTTTACATCTTGACCTGACTTGCTACACATATATATATTGATATACCTGATATGGTATTGTATACTGTTGACTTGACCTGATGTATCATGACCTGACCCGTTACCTGATCTTGTGTCTAATGCCAACAAACCTGACATTTAGTCCTCATGGACCGTTCCTGTTGTCTATCCAGACAAACCTGCTTTTACCTGATCCTGTGTTGGTATTAGTTCTTGATTACTGAATCCCTGACTTGACATACATAACTTAGGGGTATGGGGAAATCAAAGGTGAAACCTGACTTGTAACTCAACAGTTCGATACATGTTCTGATCAGTCTTATGGGCTAGGCCAGCCCCGGAGTGATGATACTGACATCACTCGCCTATACCTGCTACCTGTTACTGCCTAGCGGCACGTCTCGGTTTCAGCCCGAGAGTCTTAGACCGTGGTCCCGGGCATGCATGGGATACTATTGAGTTACATCGACGATTCATCAATTTGGTTTCAAAGACTTTAGAATAGAAAACCTGATAGAACAGTTTAGTTTACCCACTGCATACTACCCTGCACTGCTTCGATTCATATTATTGTTACTCTCGTTTTATTCATGTTTATATTGCATTGCCTGCTACACTGTTCATATTATATTACTTGATGACATGACGTGCTGACGTCTGGGTTTTGCATGGCCCAGATTCTGTACCGCTGTTGCAGTCCGAGCAGGAGTACTTCAGCCAGCAGGCTGTGCTGTGAGGTGTCAGTATTAGTTAGTTTTTTTATTTTCCTGCAGTTTATTCCTGATGTGAGCCCGCATTATGGGACATACATTTCAGTTATTTGTATTGGATCATTTGCTTCCGCATTTATTTATTATTGACTCCTGTTATCTTGGATTATGGACATGTTTAGATAGTTTTATTTTGTTCTTGATATCTCTACAGCCGTAATGTGACTGTGGATGGATGCTTCATACCCACAGGTAGCATGGTTGGCTATGTCACGTGCCCATTTTAGCGTACTCTGGGAAGCGGGGCGTGACAACATCGATGCCCAGTCTCGATACTCTTGCGACTAGGGACATTTTAAGGATGTGCCTATTGACCATCCAGCTCCCACAAGTATGACCGCCATCACAACGCTGGTAGTCAGGCGAACACCCTACGGGCTTTATCAACATGTATAATATATGAAATACAAAGTAAAATATATCACATGTTAAGATAAAGACAAACCAAATAGCGTACTATCATATCAAGCAAGATTGTCATATACATATATATCCTTAGTATCATATACAATGAAGGCCTCTAGGGCATATATATCCAGCAATTTCCCACTTGCACTAAGGCCTGTAATTACCGCAATGAGTACCCACTGTCTGCACTAGATCCTGTTGCTGGCGTACTGCATGCCCAACATCTCAAACAGCCTCTCGAACTGGACTTGAGGGATGGCCTTGGTGAATGGATCTGCCGTGTTGTCTTTTGTGTCGACTCTCCGCACCTCGATCTCCCGGCGATCCACGATCTCTCTGATCAGGTGATACCGCCTCAAGATATGCCTGGATTTCTGATGGGACCTTGGTTCCTTTGCTAATGCTATAGCCCCATTGTTATCACAATACATCTTGCCTCTTATGTATATTTCATTTTATATTGCTTAGATACGCTTAGCGTGTTTACTTCTGAGTAAACGCGTAGCGGCCTCATCGTGTTCTCTGCCCGTACACTAGGAAGCGGGGCGTGATAATATTGTACGACGAATGATACTGTACGAACTATGATCTATATATGATATATTATGATATTCGACCCGTACCCTTAATTTGAGGATGCCATACGATGGATTTTACCTTATGAGGTATATGTATATGATGATTGATCCGCACTCTTGACTCGAGGATGCCATAGGATAGACTATACCGTACATGATGTTATGAGGCTGGATCGCCGACTACTAGATATATCGATTCGGAAAATATTATAGATTTCTTATCGCTTTCGACCCGGCTTGTAGTTTCTTCTCTTAGTTACTTAAGTAAATATTAGAATAGGTTTAGAGTCATTCGTATTTTCAAACTAACAAATAGTGGGTATTTCCAAAAAACAATCCGAAGGACGCTACTGATTTTCAAAAGACATATCTTTTCTCAAAAACACCGGAGCCCCTACTTTTCTAAAAACAACGATTCGTTCTATTTCAAATACTACAACTGTATGGCTCGTATATAGATATATGTATATATATTATATTGTTGCTTTTAATGTTTACTTTCTGTTATGCTCATACTATTCTCATTGCATTGTAGATATATGTTTTTGTTAGCCGTTATGATCTCGTCTGCTAGGACACCTGCACTATTACCGATGATGCGTATGTTGCACATACAATTGCTTGCCGGTTCATACACATCATCATCGGTAATTGCCATATCACGTACACATTAGAAAACGTTGCTTCACTTGTATAACCTGATAGCTTGTAGTTAATTGTATTGTTTAGCATTTATGATCTCACATGCTAGTTTAGATATTGCATTTCTTACTTAGATGTCATATGCATTCATATACATACATTTTGGTTATGCACTGTAGATTGGCTTTATGCTGGTATTCATTGTTTCGTTATCAGCTTATGATTATGAGATTCCAGTTTTTCATGAGATTTCTGAATTTGGGAAACCGCATGCGAATTTTGAAAACTTATGATCATTTTAGAAGAAAAATGCAGTTTTCCTTGATATGATGTGTGGCGTACACCATGAGTTTTCTCAGTTCTTGAGCCATATTGTATACCCGATTTGAGGAGAGAGGAGGCACCGACTGTGGGTACATGGTGAACCTGGTGCGGTACCCCGGGGCAAGAAGGCCGTATAGAGAGACGTTGAGCCTGGCAGGGGAGCACTACCGACTGGTGATAGCTTGGCGCGGCGGATATCCGGAGGATACATACCGTAGTCGTGAGATCAGATGGATATGGGCCGATCCGGACTGACGGAGCCCTTGATATGAGGATTATGTGTCGCTGATGGACACGGTTTCATGATGTTTTCGAGTGTCGATGCTTGGCACTCGGGTTTTATCATGATTTTTGTGTGTTGTTGCTGGACACACGTTGGATGATGCAATTATACATGATACACATGACATGTAGTTAATTTGTGATATGGACACGAGTACTTGATATTACACATATGCCTTTTATTACCTTTGCTATTACTCGATATTATCGTGTTATTATTATTACCATATTATTGTATGACTTAGGAGATCTTCATACATTCGGTTTCTGCTCGGTGATGTTTTCTACTCATGAGTTGGCAGCTCACCTCCGTTGTGCCACAGTTTTCTTGCAGGTTTGACCGCACATGTTCCGTTGGGGCTTTGCTGGCACACAGTTTCTTCCGGGTGATTGCTTTGGTAGGTGGGCTTTCACTTGTATCGTGACCACCATTTTGTATTTGTATATGTATTATATTGTATCTAGTTAAAAACTCCATCAACCAGACTATGTATATTCGTACACTTAGAATCGCAGTTTATATATTCTTTCGGCCTTAGAGGCACGCTTATGTATTTATTATTGTTTTTCTGGTTTCTTGATGATGCTTAGTTTCTTTGTTTTCTTTCCGTGTTTTGATCCTCGCCTTCGGCGTTGTATATTTATATTATTGCGTGGTTATTTTCGCCAATTTGCAAAGAGCTGGCTCCCGTTTGGGGAGGCCTATATTTATTATTGCATGTATTTACAAAGGAGGTTCTGCCAAAATTTTAAATGACAAAAATGTTTTCAAGATAGATATAAAACATTGCATTTTTATAGAATATAACTTATGTTTTAAAGTAAGAACTTGATTTCATTATACCGTTATTTCAAAACTTCACCTACACTATTTTTCCTAAAAAGGTTTAGATTTCTGGGCTTTTGGCTTGCTTGAATTAGGTGGAGTCCTATAGACTTCACATGATTCAAGTGACAGTCACGTGCTATTTTCGGGTATCACACGTCCTCTCGCTTATGCAGATTTAGTTGGAAATTCACGGACGAACAATCGCCTTCATCCTCGCCATCATCATTACCATTGTGAGCATCTTGAAAGTTAACTAAGCCCTAATTTTATTTAAAAATAATTTTTAAAAATTTGGTTAAAATTTTGTATTAGCAAGCAATTTGTAACAACTCAGAATTTTCTATACAAAATTTTTCTTTTTTGAAGTACAGAAAGGAGTTACTTAGCTTGACTACAAGTTATAAATTAAATTTGTTTAAGAACAGCAAGAAACCACTTTTAGCTCACTGGTAAAGCCTTGCACTGCTGTGACGTAGCCCCTGTGTTTGAGTCCCCTCACACACATATTATTTTTTCTAAATTTTCTTTTAAACTTTTTGGAAACACAAAAGTTTATGCGTACAATGCACATAGAAATGAAAAATCAGGAAAAACAAACATGTGCAAAATGTTGTGTACACAGAGTAGGACACATGGAAAAGATCCACCGCCACCTTTCACCAACTTGGCCGGCGAGATATGCCCTAGGGCCGGTGCCGACGGGTCCCCCGTACCTAATGAAGCCCATGTTTTGCACACAAAATCCTTGGCCTATCCCCATCACCCATGCACTGTTTGATTTTTCTGAAATTAAACAGACTTCAATTTCACCTTTAAATCCAATTTTAATGCATTTTAATTCATTCTTTCAATCCCAAAATCCTAATTCCACACTATAAATACTATCCCATGCCCTAGCCCATCTTCATTCTGAAAATTCTAATCAAAACTTCCAAATTTTCTCAAGTATAAGTGGGGTAAAGATGGAGTTAGCAAGCTATCAACTTCCGGCGAGGATCGAAGCGAATTCCGGCAATCCCAAGACGCTACGACGACCTCAACCTCTTCCTGTCTCTCTCTCTCTTCTTAACAAAATCCAACGGTAAGTCCCTTCTAATCCTCCCCCTTCTTCTCTAAAAGTCTCTTTTCATAAAATATGTCGTTAAGTGGAGTTATACCGACATCTTATTATAAAACCCTAGAAACTACACTATTTCTTAAGCCTTGCTCATGCATATTCCTACACCTTGCTTGTTAATCATGAAACTAATAATTAGAAACAACTTCAGTCTAAATCATCATGTTAAATAATTTTAAATTGAGTTTTACATTTAAATAACATGAACTTTGTATCTACCATATTTTATTATTTTGCTTAATTATACCTTTAGAAAACTTCATGGGGTAATGATCTACCCCTCACATACACACATGTTTATATAGCACGATACCCTTGGAAACATATTTCTGTGGAAAATACAGTATTTCCTTAAAATACCATCGACTATAAAAACTCGGTTTTCTTTTTAATTGTATTATTAAATTCTTTCCGATTATACCTCTATAACCCTTTTTAGGGGACCGGCTATTGAATGGTGCGAAATATCGCATATCCTTGGACTAGTAGAGCGAGATGCAGATCTCCTCACGGAGCATTCGGTCTTGAAAGGTTTTTAATACGATTTTTAAGAAAAACGCAAATTTCGACTTAATAATAAAATTATTTTTTATATAATTATATAAATATTACAAATCCATATATTTTCAAAATATAACAAATTTACATTTTTTCTAAAGAGGAAAATTCACAAGTTTCATCAAAATATCCTCAAGATATCAATACAAGTCAAGCCTTACAGTAAAATACCTTGAACTATTCAAGTTAAGATATTTATCACTAAAATACCTCACATTCTTAAAATACACATCCATGGAAACCCTAAAAAATATAAATAATTTCTCAAGATTATTTTGAAACTATATTAAAAATGTTTTTTTCATAAAACCCCCTCGAGTTATATAAAATTACATTTAAAAACTTTAGTAAATATGGGTTTAAGCGGGATCAATTCTCTTGAGCCCTAAGGAGCCGAAGAAAGTGAGTGCTTGCCTATTTAAGGTAGAAAACTTAACGGTGTTATAAGTCGTAATTGTCTTGGAAAAAGACACAAATCCTGCCGTCCATGTGCAACAGTTTCCGATAACTACCAAACCTAATTTAAGATCTAAATCAGTTTAAAGTGTCTGACTCGAGTCTGAGTCTAACTCATGTCTAAATCCAAACTCAACCTAAATCTAAAACCAAACATGAACTTGAATCCAAATCAAACATGAACCCAAAGTCTAGCATGCATACTTGAAACTAAATCTGAATACCAGAACAATATCAACATGCAAATATGACTCGACTTGACTTAAACCATGAATACAACTTGACATGAATACTCGATATCGACATGAACTTTATCTGGCCACTTGATGTATTCATGGATTCGAGAAAGGCCTGTAAATTTAACTGTAACTTAGCATATACGGGGTGCTGGGATAGTTCATGCTTGAATCCAACGAAATCTTAGGAGTCCCACTAGATCATGAATCCATGTCTACTAATGCGAGCAAGCTATCATGAGGGCCCATGTTTTCTTGCTCCTGAATTACAGCCTGTTGAATTTGGAATATTTCAACACTAGATTGAAGTCTCGTTACTAACACTTGATTCAGGCCCGTGGTTCCTTACCACTGGATTACAGTCTGTTGGGTTCGAGAACACTCTTGAGATTGGTTGACATTCACCTTAAACTTACGTTAAAATTAGTATACCCAAGTCGAAACCTGATAAGTCACTTACATTCACTGCATGTTCACCATCTTACACTACACGGCCATGTTACGTTTGGTTTGCCATGTTCATGCTATCATGCTTATCTACTCCTCATATATAACCATACTTATTCACATGTATTACAATAAAACTGCATGCTAAACAAACTTGCCAAGTTGACATTAAACGACATGCTGACGCAACATACTTCATACTCAATTATTTATAATATACTTTTACCTTATCATTTCACTTTATACTTCACTTTCTTTTCTTGGGACTTACGAAGCGAAAGTTCGCTGACGTGCATTCCATTCTTCTCTGTTTTCTTGGAATGTTCATCAGATACTGTAGAGACTGAAGAGGTAGATATTTCAAAGGAAAAGCACCATCAGACCAAGACCCAGGCGTAGACCGGTTACCTTTGCTCTGTTTATGTACGCCTCCTGTTTAGGCGTTTCAATTCTTGTATTTTCTTTCAGTTAAAAATCATGTATTGTATATGAATCAAGTTGAATGTAAATAAAGTTGTTAAAGTTTTAATCTCATGTTTATTATCTTGTCATTTTATATTGCTTATTTTATGTTTAGCGTATTTATTCCGGAAAATGACCTTTTCGAAATAAATACGTCGCGGGCCTCGTCACGTACCTACTTCCGTCTACTTAGAAGCGGAGCATGACAGGTTTTGTTGGTGGCCCATGCAGGTCCAGTTCTGTATGAAGTCATAAGCAATATATAATAAGAAATATGAGATTCAACAACTTTACATTCCTTGCAATTCAAGTTCCATTGAATCTATCCTAATCTGTCTTCTCTATCTAAGGTGATAGATTCTCCCAGCAACCCTAGAACTAACAATGGAAGTACACCACCACCACCTACCCTTATCATCCAACCACCTCCACCTACCGTAACCACTCCACTCACAGAACAGACGATATTTCTGGAGGCTATCAAAAGCTTACTTGAAGGTCAGCAGGCTCAAAGCATAATTTTGCAGGAGCAGACTGCTCTTCTTCAACAGAGTTTCATCCGCTCTGAAGCAGAAATACTGGGAGCGAAACAATTTCGGGCTTTGCACCCGAAGAACTTCTCAGGGAAGAAGAAACTACTTGAGTCCGAAGAGTGGGCATAGAGCATTGAAGACGACCTAGCCGCAGCTCAAGTTCCAAAAATGGCTTGGGTCAGAATAGCCAAACTCCAGCTCACCGACAATACCAGAGTTTGGTGGAAGGCCAAGGAGAGCCGCCTTGAGCAGCCAATCGAGTGGAAGACCTTTCATGATCTCTGTGATGCCAAGTATTTTCCAAAAACCGCACACTTCGAGATGGAACATAAATTCATCCACCCGCAACAAGGATCCATGTGGGATAAGTCAGTGAACAAGTATGATGCTGAATTCACCATGCTCAGCAGATTCGCTGCCCATCTAATCCCTACTGCAGAAATCAGAGCTAGACGTTTCCAGCAAGAATTGGATCCTGAGATCCAGGCTGCCCTAGCAACAGGGGAATATCTAACGTATGAAGCAGCTTTGAAGTCAGCCCGTCGCTACGAAGTTGTTATTAAGAAGAAGAGAATGCCACAGTTGGTCGGTATGAAACGTTCCGCCAATCAGATTGCTGGAGGAGCCTCTTCTAGGCCAACTATTCCAGTGCCGACTATGCGGTCAGAAGGATCATTTTCTGAGACTGAACCGAACTTCTGCATCTATTGTAAGAGGACTGGACACCAAGTCAAGGATTGCCGTAGAGCAAACGGTCTTTGTCTGATATGTGGATCATCCTCGCATACTGTAGGAACGTGCCCACACAACCGAACTGACCCTATTCCCTCAGCTAAACCAGCTATCCAAGCTCTACCTACTCATTTAGCTCTTCCTGCACTACCTCCACGTGGACCATCTTTACCTCGTCAGCCATCGATGTACCGGCATGCACATAGAAATGTGCCGAGACGTCGGTCTTACACTTTGGCGGCCGTGGAAACCGAGGCTATAGGTCAAGGTAATACTGGTAAACCCCTTCACATCTTTTCAGCCGTTTCAAACTCTTACATCTTTTCATTCTTTCAAACATTTTCATGCACTTTCAGTAGTTTTTCCACCACCGCTGTCATTAAATTTTTTTTGGATATGTTACAACTTCGTTCTATAAATTTCGATGACGAAATTTTTATAAGGAGGGTAGAATGTAACGACTCTGAATTTTCTGTACAAAATTTTTCTTTTTTAAAGTACAGAAAGGAGTTCCTTAGACTGAGTACAAATTATAAATTAAATTTGTTTAAGAACAGCAAGAAGCCACTTGTAGCTCACTGGTAAACCCTTACACTGCTGTGACGTAACCCCTGTATCCGAATCCCCTCACGCACATATTATTTTTTCTGAATTTTCTTTTAAATTTTTTGGAAGGCCAAAAGTTACCTGCAATGCACATAGAAACGAAAAGCCAGGAAAAACAAACATGTGCAAAATATTGTGTACACAGAGTAGGACACGTGGCAAACATCCACCGGCACCCTTCACCAACTTGGCCGGCGAGATATGCCCTAGGACCGGCGCCGACGGGTCCCCCGTACCCAATGAAGCCCGAGTTTTGCACACAAAATCCTTGGCCTACCCCCATCACCCCTGCACTGTTTGAATTTTCTGAAATTAAATAGAGACTTCAATTTCACCTTTAAATCCAATTTTAATGCATTTTAATCTATTCTTTTAATCCCAAAACCCTAATTCTACACTATAAATACTACCCCATGCCCTAGCCCATCTTCATTCTGAAAATTCTAGTCAAAACTCTTAAATTTTCTTAAGTACAAGTGGGGTAAAAGTGGAGTTAGCAAGCTATCAACTTCCGGCGAGGATCGAAGCGAATTCCGACGATCCCACGACGCCATGACGACCTCAACCTCTTCCTCTCTCTCTTCTTAACAAAATCCAACGGTAAGTCCGTTTTAATCCTTTCCCTCTTCTCTAAAAGTCTCTTTTCATAAAACATGTCGGTTAGTGGAGTTATACCAATATCTTATTATAAAACCCTAGAAACTACACTATTTCTTAAGCCTTGCTCATGCATATTCCTACACCTTACTTGTTAATCATGAAACTAATAATTAGAAACAACTTCAGTCTAAATCATCATGTTAAATAACTTTAAATTGAGTTTTACATTTAAATACCATGAACTTTGTATCTACCATATTTTATTATTTTGCTTAATCATACCTTTAGAAATATTTCCGTGGAAAATACAATATTTCATTAAAATACCATCGACTATAAAAACCCGGTTTTCTTTTTAATTGTATTATTAAATTCTTTGTGATTATGCCTCTACAACCCATTTTAGGGGATTCGCTATTGGATGGTATGGATTATCGTATATCCTTCGGCTAGCAGAGCGAGATGCAGATCTCCTCACGGAGTATTCGGTCTCGAAAAGTTTTTAATACGATTTTTAAGAAAAACGCAATTTTCTACTTAATAATAAAATTAATTTTTATATAATTATATAAATATTACAAATACATATATTTTCAAAATATAACAAATTTACGTTTTTTTCTAAAGAGGAAAATTCATAAGTTTCATCAAAATACCCTCAAGATATCAATACAAGTCAAGCTTTACAATAAAATATCTTGAACTATTTAAGTTAAGATATTTATCACTAAAATACCTCGCATTCTTAAAATACATATCCATGGAAACCCTAAAGAATATAAATAATTTCTCGAGATTATTTTGAAACTATATTAAAAATATTTTTTCATAAAACCCTCTCGAGTTATATAAAATTATATTTAAGGACTTTAATAAATATGGGTTTAAGCGGGACCAATTCTCTTGAGCCCTAAGAAGCTGGAGAAAGTGAGTAATTGCCTATTTAAGGTAGAAAACTTAACGGTGTTATCAATGATAATTATCTCGAAAAAAGACACAAATCCTGCCGTCTATGTGCAGCAGTTACCGATAACTCCTAAACCTAATTCAAGATCTAGATCAATTTAAAGTGTCCGACTCGAGTCTGAGTATAATTCATGTCTAAATCCAAACTCAACCTGAATCTAAAACCAAACATGAACTTGAATCCAAACTCAAGTCAGAATCCAAGTCAAACATGAACCCAAAGTCTAGCATGCATACTTGAAACTGAACCTAAATACCAGAACAATATCAACATGCAAACATGACTCGACTTAACTCGAACCATGAATACAATTTGATATGAATACAAGAATACTTGACATGAATACTCGATATCGACATGAACTTTATCTGGTCACTTGATATATTCATGGATTCGAGTAAGGCATGTAAATTTAAATGTAACTTAGCATATACGGGTGCTGGAGTAGTTCATGCGTGAATCTAACGAAATCTCAGGAGTCCTAGTTGATCATGAATCCATGTCTATTAATACAAGCAAGCTATCATAAGGGCCCGTGTTTTCTTGCTCCTGGATTACAGCCTGTTGAGTTTGGAATACTTCAACACTAGATTGAAGTCCCGTTACTAACACTTGATCGGGCCCGTGGTTCCTTACCCCTGGATTACAGCTTGTTGGGTTCGAGAACACTCTTGAGATTGGTTGACATTCTGTTAGTTGTATGTATGCCCTAGAGGCCAATATTGTACAGATGACGTATATTATATTGGATGCTTGGACATATATAGAGATGACTTTCTTGCTCGATATGATAGTATGCTATCTGGTTGCTCTTTATCTTAACATGTATACTAGTCTCTTTATACTGTCTTATAGTTACATGTTGGTAAAGCCCTTAGGATGAGTACTTGACTACCTGGACAATGATGTGGATCATTCTAGTGGGGACATGGTAGTCCATAAGTACATCTTTCAAGGTCCCTAGTCGTGGGTGTATCGAGACAGGGCATCGATATACCAGTGTAGACTAGCGTATACGCCTCTCGACCCATGAGATGGGCGATGGATGATCCCATATCCATTGGTGTTTGACATCTGAGATGGTATACGGGTGCTCAGTGGAGACTGGGTACACTGGACGGACTCGCCGAGAACTCCCAGATGGTATTATACCTCACGTCAGATGGCGGTTCTCAGGTGACACTTGTGCAGGTTAGTCTGTAGACCCGAGATCGTCATAGAGTCTTGTGTGATTCCCACTGTGATTTGATTTCCACCTTACCACGTCCATGAGGGCATGCAAAACGGTGGTTTTTAGGTATAGTCCCGAGTCACATGGAGGCAATGAGCGATAGGAGGGATTTCATCTCTCCCGGTATTGGGGGTTGATGTTGCGTTGTGCTCGATTGGCCGTAACAGGGAAGTCCCTGGCCAGGGTTGTTTTAGAGATTTGCTGGTAAGTGTTACCAGTAGTTTCTCAACCCGTTATGGGCCTCACATCGGCACGACTTATCAGTTATTGGGGTCTGACGTTTACCACCCCTAGACTTGATATGCGACATATCAGACGAGGAGACCGGACTATACGGGAAGTGTTGCCGATTGGCTCGACGGGAGTTGTATCAGGTTCGCTTGTTTTCTTCTGATCGCTCAATACCCGGATGGCCGTTACGTTTAGCTGACCGCTTGCGGCTTGGGGGTGCTTGATATGATCATCACCCACTGCCGGCGTATTGACGAGTCTTAGAGTCCCACAATGGAGTTTCCTAGTCCAGGCGAAACGTTGTGGTGCGCGTATGCGATATGCGCATGGACCTGATTAAAATACGCGTATAGGATACCGTATATTGATCGGGCGGCTTGCTTTTGGTGGGGTCATATATGATATGGCCGGATTGATAAATCAAGTGTTGATTTATCATTTAACCATTAGTTTCTCACTTGAAATCCTTTCTTGAGTTTGATGGATGTATGCATGCATGTATGCCTTCTTTATAGATTCATGCACATATGGATGTACATACACACATACATACATACATTCATACATACATACATACATCCTTCATGGTTGTACATACATGAAAATGGTGGTAATATAAGACTCACACCATGGTTTTATATATGGATTTTATTGCATTTGATTTAAAACAAAAAGGAAAATGGTTATCATTGATTTGTTTCTATACTCTTCTTTTGACCTAACCATTCTCACCCACCTTTTAACCTTGGGTAAACTTTCCTTTTGTGTTTTAACTCAAGTTCAATAAGATATTCATTGTTTAACCATGGTTTGAGATGAGAACAAGAAAATATATATACATATATTTTCATTTTTCTCAAGAGGAGTTATTCTTTTCACTCTTGAAAAAATATAGCCATCATCTTCTTCCTCCTACTTCACTTGCTCTCTAGACTTTTGTAGTGAGCAAATTACATAACAAGATTGGATTTTGAAGTGAGAATAAGAACCACAATATCATTCTACACAAGTTTAGCCCACTTGTTTAGAGTGTTATCTTCATTCCTTCTTTTGAAAAGTGAAGTTGGACTAGGAGCTTCGGGTGGATCGTCGTGGACACTAGGAGACTTCAAGCGAACCTTCCTCCAACCCTCAAGTGGCCAAGGAGTCTAGCGTAAGGAGCTACAAAGGTTGTACTCTCAAAACCCTAGCATTTCTTTCATGTGATGATGTGTAGTTTTTGAAACCCTAATTTTTCTAGGAACGATCCGATGTTTGTTAACTTAGCACCCTAAATATTCCATCTTTAGTACATGTGATACTTCCAAACCCTTCATGAGGTGCTAGTCTAACCCTTCATTGGTATCAGAGCCGACCTAGAACATTAGGCGACACTTTAACGAAGTTAAAACCCCGATCGAACCCGATATCGACAAAATCAACCCCTCTCTGGACAATTTTTAAAATCTGGGATTTTTAGGAATTAAAAATACTTAAAAAATACAGCAGGGATTTCTAAGAATTACGGAGCAAAAATTATGACATGATCTGTACGGACCGCCGCGGTTCCGCGGCAATACCCTGCTTGTGCCGCGGAACCGCGGCCGTACAGTGCGATCTTGGCAGTAGGTTTGCACAGTAATTCTTTTATCTGAATGTGTTATTTTATGGGTATTTTTAAACTGACTCAAGTATTGAGTATTCAGGGGTTCATTTTGTAATTGTTGATTCGATCGGAGAATTTAATTTTGTTTTGCTATTCCGGATAAATTAGAAAGTATTGAATTGTTCGAACGAGTGTCATTTGCTCACTTTTCACGGGGTTTAAATCCTGTGGAAATACGTGCAAGTTTTGTGGTGGACCCTCTAGAAGACAACAAACCTTAACTCGATTATGTGACCGTCTTGAACTGCCCTTTGAACCTTAAGGTTTGGGGCAGTACGGCGTGCCACATGTGAGGCGTTGGCTTGACTCTTCTACGGCTGGACCACTACTGCTATGTCACACTCCGGGTTTTTTGAACTCCGCTCAAGTGTTGAGCTTTAGGGAATCTTGGGTATTTGATCGTTCGTTCGAAAACTTTAATACTGTCTAATTATCTGGAATGAGATGCAATATGTGGAATTCATATAGTTGGACATGAAATACGAAGTATGTGATATTTCGCATTTACGATGTCTAAAGAGAATGTGGATTCCAAATATTGCAGTTTTACACTTTCTTTTCTGTGACCGTAAGTGTAGTATGTCGATATCGCCGGTTTCGTTGCTATACATCAACGACAATTGGGGTACGCATACTTACTTACGCTGATGATATATGAGATATTATGTGTTGCTGAGATATGATGTAAAGGATTGTCGCGATTGAATAGCCAGGGTTTTTTATGTGAGATGAGAGTTTTATATTTTCATTCATGTAAATTCAAATGTAATGTAATATTCTTTTATTTGGGGCACTTCCGGATTGAGGTTGATGTCACCAGTGTTGTATATTATTTACTTTTCCGCATTAGGATGGACCCAAGGAGGGGAGTACGGGTGACCGAGTTCTGGGGTTCAGTGGGAGGTCATCTCGAGGAGTCGAGACCGGGTCTCCTAAACTCCAGAATTGGTAGGGTCGCTTGCCGCTCTCGTAGGGGTCCAGGGTGTGGGCTTGGCTATTCATCGCGACTGTGGAATCCGTATTTTCTATTGTTGGCTAAATACTAAATACGGACGTCCTAGTATATCCCACATTATATCTATGTTTCTGCTGCGATATCTGTGATGTGATCATTTGATATGTTCTGATGGATACAGTATATAGTATATATGATATATTATATAGACGTTACTTATGTTTTACACCCGCACTAGCCCTGCCCTGCTCTGTCGTTAGTTACCTAACCTAACGGTGCACGATGGGACATCGAGGCGAATGCGGATGGCATAAGTGTACGTCGTATTTATCTGTGATGTTTAGGTGACTTAAATGATGGGACTTCATTAATGTGATTAATAAAAGAAAAGAAACCTAAAAGATGTTGTAGAATCAAATTTTAAATAAAAAATGGTAGCTACAGTTTTGCTTTGCATAGTGGTATATATGATATACCCTGCACCTTATTCGATGGGGAAAGAGCCGAGATCCCTTCACCGGGAGTGACCTCTTTAGCAAAACTGGTAGATGCTACAACACTCGGTTTGACTTTTGACTGCTTTTGGAGTTTTGCTTTGCACAGTGATATATATGATATATCCCGCACCTTATTCGATGAGGAAAGAGCCGAGATCCCTTCACCGGGAGTGACCTCTTTAGCAAAACTAATAAAAGCCTCAAAATCACTCCATTTCAAAACATCACTTGATTCTACAACGATATCAAGTTCATTACGCAATAGATTTTCAGAAAAACCTGTCGTAGCCCTCCGTCATTTCAGATAAATCCTACTTAGTATTTATGCTGCGTTTGTTGACCTCCGTCAAGGCGTAGTGTGCGGTAGCTAACTAGTATTTATCTGCTTATGCATGTGATGCAGATTGGATTAGGGTAGTCGTACGACCTTGTTGAGCTCCGTCAAGGGTCGTGCGGGCGGGTTTGATTCAATCAAGAAATGACGGGTTGAACTTGACTTGCACCCTGTGGTTTGTTGACCTCCGTCAAGGTCATAGGATGCTTGCGGCAAAATATTATGGGAAATTTCAAGTGTTGAAATTTGCAATGAGATTGCATACCTTCTATGAGATAGTTGGATCCCGATACCCACTGCGAGTAATTGTTACTCCTGGGAGAGTTTTACACAGGACAATTAACCGATCAAGTAGGTGTCTAGAAAGGTGTCAACGGGGTTACGCCTCTGGGAAAACAAGATTTACTTTAATTAGGTCCGTGCGAAAGCACGGGGAACCTCCCTCAAAGTACCGACACTGGCCTGGCTGAAAGATCGGCGAAGTTGTAGGGTGTAATTAATCCCGGCTAGTCTTTCCTTTTAGGGTTTGAAGGAAAATTTGATAAAAACAGTGGGAGCCATCCTGATTAGATAAGATAATAACCAATCTGATCTTGCAAGAGCATACGCTAAAGTGTTTTCTTCTCTCTCTCTCCCTGTAGCGACCATGTCATGCCTTAATCAAGATAATAATATGGATGTATTGACCGAACCCGCTGTAGGGTTCCTAGGCACACCAAGGAGGTCTCACAAGGCATCAACCATGCCAATTTCAAAATTTACGGTGCCGAGAAACCCTAGACTACGGATCGTTAACTAGAATTTTAGACGAACACATGCAACTAGTTAACAATATAACTAAAAGAACGGAAATACAACCTTTGTAGATCCGGTCCTCCACCTCCATAGCTCCGCAATGAAGTCTCCTCGCTGTCCAAATGGAATCCCGGGCTCTAGCGTCGGCTTCATCGGAGAAATGGGCGGGCAAGGTCGTCGGCTTCGTGCCGAAGATGATCTACGTCGAGGCATCACAAGATCAAGCTCCCACTTCACCAAGTCATGAAACTTGTGAAGAAAACACACTCTACTACTTGGCAAGAGGTAGAGGATGAAGAAATAGGAAGTGGGTTCACTTTAGAATTGGATTTCTCACTCATTTTCTCAAGTTGCCATTAATGGAGGCAAGCTTCTTCATGTGAAGAAGAAGAAGATGATGAAAAATTATGATAAGTTGTTTTTTTTTCAAATAGAAAAGAAAAACAATACTTATCATAATACAACCATGGTTATGTTGGAGATAGTGCCCTCAGAGTCAATTATTGGATCACAGGCACGTGATTGCAATGATTGAGGGAGGACCTATCCCGGTAGGACAGTCTTACTCGAGATGATAGTATGCTATCTGGTTTACCTTTATCATCGTGTACTGCTTCAGATGACCTTACAGGTCGCTATTACACGCTGATAGAGCCCCTAGGATTCTTGCTTGACTGCCAGCAATATGATGGCGATCATATACGTGAGAGCTGGTGGTCTATAAGCACATCCTTAAAAGGTCCCTAGTCATGGGAGTTTCGAGACAGGGCATCGATTCTCCGGAGTAGACTAGTGTATACAGTCGAGACCCCGACGAGGGGCGGTGGCCGGTCTCACAAGCCACTGGTGTCAGTTGGTTCACCTAAGATGTATACAGGTGCTCATTGGGTTATGAGTACACCGGACAGGACTCGCCGGGAACATGCTAGTTGGTCTTATACCTGACGTCAGATAGCAGTTCCCTGGTGACATGTGTACAGGTTAGTTCATCGACCTAGGGATCGTCATTTGTCTCGTGTGAGTTCCCACTGTACTTTGATTACTACCCTACCACGGCTCAAAGGAGTCGTGCAAACAGGTTTTAGTTGGGTACAGTCCCGAGCCACATGGAGGCAGTGAGCGGATCTTCAGGGGTTCGTCTCTCCCGGTATTGGGGGTGAGGTCGCGCTGTGTCTAGGAGAGCCATTACACAAAGCCCTCGGCCGAGGCAGGAGATTTACTGGTAGGTATTCCGGTAGTATCTCAGGGTGTTCTGGGCTTCGCTCCGACACGACTTGTACCGCTTTTGGGGGTCTGACTTTTACCAACCCCCTAGGCCCGCCATGCGATACTCATAGACGAACGGACCGGACTGTACGGATATTGTCACTGACAGGCTCAGTAGGGTGTCAGGGTGAGTTCGCTCATCGACGTCCCTTTTGGTCAATAGCTGGTGGCCCGTCACGTATTGGCTAATACCTCTGGCGTGCTAATGGTTAAATCCACAGCCATAGTATTGACGAGTCTTTAGAGTCCACCACACAGACAGTTACTCAAGTTTCGGGCGAAACGCTGTAGAGGCCGTATGGAGATATGGCAGGGTCCGGTCAGATACGTGCGGTGTTGCACGGATCAGGGTCGGACGGTTTGTACTAGTGGCCGTATGGACATATGGCAAGGTTCGATCAGATACGTGCGGTATTGCACGGATCAGGATCGGACGGATATTACTAGCCGGCTTTGGTTTAAGCCGGATCCTAGTATAGTACAGTGTAGATTTTGTCTCATTGCATTTGTATCCGGTCGGAATACAGATGCGGGTGTGTATGCACAGTATCGGGGTTTTCCTGTAATTTATTACGGGACCAGTTTTCTGGAGTTGCCAGTTTGCATTCCGTTCCGGCCGGTTTTCCTTTGTTCTTTCCCGGCCGGACTTTTCCGATAGAGGGGGTTATTTGCAAGTTTGCAAATAACATATTGTAGAGGGGTTTCTTGCACTTGTGGCATTATGATTGATTAAGCATCTTTTGCTTTTTCATTCATGATGGTGGTGCATTAATGAGATTAGAAAGGATTAAGATTGATTTGGTTTTTGATGAGAGGTTTACCTTTTTGGATGTGGTCACCCATTCTCTTTTCCTACCATCACCTTCCTTCATGGTTTGGGTTTTTTCTCTCCACCATTTTGATTGATAAGGGGCCGGCCACATTGGTGAGGAGAGGGAGCTTCATTTTTGCATGAGTGAAAATCTATCATCTCATTTTTAGCTTGCTTGCAAAATTCCTAACACATCTCCAAAAGCTCATTGTTTTATTCCTCCATCATGGCAACTTCATAACCCCAAGAGACAAAGTTTCTACACTAGTCTACAGCAAACCTTGGGCACGTCGACTAGCCAGCTTCGTGCCCGAGTTGCCTCGGTATTGAGGTGGGAGCCCGTAAAAGATGCAGACGATGTGGTGCCCTTTCGGCAAGGAGGCGACGACCGGAGTTTCCGCGGGAGATCGGGACGACGACGAGAAGACCGGAGGACTCGGATCACTCGGTATATCTCTCACCCTTTCTCTTGTTAGCTAGTATCGGTTAATGGTTACGATCCGGGTTTTATTGTCCGCGGTAGCGCCAGTTTAAAAGCTAAGAAAAATTTTGATTCCGCATTTTGGCCTCGGATAGACGGCCGGGGCGCTGCCGTGGCGCAACATGGTATCAGAGCCACGCCATTAACCTAGTCTAGCTTTGTCTAATGTGTTTTACTTTTCCGATCGACCAAAATTCCAAAATCCGCGTTTCACATACATCAGTTTTCTGTTGAATTTTTTCTTGCTCGAAAATTTTTTCAGGTTGTAGAAAAGTGATGTACTGGAAATTGTAAGAACACTGTAGAAATTCGATACAGTGAATCCATAGTGGGAGCGCGGAACCGCGGCCAAATACCCCTTTGGGCCGCGGTTCCGCCGCACTATGTTGAGACCACTGCATGAAATTTCTGCAGTTGCTCTCTGGGTTGATTTTAGGGTTTCTGGAATATTTATTTTGGGCCCAGAATTTCTTGATGTGCTACAGTTGTACTTGGGGCCCACTTGTTAAAATTTGATCGATCGGATATTTTAAACACATTGGTTCACAGTATTTACATTATATCTGCGACCGTGAATGTCACTTGATCGGTAAATCCTGTCTAACTGCTATAGCCCGGTTAGACGGATTTGCGAACGTGACATTCACGTTGATGTTCTATGTATTGCTGTGATGTTGCGGATCGGTCGTGGGGGATAGCCTGGATACAATGTTAGTACAGTTTTGTTTTATATGTACATTTGATATTGCGGGGCGAGCGTCCGACATGTGGACTGCCGTCACTGCCTGTTTGTATTATTCTTTTGGGGCACGACCTGGTTGCGGTCGATGTACCCGTTGTATGTATATTTTACTTTCTGTACTAGGATTACCCCGTGGAGGGGTGCACGGATAGCCGGGTTCTAGAGGGCAACGGGCCCGCATCTCATGGCATTGAGACGGAGGGGGCTTCACTCTAGGATTGGCGGGCTATTCGTCGCACTCGTAGGGGGTACAGGTTGACCCAGGAGGGGTGCCCAAGTTACCGGATTCCATGAAGTGTTGGGTGGTCCATTCACGGTGATGAAGGGGGCTGCCTCGCTTCAGGTTTTGGCGGGTGACTTGCCGCGCCCGTAAGGGTCTAGGATTTCATTGCACAGGCTATCCACACGACCAGGGGAACGTCGGGTTTCAGCAGCGGCTCTGTGAAACCCGGGGCTTCCAGATATCTGTATTGTTCTGTGATGCTGTACATTTCTGTGATGTTGCATTTTATCACGCCTTGAGCGAAATATAATATATTGGTATATATATTAGTAGATGTTGTATATGTTTTGCATCCGCGCTAGTCCAGTCCCCGCTCTGTCATTAGTTAGCTAATCTAACGGGTAATGACGGGACCCAGTGGCGAATGCGGATGGCATATACGTACATCAGTATATTTTCGTTCTTTGTGGTGTGATCATTTGATGGGACTGCGTTGATTCGGATCAATGCAAGCTAAACAAACCTATTCTGATGTTGTTGGAACATTTTTTAAAATAGATGTTATTGCAACGACGTTCACTTTTGTTTTGCATCGTGGTATTCAGTTGGAATATCCTGCTCCTCAGTCGACGAGGCAAGGGCCGAGATCCCTTCACCGGGAGTGACCCCTTGGACAAAAGTTTGCGTCAGGGCAATAACTTCACTATAGCCGATTGCCTTTTGCTTTGCATCGTGGTATTCAGTTGGAATATCCTGCACCTCATTCTACGGGGAAAGAGCCGAGATCCCTTCATCGGGAGTGACCTCTTTAGTAAAGGTTTTTGTCACTATATTTTTATAAAAAGTTATCCAGTTCCTTCAACGATATCAAGTTCATTACGTTAAAGGTTTTTCTCCAAAAACCAGTCATAGCCCTCCGTCATTTCAGATTAGTATTGCTTAGTATTCGCGCTACGTTTGTCGTTGCTATTCGCCGAGGCGTAGTGTGCGGTAGCTTTGTTGTGCTATTCTGTCGCATGGATATGTGGATTGGTTAGGACAGTCGTACGACTTTGTTGATTATTCGTCAAGGGTCGTGCGGGTGGGTTTAACGCAATCAAGATAATGACGGGTTGAACTTGACTAGGACCTTTTGATTTGTTGATTATTCGTCAAGGTCACTTGGGTCCTAGGGGTAAAAATCACATCGGGAGTTTCTAAAGAAACTGAAACTTGCCAGGCATGCGCATACCTTCTGGAGTGTGGTGACTTGAGTGGATTCCGTCAAGTTATCATGCGATGATAGTTGGATCCCGATTCCCACTGATGAGTTGGTTTACTCCTCGGGTGATCCCGACTAATTCTTCTTTCAGGTTTGGGGAAGAATTTGAGGTTACAGTGGGAGGTTTCCAGATTAGATAAAGTGATAACCATTCTGATCTAGGTTAGAGTGCACGCTGAGTGTTTCTTTTCTCTCTCTCTTTGGCAGCGACCATTGACCCGACCCTAGACTATGACTCAGTGACCAAGTTGACCGAACCTTCTTAACACTGGTTTTTGGATTGTCAGAATCGCTAACCTCATTGCCACTCCTACTTTTACTCTTTTCTCCAGGACACCCCGTATTACTACGAACGTCCACTTCCATTGGACAAAACCATCGTATGGTTAGATACGAACTCGAAGGAATTTATTCGAGGATGGTTTCCGGTTCTGGAGAAAACGAATAGGACTATTCAGTTGTCTTTTCCTTTTACCTTCTCTCTCAGATTGCGAGTACTCCTTGGCTTAGGAGATAGTACACCTATTACGCAAATTGGATAGTCTTCTTCCAAACCTTAGGCTGGTGCCGAACGGTGGGGAATGAAGAATACCAATTAGCCTAAACGGTGTACAGAAGGTATTAAGTAAAGACGAAGAAAGGGATTAGTAAGAGGGCAAAGTAAATTGCGACTGCTATTCACGACCATACCAAATATTTCTTCGCCGATCCTAAATCACCTTTGTATTTCTCCAGGACACTCCGTATCACTACGAAGATCCCAAGTTTATTGGATAATCCATCGTATGGTTATATACGAACTCGAAAGGAACTTGTTCCAGTTCGGGGATGGATTCTGGTTCAGGAGAAATAGGAATAAGGTTTATTCGGTTGTCTTTTATCTTCACCTTCTCTCGCATTGCGAGTGCTCCTAGGATTAGGACAGTACACCCATTATGCTTATTGGATAGTCTTCTTCCAAACCATAGGCTGGTGCCGAACGGTAGGGAAGGAAGAAAACCATTTGGCCTAAAGGGGTGTGCAGACGGTAATGACTAAAGACATATAAAGGGATTTGGACAGATGGCAAAGAGATATACGGTTACAGTTATGAATCTGGATAATGGTAGAGGCATTACTAGGAATACCAGGATACCCCATCGAAACATTTCAATGTTTCAGTTCAACTGTGTACTGTTAAAAGAAAACTGATTTCCCGATTAGACACTTGCTCCAGGGTATGTATTTACCAGGTTGGATTCTCACATCTGTATGGTTTTACAGATGATGAGTGGGAGTAAGTTATTGGGAATTAGGTGACCATCCTCATTATATCGGGATTCGTTGTAATTGGTGATATTTGAGGAAGCCACCTGGGTTGTTTGCCGGTCGGCGAATATTTGGTTTTGAATATCCGTTGTTATGCACCAATTTTAAATTGATATATCTGTACGTCTATTTTCATAGAGTGAGATTTACCTTTTTGAAATTATGTCTATGACATTTACCTATATCAGTGGATGGTTAGGTAAGGAGTATTGAACAGCGGTGTAATTCTTCTTAACCATAAGTACAGTTTTCAACCTACGACACACAGTGAATGAGTTATCAGACTCAAGGGACTTGTACGGAGTATTGTATGTTGTCCAGCGTCCATCAGAACAGAGGGGTTGGTCCTCGTACTATATTCGGTTTACTTATGACTTCTCTAGTTTTTAGACAGCTGTTTCGTGGAAACACAGGGTCCGAATTTTGAGAAGTTATAGGTATTTGAATAAAGTAGAGAACCAAGTATTGCAAATATCGGGATTCTTCAAAGTGATCGAAGATGTAGATACTTGTGTGTGGTATTCAGTTGATAGTAATGATTAAGAGAACTTGCATCTCTTTCAGGTTACTCATAATTGGAAGCATTCCTAAGTTGAATAACGTTGATCGGCCTCCTTCCATTTAGTTGACATGCACTGGAGACAGCTGCATGATTTGAATCTGGTTCAATTAAATCAGTGTCTCTGGTTCTATATTGGATATAGAACAGTTCATATCTTAACGATGTTAAGGTACGGGGAGTTGTCCGGCTTATGCTTAAAACCAGATTCCGGATAACTCAAGGCACGTTTCTGTAATGGCTGTTTGTGGGTTGACCCAGGCTATGACGAGGGTTGATTTTCTACCATCTGGAAGATCAATAGTGACATTGTTCTTGACTCGCCACAGTTTTAACAAAAATGGATTTTTTCAGAAAACAGCAGTGGGAGTATGGTAGAACTGGAAGTGATTCCAGAACCGCAAACGATTACTGAAAATTTGATAGGAACCTAAAGATCCAATCTGGCTTGACATTCCATTAGCCACTCTGCAGATATGGTGGGTAACCTCAGGCACTCGAGAGGTGCTTCGGTATCCTCAAGGACGGTGGCAGGGAGGTTCTTGTTTACCCAGACTTTCCATTGCTGTTGTTCCAGACTGTGAGACCCGGCATGAGGATGAGTATAGCGTCATTCTAAACTGGCTTTAGAAGTGTACGTCTATATGACTCTGCCAGAGGGTTGTCGTAGTCAGTGGGAGCAGCGGAAGCATTGGTGGACAGTTGGCTTATGTCTATTTATAGACTGAAGCAGATATAGCGGAGATAGATCATCTATTTCTGATGTGAAGTCATAGGTTTGACTTCATCAGAATAGGGGATGGATCTGCTAGGGAGGTAGTAGAGTGTAATGTCCTGGTATTTGGATGACATACACAGAGTAGGAAGTGATATTCCTATACTACGATCGGTTATACTTTGGTTGTCACACAGTGGTTTCTCCACACAGGACTTGGATATTATATCAGACATTCTGGTTACTAGATCTATGGTTTTAGATCTAGATTTGGGTGGTTTACTAATCTGGGTACCTTGACAGCATTCTATGAGTATTTAGAATGGACGACTCCTGGCACGGTAGTGTACCTGCAGGTGATGGAGTCACCCTCTCTAAAGGTGTCTCACAGACTAAAGGGGAGAGGGATACGCATGATTGACAGTTCACTTGCTTAGGCAATTGAGTCAATCATGAGATGTCAAGTACCACACCAGATGTTGTTCTTGCAGTAGGTGCAATAAGTTGATATTAATCCAATCCTGGAGAAACAGTCGGAAGCAGTTTTAGAACATAAGTTGATGTTCTAGGGATGTGATAACGACAGCCTCTTTTAGGAGACGGTTATCATTCCAGGCTTCTAAGGTGACATGGATGGCAGAGTGGCTGTCGGAGTTATAGTTTCTCCTTCTGACGAGGGGCAGTATTTTGGACAGGTGGTCCAAGGCAATACCGAGGGAGGCATGGCGCTGAGTACTGATTAAGTTCAGTTATCGATACAGTCTAAGAAGTTTAGATTTGGAGTTCATTTATGAGTTAGGTCCCATCAGATATCCAGACATACTCTAAGACAGGTATTGCTCATTTCGGGAGATGGCTTTCTCTGCGAACTTGAGATTTAGAGAGACATAGAAAGAAACATCAAAGCGGATCCACTCACTGAGGCTATTCCTCGAACGCAATAGTTTCGCAAATGAGCTTTGTGAGACTGACTAGTAGAGGAGTTGGGTGTTCGGTATCACACGGGCTGTGAGTATGCGACATCGCAATAATTAGCCTTGAGTGCAAGTGGGAGATTGTTGGAGATAGTGCCCTCAGAGTCAATTATTGGATCACAGGCACGTGATTGCAATGATTGAGGGAGGACCTATCCCGGTAGGACAGTCTTACTCGAGATGATAGTATGCTATCTGGTTTACCTTTATCATCGTGTACTGCTTCAGGTGACCTTACAGGTCGCTATTACACGCTGATAGAGCCCCTAGGATTCTTGCTTGACTGCCAGCAGTATGATGGCGATCATATACGTGAGAGCTGGTGGTCTATAAGCACATCCTTAAAAGGTCCCTAGTCGTGGGAGTTTCGAGACAGGGCATCGATTCTCCAGAGTAGACTAGTGTATACAGTCGAGACCCCGACGAGGGGCGGTGGCCGGTCTCACAAGCCACTGGTGTCAGTTGGTTCACCTAAGATGTATACAGGTGCTCATTGGGTTATGAGTACACCGGACAGGACTCGCCGGGAACATGCTAGTTGGTCTTATACCTGACGTCAGATAGCAGTTTCCTGGTGACATGTGTACAGGTTAGTTCATCGACCTGGGGATCGTCATTTGTCTCGTGTGAGTTCCTACTGTACTTTGATTACTACCCTACCACGGCTCAAAGGAGTCGTGCAAACAGGTTTTAGTTGGGTACAGTCCCGAGCCACATGGAGGCAGTGAGCGGATCTTCAGGGGTTCGTCTCTCCCGGTATTGGGGGTGAGGTCGCGCTGTGTCTAGGAGAGCCATTACACAAAGCCCTCGGCCGAGGCAGGAGATTTACTGGTAGGTATTCCGGTAGTATCTCAGGGTGTTCTGGGCTTCGCTCCGACACGACTTGTACCGCTTTTGGGGGTCTGACTTTTACCAACCCCCTAGGCCCGCCATGCGATACTCATAGACGAACGGACCGGACTGTACGGATATTGTCACTGACAGGCTTAGTAGGGTGTCAGGATGAGTTCGCTCATCGACGTCCCTTTTGGTCAATAGCTGGTGCCCGTCACGTATTGGCTAATACCTCTGGCGTGCTAGTGGTTAAATCCACAGCCATAGTATTGACGAGTCTTTAGAGTCCACCACACAGACAGTTACTCAAGTTTCGGGCGAAACGCTGTAGAGGCCGTATGGAGATATGGCAGGGTCCGATCAGATATGTGCGGTGTTGCACGGATCAGGGTCGGACGGTTTGTACTAGTGGCCGTATGGACATATGGCAAGGTTCGATCAGATACGTGCGGTATTGCACGGATCAGGATCGGACGGATATTACTAGCCGGCTTTGGTTTAAGCCGGATCCTAGTATAGTACAGTGTAGATTTTGTCTCATTGCATTTGTATCCGGTCGGAATACAGATGCGGGTGTGTATGCACAGTATCGGGGTTTTCCTGTAATTTATTACGGGACCAGTTTTCTGGAGTTTCCAGTTTGCATTCCGTTCCGGCCGGTTTTCCTTTGTTCTTTCCCGGCCGGACTTTTCCGATGGAGGGGGTTATTTGCAAGTTTGCAAATAACATATTGTGGAGGGGTTTCTTGCACTTGTGGCATTATGATTGATTAAGCATCTTTTGCTTTTTCATTCATGATGGTGGTGCATTAATGAGATTAGACAGGATTAAGATTGATTTGGTTTTTGATGAGAGGTTTACCTTTTTGGATGTGGTCACCCATTCTCTTTTCCTACCATCACCTTCCTTCATGGTTTGGGTTTTTTCTCTCCACCATTTTGATTGATAAGGGGCCGGCCACATTGGTGAGGAGAGGGAGCTTCATTTTTGCATGAGTGAAAATCTATCATCTCATTTTTAGCTTGCTTGCAAAATTCCTAACACATCTCCAAAAGCTCATTGTTTTATTCCTCCATCATGGCAACTTCATAACCCCAAGAGACAAAGTTTCTACACTAGTCTACAGCAAACCTTGGGCACGTCGACTAGCCAGCTTCGTGCCCGAGTTGCCTCGGTATTGAGGTGGGAGCCCGTAAAAGATGCAGACGATGTGGTGCCTTTTCGGCAAGGAGGCGACGACCGGAGTTTCCGCGGGAGATCGGGACGACGACGAGAAGACCGGAGGACTCGGATCACTCGGTATATCTCTCACCCTTTCTCTTGTTAGCTAGTATCGGTTAATGGTTACGATCCGGGTTTTATTGTCCGCGGTAGCGCCAGTTTAAAAGCTAAGAAAAATTTTGATTCCGCATTTTGGCCTCGGATAGACGGCCGGGGCGCTGCCGTGGCGCAACAGGTTATGTGTAGAGAGTTGACTAAGGTTAGATGAATGGTTAGGGTTAAGGATGAAGACAAAGTGGTCACTTTGGTCAAAACTTCATGAAGATTCAAGATGCAAACAAAGAAAGCCACCATTTTGTTTTCTTATCCCATTTCTTTTAATCCAATTAAAAAGATAAATGAATGAATAACAAAATAAAAACCCTAACCATTTACTTAACCAAGGTTTAATTCTTTACACAAACCCTAGCAAACATGTATCATCAAACATGATACATCCATTTGCACAAAAAGTATATCACATATACAACTTGTACATTCAAGTGAGAAAATCCTTTAAAGTGAACCAATACTAGTTAATGCAAAGTAATATATCAAATATATAATTATACATTAAATCATTAAATCAACACTTGATTTAACGATCCGGTCATATCGCATATAACCGACTAGTATCCTATGTATCGGCTTATCGAATCAATACTTGATTCGATAACTAGGTTATATCGCATACAACCAATCGATACATTCATCGCGAGAATAGAATACGGTATCACATACACGCATTATTCTCGGTCCCGCACATATCTCATATGCGCTCCTATTTCGTTTCGCTTGAGCCAGGAAACCTCTGTGTAGGACTCTAAAGGCTCGTCAATACGCCGGCAGCACGTGATGATCATATCAAACACCCACAAGCCGCAAGCGGTCTGCTAAACATAACGGCCACCCGGGTATTGAGCGATCAGAAGATCGACGAGCAAGCCCGCTCACACTCCTGTGAATCCAACCAGTAACACTTACCGTACAGTCCGGTCTCTTCGTCTGATATGTCGCATATCTCGCCTAGGGGTGGTAAACGTCAGATCCCAATAGCTCGATAAGTCGTGTCGATATGAGGTCTATAACAATTCAAGAAACTACTGGTAACACTTACCAGTAAATCTCAGCAACCCTGGCCAGGGATTTCCGGTTACAGCCAATCGAACACAGCGCAACATCAACTCCCTATACCGGGAGAGACGAATCCCCTCCTATCGCTCATTGCCTCCATGTGATTCGGGACTGTACCCAAAAACCACCGTTTTGCACGCCCTCTTGGATGTGGTAAGATGGAAATCAAAGCACAGTGGGAACCACACAAGACTCTATGACGATCTCGGGTCAACAGACTACTCTGTACCAGTGTCACCAGAGAACTGCCATCTGACGTAAGGTATAATACCATCTGGGAGTTCTCGGCGAGTCCGTCCAGTGTACCCAGTCTCTACTGAGCACCCGTATATCATCTCTGATGTCAAACACCAATGGATATGGGATCATCCATCGCCCATCTGTATGGGTCGAGAAGGTATACGCTAGTCTACTCTGGTATATCGATGCCCCGTCTCGATACACCCACGACTAGAGACCTTGAAGGATGTACTTATGGACTACCATGTCGCCACTAGTATGATCCGCATCATAGTCCAGATAGTCAAGTACACATTCTAAGGGCTTTACCAACATGTAACAGAGAGACAATCAATGTACACGTTAAGGTAAAGAGTAACCAGATAGCATACTATCATGTCGAGCAAGAAAGTCCTCCCTATATATGTCCCAGCATCCACTACAATATACATCCAATGTACAGTAATGGCCTCTAGGGCATACATATAACTAACAATCTCCCACTTGCACTAGGGCCATCTGATAGCAGTGGTTGAAGTATCTCATACTTAACCATCCCATAAAAGTCTCTCTCTGGGAAAAGACCTTTGTGAGTGGATCCGCCGTGTTGTCCTCTGAGTCTGTTCTCCTAACCTCGATCACCCTGGAGATCAACCATCTCCATGATTAGGTGATACTGCCTTAGAATATGTCTGGATCACTGATGGGACCGTCGTTCCTTGGCACAGGCCATAACTCCATTGTCTCACAATGGTAGGAACGTAGTTCATCCCATGAACCAATATACACCCAAACATCCTCTTTGGTAGCATCTTAAGTAGCGATGTATCCTGCCTTTATCGTCTAGTATGCCACGATATCCAGCTTGGAACTCTTCCAACATACTGTCCCTCTACTGAGGGTAAAGACAATGCCTGTGACTGACATTCAGTCGTCTTTATCATCCTGGAACCCTTCCAGTGATTCTCCCCAGGATCGATTGATACCATCTCACTACTACTAGTGAGATTCCTAACATCCAATTAGATCTATCTCATAGATCCAAAATCCAGGATTTATTAGGTATCACTTTGATCCTATATGGAGAATCTTTGTGATAAGCGGAGATTGACCGAGTGTAGCATAGGAAACTCCTTCCCCATCAAGAGTATGTCATCCACGTACTCTACGAGGATCGCCACCATACTCCCTACTACCTTTTTGTTTATACAAGGTCCATCTACCATTTTGATGATGTCAAACTCTTTGACTAATCCATCAAAACAGATGTTCCAACTCCACGATGCCTGCTTTATCAAATAAAACATCTTGCACACGTTTCTGTTGCTCCCACTGTCTATGAGGCCCTCTGGCTGTGTACTTATAGACTCCCTCTTCTAAAACATCATTTAGAAAAGCTGTCATGACACCCAACCACCAGATATCGTAGTCATGGTATGTAGCCGTGACAAGTAGGATCTGGATGGACTTAATCATAGACACTGGAAAAGGTTTCATCATTATCCACGCCTGGTCGATGACGAAAAACCTTTAACAAGTCTAGCTTTGAAAGTCTCAACTATTCCATCTACACCAAGTAATCTTCTCAAGATATACTTGCTCCTGATGGGGATTTAACCCTTCAGATATAGCAACCAAAGTCCATACTTTGTTGGTGTACATAGATTCCATCTCAGATCACTAAGCATCCAGTCATTCTTATAGAGTCTTACTCCTGATGGCCAGCTCGAAGCTAGTTGGGTCATCATCTCATGATGCAATCCTCGCTCCCACTGTCATCGAGAAACCGAAGTATCTCTCAGGTGGGTGAGGAACCCTACTAGATCGGTGGAGAGGCTGAGGTTCGTTGGTTTCTATTGAATCCTTTGGTTGTACCAAATCATCTGCTGTAGTTTGCATAGCTGGAACCTTTCCAGTTCTACATTACAGACCTTGCCTCGAGCTTGTCCAGATTTTGCTTTTAGACATAGGCCGGACAACCCCAAATCTTAACTAACTTAAGAAATGGGCTCTTCCCTTTCCATATCTCATATGGAGTGGTAGGCAACTGATTTGATTCGAACCCTATTCAATAGGTATGCAACTTCTTAAGTGCATAACTCCTAAAAGGAAATAGGAATCTCAGTAGTACTCATCATAGAGCACACCTTATCATATAGGGTGTGATTGCTCCGCCCCGATATACCATCGTGCTATGGTGTATACGGAGGAATAATGCTGAGAGAGAATCTCATTCTCCTTTAGAATAGTCCAGGAATTCCATGCACAAGTATTCTCCTCCCTGATCTCATCATAGGACATAATACTTATACCCATATTTTGGTTCTCTACTTCTCACTTATATTCTGTGAATATCTCAAAAGGTTCGGACTCATGTTTCAACAGGAACATATGTCTGAATCTAAAGAGATCATCAGAGAACGTAATGAAGTATAAAGAACCAGTCCTGGCATGTGTAGACAGGGGACCTACATACATCAACATGTATCATCCCAAGAGTTCACTAACTCTTTCTCTGTTTCCAATAAACAGGGCTGGTGTCATTTTATCTTTGTGACATGACTGGCAAGTTTTTCACAAGATGTAAATTCAAACTGATTAAATATGCATCTATATGTAACTTGGCTAGTCGGGTCGCATTGATATGACCTAGTCTACAATACCTCAAGAAGAATTCGTTCATTTCTGAACTCTTCCTCTTGTGTGTGTTCCGTATACTAAGAACTGTAGTTTGATTTAGAACATTAATGCTTTTAGATAGCGTACCTGAACCGATCAACTTTTGATATAGGAAATGTTCAAAACATTATCCAACTATACAAAATTTTATCATTTCTTTACTAATAAAGAGACTGATATGATTTTGTATATCAGGTTCGGTATCTAATAACATTCGTTCAGAATCAATGTATTGGTAATACAGGGTGACAGTGACCGACAGACTTGGCTGCAACTCTTGCCCCGTTTTCTGCCTCATGAAACTTATCACCCGTTCTCAGTTTTTCTACCCTTTTGTAGCCCTATGTAACAGATTACATATCTGGGATCCTGATCCGGTATCAAATACCCAGGATTCAGAGGATACTAAGAAACAGTTCTGTGTAACGAACACACCCGAAGATGATGCATCATCATGCACTCTCTTCGTTTGGGCGGCACGGGAAATCTGGTATTCCCCTATATCCTGCTCTGTCTTATAACATTTATAAGTTGGAGCGGGACCAACGTTCCCCAGCTCAATATAACAAGCGGGTTCGGTCAATACATCCGTATTATTATCTTGATTAAGGCGTGACATGGTCGCTACCTGGAGAGAGAGAGAAGAAAACACTCAGCGTGCGCTCTTGCAAGAATAGATTGGTTATTATTTTATCTAATCAGGATGGCTCCCACTGTTTTTATCAAATCTTCCTTCAAACCCTAAAAGGAAAGACTAGCCGGGATTAATTACACACTACAAGTTCGCCAATCTTTCAGCCAGGCCAGTGTCGGTACTTTGAGGGAGGTCTCCCGTGCTTTCGCACGAACCTAATTAATGTAAACCTCGTTTTCCCAGAGGCGTAACCCCGTTGACACCTTTCTAGACACCTACTTGATCGGCTAATTGTAATGTGCAAAACTCTCCCAGGAGTAACAATTACTCGCAGCGGGTATCGGGATCCAACTATCTCATAGAAGGTATGCAATCTCATTGCAAATTTCAACACTTGAAATTCCCGATAATATTTTGCCCCTAACCTCCTATGACCTTGACAAAGGCCAACAAACCATAGGATGCTAGTCAAGTTCAACCCGTCATTTCCTGATTGAATTAAACCCACCCGCACGACCCTTGACAAAGGCCAATAAGGTCGCACGACTACCCTAACCCAATCTGCATCATATGCATAAGCAGATAAATAATAGTTAGCTACCGCACACTACGCCTTGACGCAGGCCAACAAACGTAGCACGAATACTAACTACTACTTATCTGAAATGACGGAGGGCTACGACAGGTTTTTCTGAAAACCTATTGCGTAATGAACTTGATATCGTTGTAGGATCGAATGATTTTAAAATGGAGTGTTTTTAAGGCCTTTCTAGTTTTGCTAAAGGAGTCACTCCCGGTGAAGGGATCGTCGGTCCTTTCCTCGTCGAATGAGGTGCGGGATATATCATATATATCACTGTGCAAAGCAAAAACACTTAAAAGCAATCAAAAGACAAACCGAGTGTGTAGCATCAGCCAGTTATTGCTAAAGGAGTCACTCCCGGTGAAGGGATCTCGGTCCTTTCCTTATCGAATAAGGTGCAGGATATATCATATATATCGCTGTGCAAAGCAAGAACTGTAGCTACCTGTTTTAATTTTGAAATTCGATTCTACAACAATCTTAGGTTTCTTTTATTTCATTAATCTCATTAATGAAGTCCCATCATTTAAGTACCTAAACATCACAGATAAATACGACGTACACTTATGCCATCCGCATTCGCCTCGATGTCCCCTCGTGCACCGTTAGGTTAGGTAACTAACGGCAGAGCGGGGCAGGGCTAGCACGGGTGTAAAACATAAGTAACGTCTATATAATATATCATATATACTATATACTGTATCTATCACAGAACATCACATGATCACATCACAGATATCGCAGCAGAAGAATCATATGAAATATTGGATATACTAGGACGTCCGTGTTTTCAATACGAGCCAGTATAAAACACGGATTCCACGGTCGTGATGAATAGCCAAACCCACACCCCTAGACCCCTACGAGAGCGGCAAGCAACCCTACCAATTCTAGAGTTAGGAGACCCGGACTCGACTCCTCGAGTTGGTCTCCCACTGGACTCCAGAACCCGGTTACTTGTGCCCTCCTCCTTGGGTCTATCCTAGTGCAGAAAAGTAAATAATATACAAACGGTGACAACTTCCGCAACCTGGAAGTGCCCCAATAAAAGAATATTACATACAAGTTTTTACATAAATGAAAATGAAAAAACACTCATCTCACATAAAAAAACCCCAGGCTATTCAAACACGACGATCCAATATAACATATCCAGCAACACATAACATCACATGTCATCAACGTAAGTAAACATGCGTATCCCAATTGTCGTTGACATATAGCAACGAAACCGGCGATATCACATATTACACTTACGGTCACAGAAAAGAAAGTGTAAAACTACAACAGTTGGAATCCGCAACCACCTCAGACATCGCATGCCTGACCAAATGAATTCTTTAGACATCGCATGCCTAACAATTATAAACCCCGCATTTTAGTCTCATATCGAAAACACGTTTCAATACCAAGTCGGGCAATTCAACAAGATTCCCGGCATTTTGATCGAATGCTCGTCGCAAACTTCAGTAGACGGCCGCACCCCTTATACCGTCGACGAAGTGCACCAAGGCGGAACACCGCTGCCGCGAGCACCCGAACGGATGCTTTCGGCGACGGGGTTCTCCTACAGTCACTTGGTCGGGGCTATGGAGTGAGGCTGTCTATTAAGTTTACCCGGCGAGTATCCGCGTACGCTACGTGATTGCGACGGAGTTTTGATCACATCAAAACTCCGTGGCAACCGATCAAGTGAGACTAAACTGCTATGTTTATAATATTCAT
Organism: Agapanthus africanus; assembly: GCA_030015575.1. NCBI lineage: Eukaryota > Viridiplantae > Streptophyta > Magnoliopsida > Asparagales > Amaryllidaceae > Agapanthus > Agapanthus africanus. Next base: position 637,159,550 of record JASDDO010000014.1, on the reverse strand, counting down.
TCCGTTATCTCATAACTACTTGTGAATTCCAATTATTGTATCACATTCCGGATAAACAGAAAATGTTAAACTTTCCGATCGAACAGTCAAACACCCAAGTTTTCCCGAAACAGCTCAACACATGAAACAAGTCTAAAAACATTCAGTTCGTGCCTCAGTACCAACAGTCCAGCCGTAGAAGGGTCAAGCCAACGCCTCACATGTGGCACGCCGTACTTCCCCAAATCCTAAGGTTCAAAGGGCAGTTCAAGACGGTCACATAATCGAGTTAAGGTTTGTTGTCTTCTAGAGGGTCCATCGCGTTACTTGGACTGCTTAGAATGTCTTTAAACCACGGAAAAATCCAACAATTGGAAATTTCCCGGCAGGGGAAAAAGTGGGTATTTATATCCGGTCGAACTTTTTAACATATTCTAAATATTACCCGGAAAAACACACTGACAAAATTAGACAATCCGATCGAAACACCGAGTCCCCAATACAACCCAGAAATTTGAACTCTTGAATAAATATTAAAAATTCCCAGGAAAACCAGCACTGCAAAGTAGGAGTTACTGTGCAAAATTCAATGCATGAAGAGACAAAAGGGCCGCGGAACCGCCGCATTAGCATGCTAATGCCGCGATTCCGCCGCGCTTTAGTGGACTTAGGAGTACGGGCTTCCCAGTAATTCTTAGAATCTCCTGCTGATTTTTCTGCATATTTTTAATACTCAAAAATCCCCGTTTTTGAAAAAAGTCCAGAGAGCATGTTTTGAATTAGGGTTTCGGTTCGATCGGACTTCTAACTCCGTCTACGCGTCGCCTAAGGCTCTAGCTAGGCTCTGATACCACTGTAGGTCAGGCAGCCACCCCATCCAATGGGGTCGCCGTGGCACCAACGGGTCCCTCAGCCGCTACTTTTTACGCATGCCCCCTCGCGAGGACTACAACCCGCCGGAACACCTTCCGGTCTCGGGACACCCTGGGGATAAGAGCCTATGCTTCGCCACACTGTCACACAGTGAGAACCCCCCATAGGTCGACATCCAATGCCTAGTAGCTCTGATACCACTGTAGGGTTCCTAGGCACACCAAGGAGGTCTCACAAGGCATCAACCATGCCAATTTCAAAATTTACGGTGCCGAGAAACCCTAGACTACGGATCGTTAACTAGAATTTTAGGCGAACACATGCAACTAGTTAACAATATAACTAAAAGAACGGAAATACAACCTTTGTAGATCCGGTCCTCCACCTCCATAGCTCCGCAATGAAGTCTCCTCGCTGTCCAAATGGAATCCCGGGCTCTAGCGTCGGCTTCATCGGAGAAATGGGCGGGCAAGGTCGTCGGCTTCGTGTCGAAGATGATCTACGTCGAGGCATTACAAGATCAAGCTCCTACTTCACCAAGTCATGAAACTTGTGAAGAAAACACACTCTACTACTTGGCAAGAGGTAGAGGATGAAGAAATAGGAAGTGGGTTCACTTTAGAATTGGATTTCTCACTCATTTTCTCAAGTTGCCATTGATGGAGGAAAGCTTCTTCATGTGAAGAAGAAGAAGAAGATGAAAAATTATGATAAGTTGTTTTTTTTTAAAATAGAAAAGAAAAATAATACTTATCATAATACAACCATGGTTATGTGTAGAGAGTTGACTAAGCTTAGATGAATGGTTAGGGTTAAGGATGAAGACAAAGTGGTCACTTTGATCAAAGCTTCATGAAGATTCAAGATGCAAACAAAGAAAGCCACCATTTTGTTTTCTTATCCCATTTCTTTTAATCCAATTAAAAAGATAAATGAATGAATAACAAAATAAAAACCCTAACCATTTACTTAACCAAGGTTTAATTCTTTACACAAACCCTAGCAAACATGTATCATCAAACATGATACATCCATTTGCACAAAAAGTATATCACATATACAACTTGTACATTCAAGTGAGAAAATCCTTTAAAGTGAACCAATACTGGTTAATGCAAAGTAATATATCAAATATATAATTATACATTAAATCATTAAATCAACACTTAATTTAACGATCCGGTCATATCGCATATAACCGACTAGTATCCTATGTATCGGCTTATCGAATCAATACTTGATTCGATAACTAGGTTATATCGCATACAACCAATCGATACATTCATCGCGAGAATAGAATACGGTATCACATACACGCATTATTCTCGGTCCCGCACATATCTCATATGCGCTCCTATTTCGTTTCGCTTGAGCCAGGAAACCTCTGTGTAGGACTCTAAAGACTCGTCAATACGCCGACAGCAGGTGATGATCATATCAAACACCCACAAGCCGCAAGCGGTCTGCTAAATGTAACGGCCACCCGGGTATTGAGAGATCAGAAGATCGACGAGCAAGCCCGCTCACACTCCTGTGAATCCAACCAGTAACACTTACCGTACAGTCCGGTCTCTTCGTCTGATATGTCGCATATCTCGCCTAGGGGTGGTAAACGTCAGACCCCAATAGCTCGATAAGTCGTGTCGATATGAGGTCTATAACAATTCGAGAAACTACTGGTAACACTTACCAGTAAATCTCAGCAACCCTGGCCAGGGATTTCCGGTTACAGCCAATCGAACACAGCGCAACATCAACTCCCTATACCGGGAGAGACGAATCCCCTCCTATCGCTCATTGCCTCCATGTGATTCGGGACTGTACCCAAAAACCACCGTTTTGCACACCCTCTTGGACGTGGTAAGATGGAAATCAAAGCACAGTGGGAACCACACAAGACTCTATGACGATCTCGGGTCAACAGACTGCTCTGTACCAGTGTCACCAGAGAACTGCCATCTGACGTAAGGTATAATACCATCTGGGAGTTCTCGGCGAGTCCGTCCAGTGTACCCAGTCTCTACTGAGCACCCGTATATCATCTCTGATGTCAAACACCAATGGATATGGGATCATCCATCGCCCATCTGTATGGGTCGAGAAGGTATACGCTAGTTTACTCTGGTATATCGATGCCCCGTCTCGATACACCCACGACTAGGGACCTTGAAGGATGTACTTATGGACTACCATGTCGCCACTAGCATGATCCGTATCATAGTCCAGATAGTCAAGTACACATCCTAAGGGCTTTACCAACATGTAACAGAGAGACAATCAATGTACACGTTAAGGTAAAGAGTAACCAGATAGCATACTATCATGTCGAGCAAGAAAGTCCTCCCTATATATGTCCCAGCATCCACTACAATATACATCCAATGTACAGTAATGGCCTCTAGGGCATACATATAACTAACACCCGCAAGTTATACTGTGCTGGGGAACGTCGGTTCCGTTCTTTCTTATAAGAGTTATAAGACTGAACAGGACATAGGTGAATACCAGGATTCCCATGCCACCCGAATGAAGAAAGTACATGATGATTCATTTTCTTTGGGTGTGTTCGTTACAGAGAACTGTTTCTCCATTTTCCCTATGTCCTGGGTATTAGATACCGGGTCAGGATCCCATATATGTAATCAGTTAGATGGGCTTAGGAAAGGTAGAGAACTTGGAGAAGGTGATAAAGACATAAGAGTTGGAAATGGTGCAATTGTTGCAGCTAAGACTGTCGGGGAATATCACCTTGCATTACCAACTGGTAATACATTGATTCTGAATGAATGCTATTACATGCCGAACCTGATATGCAACATTATATCGGTTTCTTTGTTGAGTAAAGAGGGATATAATTTTGTATTACAGGATAATGTTATGAACATTTTCCGTAACCAAAAATTGGTTGGATCAGGCACATTGTGCAATGGCATTTATGTTCTAAATCAATCAACAGTTCTGAGTATAACAAACACACACAAGAGGAAGAGTTCAGAACTGAACGAATCCTTCTTGTGGCATTGTAGACTGGGTCACATAAACGCGACAAGACTAGCTAAGTTACATAAAGATGGATATTTGAATCCGTTTGAATTTTCATCTTATGACACTTGCCAGTCATGTCTCAAAGGCAAGATGACCAAAACTCCGTTTATGGGACACGGAGAAAGAGTTACTGAACTCTTGGGACTGATACATAGTGATGTATGCGGTCCCATGTCTACACATGCCAGGGATGGTTCTTTGTACTTCATTACATTCACTGACGATCTCTCTAGGTTCGGGTATGTGTTCCTGATGAAACACAAATCAGAAGCTTTTGAGAAATTTAGAGAATATAAACAAGAAGTCGAGAACCAAACCGGAAAAAGTATTAAAATCCTACGATCTGATCGAGGAGGTGAATACTTGAGCATTGAATTCCTGGACTTCCTAAAAGAGAATGGGATTCTCTCTCAGCTGACTCCTCCATATACACCACAACACAACGGTGTATCAGAACGGAGGAACCGCACCCTATTGGATATGGTGCGCTCTATGATGAGTGTAGCTGAGTAACCTATTTCCTTCTGGGGATATGCACTGGAAACAGCGGCATACCTACTGAATAGGGTTCCTACAAAATCTGTGCCTACCACCCCATATGAGATATGGGAAGGGAAGAGACCGTATCTTAATTTTATTAAGATATGGGGTTGCCTGGCCTATGTCAAAAGACAAAAACCGGACAAACTCGAGGCAAGGTCTATTTTGTGTGAGTTTGTTGGATATCCCAAGCATTCGCGAGGGTATATCTTCTACCACAGTGAGGAACAAAGGGTGTTTGTTGCTCAACATGCCACCTTTTTAGAAAAGAAATTTCTTGCAAAAGAGATTAGTGGCCCTGAGGTAGCACTGGAAGAAGTTCCAGCTGTACAAACCACAACAGAAGATTTGGTAGAACCAGAGGATTCGGTAGTTCCCGATGAACCCTAGCCACTCCGCCGATCTAGTAGGGTTCCTCGCCCACCTGAGAGATACTACGGTTTTCTCATGGATGGTGGGAGCGAGGATTGCATCATGGAGGATGATGACCCAACTAGCTTCGAGCAGGCCATCACGAGTGGGGACTCAGTGAAATGGCTGGATGCTATGCGGTCCGAGATGGAATCCATGCACACCAACAAAGTATGGACTTTGGAAGATGCTCCTGAAGGGGTAAAACCCATTGGGAGCAAGTGGATCTTCAAGAAAAAACTTGGTGTAGATGGGAAAGTGGAGACTTTCAAAGCTAGACTTGTTGCAAAAGGTTTTCGTCAAAGACCAGGTGTGGACTATGACGAAACCTTTTCTCCAGTGGCTATGCTTAAATCCATCCGGATCATGCTTGCCATCGCTGCATATCATGATTACGAAATCTGGCAAATGGATGTTAAGATCGCCTTTCTAAACGGTGATTTAGAAGAGTGTGTGTACATGACTCAGCCAGAGGGCTTCGTAGATAGTGGGAGCAGCGGGAAGGTGTGCAAGCTGCTTAAATCCATTTATGGATTAAAGCAAGCGTCGCAGAGTTGGAACATCTGCTTTGACGTCATTATCAAAGAGTTTGATTTCGTCAAAAACGTAGATGAACCTTGAATTTACAAGAAGGTAGCAGAGAGTAAGGTTGTCTTCCTCATATTGTACGTGGACGACATACTCTTGATAGGAAATGACATTCCTATGCTGCAATCGGTCAAACTCTTCTTATCACAAAGATTCTCAATGAAAGATCTTGGTGATGCCTCCTGCATATTGGGAATTAGGATCTATAGAGATAGATCCAAACGGATATTGGGATTGTCCCAATCCAGGTACATTGACACCATACTAAAGAGGTTTAGTATGGAAGAATCCAAGCGTGGGAACTTACCCACGATATCTGGAGTCACTCTCTCCAAAGAGATGTCTCCCAAGACTGATTTGGAGAGAGCTCGCATGCAAGGGATACCCTATGCTTCGGCTGTAGGCTCTATCATGTACGCGATGCTATGTACCAGACCCGATGTAGCATACTCACTAAGTGTAGTGAGCAGGTATCAAGATGATCCTGGAGAGAGTCACTGGACAGCTGTGCAGAGCATTCTCAAGTACTTACGAAGGACTAAGGAGATGCTCTTAGTGTATGGTAACGGAGAACTCCAAGTGGAGTCCTTTACCGATTCAAGCTTCCAGAGTGATAAGGACGACTCTAAGTCGCAGTCGGGATTTGTCTTTACCCTTTACGGAGGGGCGGTTAGCTGGAAGAGTTCCAAGCAGGAAACCGTGGCAGACTCGATGATGGAGGCTGAATACATCGCTGCCAACGATGCTGCCAAAGAAGCTGTCTGGATCAAGAAGTTCATTACTGAACTTGGAGTGGTTCCGTCCATTGAGCATCCAATACCTTTGTATTGCGATAACAATGGAGCGGTGGCTTTGGCCAAGGAACCCAGGTCCCATCAGCGATCCAGGCATATTCTGAGGCGGTATCACCTGATCCGGGAGATAGTTGATCGCCGGGAGATCGAGGTCAGGAGGGTTGACACGAAGAATAACACAGCGGATCCACTCATGAAGGCCATTCCCCAGACACAGTTTGAGAGACTCTTCGGGATGCTCGGTATGCGATACTACGGCAGCTGGCCCTAGTGCAAGTGGGAGATTATTAGTTGTATGTATGCCCTAGAGGCCAGTATTGTACAGATGATGTATATTATATTGGATGCTTGGACATATATAGAGATGACTTTCTTGCTCGATATGATAGTATGCTATCTGGTTGCTCTTTATCTTAACATGTATACTAGTCTCTTTATACTGTCTTATAGTTACATGTTGGTAAAGCCCTTAGGATGAGTACTTGACTACCTGGACAATGATGCAGATCATTCTAGTGGGGACATGGTAGTCCATAAGCACATCCTTCAAGGTCCCTAGTCGTGGGTGTATCGAGACAGGGCATCGATATACCAGTATAGACTAGCGTATACGCCTCTCGACCCATGAGATGGGCGATGGATGATCCCATATCCATTGGTGTTTGACATCTGAGATGGAATACGGGTGCTCAGTGGAGACTGGGTACACTGGACGGACGCGCCGAGAACTCCCAGATGGTATTATACCTCACGTCAGATGGCGGTTCTCAGGTGACACTTGTGCAGGTTAGTCTGTAGACCCGAGATCGTCATAGAGTCTTGTGTGATTCCCACTGTGCTTTGATTTCCACCTTACCATGTCCACGAGGGCGTGCAAAACGGTGGTTTTTGGGTACAGTCCCGAGTCACATGGAGGCAATGAGCGATAGAAGGGGTTTCGTCTCTCCCGGTATTGGGGGTTGATGTTGCGCTGTGCTCGATTGGCCGTAACAGGGAAGTCCCTGACCAGGGCTGTTTTAGAGATTTGCTGGTAAGTGTTACCAGTAGTTTCTCGACCCGTTATGGGCCTCACATCGGCACGACTTATCAGTTATTGGGGTCTGACATTTACCACCCCTAGACTTGATATGCGATATATCAGAAGAGGAGACCGGACTGTACGGGAAGTGTTGCCGATTGGCTCGACGGGAGTTGTAGCGGGTTCGCTTGTTTTCTTCTGATCGCTCAATACCCGGGTGGCCGTTACGTTTAGCTGACCGCTTACGGCTTGGGGGTGCTTGATATGATCATCACCCACTATCGGCGTATTGACGAGTCTTAGAGTCCCACAATGGAGTTTCCTAGTTCAGGCGAAACGTTGTGGTGCGCGTATGCGATATGCACATGGACCCGATTAAAATACGCGTATAGGATACCGTATATTGATCGGGCGGCTTGCTTTTGGTGGGGTCATATGTGATATGGCCGGATTGATAAATCAAGTGTTGATTTATTATTTAACCATTAGTTTCTCACTTGAAATCCTTTCTTGAGTTTGATGGATGTATGCATGCATGTATGCCTTCTTTATAGATTCATGCACATATGGATGTACATACACACACACATACATACATACATACATCCTTCATGGTTGTACATACATGAAAATGGTGGCAATATAAGACTCACACCATGGTTTTATATATGGATTTTATTGCATTTGATTTAAAACAAAAAGGAAAATGGTTATCATTGATTTGTTTCTACACTCTTCTTTTGACCTAACGATTCTCACCCACCTTTTAACCTTGGGTAAACTTTCCTTTTGTGTTTTAACTCAAGTTCAATAAGATATTCATTGTTTAACCATGGTTTGAGATAAGAACAAGAAAATATATATACATATATTTTCATTTTTCTCAAGAGGAGTTATTCTTTTCACTCTTGAAAAAATATAGGCATCATCTTCTTCCTCCTTCTTCACTTGCTCTCTAGACTTTTGTAGTGAGCAAATTACATAACAAGATTGGATTTTGAAGTGAGAATAAGAACCACAACATCATTCTACACAATTTTAGCCCACTTGTTTAGAGTGTTATCTTCATTTCTTCTTTTGAAAAGTGAAGTTGCAAGCTTGGACTAGGAGCTTCGGGTGGATCGTCGTGGACACTAGGAGACTTCAAGCGAACCCTCCTCCAACCCTCAAGTAGCCAAGGAGTCTAGCGTAGGGAGCTACAAAGGTTGTACTCTCAAAACCCTAGCATTTCTTTCATGTGATGATGTGTAGTTTTTGAAACCCTAATTTTTCTAGGAACGATCCGATGTTTGTTAACTTAGCACCCTAAATATTCCATCTTTAGTACATGTGATGCTTCCAAACCCTTCATGAGGTGCTAGGCTAACCCTTCACATTCACCCTTGAAGTTACGTTAAAATTAGTATATCCAAGTAGAGACCTGATAAGTCACTTATATTCACTGCATGTTCACCATCTTACACTACACGGACATGTTATGTTTGGTTTGCCATGTTCATGCTATCATGTTTATCTACTCCTCATATATTACCATACTTGTTCACATGTATTACAATAAAACTGCATACTAAACAAACCTGCCAAGTTGACATTAAACAACATGCTGACACAGCATACTTCATACTCAATTATTCATAATATATTTTTACCTTATCATTTCACTTTATACTTCACTATCTTTCCTTGGGGCTTACCGAGCGAAAGTTCGCTGACGGGTATTCCACCCTTCTCTGTTTTCTTGGAATTTTCGTCAGATACTGTGGAGACTGAAGAGGTAGATATTTCAGAAGAAGAGCACTATCAGACCGAGACCCAGGCCTAGATCAGATACATTTTCTCTGTTTATGTATGCCACATGTTTAGGCGTTTCAATTCTTATATTTTCTTTCAGTTAAAAATCATGTATTGTATATGAATTAAGTTGAATGTAAATAAAGTTGTTGAAATTTTAATCTCATGTTTATTATCTTGTCATTTTATATTGTTTATTTTACGCTTAGCGTATTTATTCCGAGAAATGATCTTCTTAAAATAAATACGTCGCGGGTCTCGTCGTGTACCTGCTTCCGTCTACTGGGAAGTGGGGCGTGACACAATTCGAACAAATTGGATATATATTAGTGGTTTTCCCCAATTTTACTTATGACGGATCAATGAATAGGATTCAAGTTCTTACCTTTTTACATGCTATAAATATGGATTTTATTGTAATATTATGTAATTAATTGAGCATAATTGTGAAGATAAAAATGTAGGTTGTTCGTTGAGAACTCTTAAAATGTGTCAATATTTCCGGCAGGTGGAAAAATGACGGATAATTGCATCTATCTAATTTTCTATTTCGGCGGGCAATTAACGATTGGAAAAAACTAAGATAATTAGAGTTAAGAAGTCTAACACATACAACGAGTTGTGCCAAGTAGTGTACAAAACTACCAAAATCAATTCATTAAAGTTCAATATCTTCTTAATATGTAAATGGCCGACGGAGCATAAATATACCGCCACTGAAGTATCCGGTGATGAGGATACACAAGTCATGCTTGCATCGGAATCGAAATCGATCGTGTTGTTTGTGAAGAAGGAGATATTAACATCTGCTTAACTGCCCAAACCTTATTTCGAAGTGCATGATCCTTCTTTTCGAGCATCCGAACAATACCCATAAGGAGAAATAACACACATACTCAATATGAATGATGATTCTACCGGATTTATGTCTCCCACCGATGATGAATAGTTTATAGATCAAAATTACGTAGGTGAAGGCACATCAAGCAGAACGTCAATGAATTGGCAGTTTACGGAGTAAGTATTACCTTACATATCTTTCTACCGCATATACTTTTAGTGGATCACTATTTGGTGATAATGGAGGTATGCTATAGTTACTAAGTATTCATAAATTTTTGTACGGTTCTTATATACCGCCGCCCGGTTATAATTGCATATCGCCGCCCACCTCATATACGCCTCGATGACTGATAGAGAGAGATTTGGTAAATTTATATCAAACCTTTTAAAACTAAAATTTTATTTTTATGAAATTCATTATTTTATTTACCATTAATATGTCTAACCATTTACGCGTTGGAGGATATAACTGATGAGGGTATTAGTGGCACCAGAAACTCAGCGAGCTGCTTTATGAATATCAAGTCCCTGATCAGGAGTGTGATGACGAGGCACGGATTCACACGTCTACCGACTATGCCTGTATCACCCATGCCTCCGCCATCTATCCTTACACCACCAGTGCCCCCGCTATCCGTTCTTCTACCAACTGTGTCCGCACTTGCCATTCCTATCACGTATGCACGACATAGACGGAGACATCCAACGCCGTCTCAGTATTCCGATGAGTACGAGTATGGACCATCACAGCTAGAGCCGTCTCAGCCGCATGCCGCCGCCGAAACCGGACCGTCATAGTCCCGATGTCCTGTAGCTAAGAGGACACCTGGGATGGTGGACGACTTCGTTAGATTGTCATGAGTGTTCGTATTGTATTGTATTGCAATGAATTTGTTATTTATTTTACATTGTTTATTATTTTCAGCTTATTGTTCTTCGCTGTTTGGGTGTCGTATATTATGCGTGAATTGTGTCTTCGCCGTTTGGGCGTTAAGTTAGCTACATCCGTGGATGCTATTATTTTACTATGCTTGTAAATGAATTTTATTCAAAATTTACAAAGGAGTCGCTGTCCGATTTTTCCCGATTATTTCTTTACAAAACAACACTTTAATTCATTTTAATTCAAACTTTGAATCATACAGACACGTGTTCGTACACGATATATTACAAACGCATGGTACATCCATCCACAATATACACGAGAATGATGCAAACAAAATAGATAAAAAATAGTAACAACGCCATAATTCATTACTAAAATTTTAAAAATAAATCTTCTACGTTACTTAGCTCCGCAGCAACAGAATTAATCCGCTCTGTAATTGCATCAATGGCTTCATCACCTAACGTGGTATCTCAAGTGAGTTCGAGATGGTTCAAAATTCGACGGTGCATAAAGACACGGTAAAGAGAGCTTGCGAAGCACTCGATATTGCGATCTGAAAGAAGACCCATAAAATGAAAGAAGTGGAGACGGCAATTTGCTTCCCCATGGTAGTGATGAGTTACTTCTTCAGGGGGAGACGGAAGCGCATCCAATACGGCTAATTGCAAGAGCCGCAGGATTTCACGATTGGTCTTCATCGGCTAGTTTATACCTCATCGTAATCGATAGAGAATGTCTTCATAACCAGAATAGTCTATCATCGTATATACAGATTTCACCACGGTGTAAGAGGTCCACCTCTTAATTTTATCGATTAATGGCAATCCTGCAAATGAAGTTCCCGACATTAAGAGAGAGCGAGGCTGAAAACTAAGGAGGAGAAAGACAGAGAATGTAATAGCGATGCGATCTGAGAGAGCGTTAGAGAGCTCAACACATATAGTAAGATTCAAGATAGAGAGAAAAAGATTGAACTCTTAATATAATGAACACAATCATTTATGAATATTGGTTTTTAGGGCGCAATTTACAACTGCAGCCCAGAAAAAACACATGGCTGTGAGTGATTGTGTTTCCTTTTGAGGCGTAGCTTCAAATTGCGCCATAGAAAAAACACAGACCCGTGGATGTGTATGTTTCTTTTTTTGGGCACAGTTTGCAACTGCGCCCCAGAAAAAATCATGCTCATTAATGATTGTGTATCCTTGGGGCGCACCTTCAAACCACGACATTAAAAAACACCCCCCCCCTCCGCATAAATGAGTATATTTCTTTTTGGGACGCAGTTTACAACCGCGCCTAAAAAAAAACAAAGTCCTTACAAGGACAATGATTCATATTATTTTGTTTTTATTAATTGTATATGGTGCAGTTTGAAACTGCGCCCATAACATTTGTATATGACGCAGTTTCAAAATGCGCCCCATACAAATGTAAAGGACGCATTTGCTACACCCATAACAAATGTATGGGGCACATTTTCGAACTGCGTCCTATACAAATGCTATGGGCGCAGTTTTAAACTGTGCCTATAAAAAAAATTTATTTCACGCCAGCGCCTTCGTTGACGTGGCGCCTACGAGACAAAAAGCGGTTTTTTTATAATTATTTTTTAAAGTGATTTTTTTATAATCATTATTTAAATTTGGTTTACTATGGAAAATTATCCTAATTTTATCAACAAATGGATAGATCTTTAGAACATGCCGTTGTGAGTAGTACGGTCTTCAAAATTTTGGTTCAAGTGTGGTTGAAATAAATGTGGAAACCGGCCCAGAGGGTTACTGTAAGCTCTAAGTGACAAGACTCATGAGGCTGAGAGTTTACCGATAAGTCCCTGGCTATTTTGCAAATAGCACATTGAGTCTATTCACATGAGTCTTGTCATTGTAGTTGATATTCTAACCCTCATTTTCTAATAATAAATATCTATCCAATTAAGTTTCAGCATGCCCAACTTTTTTCACTCTAGGTACAAAGTGAAAAAATTATTCCAGCGCCGGCTGTGTACACCGAGACAAGAAAGACAAGAAATAAAAATATGGACCTCATCCGCTGTCCAAAACTCTCCACCTCTCACGTCCCTGGACGAGTGTAATACAAAGTGGGGCAAAATTATATCTACTAAACAATAAATATCGTGTACTTGGTCTAAAAGTGGGGCCTTTCAAGATTTCTTCATTAAACAAAATTAATGCTAAAAGCATCATCTGCCTTGGGACCTCATCTGCTCAATTAATTAAGTTTGACTTTCAAATATAAAAACTATTTAATTCAGCATTGTTTGTCATTGAAGAGTGTAGCTTGTGCACTTGATAGAAGATCTGACTACAATGATAATGATGAAAGCAGCATGTATTTAATAATGTAATAAACTTATTATTGAGCCTAAATAAGAGAACAATTAACCTGACATAAAATCTGCTTTGTTCTATTTTACTTGGAAAGTAAAATAAAACTATCAAAAATCCAAAGTTCGAGAGACTTCATCGTAATTATAAATCCTAAGATAGTTTAGCCAAAACATCAATAGTTAAGGTTAGTTTAGTGTAATTTATCCTTCCTTTTCCTGACTGGAACTCATAAGGAATAACAGCAGAAACAAAGGATCAACTAATTCGACACGCAACAATGCGTTAAGAGTTAGGTCACCAGCAAGCTCCAACATCTTCCTGTTCTAAGATTCCATGCATGATTTCAATTGAGATTTAATTTCTATTCTATATTTTAGTTCACTGTGCATATTGGGAGGACACAGAACTACTTTGGATCTATTCACATGAATGGTAAGTAGCGACCAAATAAGGTTTAGGGGTCAGCAGATTGTTTTGTTGACGAAGATCGTCCGTCGCTTCGTGTACGTTGCGGTCGGAAATCGGAGTTCCGGATAAACCAAGTTTGCACAAACTTGAGATTGTTGAGCATGTATTTCAGGCCCTTCGTCCAATTCTCCTGCTTGTTGAAGCTTTGGGTGATGATGCAATTCCCGACTTTATCGTTTTCGAACCTGTCGGACGAAATTCTACTTGTTAGGAGATTACAAAGTAAATATAGCTAGTACTTGACAAAAAATTAACATTCCATTCAGAAACGAAAGATTTGTGTACAATCACATAGCCTCTGCCATTAAGCAGTCTACATACTATCATTCTCATTACGTATTACGAGTAAAATAGGTTGAGCGATTTTGAATACTTGATAATGGGCACGGTTAGCAATGGGACTATTCCTAGGATGCATGGATATGTCTTTTTGGATGCCGTATCCGTGTTGGACACAGATTTGTGTGCACGACATGTGTCTGACACAGAATATCCGTTTCCCTCTTCGAAATGAGGCAATTTCGGATTTGGACACGCGTCGGACACATTTTAGTGCAGCCACGGCACAAAAAACCTTATTTTTTTCAACTCATGGCGAGAAAAAAGCCTAATCTTATTGAAACTTTATTGGTTTGTTGACTTTTCCTTGCTATTTTAGTCAGTTTTGGTGTTAATATAATTTCTATGGTGAAATATAAATTGTTCGGAAAATAGTGAAATTATATGCTCTTGTTGCAAATTATGTTAAGTGCATTTGGATAACTATTGAAATTGAATGGTTGTTGTTGAAATTATGTAAAATACAGTCAGAAAAATGTTGGAATCATTTTTTTGCGGAAACCGTAAAGTTTAAAAAGCGATGTGACTACCCCTTAGTTGTCAACCATATGTGACATAAGCCCTCTCAGCTATATACTTTGTGAACGCCCATAGAAACATATGCATGTGTTTCAATATTCAATGGTCGGCATGCAAGACTGTATACACACAATATGATCAACTTTATGGAGGAAGCTGTTGAAAACAAACCTATATTGCAGCATAGCATGAATTATCTATGGTACTTCCAAGAAATTTCAGGACTCACTTGTAAGGAAGATGGAGACGGTCCTCTTGTGGTGGATTTGTTTCATGATCATGCATAATTGCAAACTCCGTGAACTCTCTAAGGCATATCAGGAAGAACCTCATTGCTTTGTCATAATGAGTACTCCAAAATAAATTTACTGGACCAAATCTGCATAAAAATGGATGTAATGCATCTAAATTTCAGAAGAAATCAAATTTTAAACCTTATCAGACCATAGGATGGGAAAGAAACATGAAAACAAAGGAAGCACAGACAGCCAAGACTTGAGAGATAACATAGCCAAGATATGAGATGCACAGTGAATTTTAGAGTAAACGACTGTCTCAGACATGCAAATTAAAGTCAATAAACAAAATGTTTGCAATCGCATATGTATAAGATTCATGTGATTATGTCCCTTCCACAAAGAGCCAACTGTCCCTTGAAGGGCACCTGTGTGTAGCTGACAGTAGAATTATATTTTTAAAAGAGTGGAATGACACCAAGAGGCGGCCTTTATCTCAACGGTAATTCCTCAGTCTAATTATTTGACATATATTTATTAAATTGTCTCCATCCATGATTATTTAAAGTCTACCTCTAGTCCTCATTCCCCCTAACTAAACTTTTTTCCGTTTATTGGTCTAGTTGAACATATTCAAACCATATCAATTAGTTCTCCCTCAAATGCAACATATCTACAATGGAACTATCTAACAATCCAATGTATTAGATTTTTGTTACTAATCCATATCAACATTCTCATTTCAACTCCACTTCAAACGTTTCCAAATTATATAAGAAATGATATATCAGTTAACATGATCTCTAGACGACTCCAAGAAAAGGGATATGAAATATGAACATATCTATTATGAGGACATGCAGCATTGGACTCGTGTCAGGCACAAATACCAAACATGATACTTCTTGCCAAGGCATTGTTTCGTTTGTACTTAAGGTTAGAATTTTTGTGACACTGTGTCATGCCATGTCATGCCCCATGATGATATGAAATATGAACATATCTATTATGAGGACAAGCAGCATTGGACTCGTGTCAGGCACAAATACCAAACATGATACTTCTTGCCAAGGCATTGTTTCGTTTGTACTTAAGG
This sequence comes from Agapanthus africanus, assembly GCA_030015575.1. NCBI lineage: Eukaryota > Viridiplantae > Streptophyta > Magnoliopsida > Asparagales > Amaryllidaceae > Agapanthus > Agapanthus africanus. The sequence goes on along the minus strand of JASDDO010000014.1, from coordinate 637,143,767 downwards.
TTAGAATTTTTGTGACACCGTGTCATGCCATGTCATGCCCCATGATGGTGTTTCCCTGTTCATGGTTCTTAAGCATAAATGTAAGACATAAAGTTGAGACTACTTTTCACTAGCTTCCAACTCCATCATCTCTGAGCAATCCTTGTAGTGCGGAATACTGCACTATCCAACAGCTCCTACTATGAGTCTTACTTATCTTGCAAGCTTAATCATAACAAAATTGTAAATAAGAAACAATCAGTTACAAAATACCTAAAAACTGTGAGATAGTTGATAATCATAATAAAATTGTAAATACGAAACAATCAGTCACAAAATATATAAAGTGATATCATCCATGATTATAATAAAATTGTAAATAAAAAACAATCAGTAACATAATATTTACAAACTGTGAGATCGTCAAATAGCATATATTAGTGGATTTGAACAGAATAGAGTATCAGTTTGTGTAATGCAGCAAATCAACCTGTTTGTAGCGATAGGTGTGATTCTGTGAATGCCCCATGGATGCTGGGATTGCTACGAAATTGCAAATCCCTTGGCGTGCATCTGTGGGTGCACGCGTGTGGAATCCAACCCAGAGTTTGCAATGTGAAACAGTAAAAACGGAGTATGTATAGAAAGCTTACAGTTCATATGTATTGTTATTGCCGTCCACTATGCGTGGATAACTTCCCATTGGAATAATCTTTATTCGACATCTGATTGAAAAGTTAAGGATGTTGCCAAAGGTATCTTTAATCAAGTACAAAATGCAAGATGGTGAAAAGAAGTTCATGTCAAAGTATACCAGAAGCCACCGGCATTTATACAAGACCATATGGTATAACAAAACAAGGCAGCATTCATCTACAATAAAATGGGAAATTAGGTACACCGGCAAGTTAGTCATTCACAAGCACAAAACTGCTGATTTTGGTGGCAATTTGCTACCAAAATAATTATATAGGTTACAGCAATTACATAAGCTTCATAATAGCTCCCTTAACTTCAATAGTTCCTTATAAAGGAACGGCTAAACTTCTTGTCCATAACATTAACATTTTTGAGAGTTATATATAAGACTCCAGAAAGTGGTTCTGTTTCTGGTTCAAGAGAAGCATAAGCATTTGCTGCGCATGTGGGGGCGATTCTTTAAGGAGAGACAATCCCCACCCACCCCCACCCCCACCACGCACCAAAACACGCATGCGCGCGCGCGCACACACACACACCACCCCACCTCCCAAAATGAAAAAAAGGAAAAAGAAAGAGGGAGAAAATATAAAGGAAAGACGTCTTAAAGTCTAAAATGTTTAAGCAATCTGATATGACTTTTCCGGAGCGTATGGCAAATGAGTTCAGAAGAAACTATATTAATCTGAAGATCCTAAGCATGCAACTAGATTAATAGCAATTACCAAGTGAGAAAATAGATAATAACCATAGCCCATAAAAAAATGATTAAAACATGTTTACAGAAACAAGAAGAAGGCAAAATCAAGGAAGAAAATGAAGAATAAAGATCTAAATCAAATTAAGCATTACTTATATACATATAAATGAATTAGAAAAACAAATATGTGTGTTTCCAGTTTTCCGCTCTCCTACCACAAGCAAACCAGAAATCTCACTACTTATTTTTGTCAGAAAAGAGAAGGGGTGAACCAGAAAAATACAAATTACAACAAAAAGACCTATTGGATAAGTGGTGAAAGAAGGGTGGAATGACTTAAATTGGCAGGGTGGGGAATTGGGAGGAGTTGCATAGCTCGAGTTTCTACTTGGAGATCCACCAGCTTATACACAAATTTGCCCTATAAACTATAAGTCTTCCTATGACTTATATTAAAAATTTAAATGCCAGAAGCTATCTATACTAAATGTAAAATATTACAACAATGTCATTAAACATAATGTGTTAGCTTAAGAAAAATATCTGCAGATGCATATTTGGGCACTACTGTCAGCTTTTATCTTATATCAGGGTTGGTTGCTAGTCCATACCTGACCATGCATTTAGTATATGCATGAAAAAACATGTCTTTCGTCTTCATCCTGTTATCTATTTAGTATTGACAAATGGTCTTGCTCTTTATGGATCATAATATCCAGAAGGATCAATTCCAAGTAGATAGACAAAGGATACAGAACTTGGAACTTCCCAAATTCAACGTGAGGCATTCTGTAAATGACTGTCGAGTGTTGAGCCAGGCAATTACCTTACAAGTCAAAGTTATAAATGATAGCGCATATGCCAAAATAAAGCCTTGGCAAATCTAAAACCAAAACTGTCTTTGGACGTCCCGTTCATATCTCAATTTCCAGTGTCTCTGATGTATCTAAATTACTACAAGTCAGTGAATTTGTTTGGACCCGTTCTGAAATATGTGCAAGTTATAAAGTAGTATAAGAGGACAACTATATCAAAATAAACATAATTACAACACAAGGATACGAAAATTTCGGCCAAAAATATCGAGTCATTGTGTAGAGAAGCAAGCATGTCTGCCCCCAAGCAGCATTAATCTCATCCCACTCAACCTGAAAATTTCAAATACCACAAGTCAATCACTAGTATGATAGGCAACAGATGACATATTGTTTCAAGTAAATACAGAGGATAATAGAAGACTACAACAAAAACTTTTAACCAAAGAGGAAATTTAAGTCAAATTAAAATAGCATCTAGAAATGACTTAATGCTAATATAAAAATAGAAACTTAATCAGAATAATGATGAGTTGATAACAATTGCCTATCCTACAACAACCATGACTACTGCTGCTACAAGGGCAAGGCTACAACAAGCCTTCTTTTCCCCCCTTTGGCAGAAAAAAATTTATTAATCTTTTTCTTTGGTTCAGCCTGGATAGAGATTAATCCTTGATTCATTTGACTGCAATACCTTTTCTAACTGCCTAGGACATCTACCTTTAAGCCTGTCTCAGGTACTCATATAATAATAGCAACAACCTAACTAACAAGCCAAATACAAAATCATGAAAATCTAGCTAGCATATTAGAACTGTATGGTTTATTTTTGTCGAAGATTACCGGTATCGTAGGAAGACGGCCAAGCCTAAAATTGTTAATAGTACCAAATTCTCCGTCATGTGAAATGATGAAGGCGTCATTCAGCACGTTGGTGTGCTTCAGCACCGCCAAATGTGTTTGGGAGACTTCCATTTTTGCCAAAATTGCATCTCTCTCTTCCTATCATTCAAATGGTAACACGTTTAGTTAGTACAAGACATGGAAAATAATGGAAAGAAAGAGCATATCTGATTCTATACATCACAAATAAAAAATGGATTTCAATTTCGGTTTTCATTAGCATCCCATTGTGGTTGTGAATATAAATTGTTGACAACACAACCAAACATGGTTGCATAAGGAAAGGTCTCAGAAACCTCCAAATGACACTGTACTCTAAGTCCAAGTGAACACATTTTCGATGCTCGCTTCAGTCAGAAACAATAAAGTATAGTAACTTCCATAGGTAAGTCCTCACTATGTCACTAGCCTGTGATAATCATGCAATAAACTATGTTTGTACCTTCACATCATTTATGACCAAAATCAAGAGGTTGGGGTCTGCCCCTGTGCCCTCCAAGCACTGAAAAAAGAAGAAGCACTGGTCCGGCCGTAAGACCACATGTCGATCACAAAGCCAACATTTAGCAAGTGTAGGCAGCAATCCTCAAGTATTCGCCATGTCGTATGATAGAGCTGGTTTATTGCAACAGTCATTCAATATCTTTAAGAGAGAATCGATAAGACACTTAACCTCATGCTAAAACCCATCCCTTTATATAATATTTAATTCAAACAATGTCCTAGGGAAATTAACATATACCACTTTATCCCCTTTTCTTGTTTAGCCTTCAGTTACGTTCTTTTTACATACCAGGCAAACTGTTATGAGAGGTTATAAGATTGACAGTTCAATATCTTTTCAAATCTACTTTGTACAACTTAAAGGGATATTTTATTCATCAACTCTGACAATAATGCTACTTGTTAAAAGAGATTCCACATGTAGAGGACTTCTATTATTTCTGCTTTAGTGATAAGTGTTCACAATTTTTAGTTTCTTTTTTTGCATCAACGAGAACTGAAAATTGTCAATGGAAGAAAGGAGGCCGTGCTATTGACTGAAGTGATATCAATCTGTTTCCCTACTTGATTACCGGTTATGATGGGATGCTAGCGAAATTAATAAAGCAGAATCTAATTAAAATGGCTTCAAAGGATTCAAATATCTTAATAAAACAACAGAGCTCATAAATATTAGCGAAGGCCCAAGACGGAAAGACCAACAAGAGTCTGAAGGGTGCAGTAGCAGTTACCTGATGAGAGGTAAGCTGGAACTGGAAGTCGTTGAATTCATGCCAATACCTTACGAAATAGAAATTTTGTCAGCTTTGCGTATAAGCAATTACAAAGATCACAAGGAAAAATTCATAAATATGCACAGAAGGATATCATCAATCTGCAAAAAGACTTGAAAGAAAGATCTTCTATAACTATGTCCCTCCTTCCTTCCATCATACAAAAAAAATAAAATAAAAATAAAATTGCAATGATACACACTAAATAAATACCCCTATATACTTTACATTAGTTAACAAAACAGCACTCTATGCAGTACCAGGTAATACTGAACTTTTTGGTTACACAATAAAAATATAAAATAGGGAAAGGTTGCTAGCTTTGCAATAAATCAACTAAAGTAAAAACTGAGGTTTTTCCAATTATGCTTTCATATTTTCATTTTACACATTGTCTCTAATACTTAAATAAATTTGAAATTCACAGAACTACAGAGATAAAGAAAAAGTTTAAAACTTCAACTCGCAAATGACAAAGTTAAAGTCAGCATCTGCCTGGTATCACTAATATCATCCAGCAAGAGATAGTGCATTAAGAGGCATAAGATAAATAGCCAAGTAGATTTGAGAGGTTAGGACAAACTCCTAGTCTTGAAGAAGAATCTAGCAAATGGAACAAAGGCTGCAGCTTTCTCAAGAATAATTGAATAAAGAGACTGCAGATGGTTAATTTAATGCAGGAGACTACTGATACAAGTGTTAGATAGGGAAAAGAGACATTATTATCCTTTAGAATGAAAATGAAGGTAAGTGGAATAAAAAGGTTGATAGTGCACACACAAGATTTTGCCTTAAAGAATCATTATCATGCTCATATGCTTTGGATATTGTCACCATCGACCACCATTATTTGAGAAGAGAAACTGTCTATATCAATCTCAAAGTTCATCAATAAATAAAGAAAATCAGCTTATTCCGAAAGAGTGAACAATTATTCATACAAATTCAAGCCTTTATTAAAAAGCAAGGGTTTGATTGGATAAATGGAGGAAAGTAAACTGGCATCTAGATAAGACCTGAATTAACCAATTGAACTAAAGGGTTTCCAACAGCTTTTTCACATCAAATTATATATTAAAAAGAAACAAAAAAAACAAGCCTTTTCACATCAAAGAGATTGCAGGGGCAAATTTACACCATGATCCTTAAATAACCGAATCAACCTTTGGGAACGTGTTCTAATTTGATGCATATAGTGTAATAACAATCTATGCCATTCACATAAGCAAATCTTATTTATCATATATTTCTATTTACTCTTTTCTAGTGCAGAACGACTTGGAGGGTTGCTGATTGCACTACCAAAAGGCAACTCTCCCTACATGCCATCATGCCTACAAAGATTTTATGGAACTCATGAATATAGTTGCCTTTGCTAAAACTTGATGCAACCAACAGAGGGTTAGAATCTGATTTGAACTGATGATACAACCTGTAGAAATCTTATAGAAATTTCTGTGGTGGGATCAACAATCATGCAGTATATCAACAGAAATAACAAAACCTTCTTCAGAAAATTATTGAGACCAATAACAAATGATAATGCAGTCCCAAAACATTGATTTCAAAGGAAATACAAAAAGAAACACCCACCGTTCTTCTAATTCTTTGTAGGCTTTTGATTTTGACTCTAACTCCTGCATTTCAGCTTTGACTTCTGAACTTTGCCTTTCTGCTTCTTCAATTGCATCTAAAAGTCTTCTCTCTTCTTCCTCAATCTACAACATTAAGGAAATTAATATATATATATATATATATATATATATATATATATATATATATATATATATATATATATATATTGTGTGGTATGATGCATTGGGGGTTAACTATCTAGGGGCTCCATGCTTGTATGAATTAGACACTTAAAAAAGAGAGGACGTTGTAAGATTTGAACCAATTTCTGGATGAACCGTCAAAAATTGAAGCAAAGAAGGATAGAGCATGTAGATAGGATCACATCTAACTTTGGTTACCTAGATCCACAAGAAATTCAGAATCCTTGAAAAGTAACCATGGGCTGCTAGCCTGCTATAGATGCACTACTACACACATCTTGGAACCTATGCATCTCGAAGACCATTCAGGCCTTAAATCACTATTTGGTGACCAAAACAATTGATTATATTAATAACTGGTACCAAAATAACCAAGCAATATATGTAACTTTCATTCAGAGGTGACTCCGATTTGATGGGAAAAGACGAAGACAGAAAAATGATAACTGGTAGAAATTAATTGGTAAAAAAATGATAAACACCTTAGTCTTCTCTCGAAGAAAATCTTCATCACTAAGAACATTATATGAATCAAGCTCAGAGCGCCGAAGGCAAGCTTCATAAGCTTTAATGTCCCTGTTCACTTCTTCAACCTCTTTATCAAGTTTATCTGATAAGACTCGCATGCATTCCAAACAAAGGGGTTGCTCTACCTGCACAAATATAAAAAATTATGAAATCAAACATATGGGTCTAATAGCAAATCAGACTGGGACTAAATTCCTAAAAGCCCTATACTAAACAGGCCGAGAGATCCCAAAGACTTCAGCAGACATGAACTTAGCAAACAAATGGAAGTAGCTATGTTTTGGGTCAAACAAAAATTAAGATGTGCATTTCGCTTCTCACTTCTAACCTGCGTTTGGGAAGTAGCAATTTCAAATGCTCGGCTCAGGACTGTAATGCTCGAGTGGAACCCTGATGAGTTTGAGTGCAGACCACTACTGTGGGCACCATCAGGATCTGATAACTGATTTCCACTTCTTTCAGAAGCAGAGTCACTCTTGTACATAGAAGCTGCAGCATGAGGCAGCATCACAAATGATTCCTCCATTGCCTTTGAGGACTGGATACCCTCGAACAGAGGGGCCCCACTTTGAGGACGAGGATGGATCCCATGGCCTTGAGCCTTCTGTTTCGATAGCACCACAAAGGAATGGTCCATTCGACTACAGCCCAATATGCTCCCTTGGACCGAGGCTTGCATCCCTTTTTGCAATCATAGAGAATAAATTACAGTCCGTACAAGTAATTAAGAAGGGTAGAAAAATAATACTCAAAACAAATAAATTCTTAAACCATGTTTTTCCGTTTTGTAAGAGAGAAACCGATGGAGTCGCGGTTAATCCTATAAAACATCAGCATGAAAATAAATATATCAAAGACAATAAAAACTTAAAAGAGATTCTGCTACGCGTATCGGCATTAATTCTGATAGCAACCATACTCAGTGCATTAACGTACAAAATTAGTTAAGCTAATTTAATAACCTAATGTCAAAAACTGGCCTTTTTCAGGGGATTAGAAAACATACACAACTTCTTCGACCACAGTGAGAAAACTAAGCTACTGCTAGCAGCATGTCCTAATTCTGCACCTATAATAGACAATTTCACAACTCATACAAAAAGCTAAGCTGCTGTATTCTTGTAAGATTGACGCAGAAATTATATAAACCAGCAAATAACTTGTAAGGCATTGTGAATTTTTACATCAAATGATAAAAATTAGCTAACTCGTCTACTCTTTGATATTTTTTATATACTGGTTACTTGTGGGCTCACAAAAATCTAATAATTCCGCGTCAAATATAAAAAGATGGTTTTTCCATTAGTACTCTCCAAATTTTCTTTTTCCTTTCCGATACCCTAGAATTATTAATATACATATCTGTAATGAGAATAATGTTGGGAATCTCACTTCAAATTAACGTGTCAGACATAAAATTGCTAAATTTAATAGGTTTAAATAAGGAAAATTTCGGGTTCCTTAAGATTGCACCGGGTACTCGATCAATTCGAAAAGGGGGAAAACCCTAACGCCTAAATTCCTCGACAAATTGATGCGGATTTGGATCGATTTGAACACAGAGAGACGAGGAGTAAGAGGGAAGCCCTAGCTCACCAGATCGCGAGCGATCGTTGAGAAACTTGTCGGCGTACGATTCGACGCCGGTGACGCAGAGAGATTGGCGGCAGTTCTGGCACGCCCATCGAGGCAGGTTCGCATCCACTGGAAACAACGGCGAAGGCGAAGGCGACGGCGGCCTACGGCTCTTAGGGCGATCTCCGATCATCGTCGTCTCCTTCCTTTCTCGGATGATGCCTCTCTAATTTAGGTTTTAGAAGCTAGTCTAAACGGGTCGGGTTTGATGGGATTGGGTAAGAACTAACAACCCTGAGCTTATAGTGTTCCGGCAAACTACCATTAAAACTTGTATGACTATCGAAAACGAACTTTTTATATTTTTCAGCAAAACCTTAGATAGACTTTACGTGCAAAACACGTACCCTTTTTTTAATACTAAAATACCCCTGATGATTGAATCATCTAAGCTTATGGAGTACAGCTTTGCTTCTCTCTCCCTCTTAAATTAGTTTTTCTATGAGTTATTAGATTTATTTTCTCTAATTTACTAAGCCCATTATATTAATATTTAACTACTGTAGATTTTTGCACTTATGATACAAACCGGGCTTTTAAAATCATGATTTGTTGTTATTTACGGGTAGTTTTTAGACCATACGTGGGTTGTTATTATTAATTTATAATTCTATAATTCAAAAAAAATTGATTTAGTTTTAATTTAGTTCGGTGATAAGGTGGCTACCCATTTTGTTTTCTTTCATATCCTGGATCGAGTAGGTCCTGCGGTTTTGATTGGGTATTCCTCATGCATTCTGCATTAAAATAAACTAGTATTTTGCATGTGCATACACGTATGTATGTTTTAAACAACATAGATATTAAAAGCACATGTACAGTTTTTTATTTATTTATTTTCAACCGAAACAAACTATCTATTTTCTGAACTAAAAGTATTAAAAATCATTTTCAATCTTGGCTGTTTAATGTTAATATGCATCGACGACACGTCACACATGCGAATCTTTTTAAATCTTGGATGTTTAATTCTAGTATGTACCAACGTGGGTTACACACGCAAAAAATAAATGGCTTTTAACATTTAAAAATAAAGTGTTAATTCCAACGTGAGAATGTGATAGAGAGAGAGAATTTTTAAGATTTTTAAAATTTCAGTAGATTTGAAAAGTCAGCCATGACTGTATGCAATTATTGGATCGGTTATTCAGGAGCATAATATGCAGAAAGTGAATATTAATTTATAATTTAAAATTATGTGCTTGAAAATTGATTCATTTTAATTTAGGTTTGATTATGAGTTAAATAAGCTAATTAATTTTCTTTCCTTTCCTTCAACCGGGTGGATTCGTTGGTCCTTGAAATTCAATTCGCCATTGCATTGAAACAACAGATTGTTTTCCCATGATTTCTTGAAATCATGCCATCGGCTGATGGAATGAAACTGGGGGTTGTAGGGATGCTTTATTACGAAAAGGTAAAATAAAAAATTCAAAATTATAGGTAGCATCTCTGGGAAGTTAAAGCCAAGTTTAATAACTTTATTGCAGTTACCATGGAAAATATTAAAGACTGCTTCACGGACGGTGGATAAACCGCTTCATTATTTTTTGTTTTAAATAGAAATTATATGTGCACTTTGTATTAGCCAGGACGGTTTTTGCTAGGGCCGAAAGTTCGGTTAGAATTTTGAGATTAATGAGGTTGTGAACGTTCACTGTTTCATTAGTTATGAATGCTTTTATGTCCTATTGATCTCTCTGTTTAAGCTGTAGGTGGACTCACGTATGGTCGTGAGAATGTATTCACAGCTCAGCTCCGTTTCACCCTAGATATTTTGTTCGCTCAAGAACAGCAGGTGGTTTTGCGGAAGGGGTACAAATCACAAAGTGGTTTTTGTTAAATACACCACCTATAAAAACCCCAGCCCAACTGTCTCTTCCCATTCATGGCTTTACATTCGCTTCACCTCTCCGATTTCTCCCTCCCAAATTCATCTCAAATACACCCCCAAATCACAAAATTAAGGTTTCGTACGCAGATCCTTAGCTGCAGCAGCTTCGCCGAGATGAGCACCGCAGGTCCTTCAACGGTGAAGAAGACGATCGATTTGACGCCGAAAGAGGAGAAGATCTTCAATCGCTTGATTCATGTGTTGAAGTACTTCGAGTTGGATACTCAGCTTCGGGTCGCGGGCGGCTGGATCCGCGATAAGGTCCGGTTTCGATTTGTTTTTGCTTGAAATGCATAAATTTCTTTAAGGTTTTGAGTGAGCTAAAGATGTGGTTTTGTTGCAATTGTATAAATTTTGGGCAAAGATTGTTGTGGTATTGATATCGCGCTTGACGACATATCGGGGCGAGAGTTTTGCGAGAAAGTGAACGAGTACCTGAAATATGCTGGCGAAGAACAACGAGGGACACGGGTCATACGATGGTAACGTTCCTTGCTTCTTTTGACTGCTGTTCATCGTCGGTGTATTTTCCACTGGATTGTAGGTTGAAAGAGGGATTATTAGTTCAATTACGAAAGGGCGAACTTTATGAACCCATTGACTGTTCAAGGTTTTTGAGATAACACCATAAACCTTTAAAATTGCCATGAACCCCCTTGAAGGGTATTTCCGCCAAATAAATGGAAGGGTATTTCTGTCAAAAATTTCCATATTCAGTTCGTTTTGGGGCTGTTCACTCTACGTAATTTCATGTCATTTTCACATTACATTGGTGTTGTCTCCAAATCCCGGAAAAGTCGATGGTGTATTATAAAATACATCTATAATGAATTGTGCATACATTGGTGATTAACACCTGGGAAAAAGTCTTTTAATCTAGGGAAGTGTCCTCTTTGTTATGATAGGCTAATCTGAAATGACCATTTCCTGTAAATTTTGCCCATATGTCTGTTTAATTGCATGGCCAATCTGTTTCATATACTAATAGTAGATTAGCTTTAGTAAAATAATCAAAGCAGCCAATGTAATCCTTTCCATCATGCTTGGCAATTATACTTCGCATGTTGCAATTACTGTCAGTAAATTTTGCCTCCCTCCCTCTCTCTCTCACGCGCGCGCAGTTTGTGCGACCATGTTGCTATGTGTACATAAGTAGCATACCAAATTTAATTTTGTCAGGTTAAAGGTTGCTCCTAAAGTTACTGATGAATGCATACTGTATAAGGATTTTATACCATCTTTTCTTTGTTTATCAACCATACCTGCTTCCTTGGATATTTGTGCAGTAATCCCAATCAGTCGAAACACTTGGAAACTGCAAGGATGCGTATATATGATACTTGGATTGTTTTTGTCAACTTGAGATCTGAAACTTATGTGGAGAACAGCCGTATCCCTACAATGGTACAATTGCTTGTAAATTATATGGAGTTTTGTACAATGTTCTCTGTTCCCAGTAACTATTGACCTTTTCATTTCCAATGTCTAGTTAATTTGATGACTTTCGTTAAGTCTTAATTATGATAACATGGAAGTTTAGACTATAAAACTCCTCTGTATTTGTAGAAGTTTGGAACTGCCAAGGAAGATGCGTATAAAAGGGATCTACCAATTAATAGGTAATTGAACATGGGAACATTGTTGATATTTTCTTCTTCTAATTATCTGAATATTGGTAATCAACATGCATTCCTTGGTGAATGAGTTTAAAGCCTCTCCATGGCTCTACTCGTTAATTGTCGATGTTTTTATTATAACCGTCTCTTGAACATATTCTTTGAAAATGATTTGGCACCAGTATAGAGGGTGGACTGGTTGTAATTCGTAAAACTTGGACACTTCTTTATTTATTTTGTCCTTGAGCCATGCTTCATGACCCAATTTGATAAGGAAATGACACCGATAAGTGATGACAATGTTGGACACATACAATTTGTGCATTATTGCTGTAGTTAATTCAGTCTATTTGTTGAATTTTCCAACTACGAATCAACCATAAGAAAATCATAGCAGTGAATATGAATTATTCATTGTTGGCGAAGATATAAACTATGCCAATGATGCCATATTTTTCTCTTTTATGGGTAACAAAATCCCCCCTCCCACAACACACACACACACCAACCTCCTTAGGATTCTTTAGGAAGATATTGAGCAATGAATTAGGGTGTCAGCAACAATGCTGACGTAGCAATCAGCCATGGGCACCGTAACCTGATAACACCACTCTCCAAGATGTGGAGGATTAAAATTATTTTTGACCCTACACAAGCATTCTGATTAGAAAACTTGTATTCATCAATAGGAGTTGTTTGCTAGAACCACCGTTTGAGGTTAGCTTAATGTTCACAGGAGATTCCATCGGGCTTAGATGTAGACAAACCTTGCTTTATATACACCTTTGGCAGCAACAACAACTGAGCCTTTTATCCCAAGCATATGGGGTAGGCTACATGAACCAACATGAGAATCACGCCGGGTCCACCACATGAATCCTCCGCCTCCACTCACTACTATCGAACAATATACTTTCATTGAGGCCTTTGGCAACCATATCGTTTCGTATCACCTCCATTTATGTTTTCTTCGGTCTCCCTTTTACCCTTTTGCCATTGCCCATATCGAGAGTATCTATTCGTCGAACCGGTGCTTCCATAGGTCTGCGTCGCATATGACCAAACCATCTTAGCCGGTTTTCCCGCATCTTCTCCTTCACAGGTGCTACACCAACTTTTGCACGAATATCCTCATTTCGCATCTTATCTTTTCTAGTGTTACCGCACATCCAACGAAGCATGCGCATATCCGCTATGTGCATTTTCTGTGTATGATGCTTCTTAGAAGCCGAGCATTCTGTACTATATAATAAGGCAGGCCGAATAGCGCTCCGATAAAACTTCTCTTTCAATTTTAACGGAAAGTTACGATCACACAAATCTCTGTGGCACTCCTCCATTTCAACCAACCAGCATGGATTCTTTGATTAACATCACTATCGATCTCCCCGTCCTTTTGGATGATGGAACCTAGATATCTAAACTGATCGCTCGGTGATCTCTCTTGCCCTTCCAATGTTATACCAATATGGTTTTGACTTCTCTGTTTACTAAATTTGCAATGCATATATGCTGTCTTAGACCTGCTCAATCTGAACTCCCAAGATTCCAATGTTTGCCTTCATAATTCCAATTTGGCATTAACCCCAACTTTCTTTTCATTTTCTAGAACAATATTATCAGCGAATAGCATACACCAAGGTACCTCATCTTGGATAGTTCTAGTAAGCTCATCCATTACGATGGTAAACAGGAATGGACTTAATGCAGATCCTTGATGTAAACCAATTGTAATCGGAAAATCACTTGTTAGGCCGCCGCAAGTTCTGACATTTGCCACTACTCCATCGTACATATCCTTGATTATGTCAATATACTTGACGGGGACCCCCTTCTTCATCATTGTCCCCCATAATGCCTCTCTAGGTATCTTGTCGTACTCTTTCTCTAAATCAATAAATATCATATGCAAATCTCTTTTCCTCTCTCGAAAACGCTCGACAAGTTGATGAAGCAAATGAATAGCCCCTGTCGTCGATCGTCTAGGCATGAACCCAAACTGGTTCTCTGTTATCTTAATATCCTTCCTTAGCCTGTGTTCAATCACTCTCTCCCAAAGTTTCATGGTGTGACGTATAATTTTTATTCCACGGTAATTTGAGCAACTTTGAATATCACCCTTGTTCTTGTAGATAGATACACGGATACTTTTCTTTCATTCATTTGGCATCTTTTTTGTCTGCTAAATCTTATTAAACAGATCTGTCAGCCATTTAACGCCTATTTCTCCTAAGTATCTCCAAATCTCGATAGGAATCCCGTTAGGACCAACCGTTTTTCTTAAACTCATTCTATTCAAATCTTCTTTAACCCCAGGTAGTCTTATTTTACGCATGAAATCACGGTTTATATCTTGAGATTGAATGATAAGTCCATCCAAATTCTTAGTAAATCTCTCATTAAACAATTTTTCAAAATAATCTCTCCGCCTTTCCTTGATATCCTTTGTTGGGGTCAAAATTTGCACCCAGTTGACCAAGTCAAAATCAAAGTCAACCCCAAGTAAGCGGGCCTAAGCCCAAGCAAGTTGGCCCATACCCAAATTGAGCCCCGCGGCCGGCCTCCCTCATGCCGAAATAAAAAATTATGTAATAAATAATTTTGATGTAATATTTTTATGCATGAATGTAAGCAAAATAGGCATAAAGCCAAATTTTTGTAAAGCTCATGGCTTATGTGCAAAAGAAATGAGCACATGAGGCATGGGATGAGCAAAATGTCATTTTGTAAACCCTAAGGGGCTATATGTAAATGTGTAAGCGTATATAAGACAACATGATGATCAATAAAACATACAATTTTTCATTCTCCCCAAAAAACTAGGGTTTGTGCCTCCACTCTCTCTTTTTCAAGTTCTGCCTCTTACTTTTCATTTTCCAAATAAATCAAGAGCTTAACTCTTTTTTTTTAAAACTAAACAAAGTTTTACCATAAACTCACATCCCAAGACTCCATCAAGAGAAGAAAAAAGGTCTCTTTTTTTATCATCCAAGATCTAGATCTTGGAGTTTCAAAAGAACCCATTTTGGGTTTCTTCTCAAAAGAGAAAGGAGAAAATCTTTTGGAGTTTAACTCCATAAATAAAATTATTTTGGAGTTTGACTATATAATAAAAACTTTTTTTTGTGGAGTTTAACTCCAAATAAAATTGTTTTGGGAGTTTAACTTCAAATATTTTTTTTTTGGAGTTTAACTCCATCACAAAAAATAAAATTTCTTTTTGGAGCTCCTGCTCCTCTCACGTGAGAGAGAGGGGAGCTCTCACTAAGTGGGAGCTTTCCCTCCTTCTCACGTGATGGGAAGGCTCCCCATTTAGTGGAGTTTAACTCCTCACCATATTAAATCTTTTTAGAGGTTTAACTCCATAATAAAAATCTTTTTGGTATTGAACTCCATTTAAAATTCTTTTGGAGTTTAACTCCACATTTAAAATTCTTTCGGAGTTCAACTCCATTTAAATTCTTTCGGAGTTTAACTCCACAAATATTTTTTTTTTGGAGTTTAACTCTACGATAAAAATCTTTTTGGAGTTGAACTCCATTTAAAATCTGTTTTGAGTTGAACTCCATATTTAAAATTCTTTTGGAGTTTAACTCCACAAAAAGATTTCTTTTGGAGTTGAACTCCATGTAAAAAAATCATTTTTTTCGGAGCCCTTTTGCCCCCCTCACATGCTAGCACGTGAGGGGGAGGGCTCCCATTTAATGGGAGCCCTTTTGGCCCCCTCTCACATGCTAGCATGTGACCCTCACATGCTACCATGTGCATGTGTGGGGAGACTCCCATTTAATGGAGCCCAACCCCCTTTTATTTTCTTATTTTAATTTTTTTCTTTTCTTTTCCTCTTTCTTTCTTCTTTTCTTTATTTTAATTTTTTTATTTTAAAATAATTAAATATTAAATAAATAAAAATAAATTATAAATAATATTTTAAAATTAAAAAAAACATTTCTCTAAATATTTATCTACTTATCTATTTTTGTTTTTTTATATATATAGAAAAATACATATATCCATTTTTTAACAAATGGAACAAAACGAAAAAAGCATACGTACACTGCACATTGAGTTCACATGACCTGTTTGACCCGTCAATCGGAGATTCTCTCGCCTCAAAAACGAGGGGTAATTAACGACAGCTTAGTCCGAGGCTGCCGGAGATTCAGATCCCCACAATCAATAAACCCCAGCCTACCTTAGGCAGGGGAATCTGTAATGCACCTGACAAGTGCGCGCGCATTCCCATCTCAATGGGGTGACAAAAAACGCCCTACAGATTCTGGCACGCCCGGTAGGACCTTTCTCTCCTCCCATATTTCGGGTTAAACGTTCATCCGAACTCAATCAATATACATACTGATTGCCTATACTGAAATCATGTTTCTATTTACAGGTTAACGACTTTCGATTGCAATCTTCGAACGCAAGTCGGTATTTGAACGACTTTCCTTGGCCCCAGCTGGGGGCAAGGCCATCAACACCGACAAAGTAATAAGGCATCTCGGGCAAGCTCCAGCGGTGCCCCTGAAAACTGCTCAATCGGGTATCTTCTTCAAGTTCCCCGTCGGATACCCAGGATAGCATAGTTACGAAATGGACGATTCGCTTTGGGATACACCAACTTCGTTGCAAGCCACACAGTCATGTGATGGCACAGGGAAAAGAGTCGCCACGATGCCAGGTATCCTAACGGTTGCCCCGCATTGAAACGGCGATGCCACCAAGTCGTTAAACTGGAAACAGATGACCTCCAAGTCGTTAAACTGGAAACAGACCGCCACGTCGTTAAACTGGAAACAACTGACCGCCACGTCGTTAAACTGGGAACCACTGACCGCCATGTCGTTAAACTGGGAACGATTGACCACCACGTCGTTAAACTGGGAACAGATGCCTACCACGTCGTTAAACTGGGAACAAATGACCTTCAAGTCGTTAAACTGGAAACAGATGACCTCCAAGCCGTTAAACTGGAAACAGATGACCTCCAAGCCGTTGAACTGGAAACAGATGACCGCCAAGTCATTAAACTGGAAACAGATGACCACCACGTCGTTAAACTGTAAACAGATGACCTCTAAGTCGTTAAACTGGAAACAGTAGACCCCTAAGTCTTTAAACTGGGAACAGATGACCACCATGTTGTTAAACTGGAAACAGACAACCTCTAAGTCGTTAAACTGGGAATGTAAAAATGTGTAAATAAAACAAAAGTAAAAAAGTAAAAAATAATAAAAAGCCGAAACGATAAGGCAACTCGCAATAAAGATCAGCGAGTAGAATAAAAATGAAAAATAAAGCCGAAATGATGGGGCAACCGCGAATAAATAGCCGAAATGATAGGGCAATCGCGACCTTCACGATAAGAAAAGCTGAAATGATAGAGCAATCGTGGTAAAATAGAAAAAAGCAAAAAAACAAAAAAAGGCGAATGATGAGTCGCTCCTGGTACCATATTCCAGTGTAGCGATGCAGACGCTAGCCAAATCCTAAATCCCTAGATTTCCAACGGCGAATGATGAGTCGCTCCTGGTACCATATTCCAGTGTAGCGATGCAGACGCCAACCAAATTCCAAATCCTAAAACGGCGAATGATGAGTCGCTTCTGGTACCATATTCCAGTGCAGCGATGCAGACGCCAACCAAAATCCTCCCAGCCCTACGGTTGGTCCCCAAGCTGACTATCGTATACAATCCACGGGCTCAAATAATTCTCATCATACCCATATCCCACTGCAATCATCAGTCCAGCGGCCGGTCTCCGCCCTTGGAATTATGCTCCATCTGGAAAGACCCACTCATGTTTCCTCACGATGCATGAGAAGAACAAAACTTGCGAGATCCATACGACTCATAAGAAAACACCTTCGTGGGATCCTTACGACTCACAAGAAACACACACACTTGGGGTCCTTACGACTCCTAAGGAGAAAATGCACCTACGGGATCCTTATGACTCGTAGGGAGAAAATGCTTTTATGGGACCCTTACGGCCCATAAAATTGAAAAGCCTTAGGTGATAGGGATCTAAACCTGTTTCCTAAGCCATCGTTTCCCAATAGACAAAGGCAAATGATGAGTTGCTCCGGCAATATTAGAGTGCAGTAATGCAGATGCCGATCTAAAAACCAATCCCTGAATATCCCAATGGTGAATGATGAGTCGTTCCTGGTACCATATTCCAGTGCAGCGATGCAGACGCCAACCAAATTCCAAATCCCATACTCCAACGGCGGATGACGAGTCGCTCCTGGTGTTGGGGTCGAAATTTACACCCCGGTTGACCAAGTCAAAATCAAAGTCAACCCCAAGCTAAGTGGGCCCAAGCCCAGGTCAAGTGGGCCAATGCCCAGGTCGAGCCCGAACATGGAGCGGCCGGCCTCCCCCCATGCCAAGATAAAAATTTTGTAATAAATAATTTTGGTGTATTACTTTTATTCTATTTTATGAATAAATGTAAGAAAAATGGGCATAAAGCCAAATTTTTGTAAAGCCCATGACTTATGTGCAAAAAGAAATGGCACATGAGCCATGGGATGAGCAAAATGTCATTTTTGTAGAGCCCAAGGGGCTATATGTAAAAGTGTATAGCCTATAAAGGCAATGATAATGAAAATATCCCAATAACTTTTTTTCTCTCCTAAGAAAGCATCAAGATCTGTGATCTTTCCCTTCCTCAAGGTTCTAAAACCTTCTTCTTTCTTTTGAATTAAATCAAGAGTTTTACTCTTCCTTTTATAAAACTAAATAGTTTTTCACCACAAAACCCACAAAGGGAAACTCAGATCTTCCATCAGATCTCAGAATGGAGAGATTTTTAAAATCTCATACTCCTTGATCTTCAAGATCCGACCAACAAAGGAAGAAGAAGGAGACCCATCTCCAGAAACCCCACTTTAGGGAAGATCCAGGGCTCAAGGGGAGAAACCCCCTTCACCAGCTTCAAAATATTTTAGGAGTTTAACTCCTCATATATATACATATATACAAAATAATAAGTGCTCCTTTCTGGGAGTACAACTCTCATTGCAGGGACCAAGTCCCTTTTGCCTCCCGAGCGCCCAAAGCGCTAGCGCCTTTGCGCTTAAAGCGCTAGCGCCCGTGCGCCCATGTGTCTGGCACGTGGCGCGCTAGCGTTCTTGCGCTCAGAGCGCTAGCGCCCGAGCGCCCACGTGCGTGGCACGTGGGGCGCTAGCGCTTTGGCGCTCAAAGCGCTAGCGCCCGAGCGCCCATGTGCCTGGCACGTGGGGCGCTAGCGCCCTTGAGCTCAAAGAACTACCATCCAAAGCGCTGGCGCTTTTCCCCACGCATCCTTTGGATGCCCTTTCCCTTTTTTTATATATATGTATATATATACACACACATACTCCACGACACTGTCCCTGTTAGAAAAAAAATTTCTAACGGGGCACTGCTCCGCACCCCGCAAGGGGCCTGCTAGCCCCCTTGACCCCTAGCCCGCTATCCGAGTAGCGGGACCCCCGTAAAAAACTCTGCGGGGCCTCCGATATATCCAAAATCCCCTTTCAAAACGCAACACACATACACTGCACATTGAGTTCGCATGACCTGTTTGACCCGTTAATCGGAGGTTTCCTCGCTCCAAAGGCGAGGGGTAATTAACGGCAGCTTAGTCCGCGGCTGCTGGAGATTTGGATCCCCGCAATCAATAAACCCCAGCCTACCCTAGGCACGGGGAGTCTGTAATGCGCCTGACAAGCGCACGCGCATTCTCATCTTAATGGGGTGACGAAAAACACCCTACACCTGGTACCATATTCCAGTACAGCGATGCAGACGCCAACAAAACCCCGAAATTCTTCAGGCCCTACGGTCTGGATTATACATCCTGCAAAACCGTATACAATCCACGGATGTAAAACGATCCCAATCTCTCCCAAGTCGTACCGGCGGGACCACATTCAAAGTCCCACCAGCGATGAAGATTCCCAAAAAAAAGAAAAGAAAAAGAAAAAGGAAAAAAGGTATGTCCACAAGCAAAATGAGCACGGATGAAAACTCGAAAGGGTTCTGTGAGTAAAAACAGCAGGACTGTCCGCGAGTTTGTGAAAACCCGAAAGGGCGCAAACTCGTGAAAAAGAGATGAAATGCACTCGCAAAGTCCTTTCGACTTTGTGAGGAGAAAATTTCTGCGTGAGATCCTTACGACTCACAAAGGAGCAACACACTTAGGAGTCCCCATGACTCCTAAGGAGAAAATACACCTACGATCCTTTCGACTCGTAGGGAGAAAATACTTTTATGGAACCCTTACGGTTTGTAACACCCTAGTTCATTTATACCAGTTCTAGTTCATGTATTTCTTTATCTATGGTATTTTCCTGATTTACTGTGTTTTGAGTACGAATAGTATTTTGAAATCTGTAATTGCATCCTACCCGACCCACATGCTTGAAATCTGTCTTGATTCATGTTTATGGTTTATCCTGACTTGTTACGTGGACTCGTGCACTTCCATATTTACATACTGCATATTGGCATTTATCTAGCATCTGCATTTTTAAGTATAACATTTAAAGTCACATAAAATATTTTAAAAATACATTACATGGCCTGCATGATACCCCTGACTCTGTGATAGCATCCGCGCATCTTGTTCTCGTCCCGTTCAGTGAAACAAATTTGTTTGGATGGCTACGCGCACGTACGTGCATCCGTTCTTGGGGGTATGCATTTTCGTTACCCGGGTATCCAATTTTAGTTTTGGTCGACACATATATTTTTCGTATTTTGAAACCATAAATTTAGACCCGACCCGGACGTGTTTTGGACTAAGTTGTATTTACCAGAATATTAAATATTTTGTTAATATAATATTTTTAATACGAATTAAAATTTAAATAACTAAAAGATTTTTTTAAATTAAAATTTTAACAGTTAATCCTAACAGCGCTAACCACTCTCTCTCTCTTTCTTTCTTTCTCTCCCTTTTTCTCTCTCTCGCTGTCTCTCTCTCCTTTCGAGCCCTCTCTCCTCTTACGACTACTGTAGCCTTCTCGATTCTGGTCACCGCCCTACGCGATGCACTCACCTCCCTTCTATTCTTTCTCTTCTTCTCTTCTCATGGGTCTTCAACTGTCTCGATGCGTACGCTACAACCTTTCCATACTGCATCAAAACACATTCCAATCCTTTCCCAGATGCGTCGCTGTGAATCACCAATCTTCCGGAATTGTCTGGCACGGTCAGAATAGGGGCGGTTATTAATTTCTGCTTCAACGTCTCAAAAACTAAAGCACATTTGTCCGTCCATACAAAAGGTACCTCCTTGCGCGTAAACTTGGTCAACGGCTTCGCCAGACGAGCAAAGTTCTCCACAAATCTTCTGTAATATCCGGCGAGTCCAAGAAAGCTTCTTATCTCCGCAACATTCTTTGAAAACGGCCAATCACGAACTGCTGCAATCTTTTCGGGATCGACGGCGATTCCATCGCCAGACACAATATGCCCCAAAAACTTTACTTCTTCCAGCCAAAACTCGCACTTACTCATCTTCGCATACAACTTCTCCTGTCTCAACATCTGTAGCGCGATCTTCAAATGTTCTGCATGCTCTTCAAAACTCTTCGAGTACACCAGAATATCGTCAATGAATACCACAATAAACTGATCCAAGAATGGTGAAAAGATTCGGTTCATCAAGTCCATGAATACTGCCGGCGCATTCATTACTCCGAAGGGCATCACTAAGTATTCGTAATGTCCATACCGAGTTCGGAACGCCGTCTTGCAAATGTCTTCTGCTTTCACTCGGACCTGATGATATCCGGATCGCAAATCCAGCTTCGAGAATACCCTCGCGCCACTAAGCTGCTCGAAAAGTTCGCCAATGCGAGGGATCGGGTACTTGTTCTTAATAGTCACCCGGTTTAATTCTCGATAGTCGATGCACATCCTTCTTGTGCCATCCTTTTTCTTTACTAGAAGAACTGGAGCTCCCCAAGACGAGTTACTGCTTCGAATCCAACCCTTCTCAAGCAGTTCAGCAACCTGTTTCTTGACTTCTTCCAACTCTACTGGTGCCATTGGATAATACGCTTTGGATACTGGCGCTGCACCAAGAATAAGATCAATTGCGAGCTCCACGTCTCGCTTCGGCGGTAAACCCGATATATCTTCAAACACGTCCATAAAATCGCGAACAACAGCCGGCTCTTCATTTTTATCAACTTCCATTGATGCAAGAATATTGTTTGTCGGCCTAGTCCTAAACTCGACTGGCCCGACAGAACTGCTTCCTCCAGTGAAGCTAAACTCGGGATGTCCGGGAATCTGGAAAATTACTTTCCTTGCCCTACAATCAATGTGAGCGTGGAAAGTGCCAAGAAAATCCATTCCCAAGACGACCTCGTAGCTGCCCGTATCAATTACCAAGAAATCTGCAAAAAGCTCCCGTCCGCACACAACAACTATACAATCTTTACATTCCCTACTAGCTATGATTTTCCCATTCCCAGTATGTATGTCCAAGAAACTAGACAGGGTCGTGCAGGCAATCGAGTGTGTAGTTATAAACTTGGATGACAAAAAACAATGGGATGCACCAGAATCAAATAACGCTAATGCGGGAAAACCATGAACGAGTAGAGTACCTGAAACAACTTCTCCTGACGCCTTAGCTTCTTCAGCTGTCAAGGTAAAAGCTCGAGCCTGATTAGGTCCTTGAGTCAGCTGTTTCTGTCCTTGGAACGGCCTCTGCGGAGGCTTCTGAATATCATCCCTCGTACGAAGCTTCGACGGACAAGCGTTGACAACGTGATCTGCCGCTCCACAAACCAAACAGAGTCCCAACCTCCTTCGACAATCCTTTTGCACGTGGCCAGGTAAATTGCAGTAGTTACAAGTCATGCTCTTTCTTCGATCGATGACAACAGGCTTCTTCATGGGTGCTACACCTCGACGGTCCACTGGAATACCTCTGCGACCATGAGCTCGGTTTGGTACAAATGCTGGCTTCCTCACCGCAACTACTGTCTGCTGCAAACTCCCCTTCATCCCAGATAAACTCTGCTGCTCTCGGGCTGCCGCAAGTACTTGTGAGAAAGTGGTCAAACCCAGGGAGACAATCTGCCTCTGGATGTCCACGTCCAAGCTGCGCATGAACCTCCGTGCCCTGTCTGCATCGTTGGCAACTAAAGGTCCAACGAATCTGCTGAGTCTTGTCCATTCTGCTGCATGCACATCCACGGGTGCTCCATTCTGCCTTAACCCAATGAACTTCTCTTCCATTTCCTCCCGTGCAGTCCGCGGGAAGAACTTCTCTAGGAAACTCTTCGAAAAATCCGCCCACTTGATCGGCTTGGGCAAGCGGTTCTCTTCCACAAGCCACCATTCTCGGGCGTAGTCCACTAACTGAATGCGTACCACATCAACTCTTTTCTCATCTGGAATCTGTGCCGCAATAAGCAAGTTCTCTGTGTCAACTAGCCACTGCTCCGCTGGCAACGGCTCCTCCAAACCAGTAAATGTAGACGGACCCAAACGCCTGAAATCTGCTACGGTCCCTACTCGATCGACTGGTTTAGCTCCAACATTGTCCACAGACTGCTGAACGATCTGCAAACCTTCCTGAAACGATTCCGCTTGCTGCTTGATCAGCTCGGTCTGTTTCTTTTGATTCTCCAGCATTCCCCTTATCACTCCAAGCATGGCGGCTTCGTCCACACGCCTTTGGTACGTCTTCAAATTCTTACCTGCCATATTCCTGAAATCAAAACACCTAACATTAGCATGATGATAGATTCAAAATATAGATCAAGGCTAGAACTCCCAGTTACTTAAATAGAGTGCCGCATTGTAACTATGCCGCGGTATCATAGCCACAATTATATAACTCCACTCAAGTCGCCTAAGTCCTAGAGATAACAAGGAATCAGGTTTTCGAGTTGATATGAAAAGGAAGTTTGCATATCGTAAAAGATATAATCAGGAAGAATGTGATTCAAGAATGGTAAAATGGCAAGGTGGCAGGACATGTTTCCTAAACACGGTATTCTGATTCGTGTATTGGGTACAATACCCAACTACAAAAGAATCAACCCGACTAACCTATGGCTCTGATACCAAAAGAACCATGTCACGCCCCGCTTCCCAGAGTACGCTAAAATGGGCACGTGATATAGCCAACCATGCTACCTGTGGGTAGGAAGTATCCATCCACAGTCACATTACGGCTGTAGAGATATCAAGAACAAAATAAAACTATCTAAAACATGTCCATAATCCAAGATAACATGAGTCAAGAATAATAAAATGCGGAAGCGAAAGATCCGATACAAATAACTGGAATGTATGTCCCATAATACGGGCTCACATCAGGAATAAAATGCAGGAAAGAAAAGCTAACTACCGCTGACACTCACAGCTCAGCCTGTCGGCTGAAGTACTCCTGCTCGGACTGCGACAGCGGTACAGAATCCGGGCCATGCAAAACCCAGACGTCAGCGCGCCAAGTCATCAAGTAATAACATAAATAACAGGGTAACAGGCAATGCGAATATAAACATGAATAAAGCAAGGGTAACAATAATATAAATCAGAGCAGTGCAGGGTAGTGTGCAGTGGGTAAACTAAACTGTTCTATCAGGTTTTCTGTTCTAAAGTTTTTGAAACCAAATTGATGAATCATCGATGTAACTCAATAGTATTCCGTACATACCCGGGACCACGGCCCAGATTCTCGGGCTGAAACCGAGACATGCCGCTAGGCACTAAACAGGAATGTGTACAGATGAATGATGTCAGCAGCATCATTCCAAGGCTGGCTTAGCCTCTAAAACTGATCAGA
The DNA here is from genome assembly GCA_030015575.1 of Agapanthus africanus. Classification (NCBI taxonomy): domain Eukaryota; kingdom Viridiplantae; phylum Streptophyta; class Magnoliopsida; order Asparagales; family Amaryllidaceae; genus Agapanthus; species Agapanthus africanus. The sequence continues at coordinate 637,119,131 of JASDDO010000014.1, read as the reverse complement.
ACAAGTAGCGAACTGTTGAGTTACAAGTCAGGTTTCACCTTTGATTTCCCCATACCCCCAAGTTACATGTGTATGTCAAGTCAGGTATTCCGTAATCAAGAACTAATATCAACACAGGATCAGGTAAGCAGGTTTGTATGGATAGACAACAGGAACGGTCCATGAGGACTACATGTCAGGTTTGTTGGCATTAGACACAAGATCAGGTAACGAGTCAAGTCATGGTACATCAGGTCAAGTCAAGCAGTACACGGTACCATGTCGGGTCAATCAATATGTATGTAGCAAGTCAGGTCAAGATGTAAACGATATCATGGGTGTGCTCATACTCAGTTACATAATCAAGCATGGTCATCAACAACATAAATCTAAGCAACCAATTAAATAATAAAGAAGCTTCAATTAATTAGCAGCATAGTTATCAGTTGTGTTTCAGAGATGATTCTAACGTTATACGAATACGGTATGCCATTTATGGCCGTTAAATCATGTTAACAAGTTTAAGAATTTCATGGATGCAATGATATGTATATATATAGGTTCAATGGATGAAATCACAGCTAATACAGGTTAAATGTACACGAATGTCCGAATGAAGTAAAACTATAGAGAAAGTGCCATAGGCTACGTCAATAGTGAAAGTGTGATTAAAACATGTAAATGTGATTATTAGGTTTAATACAGTAATTGCAAGCGGTAGGTTTCAAGTTTGGAAGATAAAATGATATATAACAACATTGAACACGAAAATGGGAAATTATAGTACTAAAGTTAAACTGCAGGTTTAGGATGTCATCAATATATATATAAATATTATTTAGCATGTAGCAAGATGTACTTGCCTCGACGGGTCGCGAATCGGGAAAACAGAACGTTAAACGTCGGCGGGGAAATCTCGCGACGGGCGCACGGTTCACGGGATGAACCCAAACGACGAACAGTGAAACCACACAGATCAGGATAACTCGCTGGATTGTCGAGACACGTCGCCGGCACGGCCGGATTCCGGCGAGACACAAAAACAGTGAATAAACAATACTTAAAATGCAGGAAAAGAGGAGAATAATCAAGAAGAGAGAAGGAAAGGAGGATAGAGGAGAGGGTGCTCACGAGGATCTGTGGAGGGGTGGTGATCGCCGACCACGTCGACGGTGAGGAACGGGGCTCCGGCGAAGGGGTTTGATGTTAGGGTTTCGGTTAGGGTTTGGGTTAGTGCAGGGGTGATGCTGGGTTGTAGGAGGAAGAACGGAGGAGATAGGGAGAGAAAGGAGATGGTGATGATGGTGGTGTAATGCTAGGGTCGTCGGAAATGAAGGAACGGCGACGGGGTGAGGGTTCTGGTTTCTTGGTGTGTGTAGGCGGGGCTCGGGATGCAGAAAAAATGGTGGAGGAGGAGAAGAGTAGGCTTTGGGGGAGTTGAGGAGGCGATGGGGATTGCTAGCGTTAGGGTTTGAGGAGGTGGAGCTCGTGATGGATTGAGGAAGGAAATGGGAGCTCGGGGTTAATATAGGAGGAGGAAGTTGAGAATATGGGAGAGAGAAAATACATAGGGATCTTGTGAAGTGTAACATCCGAGCCCAATACTACTAATTTCAGTTACCGTTTGAACGTAGTATGACACTTATTTCATTTATCTTGCTTGATTGTTACTTATTGTAATTTTATCCCGACAATTCAATTCTGCATATAACAACTTATGGCATCTGAAATAAAATTAAAAATATTCATCATGGCCTACTTGACACCCCTAACCCTGTTGTAGCGTCCGTGCATCGTGTTCTCGTCCCGTTCAGTGAAACGGGCGAGTTTGGACGGCTACGCGCACGTACGTGTGTCCGTTTTGAGGGTATGCTTTTTGATTATGAAACACTTCATTTTAAATTTTGGATCCCGTCTAAAATTTTCTTATTTCAATTTCAAATTTTTGGACTCGACCCGGGCGCAATTTGGAAATATTTCACTTTGCGCCAAAATCTCAATTTTCTAATTTATTTTAGCCTGTCGAATATTTTTTTATAACCTCTTAAATATTTTCCGTTTCATTTAAATCCTCCAAAATTTCCTTCCCAGCCAATCAAAGCCTTCATATTCCCGTGGGCCCCACCTTCTCTCTCTATCTCTCCTCTCTCTCCCCGTCTCTATCTCTCCTCTATATATTCTCTCTTCTCCCTCTCCTTTCTTTTTTTCACGTAACCAAAACCCTTCATCCCAACCCTGCCGTCTTGCCCTCGCCGCCACAACCCCAACGCCGACGCCCTCATCGCCGATCGCATCGCCTATTCTCCTTCCTCCTCACCTCAACCGAGCCTCTCTCTCCTCGCCACTTCCTCCTTCTTTCGTTTACCCGAGCCCACGCCTGCATCCTCAAAACCCATCGCCGGCGGTCTCTCGTCGTCGCCATCCGCACCACCATCACCCTTCTCACCCTCTGCACACTCCAATACCCCCAACCATCTCCTCTTCCTCTCCTTTTCTCCATTCCCTGCACCAACAATTCCTACCCGAGCCCTAACCCTAAACCGCAGAAACCTCTTCGCCGGCGCCCTTACCGCCGTCGATCTCACCACCTTCACACCCTCTGCAACCCAGTAAGCAATCTCTTCTCTTTCTCCTTCTACTTCTTCTCCTTCTCTTCTTTTTCCTTGTCCTCCTTGAACTCATGCTTTTGTGTTTGCTGTTTTTGAGTTCGCCGGAATCCGACCGTGCCGACGACGTGTCCCGACGTTCCAGCGTGGTACCACGACCCGTGTGGTTCCACTGTTCGTCGTTTGGGTTCATTCCGTGAACCGTGCGCCCGTCGCGAGTTTCCCCGCCGATGTTTTACGTTTCGTTTTCCCGATTCGCGACCCGTCGAGGCAAGTATCCCTTGCTACATGCTAAATAATATTTACATATACTTGATGACACCCTAAAACCTGCAATTTAACTTTGGTATTATAATTTTCCCATTTTTTTCATGTTCAAGATTGTTATGTATCATTTATCTTTCAAACTTGGAACCTACATGTTGCAATTACTATATTGAACCTAATAACCATATTTACATGTTTTAATTTCACTTTCACTAATGACGTAGCCTATGGCACCCTATCTATCGTTTTACTACAATCGGACACTCGTGTACATTTAACCTGTATAAACTGTGATTTCATCTGTGGAACCCATATATATATATTTATATCATTGCATCCATGAAGTCTTAACTTGTTAACATGATTAAACGGCTATAATTGTCTTACTGCATTCTTATAATGTTGAAATCATCTCTGTGACACAACTGATAACTGTACTGCTATTTGAGTGAATCTGCCTATTGCTTAATTCATTGCTTAGATCATGCTGTTGATAACCATGCTTGATTGTGTAACTGAGTATGAGCACACCCATGATATTGTTTACATCTTGACCTGACTTGCTACATACATATTGTTTTACCCGATATGGTACCGTATACTGCTTGACTTGACCTGATGTACCATGACCCGACCCGTTACCTGACCTTGTGTCTAATGCCAACAAACCTGACATGTAGTCCTCATGGACCGTTCCTGTTGTCTATCCAGACAAACCTGTTTACCTGATCCCGTGTTGGCATTAGTTTCTTGATTTCGGATACCTGACTTGACGTACACATATAACTTGGGGGTGTGGGAAAATCAAAGGTGAAACCTGACTTGTAACTCAACAGTTCACTACCTGTTCTGATCAGTTTTAGGCTAGGCCAGCCTTGGAATGATGATGCCGACATCATTCATCTGTACACATTCCTGTTTGGTGCCTAGCGGCATGTCTCGGTTCACCCCGAGAATCTTGAGGCCGTGGTTCCGGGTATGTACGGGATACTATTGAGTTATATCGATGATTCATCAATTTGGTTTCAAAGACTTTAGAACAGAAATCCTGATAGAACAGTTTAGTTTACCCACTGCACACTACCCTGCACTGCTCTGATTTATATTATTATTACCCTTGCTTTATTCATGTTTATATTCGCATTGTCTGTTACCCTGTTTATTATGTTATTACTTGATGACTTGACGCGCTGACGTCTGGGTTTTGCATGGCCCAGATTCTGTACCGCTGTTGCAGTCCGAGCAGGAGTACTTCAGCCGACAGGCTGAGCTGTGAGTGTCAGTAGTAGTTAGCTTTTCTTTCCTGCATTTCATTCCTGATGTGAGCCCGCATTATGGGACATACATTCTAGTTATTTTTGTATTGGATCTTTCGCTTCCGCATTTTATTATTCTTGACTCATGTTATCTTGGATTATGGACATGTTTAGATAGTTTTATTTTGTTCTTGATATCTCTACAACCGTAATGTGACTGTGGATGGATACTTCCTACCCACAGGTAGCATGGTTGGCTATGTCATGTGCCCATTTTAGCGTACTCTGGGAAGCGGGGCGTGACATGGTTCTTTTGGTATCAGAGCCATAGATTAGTCGGGTTGATTCTTTTTGTAGTTGGGTATTGTACCCAATACACGAATCAGAATACCCGTGTTTAGGAAACATGTCCTGCCACCTTGCCGTTTATCATTCTTGAATCACATTCTTCCTGATTATATCCTTTACGATGTGCAAACTTTCTTTGCATATCAACTCGAAAACCTGATTCCTTGTTATCTTTAGGACTTAGGCGACTTGGGTGGAGTTATGTAATTGTGGCTATGATACCGCGGCATAGTTACAATGCGGCACTTTATTTAAGTAACTTGGAGTTCTAGCCTTGATCTATATTCAGAATCTATCATCATGCTAATGTTGGGTGTTTTGATTTCAGGAATATGGCCGGTAAGAATTTGAAGACGTACCAAAGACGTGTGGACGAAGCCGCCATGCTTGGAGTGATAAGGGGAATGCTGGAGAATCAAAAGAAACAGACCGAGCTGATCCAGCAGCAAGCGGAATCGTTTCAGGAAGGTTTGCAGATCGTTCAGCAGTCTGTGAACAATGTTGGAGCTAAACCAGTCGACCGAGTGGGGACCGTAGCAGATTTCAGGCGTTTGGGTCCGTCTACATTTACTGGTTTGGAGGAGCCGTTGCCAGCGGAGCAGTGGCTAGTTGACACAGAGAATTTGCTTATTGCGGCACAGATTCCAGATGAGAAAAGAGTTGACGTGGTACGCATTCAGTTAGTGGACTACGCCCGGGAATGGTGGCTTGTGGAAGAGAACCGCTTGCCCAAGCCGATCAAGTGGGCGGATTTTTCAAAGAGTTTCCTGGAGAAGTTCTTCCCGCGGACTGCACGGGAGGAAATGGAAGAGAAATTCATCGGGCTAAAGCAGAATGGAGCACCCGTAGATGTGCATGCAGCAGAATGGATAAAACTCAGCAGATTTGCTGGACCTTTAGTTGCCAACGATGCCGACAGGGCACGGAGGTTCATGCGCAGCTTGGACGTGGACATCCAGAGGCTGATTGTCTCCCTGGGTTTGACCACTTTCTCACAAGTACTTGCGGCAGCCCGAGAGCAGCAGAGTTTATTCGGGATGAAGGGGAGTTTGCAGCAGACAGCAGTTGTGGTAAGGAAGCCAGCATTTGTACCAAACCGAGCTCATGGTCGCAGAGGTATTCCAGTGGACCGTCGAGGTGTAGCATCCATGAAGAAACCTGTTGTCGTCGATCGAAGAAAGTGCATAACCTGTAACTACTGCAATTTACCTGGCCACATGCAAAAGGATTGTCGAAGGAGGCTGAGACTCTGTTTGGTTTGTGGAGCGGCAGATCACGCCGTTAATGCTTGTCCGTCGAAGCTTCGTACGAGAGATGATTTTCAGAAGCCTCCGCAAAGACCGTTCCAGGGACAGAAACAGCTGACTCAAGGACCTAATCAGGCTCGAGCTTTTACCTTGACAGCTGAAGAAGCTAAGGCGTCAGGAGAAGTTGTTTCAGGTACTCTACTCGTTCATGGTTTTCCCGCATTAGCGTTATTTGATTCTGGTGCATCCCATTGTTTTATGTCATCCAAGTTTTTAACTACACACTCGATTGATTACACGACCCTGTCTAGTTTCTGGGACATACACACTGGGAATGGAAAAATCATAGCTAGTAGGGAATGTAAAGATTGTATAGTTGTTGTGTGCGGACGGGAGCTTTTTGCAGATTTCTTGGTGATTAATACGGGCAGCTACGAAGTCGTCTTGGGAATGGATTTTCTTGGCACTTTCCACGCTCATATTGATTGTAGGGCAAGGAAAGTAATTTTCCAGATTCCCGGACATCCCGAGTTTAGCTTCACTGGAGGAAGCAGTTCTGTCGGGCCAGTCGAGTTTAGGGCTAGGCCGACAAACAATATTCTTGCAGCAATGGAAGTTGATAATAGTGAAGAGCCGGCTGTTGTTCGCAATTTTATGGACGTGTTTGAAGATATATCTGGATTACCGCCACAGCAAGACGTGGAGTTCGCAATTGATCTTATTCCTGGTGCAGCGCCAGTATCCAAAGCGTATTATCCAATGGCGCTAGTAGAGTTGGAAGAAGTCAAGAAACAGGTTGCTGAATTGCTTGAAAATGGTTGGATTCGAAGCAGTAACTCGCCTTGGGGAGCTCCAGTTCTTCTAGTGAAGAAGAAGGATGGCACAAGAAAGATGTGCATCGACTATCGAGAATTAAACCGGGTGACTATTAAGAACAAGTACCCGATCCCTCGCATTGGCGAACTTTTCGAGCAGCTTAGTGGCGCGAGGGTATTCTCGAAGCTGGATTTGCGATCCGGATATCATTGGGTCCTAATGAAAGCAGAAGACATTTGCAAGACGGCGTTCCGAACTCGGTATAGACATTACGAATACTTAGTGATGCCCTTCGGAGTAACGAATGCGCCGGCAGTATTCATGGACTTGATGAACCGAATCTTTTCACCGTTCTTGGACCAGTTTATCGTGGTTTTCATTGACGATATTCTGGTTTACTCAAAGAGTTTTGAAGAGCATGCTGAACATTTGAAGATCGCACTGCAAACGTTGAGATAAGAGAAGTTGTATACGAAGATGAGTAAGTGCGAGTTTTGGCTGGAGGAAGTAAAATTTTTGGGGCATGTTGTTTCTGTCGATGGAATTGCCGTCGATCCAGAAAAGATTGCAGCAGTTCGTGATTGGCCGATTCCAAAGAATGTTGCGGAGATAAGAAGTTTTCTTGGACTCGCCGGATATTACAGAAGATTTGTGGAGAACTTTGCTCGTCTGGCGGAGCCGTTAACCAAGTTTACGCGCAAGGAGGTATCTTTTGTATGGACGGACAAATATGCGTTAGCTTTTGAGACGTTGAAGCAGAAATTGATAACCGCCCCTATTTTGACCGTGCCAGACAATTCCGGAGGATTGATGATTCACAGCGACTCATCTGGGAAAGGATTGGGATGTGTTTTGATGCAGCATGGGAAGGTTGTAGCGTACGCATCGAGACAGTTAAAGACCCATGAGAAGAATTATCCAACTCATGACTTGGAACTTGCGGCTGTGATTTTCGCTTTGAAGATTTGGAGACACTACCTTTTGGGTGAAAGGGTCGAAGTTTTTACTGATCATAAGAGTTTGAAGTATGTGTTCACACAGAAGGAGCTTAATATGAGGCATCGTAGATGGTTGGAGCTGATGACTGACTACGATCTTGATCTTAAGTACCATCCGGGGAAGGTTAATGTCGTGCCGGATGCGCTTAGTCGGTTACCAGCAATTCAGGTGTTAACTACGCAGAAGGAGCTTGTTGAAGATTTTCGAAGATTTGACTTGGAGGTTGTGCTACCGCATTCTGCGGGACAGTTGATGCAGCTGCAAGTACAGTCATCATTGATCGAGAATATTAAAGCAGCACAACCGCAGGACCCTAGACTGCAAAAGTTTCGAGAACATGTTGAAGCCGGACTACGAACAGATTTATTGATCCACGAAGATGGTTCGTTGAGGTATGGTAGCCGTTTGTGTGTGCCAAAGGGGGATATTCGTGAAGAGCTTATGAAGGAGGCACACAGTTCAGCTTATTCTGTACATCCAGTAGGCACAAAGATGTACCGAGATATTCGACAGCATTTCTGGTGGGAAGGCATGAAACGGGAGATTGCTCGCTTTGTGGCGAAGTGTTTGGTGTGTCAGCAAGTTAAGGCTGAACATCAAAGGGTTGCTTGTTTATTGCAACCACTTCCGATTCCTCAGTGGAAGTGGGAACATATAACCATGGATTTCGTGACGGCTTTACCGCGGAGTCCAAAGGGCAACAATGTTGTATGGGTGATTGTTGATCGATTGACCAAGACAGCTCACTTCATTCCTTTCCGGGTTGGTCAATCAACAAAGACTTTGGCAGAGCGGTACTTGCAGAAGATTGTAAGATTGCATGGAGTACCGGTGAGCATCGTGTCCGATCGGGACACTCGGTTCTTATCACACTTTTGGCGGAGTTTACAGGAAAGTTTGGGGACTCGATTGAAGTTTAGCACAGCTTATCATCCTCAAACTGACGGTCAGTCGGAAAGAACAATCCAAACTCTTGAAGATATGTTGAGAGCATGCATGTTGGACTTCAAGGGGTCTTGAGAGGATCATCTACATTTGGTGGAGTTTTCTTACAACAACAGTTTTCAGGCAACTATCCAGATGGCTCCATTTGAAGCTTTGTATGGTCGTAAATGCCGTTCACCTGTTTGTTGGGACGATGTCGGTGAACGAAGATTATTGGGACCAGATTTGGTTGTGCAGACAGTTGAGAAGGTTAACACTATCAGAAATCATATGAAGGCAGCACAAGACCGACAAAAGAGTTGGGCAGACACGTCAAGAAGACCTCTAGAGTTCGTCGTGGGTGATTTGGTATTTTTGAAGATATCACCGACTTGAGGGGTGATTCGTTTTGGAAGTCGAAGAAAGCTTAGTCCTCGATTCGTTGGACCCTTTGAGATCTTGGAGCGTGTTGGTGAGGTAACGTATCGTTTGGCGTTACCGCAGTCCTTGGCGAATGTGTACGATGTGTTTCACGTATCTCAACTCCGTAGGTATGTTCGAGATGAAATGCACGTATTCGATCATTCGGAGCTAACAGTACGAGAAGACTTGACTTTTGAGGAGCGACCGATTGAAATCGTGGATCGAAGGGAAAAGGTTCTTAAGAACAAGGTGATCCCTCTTGTGCTTGTTTCTTGGGGTAATCGCTCGCATGGAGAGTCCACTTGGGAACGAGAAGATGAAATCTGGCAGAAGTTGTCACGCCCCGCTTCCCAGAGTACGCAAGATTGGGCACGTGACATAGCCAACCATACTACCTGTGGGTAGGAAGTATCCATCCACAGTCACATTACGGCTGTAGAGATATCAAGAACAAGATAAACAAACTATCTAACACATGTCCAAATCCATAATAACAAGAGTCAATGATAAATAAGTGCGGAAGCAAATGATCCAATACAATAATAGAAAAGTACGTCCCATAATACGGGCTCACATCTGGAAATAAAATGCAATAAATAAACTAATCACTACAGAACTCACAAATCAGCCTGCTGGCTGAAGTACTCCTGCTCGGTCGGCGACGGTGGTAAAGAATCTGGGCCATGCAAAACCCAGACGTCAGCGCGTCATGTCAACCAATAATATAATATGAACATGGTAATAAGCAGTGCATAAATAAACATGAAATAAGCAGTAGTATGTACAAGCAGTGCAGGCTAGTGTGTAGTGGGTAACTAAACTATTCTATCGGGTTTCTATTCTAAAGTCTTTGAAATCAATTGATGACTCGTCGATGTAACTCAATAGTATCCCGTGCGTGCCCGGGACCACGGTCAAGATCCTCGGGGCTGAATCCGAGACGTGCCGCTAGGCAGTAACAAGTAGCAGGATGGGTGAGTGATGTCAGCATCATCACTCCGGGGCTGGCCTAGCCCGTAAGACTGATCAGAACAGATATCGAACTGTTGAGTTACAAGTCGGTTTCACCTTTGATTTTCCCATACCTCCAAGTTATGTATGTCGAGTCAGGTATTCGGTAATCAAGAACTAATACCAACACAGGATCATGTAAAAGCAGGTTTGTCTGGATAGACAACAGGAATGGTCCATGAGGACTCCATGTCAGGTTTGTTAGCATTAGGCATGAGATCAGGTAACAGGTCAGGTCAATATGTAACGCAATCGAGGGTGTGCTCACAACAGGTATATAATCAAATAAGGAATAACAGCAGGAAATAAAGTAAACAACAATAACAGTTCATTTAATCACAATGGTGTATTAATATAGAGCAGTTGTATCATCATATTAACAGGTTCGAGCACCCTTGGGGTGCAATAATCACAAGGTAGTGCAATATCAATAACAGAAAGTAATAAAGCTACATGTGTACGGCTATCGTCCTTTAAACAGCAAAATGATTAACCGGTAGTTTCGTTATTAGGGTTAAAGTGGTAATTGTGATTTTAGGTTACAGTATCATGATATATGTCATAATGCGTCCAAATAATAAAATAGCTCTACTTAGTTAAGTTTCGCAAGTTTAATGAGTCAGACACATTTAATTTGTATAACATAGCATGTAGCAAGTAATACTTGCCTCGACGGTTTCGCGAGCGGGAATGCGGATCTGCTCATGTCTGCGGATACGTCGCGATGTGTGCCCGGTACACGGAACGGATCCAAATTACGCACAGCGTGATCACACGGGTCAGGTATGCTCGCTGGGTCGTCGGGATCGTCGACGATACGCCGGTTTCCGGTGAACTGGATACAGATAGAACACAACGAAGGATACCCGAAAACGCAGAACGAAGCAAGACGGAAACTTGAAATGCCGGCTAGGGAATCTAGACTCTGTTAGCCTGGCTCGGTGTTAGCTGTGATGATGGAGACGAGATTGACTGATGTGGGCGCGTCGCCTCATCGCTGACGATCAAAGAGCAGCCCCCTGCGCTGCAAGATTTGGTTATGGCAATGGGTTTTTGCTGGCATGATATCGACGACGAGATCTCGATTGATGTTTGAGAGAGAAGCTCGGGTCCAGAGTTGCAGGTGCCGGCTGTATGGGTTTGCAAGGGAGCGGCTACCAGCTAGGGTTGCAGCGTGTTGACGGTGATGATGAAGTGAGGGTGTTGCGTCGCCAGTGAGGTCAGGATTGAGAGGAGATGCATTCAGCAATGGGTTCGACGTTGGCTCGGGATCGATGATGGCCGGAGTTGGGTCGGTGGCCATAGCGGGGGTTCAGGGTGCAGGGAAAACTCGGTTGTTTGGGGATGAAGTGATGGTGCTGGTGGTGTCAAGAGGTCGGGAGAGGAAGAGGAGATGATGAGGTTATGATTTGTCGACGGGGTCGGAGCTCCGGCGAAGCGGGGTGTGCAGGCAAGGCTTCGTGGTCGGTTTGGGTCGTGCAAAGCTTCATGGTCGTGGCTTCAGCGAAAAGGAGAGAGAGAGGTGGGGTGAGGTCGAGGAGGAGATGGTGGTGGTGAGGAGGCGATGACGAGGCAAGGCGGCGACGGGCACGGTGGCGGCTAGGGTGCGATGGGGTTTTCTTCTCGCGATGGGTTTTCTCGAGGAAGGAGGTTAGGGAAAAAATATATAGGGATAGAGAGAGAGAGATTAGAGGAAGAGAGAGAGAGATTAGAGGAAAGAGAGAGGGTTACAGGCGGGGCCCACGAGGGTTTGAGCCTCGTGATTGGCTGAGGTCGTGGAAACAGTTAAATTTAAAAGATTTGAAAGGGATATGATAGTAATAGATTAAGGTTTTAGAATATATTATAGTTTTATAATATTTAATTAAATTGGGATTTTGGTGCTAAATGAAACATTTCCAAATTGCGCCCGGGTTGCGCCCAAATATTCGAAATTCAAATAATAGGATTTTAAGCGGGTTCCAATTTTTAAAATGAAATGTTTTGTGATTAAAAAGCATGCCCCCAAGTCGGACACTTGCACGCACGCGTAGCCGTCCAAACTCGCCCGTTTCACCGAACGGGATGAAAACTCGACGCGCGGACGCTACCAGGCGGCCAGGGGTGACGTGTATGCCAATATAGATATTTTTAATTTCATTTTAGGTGTTAAAATTTGTTATATGCATAACTGACTTAGCCAGATGAAATTTTACAGTAAGACCCAAACAAGCAAGATAAATAAAATGAGTGATATTTAATGCTCCACCGAAAACAGGAAAAGTAGTATTGGGCTCGGGTGTTACAGAAGTTTTCTCACCTTTTCTTGTAGTTATCTATCTTTGTATTCTTGGAATTTCGAGGACGAAATTCTTTTTGTAGTTGGGTATAATGTAACACCCGAGCCCAATGCTACTAATTTCAGTTACCGTTTGAACGTAGTATGACACTTATTTCATTTATCTTGCTTGATTGTTACTTATTGTAATTTTATCCCGACAATTCAATTCTGCATATAACAACTTATGGCATCTAAAATAAAATTAAAAATATTCATCATGGCCTACTTGACACCCCTAACCCTGTTATAGCGTCCGTGCATCGTGTTCTCGTCCCGTTCAGTGAAACGAGCGAGTTTGGACGGCTACGCGCACGTACGTGTGTCCGTTTTGGGGGTATGCTTTTTGATTGTGAAACACTTCATTTTAAATTTTGGATCCCGCATAAAATTTTCTTATTTCAATTTTAATTTTTTGGACTCGACCCGGGCGCAATTTGGAAATATTTCACTTTGCGCCAAAATCCCAAATTTCTAATTTATTTTAATCTGTCGAATATTTTTTTTATAACCTCTTAAATATTTTCCGTTTCATTTAAATCCTCCAAAATTTCCTTCCCAGCCAATCAAAACCTTCATATTCCCGTGGGCCCCACCTTCTCTCTCTATCTGTCCTCTCTCTCCCCGTCTCTCTCCCCGTCTCTCCTCTCTCTCCCCGTCTCTCTCTCTCTTTTTCTATCTTTCTCTCCTCTATATATTCTCTCTTCTCCCTCTCCTTTCTTTTTTTCACGTAACCAAAACCCTTCGTCCCAACCCTGTCGCCTTGCCCTCGCCGCCGCAGCCCCAACGCCGACGCCCTCATCGCCGATCGCATCGCCTATTCTCCTTTCTCCTCACCTCAACCGAGCCTCTCTCTCCTCGCCACCTCCTCCTTCTTCTTTCGTTTACCCGAGCCCACGCCTGCACCCTCAAAACCCATCGTCGGCGGTCTCTCGTCGTCGCCATCTGCACCACCATCACCCTTCTCACCCCCTGCACACTCCAACATCCCCAACCATCTCCTCTTCCTCTCCTTTTCTCCATTCCCTGCACCAACAATTCCTATCCGAGCCCTAACCCTAAACCGCAGAAACCTCTTCGCCGGCGCCCTCACCGCCGTCGATCTCACCACCTTCACACCCTCTGCCACCCAGTAAGCAATCTCTTCTCTTTCTCCTTCTCCTTCTTCTCCTTCTCTTCTTTTTCCTTGTCCTCCTTGAACTCATGCTTTTGTGTTTGCTGTTTTTGAGTTCGCCGGAATTCGACCGTGCCGACGACGTGTCCCGACGTTCCAGCGAGGTATCACGACCCGTGTGGTTCCACTGTTCGTCGTTTGGGTTCATTCCGTGAACCGTGCGCCCGTCGCGAGTTTCCCCGCCGACGTTTTACGTTTCGTTTTCCCGATTCGCGACCCGTCGAGGCAAGTATCCCTTGCTACATGCTAAATAATATTTACATATACTTGATGACACCCTAAAACCGGCAATTTAACTTTGGTATTATAATTTTCCCATTTTTTTTCATGTTCAAGATTGTTATGTATCATTTATCTTTCAAACTTGGAACCTACCTGTTGCAATTACTGTATTGAACCTAATAACCACATTTACATGTTTTAATTTCACTTTCACTAATGACGTAGCCTATGGCACCCTATCTATCGTTTTACTACAATCGGACACTCGTGTACATTTAACCTGTATAAACTGTGATTTCATCTGTGGAACCCATATATATATATTTATATCATTGCATCCATGAAGTCTTAATTTGTTAACATGATTAAACGGCTATAATTGTCTTACTGCATTCTTATAATGTTGAAATCATCTCTGTGACACAACTGATAACTGTACTGCTATTTGAGTGAATCTGCCTATTGCTTAATTCATTGCTTAGATCATGCTGTTGATAACCATGCTTGATTGTGTAACTGAGTATGAGCACACCCATGATATTGTTTACATCTTGACCTGACTTGCTACATATATATTGTTTTACCCGACATGGTACCGTATACTGCTTGACTTGACCTGATGTACTATGACTCGATCCGTTACCTGATCTTGTGTCTAATGCCAACAAACCTGACATGTAGTCCTTATGGACCGTTCCTGTTGTCTATCCAGACAAACCTGTTTACCTGATCCTGTGTTGGCATTAGTTTTTTGATTTCGGATACCTAACTTGACGTACACATATAACTTGGGGGTATGGGGAAATCAAAGGTGAAACCTGACTTGTAACTCAACAGTTCACTACCTGTTCTGATCAGTTTTAGGCCAGGCCAGCCTTGGAATGATGATGCCGATATCATTCATTTGTACACATTCCTGTTTGGTGCCTAGCGGCATGTCTCGGTTCAGCCCGAGAATCTTTAGGCCGTGGTCCCGGGTATGTACGGGATACTATTGAGTTATATCGATGATTCATCAATTTGGTTTCAAAGACTTTAGAACAGAAATCCTGATAGAACATTTTAGTTTACCCACTGCACACTACCCTGCACTGCTCTGATTTATATTATTGTTACCCTTGCTTTATTCATGTTTATATTCGCATTGCCTGTTACCCTGTTTATTATGTTATTCCTTGATGACTTGACGCGCTGACGTCTGGGTTTTGCATGGCCCAGATTCTGTACCGCTGTCGCAGTCCGAGCAGGAGTACTTCAGCCGACAGGCTGAGCTGTGAGTGTCAGTAGTAGTTAGCTTTTCTTTCCTGCATTTCATTCCTGATGTGATCCCGCATTATGAGACATACATTCTAGTTATTTTTGTATTGGATCTTTCGCTTCCGTATTTTATTATTCTTGACTCATATTATCTTGGATTATGGACATGTTTAGATAGTTTTATTTTGTTCTTGATATCTCTACAACCGTAATGTGATTGTGGATGGATACTTCCTATCCACAGGTAGCATGGTTGGCTATGTCACGTGCCCAGTTTAGCGTACTCTGGAAAGCGGGCGTGACATGAAGGGAGGTGACCGCACTCGCGTGGGGGTGACTCGATCCGAGGGATGCACAGGAATCGTGAGACGAGAGAGAAAGTGAGGCGAGAGGAGAGAGAAAGGGAGTGTAACACCTTAGGATGTGTTTAGTGACTTTTATATTTAAATAAAGGGTTTTTAATAAAAAGTTTACCAAATTGGGTTTTAAATATTTTTCCTAATTTAATAGATATCTTTCTAAATTTTTCCTAGGCTTGCACACACATGTGCATGTAAACTAGGGTTTTTAAATGAGTTATTACCACGATTAGTAACCATGGTGGATTAATCATGGGGATTAAGTCTTTTGGGTTTTAATTAAGTTTAAATTAGTTAATTAATAGTTGCTTTAATTTGAATTCCTTTGGGGGTTGACTTGGTGAGAGAGAGAGTGCATCATGGCTTAAGCCATGCTTGCAATTAATGAGGAGAGAGAGAGGAGGGGTTGACATTGGGGTGATGATTTCCTCTCATTTGTTTTGTTCCTTCTCTTAACCCCACTCTCTCACACACACACACCCTTACCTCTCAGCAGCTGCAGCAGCAAGCATCCACAGCAGCAGCTCCTTGCACTCACAGCAGCAGCAGCCTTCACAGCAGCAGCAGCAAGCATCTCAGCAACAGCAACAGCACCAGTAGCAGCAGCTAGCAGCAGCAACTGCCCCAGCTCCAGCTGCAGCCCCTTCCCTTCACTCCTTGTTCTTCCTCCAGCTCCCTAGGGTCGAGTGTGGGGTATATTTCCTAAACTTACTCCCTAGTTTACTTGTTTAGTGTAGTTTTGCTTCGGTTGGTGTTTATTGGTGCGATTTAGTGCTATATGTGGTGATTAGTGGGAACCTTGAGCAAGTGATGTGTGAATTGGTTTCAGTAGGTTGATAGAGTGTTGTTAAGGCCATTTTAACCCAGCTTAGCCCCCAATTGCACTAAAATACCACCAGATCTCTTTTTAAGCAAATTCGTCGTTTTTAAGCATAATTTGAGTTTCTGAAAACTGCTATCGACCCGATGAGTTCAGATTAATTTTGAGGAGACTGCAGTGTAGTGGCTAGGTACTGATACCCCAGGTAGAACCTGACCCCCTTTCTTCATGTTTAGGCCGCCGAAATATTCTATCTGGCCGCAATTTGCGGCCAGATGGGTAGGGTTTGGGTTGGGGTTTGGTCCTTTGGGTGTCTTCTTCTGTGTGTAGTTTTATGATATATATATTTTTGTAAAATAAGTTCTGTATAAAAATCTGGAACTATATACCTATTTCTCGTATTTTTAACCTCCGCAACACGCGTGATACGCGTGTGGGTTTGGGGTTTCTGCGTATCGCGACGCGTCAGGGTAGTTTCAGGCGCGTGATCTCACGTTTTAGCGTATCGCGCACACGCGCGATTGGTTTGTGACACGGGTTTCTAGTTTGACCGTAATGTCACATTTTGTGGATTTTAGCTTATGTGTGATATATGTTATGTGATTCTAGGTTCGCAGACGGGTGAGACGGACGCTGCGAAGAAGGGCAAGCAAGTCGTCGGCTACACTTAGCGCGAGACTTCGGAGTAGATTTAACATCTACGGGGATATCGCCCGCATGGTGTTATGCGTCAGGGCAAATAGGACCTTATTATTATATGTTGCATTTACCTCATGGACTGTCATTGCATATTGCATTCCCTGCTGTATGTATGCTTAGAATTGATAGAACACCGTACTATTACTAACGGTTCATGTTGCACGAGCACTAATCTGCATGCTACACACACCGTTATTAATTGCCATGACACACTCACTGTAGAACTGCCATGATTATATTGTTGTAGTTCATTTCATATATGATTCGATATGACTTTCATGGAAATTGGGAGCCGCAGGATATCTTTAAAAACGGAAACTAATTTTAAAAGCGGTTTTCCCTTATACCTATATCATGGATTGATGTACGTAGCACATCGCATTGGATTTACTTCTTGGTGTTGGATTTTCATGTGATTTCTGGTTTTAAGGACCGTGGGATTTTTAAGAAAAGATGCACTATTTGAAAACCCGGTTTCTCGTGATATGATATTTTGGTGCGTCCACCACGCGTTTTCTCGGTGCTGAGACGTGTGCTTGAAACCCGATTCGAGGAGATGGATGATCCGTTTGCGGGTTCGTGGTGGACCCGATATGGTTCCCCGGGGCAAGAAATGTTTTTCGTGGAGTAGACGATGAGCCTGGCAGGGTGGCGAGTACCTACCGGTGATTGGTTGGACCTGGCGGTTATCCGGAGGATACTGACCAGAGTCGAGAGATGGATGCGGGATGATCCGTACTGCCGGGGCCGAGGGCCGATACCGCAGACGGAGCCCGTGGGCCGATCCGGACCGACGGAGCCCGATATATGAGGATTTGCGTGTCGCTGCTGGACATGAGTATTTTATGATATTTTGGGTGCCGATATTGGGCACTCGTGATTTCTCCGAGATTTACAGGATTTGAGGGCCGATAGGAGTGTCGGCGCCTGAGTTATTTGGGATTTGGGTGCAGTTGTGGGCACCGATTGTTTTCCACGTTGATATTCCGTGTAGATATTGTTTATCCCTGTTTACCTCAATCAGAGCAAAGCTCTGTTCAAATTCCAAGGTGGGAAAAGAAACAATACTTCTGTTTTTCTCCAATCAGAGCAAAGTTCTGTCTTGAAAATTAAAGTTAAAATAAATGAAGTAGCGTACTCCATAAGAGCAAAGCTCTAAAAAAAAAGGTGCTGCTGCGCGACACGTGTCCGCGCTGCGCGCAGGTGCGCAGCGCCAAAAAAAAAAGAAAAAAAGGCGCTGCTGCGCTGCGCGACACGTGTCAGCGCAGCGCACCTGTGCGCTGCGCGACACGTGTCCGCGCAGCGCACCTGTGCGCAGCGCCAAAAAATAAATAAAAAAAGGGCGCTGCTGCGCTGCGCGACACGTGTCCGCGCAGCGCAACTGTGCGCTGCGCGACACGTGTCAGCGCAGCGCACCTATGCGCATCGCCAAAAAAAAAGGCGCTGCTGCGCTGCGCGACACGTGTCAGCGCAGCGCAACTGTGCGCTGCGCGACACGTGTCCGCGCAGCACAACTGTGCCCATAAAATAAATAAAAAAAAAACAAAACTGCGCGACACGTGTCAGCGCAGCGCGACACGTGTCACGCTCTGGAGCATTTGCGCCAAGCAGAATTAAAATTCTGAGAAATGTTTTCTGTTCTTGTTAAAACAAGAAGATTTTCTTCTGTAAAAAGAGGCCTTCGGATCAAAGATCCAACGGTGGGGAAAATTCCCCAAATCACTCAGAGAATGATCTATTTAACAAACTTTAACTAATTTATGGGCACTATAAAAAGGACCCTAGACCTCAATTCAAAGGAATCAACATTTCTTGAAAAATCAAGAGCTTCAAACAGAGAGAACTCTGAGAAAATTTTTGAGAAAAAGGTAAAAACCTTCATAAGAGAGAAGAAATTTCTTCTAATAGATCATTGATCTAAAAACAAGATCAATGATCTTCACATAATAAATAGTGCTTTGCACTTCTTATGAACCACTGGTTCTTTAAAACAGAAAAAATAAAAATAAATAAAAAATAGTGCTTTGCACTTTTATGAACCTTTGGTTCTCTGAGATAAGAAAAAACTTGTTTTTTCTTAGATCTAAATCAAATGGTGCTTTGCACTTCTTTTATGAACCATCGGTTCTTGAATCTAAAAGCTTCTTAAATTAATAGTGCTTTGCACTTTTATGAACCTTTGGTTCTCTGAGATAAGAAAAACAAGAAAAAACTTGTTTTTTCTTAGATCTAAATCAAATAGTGCTTTGCACTTCTTTTATGAACCATTGGTTCTTGAATCTAAAAGATTCTCAAATTAATAGTGCTTTGCACTTATAAATCTGCACTGTTGCGATCTTTGATTGGCGCAAAGCGTCTGAAAATGCAATGCATTTTCTCTGTTAAAAGGGCCAGGCCCAAGTCAAAATGATCTAACAAGCCAAAATAAATTGCAAGGCAATAAATCGGCAAAGCCCAAATAAATTGATGCTTCGCATCCTTTATACAAGGGCTGAGCCCAAATAAAATTAATGCCTTGCATCATTCCTAAAAGAACAGAGCCCAAAACAAATTAATGCTCTGCATCCTTTCTGGGCAAACCCTAAATAAAAATAAAAAAAAGAAATGCAATGCAAAAGCAAATAAAATGTTGAACATTTTCAATTGGACTTAGCCCAATTTTGGCCGTAAGTCCTTAAATTAAATTGACTGAGCACGACTGCTCTTTTAAATTAATTTATATCCGGTTCGAGGGTACATCTCCGAGCTCCTCTGACACTTATCGTTGTAATCCTTCAACGACGTCAGAGAGGTGATGGGTCCCGACGACCACATACGTCAATATGGACTACGGGGTCCTTAAACTCGTGGACTGAAACGTCCTTAAACTAATATCGGACCGAAACGTCCTTAAACTAATATCGGACCGAAACATCCTTAAACTAACGGTGGACCACTATGTCCTTAAACTGGTATTGGACCACCATGTCCCTAAACTGGCACAATAGAGCCTAAATGCTCTTTTGTCGGATCTAAACGATCCCGTTAAGTCGATCTTAGTCCCAAACTGGACTAACGTATCCTTAACAACCGTTGAAGTTGATCTTAGCCTCAAATATGGCTAACGCATCCTTAAACCTTTAAACAGACTTTAGTCCCAAATTGGACTATAAATTCCCCCAATCAACTTTGGCTCAAGGGTACATCTCTGAACTCCTCTGACATTTGTCGTTGTAATCCCTCAACGTCGTCAGAGAGGTGACGGGTCCCGACGACCATACATGCAATGGACCACTATGTCCCTAAACTGGAACAATAGAGCCCAAACGCTCTTTTGTCGGATCTAAACGATCCCGTTAAGTTGATCTTAGTCTCAAACTGGACTAACGTATTCTTAACGAACGTTTAAGTTGATCTTAGCCGCAACGCGACTAACGCATCCTTAAACTAAAAACACCAAACCCAAATCTAAGTAAATACGGATTTGGACTAATCAACGTCCTACGGGCGACGACATTACTCAGTCTCCGTATACAATCCATGGGCAATCACAAACAAAACAAACACCCACGACACGAAATGAAATTCTGGAGAAAGAGAAAGTTGTTACCGCGAAGCGGTAGCGTAATTAACTGCAGGGGCTTGCGCCTGCAGGGAAGAGCGTCCCCACAATCAAAAACCCCTCAAGCGAGGGGGAATCTGACGAAGTCTGCTACATCGGCCGCATCCGTCTAAACCTCCGATATACGATGCCATAAATCAACTTGGCATCTTCGGAGAGGTGGACGGATAAAACCAAATAGTATCTGTCCCGAATCTCAGCGTCAGAACATCGCAGTCTTGTGCGCCGCCATTCGGAAGGGAACAATCCCATGCTCAGCATTGATTACCATATGTCTCATCCTGTAGTTATTTTACCTGACAGAGTATCTGCATGATTATTGCACATACTGCTTATCACGCATTGATATCATCTGCTGGCATTTGTTAGAGTAGCGCAGTACGTGCATGCTCGCGATTACTTTTATATGTTATCTCTATTCACGAGTTGGCAATTCACCCCCGTTGTGCCACAGTATTTGCAGGTTGCCCTAAGCATAGTCGCGGCAGGCTGTCTTTTGCATCTTTTGGCTACAGATACCACTACAGTTGCGGCGAGAGTTGTTTTGCATTTAGGTGGGTTGTGGTATCTGATTACTTTTATTGTATCCCTCTTTGTATCTAGTACTCTCCATCTACCATTTATGTACTGGACTTAGATATTGTGTGAGGACGATGATGTATATTTTGTATTCTGGTATCGAGCTCGTAGGAGCCGACCGTTTTTATATGCAGTTTATATTCTGTGATGTCTACTTATTGCTTATTCTTCGCTACGGCGTCGTATATTACTCTTGTGGTGTTGGTTTCCGCCGTTGGGCGTGATTGCTCCCGTTTGGGGATGTTCTATTTCATTATATTTCATTTTTCACTCATATCCTGTTTTGTACCCGGTCTCGGGGCTACTTTTACAAAGGAAATGCTGCCAAAATTATTTAAATGATTAAGTAACTTTAAAGGAACTTATTGAATTATTTAAGGGTTTCTAAATGCTTTAACTAAATGTTTTCAACACTCACTATTTATTTTAATGGTTTTGACTTCTGGGTTCGGCTTACTTAGTCGCGTTACGCCTGTAGACGTAGCGTGGTTAAGTGCCGGTCACGAGTCGAAATACTCGGGTCGTGACAAAGTTGGTATCAGAGCGTAGGTTTTACCTTCGGAGTGTATGATGGCCTTGGTATGATGGAGTAGGTAGCGTAGCGTGTGTATGTTCCGCGGCATACTCACGACACGGTACACCGCCTACGCGACCTTAGGACTTATTGATTTAAATTCCTTCTTGAGTATATATATATTTTTGTGATTCGATTTCCGTATTCTTATCGGATCCTAATTTCCCTTTCAGCCATTATGCCGCCAAAGACTACGAGGGCCCAGAGAGCGGCCGCGAGGGCCGAGATTCGAGTTGACTCGTTCGAGACGAGGACTGATCCGGGCAGTGCACCCGTTGTACCCGAGCAGGCTGTTCCTCCCGTGACAGATCAGATCGCCATGCTAGGGGCTGGTATGCAGGAGATGCGCCAGACGGTGTGATCCAACATGCAGGAGATGCGTCAGATGATAGGATCGCTAGTTGAGACGCTTCGAGCACAGCGACCAGAGGTAGCTCCACCCGCTCCAGAGACCGCGATGGTACCTACCGCACAGCCAGTTGCCCCTGCAGCCACGGAGGTGATTACAGTATCGCTATCAGAGTTCATGAGGCTGAAGCCTCCGGTTTTCACAGGCACCGATACAGCCGAGGACCCACAGTCTTTCATCGACAGGATGGTCCGGATATGTCGTTCCCTCAGATGCGCAGATACGAGATGGGTTGAGTTCGCGAGCTTTCGCCTGGAAGGTCTTGCGCAGAAGTGGTGTGATTCAGTTGAGAAGGGCAGAGCAGCAGGTTTTCCTCCTATGACCCGGACGGAGTTCGTGACAGTATTTCTAGCCCGTTTCCTTCCCCAGAGTGTTAGGGATGCCCGAGCACGCAGATTTGAGTCCTTGCGCCAGACGCCAGGGATGACAGTGGCAGAGTATGACGTGCTGTTTACAGAGCTAGCAGTCTATGCCCCATATTTAGTGGCTACCGAGGAGTTGCGAGTCAAGAAATTTGTTCGAGGCTTGCTTACACCACTGTTCCTTGCGATCAGCGCGCAGCACTACGAGACCTATGCAGCAGCTGTAGACGCAACCCTATTAGTCGAGGAGCGTCTTGCTGAGACTTTGGTAGTTCCAGAGCCGAAGAGAGTTCGTACCAGTATATCCGCACGGAGGCAGTCATTCAGACGCCGCGACAGGTATCGTTCTGGTACGAGGAGTAGCAGAGATTCGGGACGAGGCCAGATGTTTAGTTCGTATCCCCAGGAGAGTCAGCAGTCGCCGCGGGGTTGCTTTAGATGCGGCAGTCTACTTCACCTCGTTAGAGATTGTCCTGAGATACACCGGAGGGAGGCGGCAGCACCGCATGTTACCTTACCACCTTCACCACCCCAGAAGGCGTTGCCTATTGTACCTACCGTTGCTCCGCGCCAGACTCATACACAGAGAGGTCGTGGGCGTGGAGGAGTTGCTCAGAGAGGACGGGATGACCAAGGCAGAGGGCAGTCAGTCGCAGGTGGTGGACATGCGCGGGTTTTTGCTTTGACGCATCAGGACGCGCAGGCGTCTAATGCGGTGGTTTCAAGTATCCTTCCTGTATGTTCAGTTGATGCACACGTGTTGTTCGATCCCGGATCCACGCACTCGTACGTATCCACACACTTCGTGCCGAGTTTGGGTAGAGAGTCCGATTTGCTTGATCAGCCGCTTGTTGTGACCACTCCTGTGGGAGAGTCGTTTGTTGCTAGGCACGTGTTTCGATCCTGTACCGTCTGTTTTGGCGAGAGGGAGTTGCCTGTCGACTTGATCCTTCTTGAGATGTTGGATTTCGACGTTCTTTTGGGTATGGATTGGTTAGCCACGTGTTATGCTTCTGTGGACTGCCGTGAGAAGACAGTTAGATTCTGCTTTCCCCGCGAGTCGGTTTTTATTGTGTTGGGGGACCGTGGTGCCGCTCCTCACAGTGTGATTTCGTCTTTTCGCGCTGGACAGCTTTTGAAGAAGGGATGTCAGGGATTTCTCGCTTATGTTTGCGATGCTAGTGCTACACAGGTTCCATTGGATCAGGTTCCGGTTGTTAGCGAGTTTCCTGATGTGTTCCCTGACGAGCTTCCTGGGCTACCGCCCGAGCACGACATTTCTTTCTGTATTGATTTGGTTTCGGGCACGGGGCCTATTTCCATACCACCTTATCGGATGGCCCCGGCGGAACTTCGAGAGTTGAAGGGTCAGTTGCAAGATTTGCTGGATAAGAGACTTATTCGATCCAGTGTTTCTCCTTGGGGTGCTCCAGTCCTGTTCGTCAAGAAGAGGTCGGCAGTTTGCGTCTGTGTATCGACTACCGGCAGCTGAACAGGGTGACAGTGCGGAACAGGTATCCTTTGCCGCGCATCGACGATTTGTTCGACCAGCTTCAGGGGGCAGGGTACTTTTCGAGGATCGATTTACGATCGGGCTATCATCAGCTGCGGGTTCGACGGGAGGACATTCCCAGGACAGCTTTCCGTACGCGCTACGGCCATTATGAGTTTTTGGTGATGTCGTTCGGACTCACTAATGCGTCAGCAGCATTCATGGACTTGATGAACCGTATTTTCCGGCCATATTTGGATCTGTTCATCATAGTCTTCATTGACGATATCTTGGTGTATTCCCGGAGTAGTGAGGAGCACGAGCAGCACCTGCGGATTACCCTGCAGAATTTGAGGGAGCACCAGCTTTATGTGAAATTCTCCAAGTGTGCTTTCTGGCTGGACAGCGTAAACTTTTTGGGGCATGTGATTTCACGAGACGGTATATGTGTAGACCCGAGGAAGATCGAGGCCGTTCAGCATTGGCCCAGACCCACATCGGTTACGGAGATTCGCAGCTTTTTGGGGTTGGCCGGTTACTACAGGCGATTTGTGCAGGACTTCTCCAGTATTGCTACCCTTTTGACCGGGCTGACCCGGAAGGGAGTCCCTTTCGATTGGACGGAGGAGTGCGAGCACAGTTTCCAGCAGTTACGGACTCGGCTGACGACGGCACCGGTATTATCATTACCTTCAGGCTCATGCGGGTTTGTGGTCTATTGTGATGCCTCTCGAGTGGGGCTAGGGTGCGTTTTGATGCAGCATGACAGGGTGATCGCGTATACTTCGCGACAATTGAAGAAACATGAACAGAACTACCCCACTCATGACTTGGAGATGGCTGCAGTGGTCTTTGCACTTAAGATTTGGCGACATTACCTATACGGCGAGTCGTGCCAGATCTTCACGGATCACAAGAGTCTGAAGTATATATTTCAGCAGCGAGACCTGAACATTAGGCAGCGCCGATGGATGGAGTTAGTGAAGGATTACGACTGCGAGATCTTGTACAACCCGGGCAAGGCGAATGTAGTGGCGGATGCGTTGAGCAGGAGGCCCGGGAGTAGTCTATCTTATTTGAGCGCGGTACGGGGGCAGTCGTCGGCAGATTGGCAGATATTATGCGACAGCCGGATACAGTTCGAGTTCACGCCGATTGGAGGACAGATCGCGCATGTTCGTGCACGCCCACAGTTACTTGACCGCATACATGAGGCACAGCGCAGTGATGACCGATGTTCGGAGATCATGGCACAGATCGGACATGGCAGATTTTCCGAGTTCGTGATCGATGATCAGGGGGTACTACGATTTGGAGTTAGACTGTGCGTACCAGATACTGAGGGACTGCGGCGCGAGATTCTTGAGGAGGCACATCGATCGGTGTACAACGTCCATCCCGGTTCCACCAAGATGTATCATGATATGAGAGATGTTTATTGGTGGGACGGAATGAAGAGGGACATCGCAGATTTCGTGTCGAGATGCCTGACTTATCAGCAAGTCAAGGCTGAGCACTAGAGGCCCGCGGGAGAGCTACAACCGTTACCTATTCCGGAGTGGAAATGGGAGCAGATTTCGATGGATTTCGTTGTGGGTCTACCCAGGACTAGTCGAGGGTATGACTCCATCTGGGTGATCGTGGATCGTTTGACGAAGGCGGCTCACTTCCTACCAGTGAAGACGACTTTCGGATTTACTCAGTATGCCCAGATCTACATCGACGAGATAGTACGACTGCATGGAGTCCCGACATGTATCGTGTCCGACAGAGGCACCCAGTTTACCAGCCGATTATGGCAGAGGCTTCAGGAGGCTTTGGGTACTCGCTTGAGTTTCAGTACAGCATTTCATTCGCACACCGACGGACAGTCAGAGCGGACGATTCAGACTCTCGAGGACATGCTCAGAGCTTGTGTATTAGATTTTGGAGGTAGCTGGGATCATCACTTACCCTTAGTAGAGTTCTCCTACAATAACAGCTACCAGGAGACCATTCAGATGACACCATTTGAGGCTCTTTATAGGAGGAGATGCAGATCGCCCGCCTGTTGGACAGATCTCAGTGAGAGCAGTATCTTAGGGCCACAGATTGTTGAGGAGACGACCGCGAAGATCCAGTTGATTCGCGATAGGATGAGAGCAGCCCAGAGTAGGCAGAGATCTTATGCGGACCGTCGGCGACGCAGACTTGAGTATTCTGTTGGTGATCATGTTTTCTTGAGGGTCTCCCCTATGAAAGGTGTGATGAGGTTTGGGAAGAAGGGGAAGCTCAGTCCCAGATATGTGGGCCCCTTCGAGATTCTCGAGCGTGTTGGTGCAGTAGCATACCGATTAGCCCTTCCGCCCAGTTTTCCAGATGTGCACCCCGTATTTCACGTTTTGATGCTCCGTAGATATCTTCATGATCCTTCGCATGCGATTCAGCACCCGACGATTCAGCTTGAGCGCGACCTTTCCTATGCAGAGCAGCCGGTGATGATCTTGGATCGACAAGTGAAGAAATTGAGATCGAAGGACACCCCATCAGTTAAGGTACTTTGGCGTGGTCAGAACCGTGAGGAGGTCACTTGGGAGACCGAAAGCGAGATGATGAAGACGTATCCCCATCTTTTCAAAGGTACGTGTAGTTAGATTTTGAAATTCGGGGACGAATTTCTTTAAGGGGGAGAGATTGTAACACCTTAGGATGTGTTTAGTGACTTTTATATTTAAATAAAAGGTTTTTAATAAAAAGTTTACCAAATTGGGTTTTAAATATTTTTCCTAATTTAATAGATATCTTTCTAAAATTTTCCTAGGCTTGCACACACATGTGCATGTAAACTAGGGTTTTTAAATGAGTTATTACCATGATTAGTAACCGTGGTGGGTTAATCATGGGGATTAAGTCTTTTGGGTTTTAATTAAGTTTAAATTAGTTAATTAATAGTTGCTTTAATTTGAATTCCTTTGGGGGTTGACTTGGTGAGAGAGAGAGAGAGTGCATCATGGCTTAAGCCATGCTTGCAATTAATGAGAGAGAGAGGAGGGGTTGACATTGGGGTGATGATTTCCTCTCATTTGTTTTGTTCCTTCTCTTAACCCCACTCTCTCTCACACACACACACCCTTACCTCTCAGCAGCTGCAGCAGCAAGCATCCACAGCAGCAGCTCCTTGCACTCACAGCAGCAGCAGCAGCAGCCGCCTTCACAGCAGCAGCAGCAAGCATCTCAGCAACAGCAATAGCACTAGTAGCAGCAGCTAGCAGCAGCAACTGCTCCAGCTCCAGCTGCAGCCCCTTCCCTTCACTCCTTCCTCCAGCTCCCTAGGGTCGAGTGTGGGGTATATTTCCTAAACTTACTCCCTAGTTTACTTGTTTAGTATAGTTTTGCTTCGGTTGGTGTTTATTGGTGCGATTTAGTGCGATATGTGGTGATTAGTGGGAACCTTGAGCAAGTGATGTGTGAATTGGTTTCAGTAGGTTGATAGAGTGTTGTTAAGGCCATTTTAACCCAGCTTAGCCCCCAATTGCACTAAAATACCACCAGATCTCTTTTTAAGCAAATTTGTCGTTTTTAAGCAAAATTTGAGTTTCTGAAAACTGCTATCGACCCGATGAGTTCAGATTAATTTTGAGGAGACTGCAGTGTAGTGGCTAGGTAATGATACCCCAAGTAGAACCCGACCCCATTTCTTCATGTTTAGGCCGCCGAAATATTCTATCTGGCCGCAATTTGCGGCCAGATGGGTAGGGTTTAGGTTGGGGTTTGGTCCTTTGGGTGTCTTCTTCTGTGTGTAGTTTTATGATATATATTTTTGTAAAATAAGTTCTGTATAAAAATCTGGAACTATATACCTATTTCTCGTATTTTTAACCTCCGCGACACGCGTGATACGCGTGTGGGTTTGGGGTTTCTGCGTATCGCGACGTGTCAGGGTAGTTTCAGGCGCGTGATCTCACGTTTTAGCGTATCGCGCATACGCGCGATTGGTTTACGACACGGGTTTCTAGTTTGACCGTAATGTCACATTTTGTGGATTTTAGCTTATGTGTGATATATGTTATATGATTCTAGGTTCGCAGGCGGGTGAGACGGACGCTGCGAAGAAGGGCAAGCAAGTCGTCGGCTACACTTAGCGCGAGACTTCGGTGAGTAGATTTAACATCTACGGGGATATCGCCCGCATGGCGTTATGCGTCAGGGCTGATAGGACCTTATTATTATATGTTGCATTTACCTCATGGACTGTCATTGCATATTGCATTCCCTGCTGTATGTATGCTTAGAATTGATAGAATACCGCACTATTACTAACGGTTCATGTTGCACGAGCACTAATCTGCATGCTACACACACCGTTAGTAATTGCCATGACACACTCACTGTAGAATTGCCATGATTATATTGCTGTAGTTCATTTCATATATGATTCGATGACTTTCATGGAAATTGGGAGCCGCGGGATATCTTTAAAAACGGAAACTAATTTTAAAAGCGGTTTTCCCTTATACCTATATCATGGATTGATGTACGCAGCACATCGCATTAGATTTACTTCTTGGTGTTGGATTTTCATGTGATTTCTGGTTTTAAGGACCGTGGGATTTTTAAGAAAAGATGCACTATTTGAAAACCCGGTTCCTCATGATATGATATTTTGGTGCGTCCACCACGCGTTTTCTCGGTGTTGAGACGTGTGCTTGAAACCCGATTCGAGGAGATGGATGATCCGTTTGCGGGTTCGTGGTGGACCCGGTATGGTTTCCCGGGGCGAGAAATGTTTTTCGTGGAGTAGACGATAAGCCTGGTAGGATGGCGAGTACCTACCGGTGATTGGTTGGACCTGGCGGTTATCCGGAGGATACTGACCAGAGTCGAGAGATGGATGCGGGATGATCCGTACTGCCGGGGCCGAGGGCCGATACCGCAGACGGAGCCCGTGGGCCGATCCGGACTGACGGAGCCCGATATATGAGGATTTGCGTATCGCTGCTGGACACGAGTATTTTATGATATTTTGGGTGCCGATGTTGGGCACTCGTGATTTCTCCGAGATTTACAGGATTTGAGGGCCGATGGGAGTGCCGGCGCCCGAGTTATTTGGGATTTGGGTGCAGTTGTGGGCACTGATTGTTTTCCACGTTGATATTCCGTGTAGATGTTGTTTATCCCATGCTCAGCATTGATTACCATATGTCTCATCCTGTAGTTATTTTACCTGACAGAGCATCTGCATGATTATTGCACATACTGCTTATCACGCATTGATATCATCTGCTGGCATTTTTTAGAGTAGCGCAGTACGTGCATGCTCGCGATTACGTTTATATGTTATCTCTATTCACGAGTTGGCAACTCACCCCTGTTGTGCCACAGTATTTGCAGGTTGCCCTCAGTATAGTCGCGGCAGGCTGTCTTTTGCATCTTTTGGCTACAGATACCACTACAGTTGCGGCGAGAGCTGTTTTGCATTTAGGTGGGTTGTGGTATCTGATTACTTTTATTGTATCCCTCTTTGTATCTAGTACTCTCCATCTACCATTTATGTGCTGGACTTAGATATTGTGTGGGGACGATGATGTATATTTTGTATTCTGGTGTCGAGCTCGTAGGAGCCGACCGTTTTTATATGCAGTTTATATTCTGTGATGTCTACTTATTGCTTATTCTTCGCTACGGCGTCGTATATTACTCTTGTGATGTTGGTTTCCGCCGTTGGGCGTGATTGCTCCCGTTTGGGGATGTTCCATTTCATTATATTTCATTTTTCACTCATATCCTGTTTTATACCCGGTCTCGGGGCTACTTTTACAAAGGAAATGCTGCCAAAATTATTTAAATGATTAAGTAACTTTAAAGGAACTTATTGAATTATTTAAGGGTTTCTAAATGCTTTAACTAAATGTTTTCAACACTCACTATTTATTTTAATGGTTTTGATTTCTGGGTTCGGCTTACTTAGTCGCGTTACACCTGTAGACGTAGCGTGGTTAAGTGCCGGTCACGAATCGAAATACTCGGGTCGTGACAGGGAGAGCGCGAGAGGAGAGAGAGAGGAGGAGAAAGAAAATTGTAATGTAACGGAAGAGAGAGAAAGAGAGAAGAGAGAGAGAAGAGAGGGTTTGTGCTGAAGGAAAGAGAGAGAGAAGAAGTGTGGGCCCCCGGGTGAAAGAATAAGGAATTGTGATTGGGTGAGGGAAAATTGTTATGAGAAAGTTGTAAAAGATTTGAGTGTTTAGAATAGGTTAGGAAAAAGTTTAATAAAGATTTTCATGAAATGTAAAAGATATTCTGTGGTTAAAATATATATAATCGACGGTTAAAAAAAATAGAAAATGGGATTTGGCGCAAATGTAAAACATTTCCAAATTGAACCCGGGTCGGTTCCAAAAATTTGAAATTGAAATAAGAAAATTTTAGACGGATCCAAAATTTAAAATGAAGTATTTTACAATCAAAAAGCATACCCCAAAACGGACACACGTACGTGCGCATAGCCGTCCAAACTCGCCCGTTTCACTGAACGGGACGAGAACACGATGCACGGACGCTACAACAGGGTTAGGGGTGTCAAGCATGTCATGACGAATATTTTTAGTTTTATTTTAGATGCCTTAAATTGTTATATGCAGAAATGAATTGTCGGGTAAAATTTATAACTAGCAACAGTCAAGTAGGATCAATGAAATAAATACCATACGCCAACAGAAACTAGTTGCATTGGGCTCGGTTGTTACAAAAATCTTGAACTAAAAGTCTATGTTGAGTGGTTACACTCTCACTTGGCACTACCTAACAGTCGATACAACAAGCTCTATCTATTCTTCTCGTCAGAAAAAAAATCTATTTGACTAGCACTTGATCCGTTCCTAAAATTGATAAGATGGGACTTTCTTTTCCTAAACCAGGGGTTTGCTAAGATCAAGTCATAAGATAAGGCAAAATCTAGAATCGAGCCACCTACTTCATTCTTTTGTCCAAAACCAAAAACTCCATGGATAGTATCAAACCCACTACGACTAGTACCTACATGTCCATTGAGATCACCACCAATAAATAACTTCTCTCCACTAGGTATACTTTGCACCATTTCGTCTAAATCCTTCCAGAATAGACGCTTATTAGCGTCATTAAGACCTATTTGTGGTGCATAAGCACTAATAACATTAAGAATCCCTCCACCTAGAATATGCTTAACCAGTAAAATTCTATCACCTTTTCTTCTAATCTCAACTACGTCCTCAAGCAACCGTCTATCTATGATTATGCCTACCCCATTACGATTTGTATCTCTACCCGTATACTAAAGCTTATAACTCCAAGGCTCTATGACTCTACTCTTTTCACCTACCCACTTAGTTTCTTACAAACACATAATACCAACTCTTTTCCTAATTATCACCTCCACTAATTCTAGTAGTCTATCCGTAAGGGAACCTATGTTCCAGAAAACTAGATGGATCCTATGAAACCCTTGCTTATTTGTCAGTACACCCGGGGTCCGATGTAGCGCACCATTTCTTGACGACGACCTAGAAGCCCTTGCATACTTAACACTACACCCGGGATCCGATGTAGCGCGTCGCTGAGTAGGGAACGCCCTAACGATATTCTTATTATCGTTTATGTCATAGAACGTGACAAAGTTTTATGTTGGCTGTCACAAGTCTACCACAACCCTCACCCTTTCTCATCCGGACTTGGGACCGGCAACGGTGGATTTTATATACACCTTTGGCAAATATTAAAATGCCACTAATGTGTTTTTGCTCTTCACAACTACCTTCTTCTTGAGCTTCTGGTTAAATGAATGACACTTTAGGAATTAGCATCTATCAGACAAATGTTACCAAGTGTTTGCACATATCCAGGTTAAGATTAATGATATACCTTTACATTCCATTTGTCCCCAGTCACATTATAAACGACAAAGTGATCTAATCCTTACATAAATCAGTTTAATCTAAGTAGCGAGATAAATTTCTTATGATACACTTTCACTGTTGCATATTTGGAGAATTCAGCAGCAATAGTTACATGTGCGTCAATACTCTCTCATCTTCATTTACATCACCTTATAATATTTTAATCAAGTGTGCTATTAGGAGTATTTGAATTCATTATCGGTTCATTTCAACCTCTTTAATCATTATTTTTACTGTTCTTCGACAGTTTGTTTTATAATATCAACACTAGTTCAGTTGAAGATTTTACTGGAAGAGGTCAGAATATTTCATTGGTAAATCAGTCTTGATAGTACTTGGTATAAAGTTTATGCTGCTTTTATTTTCGTGGTCATGCTCCAATTTTATGCAGGAGTTCAAGACATGAGGAATTGGTATGTTGCAACTCCTTTACCTCCAAAGTCTACTTTCTTGGATGACCCCCTTCGTGTTCTCAGAGCCATACGGTTTGGTACATAACAATTTCCATACCGTTTTTCTTTTATGATGGAATGATGAATTGAAGATGACAACCTTCATGCTCTTTATTTAATTTTGGCATCATTCCATTAATCTGATTGTTATATTAGTCTTTACTTGGTGCTCATTGGATCCTGGAATAAATGGTTGAGTTGAAATTATCGTCTAATTTTTGTACTAGTTTTCACTCAAAATAGTCCAACACGGTCACTGATTCAATTATGTTCTATTTTCTGCTCTAGTAACTGTACTAGACCAGTACCGTACCCTAATTTACTGATTCCCCATGCCAGTCCTGGACTGTAGCCTTACTGATTTCCCATTACTAGATTACAGCAACTTATCATTTAGAACAAATGGATTCTCAAAAAAAAAAAAATTTTGAAGTTTCCACTTTCTTGTAATGCCCTATTGTTGTGACTTGTGAGTCAGTCTTACATGAATCAAAATGCATCGCCCACTCCCACAATTTCATTTAGCTTGAATTTGCATAATTTATCAGTATAACATATATGAGTAATCTGATCCCAATTGAGCATGTGGAAGCTCAAATATATGGAAAAAGAACCTGGCTTGACATGGACAATGCATTGTGTTGAAATATGTTAAATGTCAGTAGTCTTTCTCCAATGTAGTGATTATCTTTTCTTTTTTTCATTGGCTGCCTTAGGTGCTAAGTTTGCTTTTGTGCTGGATGAAGAACTTAAAAAATTTCTTTGAGTTTCATTACCTATTGTATGATTTATTGTCTACTCTTAATGCACATATTGCAAGCGTCATTTTTGTTCGTCGTTCCTTTCATTCTTGTTGGTGGTTGCTTACTAAATTTGTGTGTGTATAGGTAGGTATCCGCTGTTGTATACCTTGGTGGTTTTTTTTTTCTTTTATTGATTCTCTTCCTATGTTAATTCTTTGTTGTATTCACTCTGCCCGAGAATCCACAGCCTGACGTTATTGAAGGATGCGATAGGTTTGATTTTTGTGATCAAATTTATCTTCTTTTTCTCATAATCACTACATTTCGAAGCTATTGAAAGCTCATGTAAGTGCAATTGATCTATCATATGCATTATCTGAGCAGGTTGTCCATTATTTTTGTGCTGATCTCTAAATTGCAATGGAAATACTTAGGGCTATGAGTTTAAATTGTCAATTAAATTTATCATGGGTAGATCAACCTGAACAACTCATAATTATGTCTTTGAAGATGCCATGCATTGAATCGAAAGATTATTTTCTTTGAAAACTCTGTGCATTGATCAACTTAAACTTAATCCTCTGATTTCTTTCACATATCAGCCTAGAGAGTTTCACTGAGTCATTCTTGTTGGAGTTCAAGGCATTTTAAATCCGTCTTTGTATATATAGAAAGAAAGTCAGCTGAATCAACTGCAGGTCCAATATTGGCTAATACTTATTATTCATTATTTCAGGGAGATTAAAAGTTTAGGCATTCTAATGTGATTGTATTAGCTACTTTTATTTTGATGCTCTCATATATATAATTTGTTAAATACCACTGCTATTCCATAACTATTTCTCCTTTAAATGTTCTATCAAATTTAAGTAGAGGATTTTGCTTGCTACCATATCTTTACTTTTCCCTCCTTGTTTCCGCCACTTATTATCTTTTCTATCTCCTGGGATATGAGTTCTCAAAGCATAATTCTTGCAGGCTTTGTGTTTCTTTCGTGGATGCTTCATGGAATTTACTGCAATTGACTGGTCCATCAAAATTGAGAGTGAGTTTGTTTTCTTACTATATATTTGATTCCTTAAATGAATCTGTAATCTAGATGAAGTTTTGTTAATAACAGACCTTAAATAATACCATCTTATAAAAATAAATATGTTATGCAGTGTACATATATGTGCAACGTTACATATATTTTTCTTACTCAAACTGTTGTGAGACGCTTAAGATTGTCTTTTGTAATCATTCTACAGGATTCTTGTTGTTTCCTTATGGTATTCGGTGCAACAAATATCTCTTTCCTTGCGGTATAATCTGAGTAAGCGTAGGACTTGTCACTCTGCTGACAGAAATATGAAAGTAACTGGACTATTGAATTATTAAAGGAGCTACAAACTATTCTGTACACAAGCAATTAACTTTATGTTTGTACTATTTTCATCTTAATATTATTCCCTGCATCTTTGCATAAGCAGTTAGCATATATATGCCGCTCTCAGCTTCTTTTGGAAAAATATTAAACAATGATGCAATTGCACTTGAACAACAACGAGAACAACAAGCCTATATTGGGTCGGCTGTATTAATCCTTCACTTTTAATGACCGTCTCCTCGGTTAAATTAACAATTAATATATCGTTCTTAATTGCCTCTATCCAAGTTCCCTGAGGTCTACCATGCCCCTAGTTGCATCATGAACCGCAATTGCACTTTTTTGAATTAAATAAACTGATGAATGGTCAAATGTTTCTTCCCCCCCCCCCCCCCCTCTCATTCCTTTTAACATCATGTTTTTGCGAAATATGTCATTCTTTTTTGTGGAGCAGTAGATGTAGTCAGCTTCAACTCTGCAACACGAGAGGCTATCATTGCGTTTTGAATCACCATATTGGAAGGTTGCATAATGCATTGCTGAACCTTCATGCTTCATGAAATAAACATCTGCCTGTTAAGATGCAAACTGATTTTCTTTTTTAAGGGAGATAATTAACCCACACAAAAAAAAACGCAAAATAATTTAGTTGTTTGAGGAATGTGGGGGTCAGCTAACCAAGGAGAGAAAATTCTCCTAGATTTGTCAAAACTCAACAAGCTATCAATTTTTTTAATTGATAGCTCCATTCGTCTTTATCAACATGTTGCAACGAATACTCACAAAAAAATCATGTGATTTAATCACTTCTTGCAGTTGCATCGGATGGTCACATACCAATAATAGAACATGCTCCACATCCAAATAAACGGTCACATAGTATCGAAATCACATAAAAACTGGTGTACATATACATTAGGCTATGAAGATGAAGATCAACGATGCTGATCGTCAAAAAAATTGGGTAGAGTTGACTTTTTGGCCAACCTAGGAGACAAACTCCCTCCTATGTCAGTTGACCCTCTTTTCTCTAATTGTTATGTGGTATTTTAGACCAATTTATTTAGATGCAAGCACAGAAAAAGGAAATGCGTTTCCCTGGATATATGTCACATTTTTCTATAAGCAGTTATAAATGTCGGGGTTTCTGACATCATAAGCAACATGGTTGTTTTTCTCTTTGTAACTTCTCTGCCCACTGGTAATTTTTTGCTGTCATTTATATTCAGGATGAGCAGCAGAGGCTATATTTTTATGCTTCGCTGTTTCTTCCATTGAGAAATATGGTGTATACTGATAGAAGGTCTAAGAAGGTGATAATTTATCTTTTATCTAACAATAGTTTTCTCCTGTCGATTAAGTTGATTTATATTTCATATACCGTATGTTTTATTAAAATTGAGATCTTTTACTAGGAAGATTATTATTATTTGAATGCATAGTATTCTTGTGAAGAATCAGCATAGTTCAATTTCAATCCATAAAATTTCACAATCAAACAAGTACGCTATATAAAAACAAGTTTGTCCAAAAGAAACATCTCAGCATAGGCAGTTTGCATGTGTATACTATGTGAACATGTTGCCGAGGCAAATAACATTTTAGTGGTAGTTCCTTGTCTAACACCTCAGTAATATGCATCTTCAATGCTAAAGTCAATTTCCTGGCATTCCTCAGTCCGCTGCTTTTGGTGTTTGAGTTTGGAAATTTGAGACAATAGACATATAGCATGAGGCCTATCATGTAAGTTGGACCCATGGGATCCGACTAACAGTCTTTTTATCGGTTACTTTGAAACATTAGCCTAATGAATATAGTTATGCGATGAGTTTAATGCTCGAAATCTAAGATGATTCTAGCCTATTGATTATGAGGACCAGCCAAGAGCTCATTTTTTCCCCTTTATCCAGTCATATTTATATTTAGATTCAATGATGATATTGAGTTGGCTTACAACCTAGGGTTTTCCACTAAAAGTTAAAAAGTACTCAGTATATATGTAGACTAAATAAACCAAGCAACCCTTGATTCTAGCCATTGTTTTGCGATTAAGTAGTGAATTCTCCTTTATCTGGTTATGCCTACTGTAAATTGTATGCCTTGTTCACTGGAGTTCAGGGCTCTTGTCAAACTGCTGAAAGAGCTGATAAAACTAAGGGTACCTAATTGATTCATGCGATAAAAGATGACAATTTAACTGTTAATTAGCAAAGGAGAGGAGGCATCAAGCTAAATGGACCAAATGGCCGTTTCATGTTTGCCAAAAGTAACATCCTCGTCTCCTCTCTCCCTTTCTCTGTAAAGCACGAACGATTTTGGCATAACATTCATTATATGTGATGAACTTGTCGTCCTGAAGGAATTAGTTTGGACCATCCTGCAATGTTGCATCAATTCATTTGTCTGCTTGAGGTTTTGTTTCCAATTTTTCTAGAATAGTTCTTCTTTATCAGAATTTGTGATATCGAATCCGAGAATATCTTGGCATTGTCTGTTTATCGAGCTATTACTAGTAGTTATTACATAGTTATTCTAGCGACTTTCCTTAAAAATAAATACACTATTTTTATTTTTACTTTTTTGCTTATATGATATATGATTTTAGAATTGTGTGGTTAAAACCAATTTTACAGTAGTAGATATTGTGTGGTTAAAACCAATTTTATATAATTCAGATATCATGGTTTTAGAATGAAGGCATGTGATTTAAAAAATAAAAAAATTGTCATTTGATTGATTACTTGTGTTATTTAGTATAAAACTACTTTTTATATGTCTGTTGGATTAACATCGACTTTTTAGCCCTTCGAAAAAACATAAGTTTTTAGAAGAAATTCATGGAACGCCTAGATTCTCTCTTGCAACTTTTCCTAACTACAAAATAGAATTTAAGTTGTTTTTCAATTATTATTATTTTTTGAGAAAAAAGGATAGGGTCAATATAACCCTAACCAAATAAAACATTTCATTAAAAATATGAATGAGGAAGGTTACAAAAACAAGTAAACAAGGAAAAAAACAAATTTGAGAAAGCAACCTCTCTATAGACAACAAAAAATAAACTAAAAAGCGATTTAAACCATTTCTCCACAAAATTCTTCAAAAAAAATTGGTAGATCATGTAGATGTAAACATCCTCCTCTTCAAATCGCTCGTCCAAAAGTCCAGCAGAATATTAACTTTATGAAGTACAATTAAAAAAGAACATTTTTTATCATGGAAGATTCTGGAATTTCTTTCGTCCTTTTCCAATTATTTTTAACGCAACTGAAAAAGGTGTCTTTCGTTTGCAAGAATAAATCAGGAGAAGAATTAATTATTAGGAGCAAACATGTGCAAGAATCTTCTTGCATTCCTTCTATTCTATTGATGGCTGTTTCCCCCTGTTTTTTCCTATAGGTATG
This sequence comes from Agapanthus africanus, assembly GCA_030015575.1. Lineage (NCBI taxonomy): Eukaryota > Viridiplantae > Streptophyta > Magnoliopsida > Asparagales > Amaryllidaceae > Agapanthus > Agapanthus africanus. The sequence goes on along the minus strand of JASDDO010000014.1, from coordinate 637,081,512 downwards.
ATACATGTCTTGATTAGTTAAAATATTTAGAATCCAAGTAGAAAGAAGAATGTTGTAGAGAAATTTGGGAAAATAAATTTTGGCTCTTTTGGATTTGAATTTGAATGAAAGTTGTCTTTTTTTATAAAAAAAATTATACAAGGTACGTTTGAATTTAAATATAAACTTTTCTTTCTCCCTTTACTTTTTAATCATAGCTTGATGATGCAGCATAGTAAAAGCTGAGTATGAGATTAAAACAGGAGGATGGTTATGGGCATAGGAATTGGGAATTTGAAATTAGAAGAGCCAATTTTAAATTTTAAATGGAATGATGATGTGGTTAGCTTGAAATGAGAGAATATACTGATTTTTTTTTTCCTTTTTGAAAAGCTTTTTGATGACATGATCCACCGTTTGGAATTTTCATTATATGAGTAGATATGATATTGTTTAAATTTATTGGTTTATGATTTCATTTCCGACTACATCTAACGTCACTCTCGATTACTTCATTGCAGATTCCTGTTACCAGCTACATATTTAGAAGTTCTCTCAAGATATAGTCGAAGAATGCTGAAATGGCTACTTATCTTTTCTCTAAAGTTATTCTAAGCTCAATTGCACTACTTCAATCAACTACCTTGTTTATTTTTGGTCATGAGCCTCCATGCTGCATGTGAGAGATTCATTTCATTGATACCTTTTTTGGAGTCAAATGGGGATTCTGAAATTAAGTTGGAGCTGGACGATAAACACCTAGACATTCCACTGATTTCCAATAAACGCGTATTGGCAGGTTTGACCACTTTATGCCATTTTTCCAGATAATATTTTTAGCCATTATTACATTTTTCTATCCGGGAAAAAAAAAACGCACGCCATTTCTATTTCTAACCTTCCAGTTATAATATTATGTTGCAGAATGCTACTTCTTAATGAACTTTTGTTGCAAACCCTCCTATTTCAAACTTCAAAGTTTTGCAAGTATCTGAATCGCCGATTACTTGTAACATGAGTTTTGTTATTTAAAAATTATATTTACATGAAACCATGATCGGTTGCATATACCCCTTCTAGAATATCTTGCTTGTTCTTTAATTTTCCTAGTTTCTTGCTTCATACATTTTTGCGGACTAAGTTGGCCTGCGGTTAAATACAAATTCCTTAGCGTTTCACTAAAAATCGTAGTTTAGACTACAGGAGCTTATTGGATTTGGCTATAATACCTTGTTTGTCATTTTATTCTACTAGTTTTGTGCTTAATACATTTTTTTTTGAACTGAGTTGACCTGCGGTTAGTTGCAAATTCTACAAATATGTAGTTCAGAATGTAGGAGCTTTATGGGTTTGGCTATATATTAGTGGGCAATTCTAATTCAAGAGAGTGCATCTATAAACAATTTGATCAGTACAAAATTTAAATTATTTTTTGCTTCATTTATGATAACATGAGTTTGATAGGAAGATTGTTAGCTTTAGTACTAGTTAACTGCCCTTCTATTTATGATAACACGAGTTTGGTATTGAAAGTATCCGTTTAACTTTGACAGGACTGCTTCTGCGCCAAATCAAAGATTATTGGCGTGTTGCCTTGTTGATGTCTACTCTATTATATCCATTATCTGATCGTCCTTATGATTCCAATGAACCTTCGATTTGGACAGAAGAAGGGAACTTTTCTTAAGAATTGAGAGTATTATAACTGAATTAGGTATCATTGGCTATATCTTTGAGCTCTACTTTGCACACTAATTCTGATGATTTTCTTTTTAACAATGTGAAAGCACAAGAAACCATCTCACATTTGCCTGCAAGTAAAGCAGGACATCACCTAACATTATATATATAAAAAACTGCATTCTACCTTTAACTTCAACATTTGTTAATTTTCTCGTGTTTCTGCAACCTTTTCCTTTATAAAGCACTGCTTATGAAAGTATTAAGTAAGATGTCAGAAAATTAGGGGTAATATTGGAAGAAAAATCTGAAGCAGCGGTAAGAAGGACGGACCTGTTGTTAAAGAATTAACCTTTGTAATATGCTCAAACTAACTCAGTTTCAAGTTGATTTTAAGAACGTCTCAGTTCCACATGAATTCTTATTCAGCGCTTGAGAATGTGTGGGAAATGAAGCCATTGCTCGACGGGAAAGCAATAATGGGTGTTCTGCAGCTTAAAACAGGAGGGCCACTGGTCACCGAATGGGTAAAGATAGCACAATTCTCAAGCAATTCTTTTTCGTGCAAAAATTGATAGTTCATTTTTGTTCTTGGTGCAATGAAAAAGGTTGGTAAAGTGGCAGCTTGCGTATCCTGAATGCACCGCAGAGGAATGCCTTGCTTGGATGAAACAGTCTCAAGCAAAGCACAAGAAGTTAGGATGTTCTTAAAGCTCTGTTTACAAAAAAACAATTCATCAAAAGCTCGCTTCGGTGCTCAAATTTTGCATTCATCAAATAGTTTTGTATATGGTGTAAAGGAATGTAAAGAACCGATGCCTTGGATTTCATAAACAAATTTGAAGACCAGAGCATGATAGACCTTGAAGGTTTATACAATTGTTTGGTTTCTATTAACAAATTGATAACTTTCAAGTCTTTAGTAGCAATATATTTTAGAGCTATAGATATTTCATTCCTTTCAGCATTCTAGTTTATTAATGTTTTGCATGTGAGGTGCATGTGGATGTATAATAGATATAGTAGAGCAGAAATGAGTATTATGTGATTTAAATGTCGAAGTTTTTTCTTTTCTTTTTCTTTCAATGTTGAAGTTTTAGAATAAAGTTTTGGAGATAATTCTAGAAGTCATAAGAGATGAGTTGGATATTGGTGGCTAGATGTAAAGGGAAAGAGGGATTTGAATTTAAAATTGGGATTAAAAAATGTATATATGATGATGATGACTGTTTTTAAAAAAAAAGACCAATTTGCTTCAAGGATTATATAGATAATGCTGAACCGATGCACATCCATTTTTTTGTAGGAAAAGGTTGTTACATTAAGTAAAATCAAGTGTAGATTAAAAAAAAATTGGACCTATACCTGATCTTAGAAACAAGTTCATAAAACAATAACAAGCACAAAATATCTCTATCTCTACTATCAATACAAAAATACAAAAGAGGGGGGGTTTTCAAATTGATATCCTAATGTGATTATGAATTAGCATGATAAGAAAGATTCTCCTAATTCTATAAGGAAAAAAAAATCTTAATCTAACCGATAAAATCTTCTCAAATTCTCTTCGATCTATAATGATGAACTTTTATTTGCCTATTTTTTTCTTCTTGAAATCGACCTATCTTTTTGGAATCGAACTTGTGACCTCTTACGTTGAAGAAAAAATTGGTACCAACTGAGCTAAGCTTAATTGGTTTCTTTGCCTATTTAGTTCAAAAGAAAAGCACACTCCTTTTTGATAGGATAGTGGTAACCACCAAGTTTCATTAATATTATGAAACATAAATGAAAATACAACCATATTACACACCATCTTTAGTATGCTGACAAAATACATTACAAAATGTTCCCATGCCTAAAGGCATCTGGACCCACTGTGTAAATGCATCACCAGTCATATAACAAAATAGCACATCAGCAACAATGAAGTTGCTGCCAAAATCCACCAAAAAGGACTGTGTGTGACAGTGTGCCCGTCTCTAGATTGCCGCCTCGCCACCATTATCACCTCCGCCGTCCCCTTGCTCATCAATGGAGTAAAGAGGGCCGTAGGTACCATCTTTTCCTTTGCCTTCCTTGCAGCACCTGCTCAAAGATAAAGCAAATTGATGAGGCTTATAAACGAGTATTTTCCCGATCACGACACGTGGCGGATGACGTGTCATCCGCTAAGTCTGCTAGACTCCTAAAGGCTACGGAGCTGGAACAAGTATGATGCATCGGAGACATTCTTCGGCACCTCGCCTCCGAGGTTGTATCCGACCTTTCGAAGACATCTATGGAGTATCTTCCCAATTTCGTCTAAACGACCATCCGACGGCTCTCCTCCGAGCAATCCTACAGCCGAGCTTCTTCGGCCACCGAGCTATCCACCGAGCTAAGTTTTCTCGGGTTCCCTGTTCAACCGAGAGCACGGAGCCCAAGCGTCCCCGTAACAGCTCCGTGTATCTCGTCACGACGAGATCTCCGCCGCTCCACGACCCGCATCTCACGCTAGCGTATCTCGCCATTAATAAGCGCATCCCTCCATTAATGGGCACGTCCCGCCATCAACACGAACTTGATGCAGAGACGTAACGGGCGACGAGAATCTTGCGCTGGTCCACTTCATGCAACCACTATATAAACCCCCTACATCAGACGATCCAGGTAAATTAAATCGATTCCAATACGCCGCTACGCTGCCCCTATATCTCGGTACTTACTTGATCGTCGGAGGGTCCTACGGTGGTTCCTTACCCTGGGACTTCTTTTGCAGGTAGCCCGGCGTCAGCGGCATCCAACAACCCATTGAGATCCACACATTCAATTCTCACTCCCAATCACAACCGTTCAGAATCGCTTGCAACAAGATTGACGGAGGACAATATCTGAGGGAGATTTCGACCTCCATCAGTTGGTGCCGTCTATGGGAAAGACTCTTCTCCACTTAAAAAGTTTGATCTTCCACCTCCGATTCGATGACAGACGACAACTGCGACGATCCCAGCATGAGCCGCCATCCTCCACAGCGGGGGCGTAAACGGTCCTACTTTCCCCCAACGTCATCAACGCCTTATCCGCTCGAATTGACAGGCTCATGGCGATGGTGGACGCACTCGCCCGTGTCCAAGCGGCCGGCTATACTCGCCAGACCGCAGCATCCCTTCCCCGAGACGACAACGTTCGCAGGGAAATAGAAGGACACACTCAGGCTCTTAACTTCACTCGCGCTCATTTTGATGTGACCAAACACCGATGTGCCGGTTCTGACAGTCATAGCCCATGTCCGAGAAATGATTCCATGACCCGTTGGGTGCCGGATAGTTCGACACCCCAATCACATGGGGGACTGGGCTATCACTTCAACGCGCACCGCGCTTTCTCGCCTTTCGAGGAAGTGTCAGTCTAACCGCCTGATTTCAGGCTAAACCCGCGGCGGCGGCGCCGTCAAAGTCACGCGTATGACGAATACCGGGGCTATCCACAAAGGGTCCGCTCCGGAGATTTAAGGAACATGATAGAGCAGAAATGAAGCCGCTCCGTCGCGCAAGCCTGGAGCAGAGGGAGCGGGTGCTCCGACTGTTAAGATTCTTCAGGGTACCAACAATGAATAGAGGCCCTCGAAAGGAAAATTGAAGACATACGACAGGATGATCGTACGATTGGCGAAGGCACGAAGTACTCCGCTGACTCACTCATAAGACCCTTTACTGAACAGCTACTAGCTGAGCGTGTCTCATCCAGAAACAAACTGTTCAAGGTGATCCTCTTCGATGGGAAGTCCGACCCGAAGGACCACTTGGACGCATTTACGGCAGGCATGAGTTTCTAAGACAACTCAGATGCGGCTCAATGCCGAGCCTTCCCCACCATCCTCATCCGGGCTGGCCGAGATTGGTTCCAGGGCTTGCGCCATGCTCAATATCGACCTTTGACGAGCTGGCTGTAAGTCCATGCTACCTCTCCCGGTACTTTCGGGCATGCGGAATTTGGTGAAAAACAATTTTCTTAGAGGTGGTACCATGGACTCAAAACCGGATCTTTGTTAAATATCTAACTAACAACCTAACTACGAGTTGCTAACTACTCGGTTTGGGGGTTATACCTTTCTTTTTCTCGAACTCCTTCGTCTTCAAGCTTCGATGGTCGTCCGAATCGGCTTCTCCCCGTCGTCTCCTTGCGCCGAAGATAGATCCACCTGAAAGCTTCAACCTTTGGCTCCTTCTTCGAACTTTGAAGAAACTAGTTCACTCGGTTTGCCAAACCTTGTGAACTAGATTGAGTAGAGAAGAGTTTGTATGGGATTTTATCTATGGTTCTTAGTTCTCAACTCATGAGACAAGTGAACCATAGAGTCAAGAGAGGGAGAGCAAGAGGAGGAGATGAGAGCTCAAGAACAAGAGAGAGAATGAGCATGAAAGAATGAGAGAAGACTTTTCTCATTTGGCTCTCATAATCCAAAACAATCATAACACCTCATATCAATCAAGTATTATGTGATGGTTTAAGCAACCATAGCTATATCATTTCATGCACTTATTTTGCACAAAAGAGCAAGCAAGCAAAAGTCTTTGCCATGAAATGATAGCTATAGTTATCATGATGGTCAACTAGTCAAGCCTAGTCAACCGGTCAACAAAGTCAACAAAAGTCAACAAGTCAACAAAGTCAATCCCTCAACAACCATGTCACCATAATACTTAATTAATATAATTGTTAATCACATATCATATTCTCATTAGGGTTGAGCAAAAAGTCAATAGTCAACTGTCAACGGTCAACAACCCTAATGAGAATCCTCCGCCTCTGTCTCTCCGTCAACTGTGCATACACACCCGCATCCGCGTTCTGAGGAACACGAATACAAACTGGAAAAATCCAATCCCAATACATACACTAGGATCTGGCTTAAACCAAAGCCCGCTAGTGTCAACTGTCCGGACACTGTACGTGCACAAGTGCACAGATGTGACCGAACCCTGTCGCAAAACCATGCGACCTGCCGCAAAACCATGCGACCTCTACTCTTTTGCCTAAAGGCGAATAGCTTTCTGTGTGGGACTCTAAAGACTCGACACTACGCTGGCAGTGGGTTTAACCACAGACCACAAGCGGCACTAGCTGTGCGTAACGGTCCCCAGGTAGATGCCGACAAGAAGACTGACGAGGTGAAACCCATCTGAACTCCTACTGAGCCTGAATGTGACATTCTCCGTACAGTCCGGTCTGTTCGTCTGATACATCGCATGGCGGGCCTAGGGGGCGGTAAACGTCAGTCCCCCAATAGCGGTACAAGTCGTGTCGGAGTGAAGCCCAAAACACCCTGAGATAACACTGGAAGCCTACCAGTATATCTCGTTTGCCCTGGTCAGGGACTACTCGTGTAATGGCTCTCCTAGACACAGCGCGATGTCAACCCCCAATACCGGGAGAGACGAATCCTGTCTAACCGTCACTGCCTCCAAGTGCTTCGGGACTGCACCCAACTACCACCTGTTTGCACGACTCCTTTGAGCCGTGGTAGGATAGTAATCAAAGTACAGTGGGAACACACTCGAGGCGAAGTGACAGTGTCAAGTCAGCGGACTAAGCTGTACTCATGTCACCTGGGAACTGATAACTGACGATAGGCATAATACCAACTAGTCAGTTCCCGACGAGTCCTGTCCAGTGTACTCGTAACCCAACGAGCACCCGCATACTATCTCAAGTACGACGTACCGACGGCTGTGGGACAGACCGTCTCCCATACTGGGATGAGAAGCGCATGCGCTAGTCTACTCCGGAGTATCGATGCCCTGTCTCGATAGTCCTGCGACCAGGGACCTGCAGAAGGATGTGCTTATAGATTACCCAGCCCCACTAGTGTGACTGCCATCACAACGCTGGTAATCAAGCAAAGATCCTAAGGGCTCCACTAATGTGTATAGGCGATATACTAAAATAAACACATGTACACATTGAAGTAGAAACAAACCAAGTAGCATACTATTATTTTGAGCAAGATTGTATATACAAGGTGAATATCCCAAGCTTCCATTAAGTAATATACAAACTAGTATGATACAGTAATGGCCTCTAGGGCATATACACTAACAATCTCCCACTTGCACTAAGGCCATGTACTGGCGTATCGTAGACCTATCATCTCGATCAGCCGCTCGAACTGAGTCTGGGGCAAGGCCTTGGTGAATGGATCTGCAGTGTTATCTTCTGAAGCGACTCTCCGAATCTCGATCTCCTGGCGATCAACGATCTCCCTGATCAGGTGATACCGCCTCAAGATGTGTCTGGATCTCTGATGGGACCTGGGTTCCTTCGCTAAAGCTATAGCCCCGTTGTTGTCGCAATACAGAGGTATTGGATCAACAATGGACGGAACCACCTGAAGTTCTTTCAAGAACTTTCTCATCCAGACAGCTTCTTTTGCGGCATCAGATGCAGCGATGTATTCCGCTTCCATCGTCGAGTCTGCAACAGTTTCCTGTTTGGAACTCTTCCAACACACCGCCCCTCCATTGAGGGTAAAGACATAACCCGACATGGACTTGGAATCATCCTTGTCACTCTGGAAGCTGGGGTCAGCAAAGGCCTCGATCTGGAGGTCTTTTCCGCCATACACCAAGAACATCTCCTTAGTCCTTCTCAGGTACTTGAGAATGTTCTTTACCGCTATCCAGTGTTTCTCCCTAGGGTTTGACTGATACCGGCTTACTACACTCAATGCATAAGCTACATCCGGTCTGGTACACAACATCGCATACATTATAGAGCCTACCGCAGAAGCGTAGGGTATAATAGACATGCGATCCCTCTCCAAATCATTCTTGGGAGACATCTCTTTAGAGAGGGTGATCCCGTGACAAGTCGGTAGATTACCGCGCTTGGAATCTTCCATACTGAATCTCTTCAGTATGGCGTCGATGTACCTGGACTGCGAAAGTCCTAATATTCTCTTGGATCTATCACGGTAGATCCGGATACCCAGAATGTATGAGGCATCACCCAGGTCTTTCATGGAGAACCTGTGTGACAAGAACCCCTTGACAGATTGTAGCATAGGAATGTCATTTCCTATTAAGAGAATGTCATCCACGTATAAAACGAGGAATACTACAGTTCTCGCTACAAATCTACTATAGATGCATGGTTCATCTGGATTTTTGATAAAGCCAAATTCCTTGACCGTCTCATCAAAACAGATGTTCCAACTCCGCGATGCCTGCTTTAGTCCGTAAATGGACTTAAGCAACTTGCACACCTTTCCGCTGCTCCCACTCTGAATGAAATCCTCTGGCTGGTCCATATAGACACACTCCTCTAAATTTCCATTTAGAAAAGCTGTCTTTACGTCCATTTGCCAGATCTCATAATCGTGGAAGGCAGCAATGGCAAGAAGGATCCGTATGGATTTCAGCATAGCCACTGGAGAAAAGGTTTCGTCATAGTCCAAACCAGGTCTTTGACGGAAGCCCTTTGCAACAAGTCTAGCTTTATAGGTCTCAACCTGTCCATCTACACCAATCTTCCTTTTGAAGATCCACTTGCATCCTACGGGTTTTACCCCGTCTGGAGCAATGTCCAACGTCCATACTTTGTTGGTGTACATGGACTCCATTTCGGTCCGCATTGCATCCAGCCATTTTACTGAGTCAACGCTCTGAACGGCCTGCTGGAAGCTAGTAGGCTCATCATAATCTATGATGCAATCCTCTCTATCCCCGTCTATGAGAAAACCGTAGTATCTCTCGGGCGGATGAGACTGCCTACTACTCCTGCGGAGCGGCGTAGGAATGTCCTATTCTTTTGAACCCTCTGGTTCCACTAAGCTTTCAGTAATAGTCTGTGGTTCTGGAATTTCTTCCAGTTCTACTGCGCTCCCACTTATTTCCTTTTCTAAGAACTGGTGTTCTAGAAAGTGGGCATGACGAGAAACAAGAACTTTTTGTTCCTCTTCGCAGTAGAAGAAATATCCCTTGGAATTCTTTGGATATCCCACAAACTTGCACTGTACTGAGCGTGCCTCGAGCTTGTCCGCATGCTGCTTTTTAACAAAAGCTGGACTTCCCCATGTCTTAATGTGCTTAAGATAGGGTCTCTTCCCACACCACATTTCATATGGTGTAGTAGGCACAGTCTTAGTCGGAACTCGGTTCAGAAGGTATGCAGCTGATTCTAGCGCATACCCCCAGAATGATCGCGGTAACTCAGCGTTACTCATCATGGACCGTACCATATCCAATAGGGTTCGGTTCCGTCTCTCCGATAACCGTTATGTTGCGGAGTGTATGGAGGGGTAAGATGAGAGAGAATTCCGTTCTCTTTTAAATAGTCCAGGAACTCGGCACTCAAGTATTCTCCACCTCGATCCGATCTTAGAATCTTAATACTTTTGCCGGTTTGTTTTTCTACTTCATTCTTATATTCCTGGAATTTTCTAAAGGCTTCGGACTTATGTTTCATTAAGAAGACATAACCGTATCTTGAGAAGTCATCCGTAAAAGTAATGAAGTAAGAATAACCGCTTCGCGCATGTGTAGACATTGGACCGCACACGTCGCTGTGTACGAGTCCCAAGAGCTCGCTCGCTCTTACTCCGTGTCCAGTGAACGGAGTCTTTGTCATCTTTCCTTTGAGACAGGATTGACAAGTGGCATACGATTGATATTCGAACGGATTCAAATATCCTTCTGCATGTAACTTCGTCAACCTTCTCTCATTGATGTGACCTAGTCTACAATGCCATAAGAAAGTCTGATTTATTTCCGGAGACTTTCTTTTGTGTGTATTCTGGACATTGAAAATCTGTGGTTGGTTTAATACGTATATACCATTGCTCAATGTACCTGACCCAATCAAAACTTGATTAAGGTGAATGTTTACAACATTACTTACAAACGCAAATTCATAACCTTCTTTAGAAACTAAAGATACAGAAATGATATTACAAGTTGCGTTGGGTACAAAAAAGCAATTACGCAAAACCAAAACATGTCCATCTGACATCCCAGGTGATAGTCCCCCACGGCCTTAGCATCCATGCTAGCTCCGTTTGCAACTCTGAGGGTCATGTCACCTGCCTTCAAAACCCTACGGTTTCTCAACGCCTGCAAAGAATTACAGATATGAGATCCTGATCCGGTATCCAATACCCAGGAAGTAGAGTTTATTGAAAGACAGTTTTCAATAACATACACACCTGAAGCTGAAGCCGCAACCTGCTTCAATTCCTGTGTCCTGGCTTTCCAAGCCCTGCAATCATTTTTCCAGTGACCTTTCTTATGACAATAGAAGCATTCTTCCTTATCCACAAGCTTCCCCGCTATCTTTGTTGCTTTAGCTTTTCCCTTCGTATCCACTTTACTAACACCGCCTCTTGGTTTGGCGGGGGCTTTCTTCTTCTTTCCCTTGGCTTTCGCCTTGGACCTAGAAGAAGATGATCCTCCTACAAACAAAGTGGATGTTTCCCTACCTTTTTGTAGGGTGCCCTTTGCGCTCCTCAGCATGTTGAGGAGCTCTGAAAGTTCGACTTCTTTTTCTTGTAAGTTGAAGTTCAGTATAAACTGGGCGTAAGTGGAAGGAAGGGACTGGAGAATCAAGTCCGTATAGAGCTCATTCTCCAACGTGGTTCCAAGTTCCGCGAGCTCCTCAATGAAGCCAATCATCTTAAGCACGTGTTCCGCTACCGATGATCCGATGGCCAACCTTGCCGAAAATAACTTCTTCGACACTTCGTATCTTGCGATACGAGATTGCTCTCCATACAGTTCTTTTGTATGGAGAAATATGGATTCAAGGTCCATATTCTCGTGCCTCCTCTGATGTTCGTTGTCCATCGAGGCAAGTACGAGGCACTTGGCCTTCGCGCTATCAATCTCCCAGGTCTTACGGATTTCCTTATCCGTGACGCTGGAGGTGGGACTTGGGACAGGGGGAGATTTGGTGGTAAGAAGATACCCCAGCTTGTCGTAAGTGATTGCCATTTTGACATTCCTGAGCCAATCTTTGTAGTTTGGCCCTGTCAGTATGTTTTTATCTAGAAGTAACTTAAGTCCAGTCATGTCGATTGGTCGCTGCAATTAGGAGAGAGAAGAAGAAACACTCAGCATGATGCTCTTGCAAGTTTAGAGTGGTTTTTAGTTTGTCTAAACAGGATGGCTCCCACTGTTTCTCGAATCCCTCCTCAAACCAGAAAGGAAGAATTAGTCAGGATCAATCTCACCGTACAATACTTGCTTAACCGTTCGGCCAGGCTGGTGTCGGTACTTCGAGGGAGGTTTTCCAACGCTTTCGCGAAGTTCCTTAATTAAATAACCTCTTTTCCCTGGGGGCGTAGCCCCGCTAACACCTTTCTAGACACCTACTAGGTTTATAGCATTGATCGTTAAGTGAGAAATTTCCCGAGGAGTAGCATATACTCACAGTAGGATCGGGATCCAAATATCATCGCGTGACGAAACTGAAGGAATCCTACCAGAATCATCACACTCCAAATGGTATGCAACACTAGCAAGTTTCAGTTCTTTTGAAACTCCCGATGTGGATTTTTGCCCCATGCTCTTATGACCTTGACTTTGGCCAAAATATCATAAGTCACATGTCAAGTTCTTCCCGTCATTATCCAGGTTAATTTGGATCCACCCGTACCTACCCTTGACTTTGGCCAAAATGGCAGTACGACTGTCCCAAACCAACGCATCTATCTATGCTACACATGAATACCCAATAGCTACCAATCACTATGCCTTGACTTTGGCCAATATACATAGCTTGAATACTATTGACTATTTATGTGAAACGACGGAGGGCTACGAATGGTTTTGGCAAAACCGTGAACGTAGTGAACTTGATATGGTCGATGGAACGAGATAGCTTTTAAAAGGAGTGGCTCAAACTCCGCATTTAAAAGTTTGTTTTGAAAAGAACCGAGTGGTTTTTCGAAAGTGTTCCAACGACTTTTACTTGGTTTATTTTCTTGCATTAGTTCTTTTAATGCGTGATATTCTTGCATTAGTTCTTTTAATGCGTCCTATCATTTAATCCTACCATTGCAGAAAACAACCAAAATATGACGTACGCTTATGCCATTCGCATTCGCCACGGGGCCCCGTCATTACCCGTTAGGTTACTTAACTAACGACAGAGCGGGGGCTGGGCTAGCGCGGCTGTAAAACATAAGCAACGCCTAAATAATATCATATATAGATATATTGCAATGATAGACATTTCAGATCACAGATGAATACATTGGATATACTAGGAAGCTGCAATTCGTACGAGCCTGTAACGAAAAGCAGATTACACGGTCGCGGTGAATAGCCAATACCCCACCCAAGACCCCTACGGGTGCGGCAAAATACCCGCCAAGTACCCGAAGCGAAGCAACCTCCCTCATCACCGTGAGTAGGCACTCGGCACTTCGGCATACCCGGTAGTTTGTGCACCCCCTCCATGGGTCTATCCTAGGAGCAAAAACAGTAAAAAGAAATTATACAATGACGGCTACAACCCCGACCCGGTTGTGCGGCCATACAAATAATTATTACATCAATTTACAAATTTACATGAATTGAAAGAAAAGAAAACTCTCGTCTCACAACCCCCCGGCTATTCACCCGCGACAATCCAATGAATTCATATACACATTCCAGCAACATTACAGATCACAGATTTGTATAACCCCCACTAATCGACATATAGCGATTAGCAGACGTTCAATACAAATATCACATTACAGAAAAACCCGTCAGCTAAAGTCTTTTAGAAGTTCGATCAAAAATACGGATTTTTAGGCCCCAAACACAAAATTTTCGTTCTGGAAAATCTGGGCAGAAAATACATATTCCAAAAATCCCAAAACAACCCCAGAAATACACTGCAACAAAGATGGACCTCGGCCGAGTCAACTCGGCCGCGGAACCGCGGCGAGAGCGTGCTTCCGCCGCGTTTCCGCGGCGCTTTGAATCGATCGTGGGACCAAATTTGGTGGTTATTCTTTAAAAAGCCTGAGCCGATTTTTAAGATGAAAATAATCAACTTTTGAACAGAATAAAAATCGGCAGAAACTGGACATTTTTGGGTTCGTTTTGCGACTTTTCTTTGATCGATCTTCTAGCTACTATGCTAACATGTTAGATAGAGTTTAACTGGGCTCTGATACCACTGTAAGTCCATGCTACCTCTCCCGGTACTTTCTGGCATGCGGAATTTGGTGAAAAACAATTTTCTTAGAGGTGGTACCATGGACTCAAAACCGGATCTTTGTTAAACATCTAACTAACAACCTAACTACGAGTTGCTAACTACTCGGTTAGGGGGTTATACCTTTCTTTTTCTCGAACTCCTTCGTCTTCAAGCTTCGATGGTCGTCCGAATCGGCTTCTCCCCGTCGTCTCCTTGCGCCGAAGATAGATCCACCTGAAAGCTTCAACCTTTGGCTCCTTCTTCGAACTTTGAAGAAACTAGTTCACTCGGTTTGCCAAACCTTGTGAACTAGATTGAGTAGAGAAGAGTTTGTATGGGATTTTATCTATGGTTCTTGGTTCTCAACTCATGAGACAAGTGAACCATAGAGTCAAGAGAGGGAGAGCAAGAGGAGGAGATGAGAGCTCAAGAACAAGAGAGAGAATGAGCATGAAAGAATGAGAGAAGACTTTTCTCATTTGGCTCTCATAATCAAAAACAATCATAACACCTCATATCAATCAAGTATTATGTGATGGTTTAAGCAACCATAGCCATATCATTTCATGCACTTATTTTGCACAAAAGAGCAAGCAAGCAAAAGTCTTTGCCATGAAATGATAGCTATAGTTATCATGATGGTCAACTAGTCAAGCCTAGTCAACCGGTCAACAAAGTCAACAAAAGTCAACAAGTCAACAAAGTCAATCCCTCAACAACCATGTCACCATAATACTTAATTAATATAATTGTTAATCACATATCATATTCTCATTAGGGTTGAGCAAAAAGTCAATAGTCAACTGTCAACGGTCAACAACCCTAATGAGAATCCTCCGCCTCTGTCTCTCCGTCAACTGTGCATACACACCCGCATCCGCGTTCCGAGGAACACGAATACAAACTGGAAAAATCCAATCCCAATACATACATTAGGATCTGGCTTAAACCAAAGCCCGCTAGTGTCAACTGTCCGGACACTGTACGTGCACAAGTGCACGGATGTGACCGAACCCTGTCGCAAAACCATGCGACCTGCCGCAAAACCATGCGACCTCTACTCTTTTGCCTAAAGGCGAATAGCTTTCTGTGTGGGACTCTAAAGACTCGACACTAGGCTGGCAGTGGGTTTAACTACAGACCGCAAGCGGCACTAGCTGTGCGTAACGGTCCCCAGGTAGATGCCGACAAGAAGACCGACGAGGTGAAACCCATCTGAACTCCTACTGAGCCTGAATGTGACATTCTCCGTACAGTCCGGTCTGTTCGTCTGATACATCGCATGGCGGGCCTAGGAGGCGGTAAACGTCAGTCCCCCAATAGCGGTACAAGTCGTGTCGGAGTGAAGCCCAAAACACCCTGAGATAACACTGGAAGCCTACCAGTATATCTCGTTTGCCCTGGCCAGGGACTACTCGTGTAATGGCTCTCCTAGACACAGCGCGATGTCAACCCCTAATACCGGGAGAGATGAATCCTGTCTAACCGTCACTGCCTCCAAGTGCTTCGGGACTGCACCCAACTACCACCTGTTTGCACGACTCCTTTGAGCCGTGGTAGGATAGTAATCAAAGTACGGTGGGAACACACTCGAGGCGAAGTGACAGTGTCAAGTCAGCGGACTAAGCTGTACTCATGTCACCTGGGAACTGATAACTGACGATAGGCATAATACCAACTAGTCAGTTCCCGACTAGTCCTGTCCAGTGTACTCGTAACCCAACGAGCACCCACATACTATCTCAAGTACGACGTACCGACGGCTGTGGGACAGACCGTCTCCCACACTGGGATGAGAAGCGCATGCGCTAGTCTACTCCGGAGTATCGATGCCCTGTCTCGATAGTCCTGCGACCAGGGACCTGCATAAGGATGTGCTTATCGATTACCCAGCCCCACTAGTGTGACTGCCATCACAACGCTGGTAATCAAGCAAAGATCCTATGGGCTCCACTAATGTGTATAGGCGATATACTAAAATAAACACATGTACACATTGAAGTAGAAACAAACCAAGTAGCATACTACTATTTTGAGCAAGATTGTATATACAAGGTGAATATCCCAAGCTTCCATTAAGTAATATACAAACTAGTATGATACAGTGATGGCCTCTAGGGCATATACACTAACACTGGCTACCTAATTCCTCGGTCATTTCGTCGGTAACCGTCAGCAAAAAAAGACGGTCGATTATCTGTTCACCATCAAAAGAGGGGACAAGGAATCCTTTAAGGGGTACGTCACCCTCTTCTACAATGCCTTTCTCGAGGTACCCAAGCATCGCGACGAGACGGTTATCACTGCCGTGAGGTCAGGTCTTAGGCACAAAGAGTGGCTCCGCTCTTTTGCATTGCGCAACCTAGGACCATGGCCGAAGTAAAAGCGTGGACCGAGCGAGAGATTTAACTCGAGTCGGAGGTGAACGCCAACCTGCCCCGGGGTGACCAAGCAGACCGAAAGAAACGGGACAGAGAGGACAAAAAGAAAGCCAACCGCCCAAAACCCTATGCCCCGAGATTTTAGGAGTACACCCCTCTGAACATCTCCCAGACGGAATTGCTAGAGGAGGCTAAAGACAAGAGATTTTTCAAGCTCCCGCCGGCAACCTAAAGGTCAGGAAAACGGCTCCGGGGCCCGTATTGCGCTTACCACGGGTCGTGGGGGCACCCAACCGAGAGTTGTAAGCAACTCCGTGATTATATTGAGGAACTGATCCACTCAGGCCACCTGGCAAAATACCTACGAGACAAGCGGCAGGTGGAACAAGAGCAGAAAGGCCAACCCCCTCCCGGTGAGTTAACGATCGGCCAGATCATGGTCATCTCGACGCATCCGACTCTGGGCAGTGAGGGGGACCGCCGTCCCGTACCAGTCATGGTTATAAGTGATCTGTCCCATAAGAAGCACAGGAAGAATGACCTGATCACATTCACCGAGGAAGACCTTCACGGCACATCACTCCCTCACAATGACCCGCTTGTGATAGCAGCCTCGAGTTCACCACTACGAGGTCCAAAGAATATTGGTCGATTCAGGAAACTCAGCGGATATCCTATTCTACAACTGTTTCCACCGTATGGGATTAGATTCCTCCGATCTCCTACCGGCCTCTCATGTCCTCTCCGGGTTCACCAACCATTCCATCCCGGCCGAATGTTCGATCGCCCTCCTGCTCAACATTGGGGATGCTGGCAAAATGCGAACCATATTGGTAAATTTCTTCGTTGCCAAGATTCTGTCGTCCTATAACATCCTCCTGGGATGCCCCATCTTGAACGCCCTTCAGGCTCTGATCTCAACTTACCACATCGCGCTCAAATTCCCTTCAGATAACTGGAGGATAGGCCATGCCTATGGGGACCAACAAACTGCCAGGAATTGCCTCGCCTCAACATCGTCCGCCGGGGAGCAGGACGACAACTTTGAAAATACGCATGATCCCCAGGGCACCTTGGACACCCGCAACGATCGAAAGGAAATCCGCGGCGTGCCGGTGGAAGTGTTAGTAGAAGTTCCCCTCATAGAAGGGGCCGACGGCCGGACTGTCCAGATCGGTTCTCTCTCGACATGGACCGTCCACGATAACCTGATCTGATTCCTCCAGAACAACTTGGATGTGTTCGCCTGGACTCCGGCGGACATGCCCGGAATTGATCCCAAGGTGATCTCCCACAAGCTCGGGGTCGACCTGAAAGCCAAGCCAATCCGACAAAAGAAGAGAAGCTTCGCACCAATAAAACAAAGAGTGATAGAGGAAGAAGTGGACCGATTGCTCACTGTCGACTTCATCAGGAACCTGGATTACTCGGATTGGATGGCGAACGTAGTTATAGTCAAAAACGAAAATGGGAAATGACGCATGTGCGTCGATTTCACGGACCTGAACAAGGCTTGCCTCAAAGACAACTACCTGCTTCCTTGGATAGATCAGCTAGTAGACAGCTCAGCCGGTCACGAATTACTGAGCTTCATGGACGCCTTCTCCGGCTATAATCAGATCCGAATGAACCCGGCCGACGAAGATCTTATAGCTTTTACCACGGATCGGGGAGTATACTGCTACAGGGTAATGCCCTTCAGACTCAAGAACGCCGGAGCCACGTACCAGCGACTGGTCAACAAACTATTCAGACCGTAAATTGGGAGAAACATGGAAGTCTACGTCGATGACATGCTCGTGAAATCCGCCTCATCGGCCGAGCACACAACAGACCTCGCCAAAACATTCGATGTCCTGCGAAAGTACAAGATGAAGCCGAATCCAGCCAAATGTGCGTTCAGCGTCACAAGCGGAAAATTCCTTGGTTTCATGGTCACCCACCGAGGAATTTGTAGGGTGTTTTTTGTCACCCCATTGAGATGGGAATATGCGTCGCTTGTCAGGCGCATTACATATTCCCTCCCGTCTAGTGTAGGCTGGAGTTTATTGATTGTGGGGATCCGAATCTCCGGCAGCCGCGGACTAAGCTGCCGTTAATTACCCCTTGCCTTTGGAGCGAAGGAACCTCCGATTGACGGGTCAAACTGGTCATGTGAATTCAATGTGCAGTGTGCGTGTGTTGTGTTTTGAAAGGTCTTGGGTATATCGGGGGCCTCGCAGAGTTTACGGGGGTCCCGCTACCCGGATAATGGGCTGGGGATCAAGGGGGCTCGCAGCCCCCTTGCGGAGTGCAGGGCAGCGCTGAAAGTGTATGTTAGTACCACCACTGGGTTTTACTAGCATCATGCATGCCATTTTTTTTAAAATTTAGGGTGCTAATCTACACTAACCAAGATCTTAAACTAGATGATTAGGGTTTAATTATGATATCATAAAAACTAACTAAGAGAAAGGTGGCTACAAGCTTTGTAGACCATGTCCTTCTCTTCTAAAGCTCCGGGTTGTAGTCCCCACGACTCCACTAGGCTCCACTTGAAAGTTGAACGAACTTGCTTCGATGACCTTCGTGTCGAAGATGATCCACCCGAAGTCCGCTAATCCAAGCCACCTCTTCACTAAACTTTTTAGTGAAGGAAACACACTACACCAAAGCGCTAATCTAGTGTAGGATAGTGAAGTAGGGGTTATGTTTGCTCATCAGGGTTCTCACAAGCTCAAGAGTTCACAACTCATGTGAGGGATTGAGCTTGGAGGTGGAGGTGAAGAAAAGGGAGAGAGCTAGAGAGAAAACTCATCACATGGGCTCAACTCAAGAAAAATGGCTAAGTGTGGAATGAAGTCAAGAATGAAGTGTAGAATGGCTCATCAAAACTGACACATTATTGAAGCATACAATTTTTAACACTTAAAAATTGTAGCCATGCTTCAATAGTGCAAGCAAATGAATATAAAATAGAATAAGCCATGCTATATTCCATACTACAAAAGTCTCCCCATTTTCCACCTCAATTTCAATTTTCTAAAAATAGAAAAAACCATTCCATGTTTCATATATATATATATATATATATATATATATAAAGATAAGCATATAATTAGAGAGCAATAATATTAGTCAATATACAATTATATCAAATATAAATATATATCATATTATTAAATCAACACTTGATTTAATAATCCGGTTATATCACATATAACTGACTAATATCATTTATCTGTATATCACATTATCAAATCAACACTTGATTCAATAATCCGGTTATATCACATATAACCTAACTGATAACAAATAGCCATCAGATTACAATACGGTATCTCATATTCGTATTTAATCAGGCCCCCGCACATATCAGCATATGTGCCCTACTTCGTTTCGCTTAAACCAGGAAACTTCTATGTGGGACTCTAAAGACTCGTCAATATGCCGGCAGTAGGTGATGATCACATCAATCAAACACAAGCTGTCAGCGGTACTAGCTGGACGTAACGGCTACCCAGGTATTGAGCGATTAGAATATCAACAAGCAAGCTTGTCCAAACTCCCATGAAGCCTATAAGTAACACTTACCGTACAGTCCGGTCTCTTCGTCTGATATGTCGCATATCGAGTCTCGGGGTGGTATCGTCAGACCCCAATAACTTGATAAGTCATGCCGATGTAAGGCGTATAACGGTACGAGAAACTACTGATAACACTTACCAGTAAATCTCATCAACAACCCTGGCTAGGGACTTCCTGTTATAGCCAATCGAGCATAGCACAACATCAACTCCCTATACCGGGAGAAACAAAACCCCTCCTATCGCTCATTGCCTCCATATGACTCGGGACTGTACCCAAAATCCACCTGTTTGCATGCCTCCTTTGAGCCGTGGTAGGGAGGAAATCAAAGCACAGTGGGAACCACACAAGACTTTATGACGATCTCGGGTCTACAGACTAACCTGTATTAGTGTCACCAGAGAACTGATGTCTGACGATAGATATAGTACCATCTAGGAGTTCTTGACGAGTCCTGTTTAGTGTACCCATTCTCTAATGAGCACCTGTGTACAATCTTTGATGTTAAACACCAAAGGCTATGGGATCAACCATCGCCCCCATACAGGGTCAAGAAACGTACACACTAGTCTACTCTCGATATACCCTCGACTAGGAACAATTAAAGGATGTGCTTTTGGACTACCCAGGTCCCAGTAGTATGATCCGCATCATAGTCCTAGTAGTCAAGCCTACACCCTAAGGGCTTTATCAACATGTATATGAGAGACAGTATAATAATACCAGCGGACATGTTAAGATAAAGGCAATTAGATAGCATACTATCATGTCGAGCAAGAAAGTCCTCCATATATATATCCAAGCATCCATTATATCATACAATAATGGTCTCTAGGGTATACATATCACTAACAAGCGCTCCGTTAGAAATTTTTTTCTAGTGGGGGACGTGTTTTGAGTGTGGAGTGTGTAAAAAAAGGGCTGAGGAGCGTCCTAAGGACGCGTGAGTGGCGCATGGGCGCCGGGCGCCCGCGGGTCACGTGAGTGGCGCGTAGGCGCCAGCGGGTCACGTGCCCTGCATGAGGACGCTGGGCGCCAGCGGGTCACATGCTCTACATGAGGATGTTGGGTGCCAGTGGGTCACGTGCGCGGAACGTGACCACTGGAAACACCATCAAAGAAAGAGGCTTATCCCCTGGGCTAGGATTTGAACTCCCAAGAGTCTTTGGAGTTGAACTCCTAAATAGAAATTAGGTATAATTTTGGAGTTAAACTCTCAAAAAATTTGGATTTAGAGTTAAACTCCTATGTAATAAATAAGATGTGGATTTGGAGTTAAACTCCCGAGGGACTTTGGAAACTCCTAGAAAAGGGAAGGATCAAAGAGGACCCCTTTCTTCCTCCCTTTAGTCCTGAATCTTCTTGTAAGCCTTAGATCTTCCCGAACTAGTTTTTTTGGAAACAAGCCTCCTTCCTCCTCCTCCTCGTTGGCTGGATCTTGGAGAAAAAGGGGCGAGACTTAAAAATCTCCCATTTTGGGGATTTGATGGAAGATCCGAGCCCCTTCAAGGGTTTTATGGTGAAAAACTGTTTCTTTTTGGAAAAAGAAGAGTTAAACTCTTGATTTAATTCAAAAAAAAGAAAGAGAGTTTAGAACTTTAAGGAAGGAGAAGGAGGCATAAAACCCTAATTTTTGAGAGAATGAAAAGTTGTCTTTGATTTTTTCATCATATTTGCCTTTATAGGCTACACACTTTATATATAGCCCCTTGTGCTTTGCCAAATGACACTTATACCACCCCATGCCTCATGTGCTTATTTTTTATCACATAAACCATGGGGTTTACAAAATTTTGGTTTTCTGCCCATTTTTTCATACATTTATTTCTATAAAAAAAGAATTATATTAAACCAATTTATGGCTTCATTCTTTTTGTCATGGGACCGGTCTTTTCCATGCTTGTTCTTTACCTGGGCTTGGGCCCACTTTGCTTGGGGTTGACTTTGATTTTGACTTAGTCAACCGGGGTGTAATTTTTGACCCCAACAAAGTGCCCCCATCAATAAATGCACACCGCATGTATGGATTGTGTGCATGAAATTGATGGATCTTGTTCTATATGGAACTTGATTTGGTTGGGTTTCCTTTCGACGACGTAGAGGGCCGGTGCTGCCATTTTAGCGACTTGGATGGTCGATGCTGCCATTTTAGGGATGCGGATGGTCGGTGCTACCATTTTTGCGACTTGGACGGTCGGTGCTGCTATTTTTGCGACTTGGACGGCCGGTGATGCTCTCTTTGTGACTTGGACGGTCGATGCTGTCCTTTTTGCGACTTGGACGGTTGGTGCTTCCATTTTAAAGACGTGAACGGTTGGTGCTGTAAGTCGATGTCGCGCACCCCATGTGTTCGCGGGGAGGCAAAATATACAAAAGACGATTTTTCAAAGCTCGCAACACCGAATTGAACTCCAGGATCGATACTAAACCCTAACTAGCTAACTTGCAATGAGGTTTAACTACTCGGATGAAAGTTATACCTCACGATACCAAGTCCTTCGGGTCTTCTTCACTGTCATCCACCTCGTCGTCAGCTCCAAGGATCGAAACGGATCGGGCAACCTCGACGGACTCCTCGAGTTAAAGATGATCCACCCAAGAGTCTATAGTCCGAGCTCCTATCTCGAATCTGAGATAACTACGGTTTCTAGTTCGCTAAACTAGAAGTCCTAGGTGGTGTAGAGTGAGAAGATGAATTGATTTGTTTCTTGGAACCCTTGAATTCTCAACACATTAGAGCTTTAGGGTTTAGAGGAAGAAGAAGATCACTTGAGGAAAAGCTAGTGAAGAATGAGCTTGGAAAAAGAATAGCTCAAGTGAGAGTTAATCAAGCATACAAAAATTGAGAGATAAATATCTCACAAATATCTAGCATGCTTGAAAATATCTCTTTAGTCAAGAGAGCGAGTCATGCTTCATATTTTGTCCAACTCCACCTCATTTCCTCCACCTTATTTAAATTTAAATCCATAAATAAAATGAAACCCTAACGAGGCATCTCCTTCTAGAAGCTTTCTCGAGGAATTACGAGAATGCCCATCATCCGTATATACATACCCATATCCGTATTCCGAAGAATACGAATACAAAGAGACGAAATAAATCCATTGTTTCCCCAATTAGAGCAAAGCTCTGTTCAGAATTCAAAATTTGAATTAAAACTGCGCTTTTATTAAAGTGCCGCGCTACAACTAGCGCACCCCGTGCAAAGCGCATAAGCGCTAACGCTAGATGCGCAGTGCTCCAAGTAGCGCACCACGTGCAAAGCACGTGTGCGCTAGCGCTAAGAGCGCTGCGCTCCAAGTAGCGTACCATGGGCAGAGTGCATAAGCGCTAGCGCTGGAACTAAATGTTCCTCACCGTTGGATCAAATATCCAACAGATATAATTAAATCATCAATTAACAAGAATGAAATTCTGTTGAATCTTTCCAAACAGAAAATATTGTGCCCTGAATTTGGAACACCGTTGGATCAATTATCCAATGGTGATTAAAAATCACTAAAATACAGAACAAATTCTGTAAGGGGGAAAGATTTCCCAATCTTGTTAAAAAATAAGAAGATTATCTTCTGTAAACCAGAAGCCCTTGGATCAAAAATCTAATGGTGGGGAAATTCCCAAATCAATTAGAGAATAAATCTCTTTAACCGATTGAACAAATCAGCTTGCCCTATATATGTAGGGTTACTAGGCACACGCACAAGGGTCTATAAGGCATCAACCATGTCCGATTTAAAATTTAGCCGTGCCGAACAACCCTAAACCAAGATCTTAGACTAGAGATTAGGCGAAACAAAGCATGTTAAACACTTTAACATCTAAGAGTTTGGGATTACAACCTTTGTAGTCCGGTCCTTCACTTCATAAGCTCCGTGTTGTGGTCCCTTCGCTGCGATCATCAAGTTCCGGACTCTCGAGAGGCTTCACGAAAAGAAAAATGCAAGCCTGCTTCCGATCTTCGATAACAAAGATGATCTACCTTGAAGTTTCATTAACACAAGCTCTTACTCACTAAATGAAGTGAACACCCTAATCTAAATGGCAAGGATAGATTAGGATGATGAAGTGGGAATTTAGCTCTCATTTGTTTTCTTATTCTCACTCATTTTCATTACATGAGAAAAAGCTAGAAAGTTTTTCTCAAGAAGGAAGAAGAAGAAGAAGCTAACTCTTTTGTGATGAATAATGAATCAAGTGAGGTTAGAAATGCAACCATGGGTTAAGTATGAAGACTTAACCCATGTAGAGATTTTACTATGGTTAAAGGGTTGGGTTGGGTTAAAGAAATATCATAAAATATCAAGGTCAAAGTCAAAGCTTCAAGAAGCTTCTTGAAAGCTTCATGAATGTTTAACCCTAATCCAAACCCTAACCATAATTAAACTCCACAAAACATGTTGCATTTATAACCACAATATGTTACAATATTATATATCACATATTCAATATTTATTGTAACAAAATAAAATAATACAATTAACATATATCGCATATATATCAATGTATTACCCGAGGGAGAAAAAGAATATTTTAGTGAGATTATATCAGTTAATGAAATTTAATATATCAAATATATAATTATACATTAAATTATCGAATCAACACTTGATCCGATAATCCGGCTATTTCACAAATAGTCGACTAATATAATCTGTATCAGTTCATCGAATCAACACTTGATCCGATGACCCGGCTATATCACATATACCTGGCTGATATCTCATATCGCGAGAATCTAATACGGTATCACATACACGTATTGTTCTTGGTCCCGCACATATCACATATGTGCTCCTACTCCATTTTGCCTGAACAAAGAAACCTCTGTGTAGGGCTCTAAAGAATCGTCAATACGCCGGCAGTAGGTGATGATCATATCAAACACCCACAAGCTGCAAGCGGTCAGCTAAACGTAATAGCCACCCAGGTATTGAGCGCTCAGAAGATCAACAAGCAAGCATGTACATTCTCCTGTGAATCCAGTTAGTAACACTCTCGTACAGTCCGGTCTCTTCGTCTGATATGTCGCATATCTTACCTAGGGGTAGTAAACGTCAGACCCCAGTTGCTTGATAAGTCGTGTCGATATGAGGTCTATAACAGTTCGAGAAACTACTGATAACACTTACCAGTAAATCTCAGCAACCCTGGCCAGGGATTTCCAGTTATAGCCAATCGAACACAGCACAACATCAACTCCCTATACCGGGAGAGACGAATCCCCTCCTATCGCTCATTGCCTCCATGTGATTCTGGACTGTACCCAAAAGCCACCTTTTTGCACGCCCTCTTAGACGTGGTATGATGGAAATCAAAGCACAGTGGGAATCACACAAGACTCTATGACGATCTCGGGTCTACAGACTAATCTGTACCAGTGTCACCAGAGAACTGCCATCTGACGTGAGGTATAATACCATCTGGGAGTTCTCGGCGAGTCCGTCCACTGTACCCAGTCTCCACTGAGCACCCGCATACCTTCTCTGATGTCAAACACCAATGGATATGAGATCATCCATCGCCCATCATATGGGTTAAGAAGAACATACGCTAGTCTACTCTGGAGTTTCGATGCCCTGTCTCGGTACTCCCACGACTAGGAACATTTGAAGAATGTACTTGGCGACTACACTGTCCTCACTAGTATGATCCGCATCATAGTCCTGGTAGTCAAGTACTCATCCTAAGGGCTTTATCAACATGTAACATAGAGACAATCAGAGTACATGTTAAGATAAAGAGTAACCAGATAGCGTACTATCGTGTCGAGCAAGAAAGTCCTCCCTATATATGTCCAAGCATCCACTACAATATACATCGTATGTACAGTAATGGCCTCTAGGGCATACATATAACTAACAATCTCCCACTTGCACTAGGACCATCTGTTGTGGTATCACATACCCAACAATTAGCTGTGGTTGAAGTATCTCATACTCAACCATCCCATAAAAAGTCTCTACTGGGAAAAAGGCCTTTGTGAGTGGATCCGCGCTGTTGTCCTCTGTGTCTACTCTCCTATCCTCGATCTCCCTAGAGATCAACCATCTCCATGATCAGGTGATACTGCCTAAGAATTATATCTGGATTTCTGATGGGACGGCGGTTCCTTGGCTAAAGCCATGACTCCATTGTCTCACAATGGTAGGAACGAAGTTCATCTCATGAACTTATATATATATCCAGACTGCCTCTTTGGTAGCATTCTTGGTAACGATGTATCTTGCCTTTAATCGTCTAGTAAGTCACGGTATCTAGCTTGGAACTCTTCCAACATACCGTCCCTCCACTGAGGGTAAAGACAATGCCTGCGACTGACATTCAGTCGTCCTTATCACCCTGGAACCGTTTCCAGTTATTCTCCCCAGGATTGATTGATACCATCTCACTACAACTAGTGAGAATTCTAACATCCAATTAGATCTATCTCATAGATCCAAAACCCAGGATTTAGGAGGTATCACTTTGATCCTATATGAAGAATCATTGTGATAAGCGGAGATTGACCGAGCGTAGCATAGGAAACTCCTTCCCTATCAAGAGTATGTCATCCACGTACTCTACGAGGATCACCACCATATTCCCTACTACTTTTTTGTATATACTAGGTTCATCTACCATTTTGATGAAGTCAAACTCTTTGACTACCACTGTAGGGTGTTTTTCGTCACCCCATCGAGATGGGAATACACGCGTGCTTGTCAGGCGTACTACAGATTCCCCCTGCCTAAGGTAGGCCGGGGTTTAATGATTGTGGGGATCCGAATTTTCGGCAGCCGCGGACTAAGCTGCCGTTAATTACCCCTCGCCTTTGGAGCGAGAGAACCTCCGATTGACGGGTTAAACTGGTCATGTGAACTCAATGTGCAGTGTACGTGTGTTGTGTTTTGAAAGGGGGTTTTGGATATATCGGGAGCCACGCAGAGTTTTTACGGGGGTCCCGCTACCCGGATAGCGGGCTAGGCGTCAAGGGGGCTAGCAGCCCCCTTGCGGGGTGCGGGGCAGCGCCCCGTTAGAAATTTTTTTCCAACAGGAGCAGTGTCGTGGAGTATGTCTGTGTGTACATATGTATACATATGTATATATGTATACATATGTATATATATATATATATATATATATATATATAAGAGGGGGAAAAGGCATCCAAAGGATGCGTGGGGCCATCACCTTGAGCGCTGTGCGCTTAGGTGCTGTGCGCTTAGGCGCAAGCGCGCCACGTGTCGGCACGTGGGCGCTTGAGCTAGAGCGTGCTACATGTCGGCACGTGGGCGCTTTGCTCTCGAGCGCAGGGCGCTAGCGAGAAAAAAGGGCTTTTAGTCCCAGAAATAGGGTTTAGAGTGGAGTTAAACTCCTAAAAAATGTTTTGGTTGAGAAAATGGGTTCTTCTTCTTCCTCCTCTGTTGGCTGGATCAAGAGATGCGAGATCTAAAAATCTCTTCTTTTTGAGATCTAATGACAGATCCAAGTTTCCCTTTGTGGGTTTTGTGGTGAAAAACTATTTAGTTTTGGAAAAAGTAGAGTAAAACTCTTGATTTAATTCACAAAAAAAAGAAGAAGGTTTGAAACCTTCAGAAATGGGAAAGATGCACAAACCCTAGGTTTTTGAGAGAATGAAAAGTATTATTTTTTATTCATCATCATGTTGCCTTATATAGGCTTACATATTTACATATAGCCTCTTGGGCTTTACAAAATGGCATTTTGCCTATCCCATGGCTCATGTGCCATTTCATTTTTGCACATAAGCCATGGGCTTACAAAATATTGGCTTTATGCCCATTTTGCATACATTCATGTATAAAAAATTACATAACAATTATTTATTACATGATTTTGTTGTTGGCATGGGGAGGCTGGCCGCGGGCTCGACTTGGGCATGGGCCCGCTTGACCTGGGCTTGGGCCCACCTGGCTTGGGGTTGACCTTGACTTTGACTCGGTCAACCGGGGTGCAAATTTTTACCCCAACAAATTGCCCCCCATCAATAAATGCACACAGCATATGTGGGTCGTGTGCATGTGATTGATGGATCTTCTTTTGTGTGGAGGCGACTTGCTTTGGTTCCTACTTTTTGGGATACACTACCCTTTTTACGACATGGACGGTCGACGCTTGACGCGTCTCCGAGACGGAGTGTCCGTGGTAGACGTTTCCCTGACCCGGTGTGATCTGGTTCCCGCTTTGTAGGAAGCCTGCATTGCCCTTTTTGCGACATGGACGGTTGACGCTTGACGCGTTTCAAAGACGGAGTGTCCGTGGTAGACTTTTCCCTGGCTCGGAGTGATCTGGTTCCTGCTTTGTACGAAGCCTGCACTGCCCTTTTTGCGACATGGACGGTCAACGCTCTGATCCGGAGCGATTTGGTTCCCGATTTTTGGGAAGCCTGCACTGCCTGTTTTGCGACATGGACGGTCGGTGCTCTGATCCGGAGCGATTTGGTTCCCGATTTGTGGGAAGCCTGCACTACCCGTTTTGCTACATAGACGGTCGACACTCTGATCCGGAGCGATTTGGTTCCCGATTTGTGGGAAGCCCGCACTGCCCTTTTTGCGACGTAGACGGTCGACGCTCTGATCCAGAGCGATTTGGGTTCCCGATTTGTGGGGAGCCTGCACTGCCTTTTTTGCGACGTAGACGGTTGACGCTCTGATCCGGAGCGATTTGGGTTCCCGATTTGTGGGGAGCCTGCACTGCCCGTTTTGTGACATGGACGGTCGACGCTCTGATCCGGAGCGATTTGGTTCCCGATTTGTGGGAAGCCTGCACTGCCCTTTTTACGACATGGACGGTCGACGCTCCGATCCGGAGCGATTTGGGTTCCCGATTTGTGGGGAGCCTACACTGCCCTTTTTGCGACGTAGACAGTCGACGCTCCGATCCGGAGCGATTTGGGTTCCCGATTTGTGGGGAGCCTGCACTTCCCTTTTTGCGACGTAGACGGTCGACGCTCTGATCCGGAGCGATTTGGGTTCCCGATTTGTGGGGAGCCTGCACTGCCCTTTTTGTGACGTAGACGGTCGACGCTATAATCCGGAGCAATTTGGGTTCCCGATTTGTGGGGAGCCTGCACTGCCCGTTTTGCGACATGGACGGTCGACGCTCTGATCCGGAGCGATTTGGTTCCCGATTTGTGGGAAGCCTGCACTGCCCTTTTTACGACATGGACGGTCGACGCTCTATTTGACTTGCTCTGCTTCCTGCAGTGTCAGGGGTGAACTTGACTTGCTCCGCTTCTTACGGTGTCGAGATTGGATTCTGACTTGCTCCGCTTTCTGCGGTGTCGGAGTTGAAGTTGACTTGTTGATTATGATTTGGGTTGATGTTAGCATCGCTATACTGGAATATGGTACCAGGAGCGAATCATCATTTGTCTTTGAGAGAATTTGGAGATTGTTTTTTTTTTGTCGGCATCTGCATTGCTGCACTGGAATAATGCCAGGAGCAACTCATCATTTGCCCCGGGAGGATTTAGGAATTTTGGTCTTGTTTTGGTATCTGCATTGCTGCACTGGAATAATACCAGGAGCAACTCATCATTTGCCCCGGGAGGATTTGGGAATTGGTTTTTGCTTGGCATCAATATCGCTACACTGGAATATGGTACCAGGAACGAATCATCATTTGCGCTTGCTTATCAGGAAGCGATGGCTTAGGAGACAGGTTTTAGGTCCCTATTATATAAGACTTTTCAATTTTATAGGCCGTAAGGGTCCCATAAAAGCATTTTCTCCCTACGAGTCGAAAGGATCTCGTAGGTGTATTTTCTCCTTAGGAGTCGTGGGGACTCCTAAGAGTGTTGCTCCTTTGTGAGTCGTAAGGATCTCACGCGGGAATTTTCTCCTCACAAAGTCGAGAGGACTTTGCGAGTGCATTTCATTTCTTTTTTTTTTACGAGTTTGCGCCCTTTCGGGTTTTCACAAACTCGCCGGCAGTCCTGCTGTTTTTACTCATGGAGCCCTTTCGGGTTTTCACCGTGCCCATTTTGCTTGTGGACATACCATTCTTTTTATTTTTTTTATTTTTTATTTTTTATATTTTTGGTGGGAGTTTGAATGTGCTCTCACCGGTAGGACTTGAGAGAGATTGGGATTGTTTTATGCCCGTGGATTGTATACGGTTTTGCAGGATGTATAATCCAGACCGTAGGGCCGGAAAAATTTCAGGACTTTGTTGGCGTCTGCATCACTGCACTGGAATATGGTACCAGGAGCGACTCATCATTCGCCGTTGGGGTGTGGGATTTGGAATTTGGTTGGTGTCTGCATCGCTACACTGGAATATGGTACCAGGAGCGACTCATCATTCGCTACTTGGGAATTGGAATTTGGAATTTGGTTGGCGTCTGCATCGCTGCACCGGAATATGGTACCAGGAGCGACTCATCATTCGCCGCTTGGGGGATTGGGGAGCGATGACTTAGGAGACATGTTTAGATCCCTATCGCCTAAGGCTTTTCAATTTCATGGGCCGTGAGGGTCCCATAAAAGCATTTTCTCCCTACGAGTCATAAGGATCCCGCATGTGTATTTTCTCCTTAGGAGTCGTGAGGACTCCTAAGTGTGTTTTTCCTTTATGAGTCGTAAGGATCCCACAAAGGTTTGTTCTCCTCATGTATTGTGAGGACACATGAGTGGGTCTTCTCAATGGAGCATAATTCCAAGGGCGGAGACCAACCGCGTAACTGGTGATTACGATGGGGTATGGGTATGACAAGAATTATTTGAGCCCGTGGATTGTATACGGCAATCAATTTAGGGACTGGCCGTAGGGCTGGAAGAATCTTTGGGAAATTGGATTTTGGTTGGTGTCTGCATCGCTGCACTGGAATATGGTACCAGGAGCGACTCATCATTTGCCGCTGTTTTTTTTTACCGCGATTGCTCTATCATTTCAGCTTTTCTTATCGCGAAGGTCACGATTGCCCTATCATTTCGGCTATTTATTCGCGGTTGCCCCATCATTTCGGCTTTATTTTCATCTTTATTTTACTCGCTGATTTTTATTGCGAGTTGCCCTATCATTTCGGCTTTTCTTTATTTTTCTTTTATTTACACATTTTTTGTTTATTTACATATATATATATATATATTTACATTTCCAGTTTAACGACTTAGAGGTCGACAGTTCCCAGTTTAATGACGTGGTGGTCGATTGTTCCCAGTTTAATGACATGGTGGTCCTCTGGTGTTCCCAGTTTAACGACGTGGTGGTCCTTTTTGCTTATCCCAGCTCCTTGAACTTTGATCTTGGCGGAGCTGTATTGATGACCTAGCTCTGTGGCTTGCCGATACATCCGAGGATTGTGAGGTTCTTCCAAGCTTATATTGGTCCTCTGCCCAATCTTTGAAAACACAGCAGTCTTCAATGGTATGACTCAGCACTCTATGGTATGGGCAGTATACGGGATTGCCAGTCATATTCATTTCATGTGGCCTCTTCGGAATAGGCAGTTGCAGACCGTTGTTCAAGGCTTCCTCGAATATATTGCGGACCTCTTCCCTCCTGAAGGAGTACACCTTCTTTTTTCTCTCCATTAGAGTAGGTGCCCTTACTGGTGCTGGTCCTTGAGGCCGATCAGTCCTTGGTTCGTCCTTTTCAGATAATGGCATATGTCTGGGAGGGTTGGGTTCCTGAGAGACTTCGGTCTCCATTTGTATGAAATCGGCGGTCGTAGCTTGACTGTTCGCCAACACGCCTTTAGACAGTTCTATCTCTCCCGTCTTGTATTGCCTTTTGACCCAATCTTTGAAGACGAAGCAGTCCTCAATGGCATGACCTATCACCCTGTGATAGGGGCAATATTCTGGGTCGTCGGTCATATTCGCTTCTTGCAGTCTCTTTGATTCTGGCAGCTGTAGACCGTTTCTTAGGGCGTCCCTGAATATCTTGTGGACTTTTTCCCTTTTGAAGGAATAGACTTTTTCCAGTTTTTCTTTCAGAGGCGATTCCCCTTCGGTGTATGTATTGGAGGGACTGGAGGCTGATCGCGGCCGTTTTTCGCAAAGGTGCTCCGCTCTTAGGTTGAAGGGAGTATCAGTTGGCTGCCTTCGGGTATCAATCCCTGGCTCATGAACCAAAATTTGATTCTGCTGTAATTGCAATCGGGCGACTTGGGTTGCGAGATCTGCCGCGACGTTTGCCAATTCATTGACCTTAGATTGTACCTTGGCTATCTTCTCATCCCTGTCCTGAAGCTGCCTCTGAAGCCATCGGAATAATGCTTGCTCTGCGGTCCCGGTTATGACAACCGGGTCATCCTTATTGCCTGAGCTCAATTCCGCAGGAACCACGGGCTCCTCTGGCTTATTGGCCTGAGCGGGCTCTTCATCATTTAGATCGAGTTGACGTTGGGTAGGGTCCACCGTATCATCACCCTGGATGTGAAGCATAGGAGGGTTCGTTTCTTCATGTCCGACCATATAGACAGTGCGGACCACACACCCAGCCATCTCTTTATCTTTGGTGACTGATTTCGTGGAGCGGTCCGGGCTTTGGAAATTCAAAAATTTTAACATGGCCAGAGCCCTAGCCCTTTTGTTGGCTCTGTATCTGAGCCGCTTCTGCCTCAGCTTCTCTTCCTTGAGCGCTTGGCAGGCTTCTGCTCTTCGGGAAGCCGCCATAGGCTGAGTGATGGGGAGGCTTGAGAAGACACCCCATTGAGCAGTTGTCAGGGGCATCGTCGGAGCTTGCTCGAGACGCCTCATTGCTTTGTTTGTGTTAATGGCCTTGCCCCAAGCTGGGGCCAAGGAAAGTCGTTCAAACACCGACTTGTGTTTGAGTTGGGGCATCTTCGAGACCACCACATTTGGCCTCTTGCCTTTCGAGACCGGTTTGTCTGTCACCGGGGCTTGAGGAGCTGGGACGGCGTTAGCTGACACGAACATAATAGAGCCAAATGGTAGCGGCTCCTCCTCCCATTGTCGCCCGAGACTAGCCGGAAGGACCGTCATGGAGTCCATTTTCATTGTGTAGGAGACGGGAGTTGAGTTCATCTTCGGAGACATCGTTGAAAGGTGATTTCTTGAAAACCTGCATGAAAGGGCATTATTTTAGTATAAATATCGATATGTATATTGATTGAGTTCGCATGAATGCTTAACCCGAAATATGGGAGGAGAGATAGGTCCCACCGGGCGCGCCAGAATCTGTAGGGTATTTTTCGTCACCCCATCTAGATGGGAATACGCGCGCGCTTGTCAGGCGTACTACAGATTCCCCCTGCCTAGGGTAGGCCGGGGTTTAATGATTGTGGGGATCTGAATCTCCGGCAGCCGCGGACTAAGCTGCCGTTAATTACCCCTCGCCTTTGAAGCGAGGGAACCTCCGATTGACGGGTTAAACTGGTCATGCGAACTCAATGTGCAGTGTACGTGTGTTATGTTTTGAAAGGGGGTTTTGGATATATCGGGAGCCAAGCAGAGTTTTTACGGGGGTCCTGCTACCCGGATAGCGGGCTAGGGGTCAAGGGGGCTAGCAGCCCCCTTGCGGGGTGCGGGGCAGCGCCCCGTTAGAAATTTTTTTCCAACAGGAGCAGTGTCGTGGAGTATGTGTGTGTACATTTGTATACATATGTATATATATATATATATATATATATATATATATATATATATATATATAAAGAGGGGGAAAAGGCATCCAAAGGATGCGTGGGGCCAGCACCTTGAGCGCTGTGCGCTTAGGTGCTGTGTGCTTAGGCGCAAGCGCGCCACGTGTCGGCACGTGGGCGTTTTGCCCTCGAGCGCTGGGCGCTTGAGCGCAAGCGCGCCACGTGTCGGCACATGGGCGCTTTGCGCTCGAGTGCTGGACGCTACGTGTCGGCACGTGGGCGCTTTGCGCTCGAGCGCAGGGCGCTAGCGAGAAAAAAGGCTTTTAGTCCCAGAAATAGGGTTTAGAGTGGAGTTAAACTCCTAAAAAATGTTTTGGTTGAGCAAATGGGTTCTTCTTCTTCCTCCTCTGTTGGCTGGATCAAGAGATGTGGGATCTAAAAATCTCTTCTTTTTGAGATCTAATGACAGATCCAAGTTCCCCTTTCTGGGTTTTGTGGTGAAAAACTATTTAGTTTTGGAAAAGGGAAAGTAAAACTCTTGATTTAATTCACAAAAAAAAGAAGAAGGTTTGAAACCTTCAGAAATGGGAAAGAGGCACAAACCCTAGGTTTTTGAGAGAATGAAAAGTATTATTTTTTATTCATCATCATGTTGCCTTATATAGGCTTACATATTTACATATAGCCCCTTGGGCTTTACAAAATGGCATTTTGCCTATCCCATGGCTCATGTGCCATTTCATTTTTGCACATAAGCCATGGGCTTACAAAATATTGGCTTTATGCCCATTTTGCATACATTCATGTATAAAAAATTACATAACAATTATTTATTACATGATTTTTTTGTTGGCATGGGGAGGCTGGCCGCGGGCTCGACTTGGGCATGGGCCCGCTTGACCTGGGCTTGGGCCCACCTGGCTTGGGGTTGACCTTGACCTTGACTCGGTCAACCGGGGTGCAAATTTTTACCCCAACAACCACATCAAAATAGATGTTCCAACTCCGCCATGCCTGATTTATCACATAAAACATCTTGCACACGTTTTTGCTGCTCCCACTGTCTACGAAGCCCTCTGGCTGTGTACTTATAGACGCTCTCTTCCAAATCAACATTTAGAAAAGCAGTCATGACACCCAACCGCCAGATATTGTAGTCATGGTATGTAGCCGTGGCAAATAGGATCTGGATGGACTTAAGCATAGTTTTGAAAGTCTCAACTTTTCCATGTACACCAAGTAATCTTCTCAAGATATACTTGCTCCTGATGGGGATTTAACCCTTCAGATAAAGCAACCAAAGTCCATACTTTGTTGGTGTATAAGGATTCCATCTCAGATCGATAAGCATCCAGCCATTCTCACAGAGTCCCCACTCCTGATGGCCTGCTCGAAACAAGTTGGGTCACCATCTCATGATGCAATTCTCGCTCCCACTGTCATAGAGAAACCGAAGTATCTCTCAGGTGGGTGAGTAACCCTACTAGATCGGCGGAGAGGCTGAGGTTCGTTGGAAACTATTGAATCCTTCGATTCTACCAAATCATCAGCTGCAGTTTGTTTGGCTGGAACTCTTTCCAG
The DNA here is from genome assembly GCA_030015575.1 of Agapanthus africanus. Taxonomy (NCBI): domain Eukaryota; kingdom Viridiplantae; phylum Streptophyta; class Magnoliopsida; order Asparagales; family Amaryllidaceae; genus Agapanthus; species Agapanthus africanus. The sequence goes on along the minus strand of JASDDO010000014.1, from coordinate 637,046,601 downwards.
TTCTACCTCATGACCACTAATTTCTTCACAAGAAATTCCCTTTCATAAAGGTGGCATGCTGAGAAACAAAATATCTTTTGTTCCTCATTAGGTAGAAGATATTCCCTAGCGAATGCTTGGGATATCCAACAAACTTCCACAGATCTGACTTTGCCTCGAGCTTGTCCGGATTATGCTTTAGACATAGGCCGGACAACCCTAAATCTTAACATACTTAAGATATGGGCTCTTCCCATTCCATATCACATATGAAGTGGTAGGCAACTGATTTGATTTGAACCCTATTCAATAGGTATGCAGCTTCACAAGTGCATAACTCCCAAAAGGAAATAGGCAACTCAGTAGTACTCATCATAGAGCACACCATATCACATAGGGTGTGATTGCTCCGCCCTGATACACAGACGTGCTATGGTGTATACGGATGAGTAATGCTGAGAGAGAATCTCATTCTCCTTTAGAATTGTCCAGGATTTTCGTGCTCAAGTATTCTCCTCCTTGATCTCATCAAAGGACATAATACTTATACCCATTTTTGGTTCTCCACTTTTAGCTTATATTCATTGAATTTCTCAAAAGTTCCAGACTTGTGTTTCAACAGGAACATATGTCCGGATCTTGAGAGATAATCAGTGAATGTAATGAAGTACAAAGAACCGGTCTTGGCATGTGTAGACAGGGGACCTTCATACATCGGCATGTATCAATCCCAAGAGTTCACTAACTCTTTCTCTGTTTCCAATAAACAGAGTTGTGGTCATCCTATCTTTGTGACATGACCGGCAAGTTTCACAAGATGTAAATTCAAACTAATTTAAATATGCATCTAAATGTAACTTCAGCTAGTCAGGTCGCATTGATATGACCTAGTCTACAATGCCTCAAGAAGGATTCGTTCATTTCTGAACTCTTCCTCTTGTGTGTGTTCTGTATACTAAGAACCGTGGTTTGATTTAGAACGTCTATACTTTTAGATAACGTGCCTGAACCGATCAACTCTTGATATAGGAAATGTTCAAAACATTATCCAACAATACAAAATTATATCCTTCTTTACTAATAAAGAGACTGACATGATGTTGTATATCAGGTTCGGTATCTAATAGCATTCGTTCAGAATCAATGTATTTGTTAATACAGGGTGATAACTACCAACAGACTTGGCTGCAACACTTGCACCATTTCTATCTCATGAAATTTGTTACCCGTTCTCAGTCATCTACCTATCTGTAGCCCATGTAACAAATTACATATGCGGGATCCTGATCCGGTATCTCATACTCAGGACGTAAAGGATACTGAGAAACAGTTCTCTGTAAGGAACACACCCGAAGAAGATGCATCAGCACGCATTTTCTTCGTTTGGGTGGCACGGGAATTCTGGTAATCCCCTTATTTCCTGCTCTGTCTTATAACAATTATAAGTTTTTGAGCGGGACCAATGTTCCCTAGCGCAGTATAACAAGCGTGTTCGGTCAATACATCCGTATTATTATCTTGATTAAGGTGTGACATAGTCGCAACCAGGAGAGAGAGAGAGAGAAGAAAACACTCAGCGTGCGCTTTTTACAAGATTAGATTGGTTATCAATTTATCTAATCAGGATGTCTCCCACTGTTTTAGTCAAATCTTCCTTCAAACCCTAAAAGGAAAGACTAGCCGGGATTAGTTACACCCTACAAGTTCGCCAATCTTTCAGCCAGGCCAGTGCCGGTACTTTGAGGGAGGTTCCCCGTGCTTTCACACGGACCTAATTAAAATAAACCTCGTCTTCCCTGGGGCGTAACCCCGTTAACACCTTTCTTGACACCTACTCGATCGGCTAATTGTAATGTGTAAAACTCTCCCTGGAGTAACTCTTACTCGCAGCGGGTATCGGGATCCAACTATCTCATAGAAGGTATGCAATCTCATTGCAAATTTCAACACTTGAAATTCCTAATAATATTTTGCCCCAAGCGATCTATGACCTTGACTAAGTCAACAAACCATAGACCGCAAGTAAAGTTCAACCCGTCATTTCCCGATTGAATTAAACCCACCCGCACGACCCTTGACTAAGTCAACAAGGCCGCACGACTACCCTAATCCAATCGCATCATATGCTTTGCAGATAAGCACTAATCAGCTACCGCACACTACGCCTTGGCTAAGTCAACAAACGCAGCACGAATACTAAAAACTACTTATCTGAAATGACGGAGGGCTACGATAGGTTTTTAATAAAACCCTTTGCGTAATGAACTTTATATCGTTGTAGAATCGAGTGATTTTTAAAAGGGATGTTTTTAGGCCTTTTCTAGTTTTGCTAAAGAGGTCACTTCCGGTGAAGGGATCGTCAGCTCTTTCCTCATCGAATAAAGTGCAGGATATTTCACAAATATCACTATGCAAAGCAAAAACTATAAAAACAATCAAAAGACAAACCGAGTTTGTAGCATCTGCTAGTTTTGCTAAAGAGGTCACTCCCGGTGAAGGGATCTCGGCTCTTTCCTTATCGAATAAGTGTAAGTCCACGTTGCCCACCCCGGTGCTTACGGGGAGGCGGAAAACGGAATAAAAATCGAATTTTTATGAGCTTAGGCAACATGGACTACACTAAGAAGGATCTTTGCTAAACAAAAACAAGCTAAAGCTAACTAAAAACAAGCTAAAGCTAACTAGAAACTAGCTAAGTGCTAGAAAGGTTATACCTTGGGCTTTATGTCCTTCTCTCCTTGCTCCTTGGAGTAGTGGAAGGAGGTCACCTTTGTCGTCTTCTCCCGTCAAAGAAAGATCCACTCGAAAGCCTCGACCTTTGGCTTCAACTCCAAGCTATAAGTAACTAGGGTGCAAGAAGTGCTAATCCTTGAACCCTAGATGTGAGTAGAGATTATCAAGAAAGGGTTTTTCTCAAGCTCAAGTGTTTCTCAACACATGAGAGGGGAGAGCTTGAGGGAGAGGAAGAACAAGAGAGAGAAAGTAAATGATAGAATGAGAATAATATGAACCATTCTCACTTATATGTGTATATTATTTTAATTAGATAATTAGCTAGATAATTGTCATGGTTAATCATGACATGACCATTATCATTTCATATTTAATGCTAATTGCAAGGATCAAAAAGCATCTTTTATATGGAATGATGATGGTCAATATGTCAACTAGGGTCAACAAGTCAAAATAGTCAAAAGGTCAACAACCATAACCATGCACAATTATATTAAGCTAATATCAATTAACCATAATACACACATAAGTATTAGGGTTAATAAAATGACAATAGTCATTAACCCTAATCAAAGTCCTCTCCCTCTATCTCAAGCAACTGTGCATACGCACCCGTATTCGTGATCCGAGGAACACGAATACAATGAGAAAAACCAATCCCAAATCATATACTAGGATCCGGCTTAAACCAAAGCCCGCTAGTATAAACTGTCCGGACACCAAACGTGCTCAAGTGCGCGGATGTGAACGAACCCTGTCGCAAAACCATGCGACCTCTACTCATTTTGCCTAAAGGCGAATAGCTCTCTGTGTGGGACTCTAAAGACTCGACACTACGCTGGCAGTGGGTTTAACCACAGACCGCAAGCGGCACTAGCTGTACGTAACGGTCCCCAGGTAGATGTCGATAAGAAGACTGACGAGGTGAACCCCATCTGAACTCCTACTGAGCCTGTATGTGACAATCTCCGTACAGTCCGGTCTGTTCGTCTGATACATCGTATGGCGGGCCTAGGGCGGCGGTGAAACGTCAGTCCCCTAATAGCGGTACAAGTCGTGTCGGAGTGTAGCCCAGAACACCCTGAGATAACACTGGAAACCTACCAGTATATCTCGCTTGCCCTGGCCAGGGACTACTCGTGTAATGGCTCTCCTGGACACAGCGCGATGTCAACCCCCAATACCGGGAGAGACGAATCCTGTCTAACCGTCACTGCCTCCAAGTGCTTCGGGACTGCACCCAAAAACTACCTGTTTGCACGACTCCTTTAAGCCGTGGTAGGGTAGTAATCAAAGTGCAGTGGGAACACACTCGAGGCGAAGTGACAGTGTCAAGTCAACGGACTAAGCTGTACTCATGTCACCTGGGAACTGATAACTGACGATAGGTATAATACCAACCAACTGTTCCCGACGAGTCCTGTCCAGTGTACTCGTAACCTAACGAGCACCCGCATACTATCTCAGGTACGACGTACTGACGGCTGTGGGACAGACCGTCTCCCATACTGGGATGAGAAGCGCATACGCTAGTCTACTCCGGAGTATCGATGCCCTGTCTCGATAGTCCAACGACTAGGGACCTGTATAAGGATGTGCTTATGGATCACCCAGCTCCCACGAGTGTGAGCGCCATCACAACGCTGGTAATCAAGCAATAATCCTAAGGGCTCTACTAATATGTATATCAGCAATATGCTAAAAGAAACACACGCACATATTAAAGTAGAGACAAACCAAGTAGCATACTACCATTTCGAGCAAGATTGTATATACAACTGTGAATATCCCAAGCTTCCATTAAGTAATATACAAACTAGTATGATACAGTAATGGCCTCTAGGGCATATACACTAACAATCTCCCACTTGCACTAAGGCCATGTACTGGCGTATCGAAGACCTATCATCTCGATCAGCCGCTCTAACTGAGTCTGGGGTAGGGCCTTCGTGAGTGGATCTGCAGTGTTGTTCTCCGTATTTACTCTCTTTACCTCGATCTCCTGGCGATCTATGATCTCCCTGATCAGGTGGTACCGCCTCAAAATGTGCCTGGACTTCTGATGGGACCTGGGTTCCTTCGCTAAAGCTATAGCTCCGTTGTTGTCGCAATACAGCGGTATTGGATCAACAATGGTAGGAACCACCTGAAGCTCTGTAAGGAACTTCTTCATCCAGACAGCTTCCTTTGCGGCATCGCAAGCAGCTATGTACTCCGCTTCCATAGTTGAGTCAGCAACGGTCTCCTGCTTGGAACTCTTCCAGCAAACCGCCCCTCCATTGAGGGTAAAGACATAACCCGACATGGACTTGGAGTCATCCTTGTCACTCTGGAAGCTGGAGTCAGCAAAGGCCTCAAGCTGGAGGTCTTTTCCTCCATACACCAAGAACATCTCCTTAGTCCTTCTCAGGTACTTGAGAATGTTCTTTACCGCTATCCAGTGTTTCTCCCCTGGGTTCGACTGATACCGGCTTACAACGCTCAATGCGTACGCTACATCTGGTCTGGTACACAACATCACATACATTATAGAGCCTACCGCAGAAGCGTAGGGTATAATAGACATGCGATCCCTCTCTAAATCAGTCTTGGGAGACATCTCTTTGGAGAGGGTGATCCCGTGACAAGCCGGTAGATTACCGCGCTTGGAATCTTCCATACTGAATCTTTTCAGTATGGTGTCGATGTACCTTGACTGTGAAAGTCCCAACATCCTCTTAGATCTATCACGATAGATCTGGATCCCCAGAATGTAGTTGGCATCGCCCAGGTCCTTCATGGAGAACCTCTGTGACAAGAATCCTTTGACTGACTGTAGCATAGGAATATCATTTCCTATTAGGAGAATGTCATCCACGTATAAGACGAGGAATACTACAGTTCTCCCTACAATCTTACTGTAAATGCATGGTTCATCTGGGTTTTTGATAAAGTCGAATTCTTTGACAGTATCATCAAAGCAGATGTTCCAACTCCGCGATGCCTGCTTAAGTCCATAGATGGACTTTAGCAACTTGCACACTCTACCGCTGCTCCCACTCTGAATGAATCCCTCCGGCTGATCCATATAGACGCACTCTTCCAAATTTCCATTTAGGAAAGCCGTCTTTACGTCCATCTACCAGATTTCATAATCGTGGAAGGCAGCAATGGCAAGAAGGATCCGAATGGATTTCAGCATAGCCACTGGAGAAAAGGTCTCGTCATAGTCCAAACCAGGTCTTTGACGAAAACCCTTTGCAACAAGTCTAGCTTTATAGGTCTCAACCTGCCCATCTACACCAATCTTCTTTCTGAAGATCCATTTGCAGCCTACGGGTTTTACCCCTTCTGGAGCAAAGTCCAAAGTCCAAACTTTGTTGGTGTACATGGACTCCATCTCGGCCCGCATTGCATCCAGCCATTTTACCGAGTCGCCGCTCTGGATGGCTTGCTGGAAGCTAGTAGGCTCACCATAATCTATGGTGCAATCCTCTCTATCCCCGTCTATGAGAAAACCGTAGTATCTCTCGGGCGGATGAGACTGCCTACTACTCCTGCGGAGTGGCGCTGGGATGTCCGGTTCTCTTGAAACTTCTGGTTCTTCCAAGCTTTCAGTAATAGCTTGTGGTTCTGGAATTTATTCCAGTTCTATTGCGCTCCCACTTATCTGATTTTCTAAAAATTCAGTTTCCAAGAAGTGGGCATGCTGAGAAACAAAGACCTTTTGTTCCTCTGCGGAATAGAAAAGATACCCCCTGGAGTTCTTTGGGTATCCCACAAACTTACACAGTACTGAGCGTGCCTCGAGCTTGTCCGCATGCTGCTTTTTTACAAAAGCTGGACATCCCCATGTCTTAAGGTACTTAAGACAGGGTTTCTTCCCACTCCATATTTGATATGGGGTGGTAGGCACAGTCTTGGTTGGAGCCTTGTTCAAGAGATATGCTGCTGTTTCTAGCGCATAACCCCAGAAGGATCGCGGTAACTCTGCCTTACTCATCATGGAACGAACCATATTCAATAGGGTTCGATTCCGCCTTTCCGATACACCGTTGTGTTGTGGTGTGTATGGAGGAGTAAGCTGAGAGAGAATTCCATTCTCTTTTAAGTAGCCCAGAAACTCGGCACTCAAGTATTCACCACCTCGATCAGATCTTAGTGTCTTGATACTTTTGCCTGTTTGTTTTTCAACTTCGTTCTTGTATTCTTGAAATTTCTCAAAGGCCTCGGATTTGTGCTTCATCAAGAAGACATACCCATACCTAGAGAAATCATCTGTGAAAGTAATGAAGTATGAATAACCACTTCGCGCATGTGTAGACATTGGACCACATACATCACTGTGTATGAGTCCTAAGAGCTCGCTTGCTCTTTCTCCGTGTCCAGTGAACGGAGTCTTTGTCATCTTTCCCATGAGACAGGATTCACAAGTGGCATAAGACCGATACTCAAACGGATTTAAGTATCCCTCTTTATGTAACTTTGTCAACCGTGTCTCATTAATGTGACCCAATCTATAATGCCATAAGAAAGCCTGATTTGTTTCCGGAGACTTTCTTTTAAGTGTGTTCTGGACACTGAAGATTTGAGCTTGATTTAATACGTATATACCGTTTTGTAATGTACCTGACCCAATCAGAACTTGATTTAGGTGGATGTTAACTACATCGCTTACAAAAGTAAAATCATATCCTTCCTTAGAAATTAAGGATACAGATATGATATTACAAGTCGCACCTGGTACATAAAAACAGTTACGCAGAATCAATATCTGCACAGTTGTCAGTCCTAGATGATATTCCCATACGGATTCAGCATACATGCTCATTCCGTTAGCAACCCTGAGAGTCATATCACCTTTCCTGATAACCCTACGGTTTCTCAGATCCTGTAACGAGTTACAGATATGAGATCCTGATCCGGTATCCAATACCCAGGAAGTAGGGTTAACTGACATACAGTTCTCTATTACAAACACACCCGAAGCCGAAGCCACAACATGCTTCGAATTCTGGCTACTGGCTTTGCAAGCCCTGCAATCCTTCTGCCCATGCTCATTCCCGTAACAGTTGGAACATCCCTCTTTTACTGCATCCATTCCTAAAACTTCTGCCTTTCTCTTTCTTTCTACTTCCCTGGTTTTCTTCAGGGTAGTAGGTAGAGACTGTTGAACTAAGTCAGTATCTGACCTGTTCTTCAACGTGGTCTTCAGGTCTGAGAGCTCAAAAGAGCTGGTCTCTGTAAGGACGTTGCCCCTTACAGATGACCCGATAGCCAACCTCGCTGGAAGCAATTCGTTCGAGGTCTCATATCTTGCGATACGAGATTGCTCTCTATATAAAACTTTGTTATGGAGGAAGATAGAAGCCGAGTCCATCTTCTCGTGCTGCCTTTGGTATATACCATCAACTGAGGCTAACACGAGGCACTTGTCTTTCGCACAGTCTTCTTCCGATGTCCTACGGATATCAATATCCATGACAGGGGAAACGGGACCTGAGACGGCAGGGGTGGGATCAGTCAAGAGGTGTCCCAGCTTGTCCTGGGCAATGGACATCTGGACAGACCTTTGCCAGTCATAACAGTCAGATTCAGTCATCTTATTATCTAGATGTAACCTAGGTGCGGTCATCTGGTCGCTGCAATTAAAAGAGAGAGAAGAAAACACTTAGCATGATACTCTTGCAAGTTTAGATTGGTTTTTAATTTATCTAAACAGGATGGTTCCCACTGTCTCTCGAATCCCCTCTCAAACCGTAAAGAAAGGATTAGTCAGGATCAATCCCACCATACAATACTTGCTTAACCGTTCAGCCAGGACAGTGTCGGTACTTCGAGGGAGGTTTTCCAACGCTTTCGCGAAGATCCTTAATTAAGTAACCTCTTTTCCCTGTGGGCGTAGCCCCGCTAACACCTTTCTAGACACCTACTAGGTTTATAGCATTGATCGTTAAGTGAGAGTTTTCCCGAGGAGTAGCATATACTCACAGTAGGATCGGGATCCAAATATCATCGCGTGATAAAACCGAAGGAATCCTACCAGAATTATCACACTCCAAATGGTATGCAGTGCTAGCAAGTTTCAGTACTTATGAAACTCCCGATGTGGATTTTTGCCCCATGCTCTTATGATCTTGACGAAGGTCAACAAATCATAAGTTACATGTCAAGTTCTACCCGTCATTTTCCAGGTTAATTTGAACCCACCCGCACATACTCTTGACGAAGGTCAACAAGGTAGCACGACTGTCCCAAACCAACGCATCTATCTATGCTACATATGAACACCCAACAGCTACCAATCACTATGCCTTGACGAAGGTCAACAAACATAGCTTGAATACTATTGAATATCCATACGAAATGACGGAGGGCTACGAATGGTTTTGGAGAAACCGTGAACGTAGTGAACTTGATCTAATCGATGGAACGAGATAGCTTTTAACAGGAGTGGTTCAAGCTCCGCGTTTTAAAAGTTTAGTTTTGAAAAGAACCGAGTGGTTTTCAAAGTGTTCCAATCGACTTTTACTTGGTTTATTTTCTTGCATTAGTTCTTTTAATGCGTCCCATCATTTAATCCTACCATTGCAGAAAACAACCAAAATATGACGTACGCTTATGCCATTCGCATTCGCCACGGGGCCCCGTCATCACCCGTTAGGTTACTTAACTAACGACAGAGCGGGGGCTGGGCTAGCGCGGCTGTAAAATATAAGCAACGCCTAAATAGTTATCATATATAAATATATAGCAATGATAGACATTACAGATCACAGATGAATACATTGGATATACTAGGAATCCGCAATCCGTTCGAGCCTGCAACGAAAAGCGGATTACACGGTCGCGGTGAATAGCCAATACCCCACCCAAGACCCCTACGGGTGCGGCAAACTACCCGCAAAGTACCCGAAGCGAAGCAACCTCCCTCAACACCATGAGTAGGCCACTCGGCACTTCGAGATACCCGGTAGTTTGTGCACCCCTCCATGGGTCTATCCTAGGAGCAAAAACAGTAAAAAGAATTATACAATGACGGCTACAACCCCGACCCAGTTGTGCGGCCAAACAAATAATAATATTACATCAATTTACATATTACAATGAATGAAAGAAAAAGCAACACTCATCTCACATCCACCTCGGCTATTCACCCGCGACAGTCCAACATATTCATATACACATACCATCATCAAACACAGATCACAGATATGTATAACCCCGACTAATCGACATATAGCGATTAGCCGACGTTCAATACATATAAACATCACAGATATAACCTTTTAGTCAAAGTGTATTGAAGTTTAGAAAAAAAATACGGATTTATAGGCCCCCAAAAACAAATTTCTATTCTGGAAAATCTGGGCACATATAAACCATCTTAAAAATCCAAAAACCAAGCCAGAAATAAACTGCACCAAACTCGACCCAGTGAAGAGCCAAGACGGCCGCGGTTGCGCGGCAATAGCTTGCTATTGCCGCGGAACCGCGGCTCTTTGGTCGAATCACTGGATCGTTTTTGGTGGCTTTCTTCACAAAACCCTGAGATGATTTTTGGTGTATGATTTATTTTGTTTTGACCAGAAAAAAAATTAACAGAAACTTAGGGTATTGAAAACTCGGTTTTTCGATTTTTCCGATTCGAACTTCGATACACTTTACTACCTAGCTAGTTTATGTTTAGTTAGGCTCTGATACCACTGTAAGTCTACGTTGCCCATCCCGGTGCTTACGGGGAGGTGGAAAACGGAATAAAAATCGAATTTTTATGAGCTTTGGCAACATGGACTACACTAAGAAGGATCTTTGCTAAACAAAAACAAGCTAAAGCTAACTAGAAACTAGCTAAGTGCTAGAAAGATTATACCTTGGGCTTTATGTCCTTCTCTTCTTGCTCCTTGGAGTAGTGGAAGGAGGTCACCTTTGTCGTCTTCTCCCGTCAAAGAAAGATCCACCCGAAAGCCTCGACCTTTGGCTTCAACTCCAAGCTAGAAGTAACTAGGGTGTAAGAAGTGCTAATCCTTGAACCCTAGATGTGAGTAGAGATTATCAAGAAAGGGTTTTTCTCAAGCTCAAGTGTTTCTCAACACATGAGAGGGGAGAGCTTGAGGGAGAGGAAGAACAAGAGAGAGAAAGTAAATGATAGAATGGGAATAATATGAACCATTCTCACTTATATGTGTATATTATTTTAATTAGATAATTAGCTAGATAATTGTCATGGTTAATCATGACATGACCATTATCATTTCATATTTAATGCTAATTGCAAGGATCAAAAAGCATCTTTTATATGGAATGATGATGGTCAATATGTCAACTAGGGTCAACAAGTCAAAATAGTCAAAAGGTCAACAACCATAACCATGCACAATTATATTAAGCTAATATCAATTAACCATAATACACACATAAGCATTAGGGTTAATAAAATGACAATAGTCATTAATCCTAATCAAAGTCCTCTCTCTCTGTCTCAAGCAACTGTGCATACGCACCCGTATTCGTGATCCGAGGAACACGAATACAATGAGAAAAACCAATCCCAAATCATATACTAGGATCCGGCTTAAACCAAAGCCCGCTAGTGTAAACTGTCCGGACAGCAAACGTGCACAAGTGTGCGGATGTGAACGAACCCTGTCGCAAAACCATGCGACCTCTACTCATTTTGCCTAAAGGCGAATAGCTCTCTGTGTGGGACTCTAAAGACTCGACACTACGCTGGAAGTGGGTTTAACCACAGACCGCAAGCGGCACTAGCTGTACGTAACGGTCCCCAGGTAGATGTCGATAAGAAGACTGACGAGGTGAACCCCATCTGAACTCCTACTGAGCCTGTATGTGACAATCTCCGTACAGTCCGGTCTGTTCGTCTGATACATCGCATGGCGGGCCTAGGGGGCGGTGAAACGTCAGTCCCCTAATAGCGGTACAAGTCGTGTCGGAGTGTAGCCCAGAACACCCTGAGATAACACTGGAAACCTACCAGTATATCTCGCTTGCCCTGGCCAGGGACTACTCGTATAATGGCTCTCCTGGACACAGCGCGATGTCAACCCCCAATACCGGGAGAGACGAATCCTGTCTAACCGTCACTGCCTCCAAGTGCTTCGGGACTGCACCCAAAAACTACCTGTTTGCACGACTCCTTTGAGCCGTGGTAGGGTAGTAATCAAAGTGCAGTGGGAACACACTCGAGGCGAAGTGACAGTGTCAAGTCAACGGACTAAGCTGTACTCATGTCACCTGGGAACTGATAACTGACGATAGGTATAATACCAACCAACTGTTCCCGACGAGTCCTGTCCAGTGTACTCGTAACCTAACGAGCACCCACATACTATCTCAGGTACGACGTACTGACGGCTGTGGGACAGACCGTCTCCCACACTGGGATGAGAAGTGCATACGCTAGTCTACTCCGGAGTATCGATGCCCTGTCTCGATAGTCCAACGACTAGGGACCTATATAAGGATGTGCTTATGGATCACCCAGCTCCCACGAGTGTGAGCGCCATCACAACGCTGGTAATCAAGCAATAATCCTAAGGGCTCTACTAATATGTATATCAGCAATATGCTAAAAGAAACACACGCACATATTAAAGTAGAGACAAACCAAGTAGCATACTACCATTTCGAGCAAGATTGTATATACAACTGTGAATATCCCAAGCTTCCATTAAGTAATATACAAACTAGTATGATACAGTAATGGCCTCTAGGGCATATACACTAACAATAAGGTGCTGGATGTTCTACAAGGAACACCGCTATGCAAAGCAAGAACTAGAGCTACCCGTTTTTAAACAAGTTTCTACAACATCTTTAGGTTTCTTTTAGTTTCATTAATCTCATTAATGAAGTCCCATTTTTATTGTGCTTCACAAGCATCATCATTTGAAACGAAATCTGCAATATAACATATATCTCATATATATAATATAAACATTCGTCTCAGGCAGTAATATGATCTCATCACAGAACATTGCAGCAAAAGAACATATATGAAATATTGGATATACTAGGACGTCCGTGTTTTAATACGAGCCTGTATAAAACACGGATTCCACGGTCGCGATGAATAGCCACCCACATCCCTAGACCCCTACGAGAGCGGCAAGCAACGCTGCCAATTCTAGGGTTAGGAGACCCGGTCTAGACTCCTCGAGATGGTCTCCCACTGGACCCTAGAACCCGGTTACTTGTGCTCCCCGCCTTGGGTATACTTAATGCGGAAAAGTAAATAATAGACAATGGTGACATCATCCTCAGTCTGGAAGTGCCCCAATAAAAGAATATTACATACAAATGAATTTTACATGAATGAAAAAGAAAAACTCTCATCTCACATAAACCCCCCGGCTATTCAGAACATGACGATCCAATACAACATATCACAGCAACACATAATATCACATATCATCAACGTAAGTAAATATGCGTATCCCAATTGTCGTTGATGTATAGCAACGAAACCGGCGATACACCACATATTACACTTACGGTCGCAGAAAAGAAAGTGTAAAACTACAACAGTTGGAATCCGCAACCTCTTTAGATATCGCATGCCTAACCAAATGAATTCCTTAGACATCGCATGCCTAACTATTATAAACTCCGCATTTTAGTCTCATTATCGAAAACTCTTTTCAATATCAAGTCGGGCAATTCAACAAGATTCCCAACATCCTGATCGAATGCTCGTCGCAAACTTTAGTAGACGGCCGCACCCCCAGATGCCGTCGACGAAGTGCACTAAGGCGGAACATCGCTGCCGCGAGCACCCGAACGGATGCTTTTGGCGACGGGGTTCTCCTACAGTCACTTGGTCGGGGCTATGGGGCATGGCTATCTATTAAGTTTACCTGGCGAGTATCCGCGTACGCTACATGATTGCGATGGACTTTTGATCGCATCAAAATCCCGTGGCAACCGATCAAATGAGACTAAACTGCTAGATTTATAACATTCAAATTAGTTATCTCATAACTACCTGTGGATTCTAAATATTGTATCACATTCCAGATAAATAGACAGTGTTAAACTTTCCGATTGAATAATCAAACACCCAAGATTTCCCAAATAGTTCTCAACACTTGAAATTAGTTTTAAAACATCCATCACATGCCACAGTACCAATGGTCCAGCCGTAGAAGGGTCAAGCCAACGCCTCACATGTGGCAACGCCGTACCGCCACAAACCCTAAGGTTTAGAGGCAGTTCAGACGGTCACATAATCGAGTTAAGGTTTGTTGTCTTCTAGAGGGTCCACCGCGTTACTTGCACGACTTAGAACGTTCTTAAATTACGTAAAAATCCAACACTTGGAAATTTTCCGGCAGGGAAAAAAGTGTGTTATTGACATCCGTTCGAACTTTTTAACACGTTCTAAAAAATTACGCGGACAAACTAAACGAAGTTATACTTTCCGATCGAATCAACGAGCTCCCAATTCAACCTAGAAAACTCAACACTTCAGCAAATATTAAAAATCCCCAGAAGCATCAGGAAGTACCTACGGTTATTACTGTGCAAACACTATCCATCAATCCTTTGTTGTTGCCGCGGAACCGCCGCCAATACCCTGGTTTGACTGCGGTTCCGTGGCGCTTTGGTTGATTTAGGGGGTCGGGTTTCACAGTAATTTCTAAAATACCCTGCTGATTTTTTTGAGTATTTTTAATGCAGAAAAAATCAACTTTTTGAAAACTTTCCAGAAACTAGGGTTTTACGGGTATTCGGAGTTCGATCGGACTTTAAACTTCGTCTAGATTTCGCCTAAAGCTCTAGGTTGGCTCTGATACCACTGTAGGGTTACTAGGCACATGCACAAGGGTCTATAAGGCATCAACCATGCCCGATTTAAAATTTAGCCGTGCCGAACAACCCTAAACCAAGATCTTAGACTAGAGATTAGGCGAAACAAAGCATGTTAAACACTTTAATATCTAAGAGTTTGGGATTACAACCTTTGTAGTCCGGTCCTTCACTTCATAAGCTCCGTGTTGTTGTCCCTTCGCTGTGATCATCAAGTTCCGGACTCTCGAGAGGCTTCACGAAGAGAAAGATGCAAGCTTGCTTCCGATCTTCGATAACAAAGATGATCTACCTTGAAGTTTCATTAACACAAGCTCTCACTCACTAAATGAAGTGAACACCCTAATCTAAATGGTAAGGATAGATTAGGATGATGAAGTAGGAATTTAGCTCTCGTTTGTTTTCTTATTCTCACTCATTTTCATCACATGAGAAAAAGCTAGAAAGCTTTTCTCAAGAAGGAAGAAGAAGAAGCAGCTTAAGAAGGAAGAAGAAAAAGAAGCTAACTCTTTTGTGATGAACAATGAATCAAGTGAGGTTAGAAATGCAACCATGGGTTAAGTATGAAGACTTAACCCATGTAGAGATTTTACTATGGTTAAAGGGTTAGGTTGGGTTAAAAAAATATCACAAAATATCATAAAATATCAAAGTCAAAGTCAAAGCTTCAAGAAGCTTCTTGAAAGCTTCATGAATGTTTAACCCTAATCCAAACCCTAACCACAATTAAACTCCACAAAAAATGTTGCATTTATAACCACAATATGTTACAATATTATATATCACATATACAATATTTATTGTAACAAAATAAAATAATACAATTAACATATATCGCATATATATCAATGTATTACCCGAGTGAGAAAAAGAATCTTTTAGTGAGCTTATATCAGTTAATATAATTTAATATATCAAATATATAATTATACATTAAATTATCGAATCAACACTTGATCTGATAATCCGGCTATTTCACAAATAACCGACTAATATAATCTGTATCAGTTCATCGAATCAACACTTGATCCGATGACCCGGCCGAATCACATATACCCGGCCGATATCTCATATCGCGAGAATCTAATACGATATCACATACACGTATTGTTCTCGGTCCCGCACATATCACATATGTGGTCCTACTCCGTTTTGCCTGAGCCAAGAAACCTCTGTGTAGGACTCTAAAGAATCATCAATACGCCGGCAGTAGGTGATGATCATATCAAACACCCACAAGCTGCAAGAGGTCAGCTAAACGTAACAGCCACCCAGGTATTGAGCGCTCAGAAGATCAACAAGCAAGCCTGTACATTCTCCTGTGAATCCAGTTAGTAACACTCTCGTACAGTCCGGTCTCTTCGTCTGATATGTCGCATATCTCGCCTAGGGGTGGTAAACGTCAGACCCCAGTAGCTTGATAAGTCGTGTCGATATGAGGTCTATAACAGTTCGAGAAACTACTGATAACACTTACCAGTAAATCTCAGCAACCCTGGCCAGGGATTTCCAGTTATAGCCAATCGAACACAGCACAACATCAACTCCCTATACCGGGAGAGACGAATCCCCTCCTATCGCTCATTGCCTCCATGTGATTCGGGACTGTACCAAAAAGCCACCTTTTTGCACGCCCTCTTGGACGTGGTATGATGGAAATCAAAGCACAGTGGGAATCACACAAGACTCTATGACGATCTCGGGTCTACAGACTAACCTGTACTAGTGTCACCAGAGAACTGCCATCTGACGTGAGGTATAATACCATCTGGGAGTTCTCGGCGAGTCCGTCCAGTGTACCCAGTCTCCACTGAGCACCCGTATACCTTCTCTGATGTTAAACACCAATGGATATGAGATCATCCATCGCCCATCATATGGGTCAAGAAGCGCATACGCTAGTCTACTCTGGAGTATTGATGCCCTGTCTCGGTACTTCCACGACTAGGAACATTTGAAGGATGTACTTGGCGACTATACTGTCCTCACTAGTATGATCCGCATCATAGTCCTGGTAGTCAAGTACTCATCCTAAGGGCTTTATCAACATGTAACATAGAGACAATCAGAGTACATGTTAATATAAAGAGTAACCAGATAGTGTACTATCATGTCGAGCAAAAAATTCCTCCCTATATATGTCCAAGTATCCATTACAATATACATCGTATGTACAATAATGGCCTCTAGGGCATACATATAACTAACAATATAAAGGCCCCGAGACTTCAAGTCTCAGAGAGAGGAAGCCCCCATAAACTTTGAGAAAATCTCAGGAAGAAGAAGAAGCTCTCGGCAAAAGAAGACAATTCTTTTCAAGGTAAAAAAAGAATAGAAAGACGAAATCATCTCAATATAAAAAGAAGTATTTACTTCTTTCACAGATCATAGATCTATAGACAAATTGTCTTTCACAAAAAATATTATGAACATCCCATTATAAAGGGGAGGGGGGAGAATTATTCAATTCTCTTAGGATCACAGATCCATACAGGCAAAGCCTTTCATCAAAAAGAGATTGAAATATCTCCTATAAACTAAGAACTTTGTTCTTAGAATCTTGAGACAAACTCTCTTATCAAAGAAATGATAATCTTCAGAGCGCAAAGTTAACCTAAGAAGAGCCTTAGCGCTCATAATCTAAGAAGAGCCTTAGCGCTCCTAATTTAAAAGTGCCTTAGTGCTCTTCATCTAGCGCAAAGCGCTGCAGTGCCATAGCGCTTCAAACACAGCGCACTGCGCTTATTGGCTAGCGCTCAGCGCTAAGCGCGCCACGTGCTCTTCACGTGTGCGCTGCATTACTAAAAGTGCTTTGCGCTCATTATATGGCACCAGTGCCAAACGCCTCAACGCTTCAACTATAGCGCATCAGCGCTCTACATCTAGCGCATTAGCGCTCTTCATTTAGCGCAAGCGCTAAGCGCATTAGCGCTTCATATCTGGCGCAAAGCGCTAAGCGCATTAGCGCTTTAACCATAGCGCACTGCGCTCATCGACTAGTGCTGGTGCCAAGTGCGCCACATGCTTTTATGTGCGCTTGGACAGAACAAAAACTGTTCTTTGAATAAGCCTGGAGCTATGATAAATGCACAGCATTCAACTAAAGACAAAATATTGTCAGAGACCAAACCAATGCTTAGCATTTTAAAGGGATTGGGCTCAAACAAATATCTAACAACTCAAAAACAAATGTTGAACATTGTAATTGAATGGACTTAGCCCAAATTGGTCATAAGTCCTCAATTCAGATTAATTGAGTTCATATGCTCATAAATCACAAATCTTAGTCCGAATTGGACTACAGGTCTCTCAACCCACATCGGTTTAAGGGTACATCTCCGAACTCCTATGATATTTGTCGTTGTAATCCTTCAACGTCTTCAAAGAGGTGACGGGTCCCGACAACCATACATTTCATGGACTATGATGTCCTTAACTTGGACTGTGGGGTCCTTAAACTCATGGACTATGATGTCCTTAACCTTGACTGTGAGGTCTTTAAACTCACGGACTATGATGTCCTTAACCTTGACTATGAGGTCTTTAAACTCACGGACTATGATGTCCTTAACCTTGACTGTGAGGTCTTTAAACTCACGGACTATGATTTCCTTAACCTTGACTGTGAGGTCTTTAAATTCATGGACTATGATGTCCTTAGCCTGGACTGTGGGGTACTTAAGCCCATGTACTATGATGTCCTTAACCTTGACTGTGAGGTCTTTAAACTCACGGATTATGATGTCCTTAACCTTGACTGTGAGGTCTTTAAACTCACGGACTATGATGTCCTTAACCTTGACTGTGAGGTCTTTAAACTCACGGACTATGATGTCCTTAACCTGGACTGTGAGGTCTTTAAACTCACGGACTATGATGTCCTTAACCTGGACTGTGGGGTCCTTAAACTCATAGACTATGATGTCCTTAACCTTGACTGTGGGGTCTTTAAACTCACGGACTATGATGTCCTTAACCTTAACTGTAGGGTCTTTAAACTCACGGACTATGATGTCCTTAACCTGGACTGTGGGGTCCTTAAACTCATGGACTATGATGTCCTAAACCAGGACCGAGATGTCCTTAAACTAACATTGGACCGAGATGTCCTTAAACTAACATTGGACCACCATGTCCTTAAACTGGTAATCGACCGCAATGTCCCCAAACTAAACAACAGAGGCCAAATGCTCTCTTATTGGATCTAAACGATCCTGTTGAGTTGATCTTAGTCTAAAATTAGACTAACGTATCCTCAACGAACGTTTAAGTTGATCTTAGTCTCAAATGAGACTAATGTATCCTTAAACCCAACCCAAAACCCAAATCTAAGAAAATACGGATTTGGTCTAATCCACGCCCTTTGGGCGACAACATAAATTAGTCTCCGTATACAATCCACGGGCAACCAAAAAACAAAACAAACACACACGACACGAAGTGACCATCTGGAGAAGGAGAAAGTGGTTACCGTGATGCGGTAGCATAATTAACTGCAGGGGCTTGCGCCTGCAGGGAAGAGCGTCCCCACAATCAAAAAACCTCTCAAATGAGGGGGAATCTGACGAAATCTGCTACATTGGCTGCATCCGTTTAAACCTCCGATATACGGTGTCATAAATCAACTTGGCATCTTCGGAGAGGTGGACGGATAGCACCAATTAGTATTTGCCCCGAAACTCAGGCAAGACGGACCCGCTGGGTCGCGTCTCCATATTTCGGCGGGGAACAGATTCTGGCACGCCTGGTGGGACCTTTTCCTCTTTCCACTCCATACTTCGTGTGTCGCGTTCGCGAACGAATCGCGGTTTGATATGGTTTCCCTTGGGTTTGAGGTATTAAGATTTGGTTTTGCTCTCGTGCAGAAAACATAACATCAATGGCCTCTAACTGCTCCAGCTGCAACTGCAACTCCCGTTCCGCCTCATCTGGAGGTGTAACCTACGGGCACCAAGCGGCCTCCCTGTTCAAGATGCCGGTAGAGCAAGCAACTCAGGCCACCACTGGGCTGTTCTTTGGGACTATGATCCCACCGATGAGCTTCAATGCCCCGCTGTTGTCGCAAGAAGCCCCAAAGAAGTCGGTCTTTGATCGACTTACCACTGCCGTGGCCCCTCTCAACGAGTCGCCCAACTTCAATGCCTCGGTTTTCAACAAACTGGGCCAGAATGCCAACAAGCCCGTAATACCTGAAGCAGCCATCCCAAAACGGATAGCCATCCCGGCTCAGGCGGACGAAATCATCGGAGTGGCTTCTTCTTCCAAGAAGTCAGTCTTCGCAAGGCTGGCCATTCCGGCTCCCGCTCCAGGCGAAGTCCTCAAAGCTGCTTCCCCTGCCCAAAGGTCTGTCTTTGACAGATTGGACATTGCTTCTCAACGAACATCAGTCTTCAAGAGGCTGACAACGACAACTTCTGACCAACACAGGGGGCATGAGGAAGTCACCCCTACAGCTGTGACAATCCCATCCGCACGACATGCTCGACGTCGCAACTGGCGCCGAGTAAGGAAGGCTGGGGGCAGCTCCCCTTCTGGACTGACTCCGCCAGCTCCCATGGTAGAAATCAATGCTGCTGTTCCAACTGGGAACAGCTTTGAACCGCTTAGGAGGGTTCGCAAGAACTCTCCGACTGCCGTGCTGAAAAGATCTCCTCCACCTATGGAGATTGCTACAGAAAAGAAGCCGTAGCAGCCCCCTCAGCGGCTTTCTTCCAAAATTTACAAAGTCTGGTGACAGGTCCAGGATTCAGTGATTGACCAGGACTACTCTCGCCGACCAAAGAAGATTAAAGCTTGGCAAGAAAAGAGCCATCCCGTGATACCACAGAAGATGTCATCCGTCTGGGTGCCCGCTGCAACGGCTCCCTCGACTTCAACCGCTCACAAGAGAATGAGGCCAGAGAAAGCCCCTGTGACCGCGGCGAACCGCCAGGATGCTGAATCTAAACGCCCCAAGTCTGGGGGCATGGTAACACATACTGTTTATATGGCTTCCGGAAAAAGCCGTGCTTCCACGGGTCATCGACCGCTTACCCGATCGATAACGAAGCCTCAGGAACAACAGCAGCAGAAACTTCAGGAGATGCTGAATTCAATGGCCGCACTCACTAGGCCGAAAGAAACTCTGGAGACCTCAGAGCAGCGTCGGGAACAAGAAACTGATACTGAATTCCTCCGAAGAATGCTCGAGAGGAAAGAAAAAGAGGCCGCGGAACAAGCGGCCAACATTAAACGATGGCTCTTTTGTTCCAAGACATGGCCGGGATGATGTTACAGCCGGAACCACCAGCTGAAGACCCCCCGATTATCATTGAAGACGATAGAGCAGAGACATCGAACCCTCCTCCTGCTCTTTCAGCAGCCAAAGAGGAGACCATCTCCAAAGCTGCCCTGGATGATTACATCGCTCAGCAAATACGAGCTCACCAGGCGAATGAAGCGGCCGACCAAATTGTTAAAACTGGATGACCATATCTAGGCTGGTATGACCAAATAAGGTACCCGCCGGGATATACGATCCCTAAATTCCTTGTATATAAAGGGACGGGAAATCCGCATCAGCACGTCGCTCAATTCAGATCCTTATGCGGCAACACCGGAGGTGATGATAAACTTCTGCTCTGTCAGTTTGTTGGTAGCTTGTCGGAGACGGCGTTCGAGTGGTATTCGAAGCTTCCAAACGATTCTGTCAAAACCTTTGCAGAGATGGAGTTACTATTCACCCAGCGTTTCGTGAGTGCTAGTGAACGCACCCCAATAATGGCATTGATCAATGCCAGGGTGAAACCTGGAGAGACATGGGTTCAATATGCAATACGATGGCGGAATTTATGGTCGAAATGCGAGCAGCGCATCGAAGAAGCGTTTGCAGTGGGGATGTTCGTGGGCACTCTGGACCCTCAACCGACCATCTCGCAATTTATGATGTTTTTCAAGCCCACCACCTTCTAATCCCTGATTGACAAACTGGCTCAAATGGACCAGATGGGCCACAGGCCTTCCTCTTTGAAGCCAGAGTCGCGGAATGAAAAAGGGAAAGGGAAAGCGACCTTCGTCGCCAATGCTCAACAGCAGCCTAGTGGTCCAAAATTAATGGATCGCCTGGACGAGAAACGGCGATACTATAATGAGAAAATAAAGCGCCCTTATTCGTTTCCTCGGGACAAAATAAGGAGATTGTTCGAGCTAGCGGTGCGCAATAGGCTCATTAATTTACCAACTCCAAAACGCCTATTGCAACTCGGTGAGGCTAATAGTCCCAATTATTGCCTCTACCATCAAGCGGTAAGCCATCCAATTGAAGATTGCTTCGTCTTTAAAGGATGGATCAAAGACCAATACCAACAGGGCAAGTTCGCACTGTCCGAGAATTGGAAAGTAAGCCCGCCCCAGCCGCACGCTCTCAAAAAGACAGACACACCGGGGGCATCATGCTCTTTTGTGGAAGAAGCTCCATGGGAGGTCGTTCTTTCAGCCAAGACTAAAAGAATGCTGAAGGATCTCCAAACATGCCTGGCGATTAGGTGGAAAAATCCATTGGAACCCGAGCGGCGCCCAACTCCAATGATTGGTGGTGATAGTCAAAGTGCTCATACCCAGCCGTCAAAGTCTTCGAAGAAGAAGAAGAAGACCAAAAAGCCCGTGAAGCCTGGTGACAAGCACACGGACCTGCAAAAGCAGATTGACGCGCTGGAAGAATATAATCAGAAGGCACGGACTCCAGTCACACTTCAAGAGTTTCTCAGCCACGTCCTTGAGGACAGAGATGACGACAATGGAGAAGACTCGTCGGATGAATCTGAGGATTACGTGGCAAGTTGCCATGTGATCTCTCACTCGTCGATAAATGATCAAGAAGTTCCTTATGCAGAGAAACTGGGGGCAGATCCTGAGCCAGAACTTTTAGGACCATTAGACGAAATGATTGATGCGTTCCTAAATGAAGCTCTTCTAAAAACCAAAGCTGATCAAGAGCGCGAGATGGCCATATTTGAAGAGGCCAAACGCCGACGATTGGACGAAAGGGTTAGAACACTCCCACCAGATCAAAATACATCCGCCGCAAATAAAGGCAGGTTCAAGACGAGGATAAGGTTCGCCAAGGCCATATCAATGGGAATGAAGCTGCCACCTTCCGAAGGAAACACTCCTGGTGAAGCAGATATACATCCTAGCTACTGCTTATATCATCGAAAGATTGCGCACCCCACCGAAGAGTGCAACGCTTTTAAAAGATGGTGGCAGGATATGTTGCCTACTGACAACATTTCAAGCGGATGAAACGCAAAGCTCGTCGGGAGAAAAGAAATATGACCGAGGAGCGCAAAAGAACTGCCGGAAACTGCCATATGGTTGACTATGAGAGATCGCAAGTACTCACTTTCGGGAGCGACTATTAAGAAGAAATGACTCTTGACCCACTCTTCAAAGAATCCACCTCGGGAAAAGAGGAAGAACCAAAGAACCGCGAGAGCATTCAGCTGCGCAATCGCACGCTGCCTGAAAAGAATCTTGGACCTGCAAACAAGGGATCCAATAAAAAGGATAAAGGGAAAGAAAAGGTTCTTGAGGATATCGCCCTCGATGATCAAGCCGTCGAAGAGCTGACAGCCAAGGACCCGTCCAAGAAAAGTAAGATGGATTACAATGTTCTGGCACACCTGAGGAAGATCCCCTTACAACTAAGCATTCTCGACGCCCTTCTGCTATCTAAAGAGGCGAGAGATTCACTGATCAAGGCACTGAAGAGCCCGAGCAATTCCAAGCTTTCCTTACCGAAGAAAAGATGAAGGACGAGTTGGAAGAAGTACACACAGCCGATATCACCTTTGGCGATGAAGATCTCTTCCTCGGGATGTGCGAGCATAACCGTCTCCTTTATGTCTCCGGAAACTGTCATGATATCAAGATAGGCAAGATCCTGGTTGACAATGGGTCCTCCGTCAATCTCCTCAATGTAAGAGTGTTGAAGGAAATCTGCATGAGCGTTCAGCACCTCGCTCGTGATAAAATCACCATCTCCGGGTTTGACTCCCAGTCATCACGGACGCCCGGCTCTGTGATACTTGTTAGTTGTATGTAAGCTAACTAAGGTTAAGTGTAGAGAATAGACCATGGTAAATGGGAATGGTTAGGGTTAAGCATGAAGACAAATGGTCTCTTTAGTCAAAGCTTCATGAAGCTTCAACAAGCTTCATGACAAAAGAAACCATTTTCTTTTCTTTTATCCATTTAAATAAATAAAGAATGGATAAATAAATAGATGAATAACTCAAAACCCTAACCATTATCATAACCATGGTTTAATTCTTTGCACAAACCCAAGTAAATATGTATCATCAAACATGATACAATCAAGTGCACACAAAAGCATATCACATATACAATGTGCACTTTAAGTGAGAAAATCCTTTTAAAATGAACCAATACTAGTTAATGCAAATTAATATATCAAATATATAATTATACATTAAATCATTAAATCAACACTTGATTCAATGATCCGGTCATGTCGCACATAACCGACTAGTATACAATGTATCGATTTATCGAATCAATGATTCGACAACTAGGTTATATCAAATATAACCAATCGAAACATTCATCGCGAGAAATACGGTATCACATACACGCATTATTCTCGGTCCCGCACATATCTCATATGCGCTCCTATTTCGTTTCGCTTGAACCAGGAAACCTCTGTGTAGGACTCTAAAGACTCGTCAATACGCCGGTAGCAGATCATGATCATATCAATCACCCACAAGCCGCAAGCGGTCTGCTAAACGTAACGGCCATCCGGGTATTGAACGATCAGAAGATCGACGAGCTAGCCCGCTCATACTCCTGTGAATCCAACCAGTAACACTTACCGTACAGTCCGGTCTGTTCGTCTGATATGTCGCATATCAAGTCTAGGGGTGGTAAACGTCAGACCCCAACAACCGATAAGTCGTGCCGATGTGAGGCTCATAACGGGTCGAGAAACTACTGGTAACACTTACCAGCAAATCTCTGATCAGCCCTGGCCAGGGACTTCCCTGTTACGGCCAATCGAGCACAGCGCAACATCAACCCCCAATACCGGGAGAGACGAAACCCCTCCTATCGCTCATTGCCTCCATGTGACTCGGGACTGTACCCAAAGACCACCGTTTTGCATGCCCTCATGGACGTGGTAAGGTGGAGATCAAAGCACAGTGGGAATCACACAAGACACTATGACGATCTCGGGTCTACAGACTAACCTGCACAAGTGTCACCTGAGAACTGCCATCTGACGTGAGGTATAATACCATCTGGGAGTTCTCGGCGAGTCCGTCCAGTGTACCCAGTCTCCACTGAGCACCCGTATATCATCTCTGATGTCAAACACCAATGGATATGGGATCATCCATCGCCCATCTCATGGGTCGAGAAGCGTATACGCTAGTCTACTCTGGTATATCGATGCCCCGTCTCGATACACCCACGACTAGGGACCTTGAAGGATGTACTTATGGACTGCCATGTCCCCACTAGTATGATCTGCATCATAGTCCAGGCAGTCAAGTACACATCCTAAGGGCTTTACCAACATGTAACTATAAGACAGTTTAAAGAGACAAGTGTACATGTTAAGATAAAGAGAAACCAGATAGCATACTATCATATTGAGCAAGAAAGTCATCTCTATATATGTCCAAGCATCCAATATAATATACATCATCTGTACAATACTGGCCTCTAGGGCATACATACAACTAACAATCTCCCACTTGCACTAAGGCCAGCTGCTGTAGTATCGCATACCGAGCATCCCGAAGAGTCTCTCAAACTGTATCTGGGGAATGGCCTTCGTGAGTGGATCCGCCGTGTTGTTCTTCGTGTCAACTCTCCTGACCTCGATCTCCCGGCGATCAACTATCTCCCGGATCAGGTGATACCGCCTCAGAATATGCCTGGATCGCTGATGGGACCTGGGTTCCTTGGCCAAAGCCACCGCTCCATTGTTATCACAATACAAAGGTATTGGATGCTCAATGGATGGAACCACTCCAAGTTCAGTAATGAACTTCTTGATCCAGACAGCCTCTTTGGCAGCATCGTTGGCAGCGATGTATTCAGCCTCCATCGTCGAGTCTGCCACGGTTTCCTGCTTGGAACTCTTCCAGCTAACCGCCCTTCCGTAAAGGGTAAAGACAAATCCCGACTGCGACTTAGAGTCGTCCTTATCACTCTGGAAGCTCGAATCGGTAAAGGACTCCACTTGGAGTTCTCCGTTACCATACACCAAGAGCATCTCTTTAGTCCTTCGTAAGTACTTGAGAATGCTCTTCACAGCTGTCCAGTGACTCTCTCCAGGATCAGCTTGATACCTGCTCACTACACTTAGTGAGTATGCTACATCGGGTCTGGTATATAGCATCGCATACATGATAGAGCCTACAGCCGAAGCATAGGGTATCCCTTGCATGCGAGCTCTCTCCAAATCAGTCTTGGGAGACATCTCTTTGGAGAGAGTGACTCCAGAGATCGTGGGCATGTTCCCACGCTTGGATTCTTCCATACTAAACCTCTTTAGTATGGTGTCAATGTACCTGGATTGGGACAATCCCAATATCCGTTTGGATCTATCTCTATAGATCCTAATTCCCAATATGCAGGAGGCATCACCAAGATCTTTCATTGAGAATCTTTGTGATAAGAAGAGCTTGACCGATTGCAGCATAGGAATATCATTTCCTATCAAGAGTATGTCGTCCACGTACAATACGAGGAAGACAACCTTACTCTCTGCCACCTTCTTGTAGATACAAGGTTCATCTGGGTTTTTGACGAAATCAAACTCTTTGATTACGACGTCAAAGCAGATGTTCCAACTCCGCGATGCTTGCTTTAATCCATAAATGGATTTAAGCAGCTTGCACACCTTCCCGCTGCTCCCACTGTCTACGAAGCCCTCTGGCTGAGTCATGTACACGCACTCTTCTAAATCACCATTTAGAAAGGCGGTCTTAACATCCATTTGCCAGATTTCGTAATCATGATATGCAGCAATGGCAAGCATGATCCGGATGGATTTAAGCATAGCCACTGGAGAAAAGGTTTCGTCATAGTCCACTGTAACATATAGGAAAAACCTAGAAATAAATAAAATTAATTAAATTATGAATAAGCTGATAAATCACAAAATGGTTAAAATCAAATATGTCAATCTTCATAAGATATATGTAATACAAATTAAATTAGAATTTTAGAATGTAATATAAATAAGTTAAAAGGGTTTTAATGAAAATTTTAGCTTCATTTTAATAAAAGATGGGTTTTATAATAAGTTAAGTTGTGAGGGGTTAAATTGTAAAGTTAAGTTTTTATGCAAATAGGTTATTGTCAAGGGTTTAAGTGGTAAAAGGGAATCATTTCAGTTCTGAAAATAAATTCAAAATAAAACAAAAGAAAAGGAAAAATAGAGGATAATCACCAAACCACCTCATGCTTGCATGAGCACCTTCACATTCCACCTCCTCCTTGCATGAAACATGCACACTTTAGCTTAAGACACCTCCTCCTTCCCTTATCTCTTCATCCATTCACATATATAGCTCAAATTCAGTTCAAAACACAGAATCAAACTGAAATGAATTAAAGAAAAAGAAAAGTAAAAGAGAAAAAGGGGAGAACAAGAGGAAGATGATGAATGAGGAGCTTGTTCTTGAGTTGGATCATCATCAAGCTAAAAGGAGTGGATAAATCTTTAGGGGTTATTCCTACAGCAACATAGGAAGGTAAAATTCTTAATCATAGTAGGTAACTTAGATTCTGTAGCCTAATTAGTGTAAAGTTAATCAAGTCACTTAATATCGTATTTTAGCTAAATTCAGAGTCTGTTAAAATCTGCTTTAATCTGAAACTTAATTAAATAAATTCAACAGAGTAGAATTGATGTAGGTAACAATTAGAACACACCACAAGAAAACGACAGGAGGGGGCCGGTTTTGGGCCGGCGACAGAAGGGGTTTGGCCAGCGTCGCCGGCCATGTAGGAAGTTTTGGGGGTTTGGTTTTATGGGTAGTCTACAGTGTACAATTTAGGCTATTTTTGCACTGTTGATTTAACTTAGTGTTACTGTAATTAAAATCTGGGAAGATATGTCGGAAATGAATCGTAAAATGCTAAATACGACACGACGAAACTACGTCGCGTGTTAATTTCTGAAACAGTGCAGTTTTAGACTAAAATTCAGCAAGACTAAGTGTTTAATAACTTGAAAGGATCAGTTAGTATATAACTTATGGGGGTTAGCGTGTTTCTATTTCCGTTATGTCGGAATAGCTATTTTGCTTATACGCATTAACTTTGAATATTTAGACACGGATACGAGAAATACGGAAGCCGCGAGGAAAGGGAAAGGATTAGCGATTCCGGAGTAGATTCGACTTTCCGGTGAGTAGACTAAACATCTACCGGGGAATTTAGTAAAGATGGCGTGTTTCGCCCATGGTTTTATTTAATGCGATATTCATATCATCATGTTTAATTATTAGAATATCATTCATTAAATTACTTGTATGTTGCTTAGTTGTTAGAACACTTCACAAGTATCGACGAGTCATGCCACGTGCACATCTTATATGCTACACACACCTCGTCGATATTGCCATGTCACATACACCTAAATATCATACTTATTAACATGGATTATATTGTATTCCATATATCAAGTGTATTGGTAGAATTCATTATTTACATCCTGTTGCTTTATGCGTATTTCCATGTTGGATATGAGATAGATGCAGAATTGAGGATTTATGATTTTGAGTTTTGAATACTACTACATAAATCCAGTTTTCATGATTGATGTGACATGTCCACCCTGAGTTGATTTCTGTTTTTGGTTTTATTCCGGACCGAGTGGGGGAGATATACGGTCGCGGATTTACGTTATCCATACTGAGTGGGGGAGCTATACAGTTGGATACAGGGTGGACCCGGTCGAGACCGAGGGGCAGGATAGCCGTATTGAGACGGGGGAGCCTAGCGAGGTTACTCGATACCGGAGTTGGTTATAGAAATACGGCGTGTATCTAGAGGATAACGGCCGGTATTATGAGTATAGGATCATTCGGGGAATGATGCCTAAAAGAAATGAAGATTTTGTGTCGTTGATGGACACTGAGAAATGATTTACTTGAGTTGTGATTTCAGAAGTATAATGAGATTTATAGTTGGATTTCACATATACTCATATATCATATTGATTCATATTCAGTAGCATGATTGTCATATTTACTTTATTCGCCGTTATATGTTAGTCGTATTCACTGAGTTGGCAACTCATCCCCGTTGTGCCACAGTTCCTTGCAGGGATAGAGTGGACGGGTAGCTGCGAGACAGGATCACTTTTGCAGTTGTATTCCTTCTTTTGCTAGGTAGGTTACGTGTGCAGTAACCTTCCATTTTGTATTTTGTATCTAGAAAGACTCCATCAGACTTGTATTTTGACTTAGAAAGGAGAGATGGTATATATATGTACAGTTGAGATATGTTGACCAGTTTCATAGCTTCTTTTTATATGAGATTCAGTAATGTTTATTATGTGTATATTCATGTTAAATTTTGATATCGTTGATTCCAACTAGGAATACAACCACACTTAACCTTTATTACTTGCTTAATGAATTAACTTCATAACTCGAGATTTCTACTTAAAAACTAAATTTTCATAAATAATTCCGAAATAAGGTATTTTGATCTTGGTTTTTGGCTTACTTGGACTTGTGCATATCTTTAGATATGATACAAATCTAAGTGCCTGTCACATCCAAACTTGGGTCGTGACAAAGTTGGTATCAGAGCTTAGGAGTAACCTTACGGAATTCAGTAAGGGATTTCTATAGGTTGAGGTAAGTCTGAGAGTTAGGATGACCTTTGGTTTGATGGAGTAGGTGAATTAGGACGAATGCAGTACCGTACGTATGTTCCGCGGCATATTTACGTTATCGTATTCAGCCTAACTAACCTTAGGATGTTTATCTTGATCTATTCTTCCGTTGATTCTCCGTTATTGAATTCTTCTGTTCCCACACCTTATCAACTCTCGTTTCTGGTTCCAGTTGCTATGGCTACGCGGGCTAGGCGAGCCGCAGCCAGGAATGCAGCTAGGGCGAGTCCGCCTGTGATGAGGACTGGTACACCGGACGTGCAGGAGGTGCATGAGCATGCTGATCCTCCTCCTCCAGATCGCATGACTAGGATCGAGGAGGGTATGTTGGGATTACAGCGAGTGGTAGGGCAGTTAGCTGAGACCACTCGAGCTTTGAGATCAGATCCAGCACCGACCGTAGCAGAGTCCGAGGTACAGCCTACACAGACGGCAGCACCAGTAGATACGAGAGTGATGGAGGTATCACTTGCGGAGTTTATGAGATTGAGACCACCGGTATTCACAGGGACCGATGTGGCGGAAGATCTTCAGTCTTTTCTTGATAGAATGGCGAGGATAGGCAGATCATTACGATGTTCTGATGCGAGGTCAGTTGAGCCGACTAGCTTTCGTTTGGAGGGACTTGCACAGGAGTGGTGTGAGTCGATGGAGAGAGGGCGAGCTACGAATCTTCCTCCGATGACGTGGACCGAGTTTTCTACAGTCTTTCTTGCCAGATTTCTTCCCGAGAGTGTGAGGGATGCTAGAGCTAGCAGTTTCGAAGCGTTGAAGAAATCAGCAAGTATGTCAGTAGCTGATTATGACTTACGATTCACCCAGCTATCGCGATATTCCCCATACTTAGTACCTACAGAGGAGCTTCGGGTGAAAAGGTTCCTAAGGAGTTTGGACACACAGTTATATCTGGCGATAGGCTCCCAGCATTTTGATACATATGCACAGGCCATGGATGCGGCGATTCGAGTAGAGGAGCGTTTGAGCCAGTCAGGAGTTGTTCCAGAGCCAAAGAGGAGTAGACCATTCGTGCCGACAAATAGACAGTTTGGCCGAGGTAGAGGGTCCTATCCAGGCAGATTTATTCCAGGCCGCAGTGTTGGACGAGATTGGACACAGGGCCAGATGTTCAGTTCTTATCCTGATGATCAGAGATCACCATATACTTGTTATAGATGTGGACTCCCCGGGCACTTTGCGAGAGATTGCAGATCTCAGGGAGGGACCGTTGCTCTACAGGCTGCTTTACCCCTTCCATCTCCTACACCGATGGCTTTACTTCCTCCCCCAGTTGGCGCTACACGCCAGGCAGTTGCACCACGAGGTCGAGGCTATGCAGGACGTGCTCAGAGAGGTAGAGGAGATAGAGGTAGAGGACGACAGGATGCGGGCAGGGGCCAGGCACGGGTTTTTGCACTGACTCCACAGGATGCCCAGGCATCAAATGCAGTCGTGACAGGTACTCTTACAGTATGCTCATTAGAGGCACATGTCTTATTTGATCCCGGTTCTACACACTCTTATGTATCTTCACGATTCGCACTTTTATTGGGGAAGGAGTCGTCATTGTTAGAGTTACCTTTGGTAGTGATTACTCCAGTTGGAGATTCCTTTATAGCTCGGCACGTATTCAGATCGTGTTCGGTGCGTATTGGTAATAAAGATTCGTTAGTTGATTTGATTCTCCTGGACATGTTGGACTTTGATATACTTCTTGGGATGGATTGGTTAGCCGCTTGTCATGCCTATGTAGATTGTAGAGGAAAAGCGGTTAGATTTTGTTTTCCAGGTGAACCGGTGTTTGTTGTGCAGGGGGATTGCAAGTTAACCCCTGTCAACATGATTTCTGTTTTTGGTGCGAGACGGCTATTGAAGAAGGGTTGTCTTGGGTTCTTGGCTTTTATTCAGGACATAGGGGTCGCTGAAGTTCCATTGGACCAAATCCCGATCATACGAGAATTTTCTGAGGTATTTCCTGCTGAGTTACCAGGATTGCCACCTGATCGAGATATTGAATTCTGTATTGACTTGATTCCGGGTGCAGAGCCTATTTCTATACCACCCTATCGAATGGCACCGATGGAATTGAAAGAACTCAAAGGCCAGTTGCAAGAGTTGTTAGATAGAGGACTTGTTCGTCCCAGTGTTTCACCGTGGGGAGCTCCTGTGTTATTTGTAAAGAAGAAGGACGGTAGTATGAGAATGTGCATCGACTACCGACAGCTGAATCGCGTCACGGTGCGAAACAGGTATCCATTACCACGAATAGATGACTTGTTCGATCAGTTGGAAGGAGCCAGATTCTTCTCAAAGATTGACTTGAGGTCAGGATATCATCAGTTGAGGGTTCGGAAAGACGATATTCCGAAGACGGCGTTTCGTACGAGATATGGGCATTATGAATTTCTGGTGATGTCGTTCGGACTCACCAATGCTCCAGCAGCTTTTATGGATATGATGAACCGTATCTTTAGACCATTTATCGATCGGTTTATTATAGTATTCATAGATGATATTCTTGTATATTCTCGGAGTCAGACGGAGCACGAGCAGCATTTACGTATCACGTTGCAGACCTTGAAAGAGCATCAATTGTATGCAAAGTTTTCTAAGTGTGCTTTTTGGCTCGATAGTGTGGAGTTCTTGGGTCACATAGTTACGAGAGAAGGTATATGTGTAGACCCAAAGAAGATTGAAGCGGTACAACACTGGCCCAGGCCTATGTCAGTTACCGAGGTTCGGAGTTTCTTAGGTCTGGCAGGTTATTACAGACGCTTCGTACAGGATTTCTCAAGGATAGCGGCACCTTTGACAGGATTGACTAGGAAGGAAGTTCCATTTCAGTGGACAGATGCGTGTGAGCAGAGTTTCCAACAGTTGAAGACGCGTTTGACGACTGCACCTGTATTATCTTTACCTTCCGGGTCAGGGGGTTTCGTAGTGTATTGCGATGCTTCTAGAGTGGGCTTAGGCTGTGTGTTGATGCAACACGGCAAGGTTATAGCATATGCTTCTCGACAGTTGAAGAGGCATGAACAAAACTATCCCACTCATGATCTAGAGATGGCTGCTGTGGTATTCGCATTGAAGATTTGGAGACATTACTTGTACGGAGAAACGTGTCAAATCTTCACAGATCATAAAAGTTTAAAGTATATCTTTCAACAGAAGGATTTGAATCTTAGGCAGCGTAGATGGATGGAATTGGTGAAAGATTACGACTGTGAGATTTTGTACCATCCAGGCAAAGCAAATGTTGTAGCAGATGCCTTGAGCCGGAGGTCTGGAGGTAAATTATCTCATTTGAGTATTTTGCAGAGACAGTCTTCTACAGACTGGCAGATCTTATGTGATAGTCGTATACAGTTTGAGTTCACATCGGCAGGAGGTCAGCTAGCACATGTTCGCACCAAACCTCAGCTATTGGATCGTATTCGAGATGCGCAGCCTACCGATACTCGCTTGATGGAGATTATGGATCATGTTAGGCAGGGCAAGGAGACGGAGTTCGTGATTGATGATTATGGAGTGTTACGTTTTAGGACTCGTCTCTGTGTGCCAGATTCTGACGGATTGAGGCGTGAGATTTTGGAGGATGCCCACAGATCACTATACAGTATCCATCCTGGTTCCACCAAAATGTATCGTGACTTGAAGGATAATTATTGGTGGGAAGGAATAAAGAAGGATGTTACGGATTTTGTTTCACGATGCTTGACTTGTCAGCAAGTCAAAGCAGAACATCAGAGGCCAGCCGGAGAGCTGCAACCCTTACCCGTTCCAGAATGGAAATGGGAACAGATTTCCATGGATTTTGTAGTGGGTCTACCCAGGACTAGCAGAGGGTATGATTCCATTTGGGTGATAGTAGACAGGCTGACGAAGGCTGCTCATTTTCTTCCAGTAAAGACGACATATGGATTTGCTCAGTATGCACAGGTTTATATCGATGAGATTGTACGTCTACATGGAGTGCCGACATGCATAGTATCAGATCGAGGTACCCAATTCACGAGCAGGCTATGGCAGAAACTTCAAGACGCTCTTGGTACACGACTGAGTTTTAGTACAGCTTTCTACCCACAGACAGACGGTCAGTCGGAACGGACCATTCAGATACTAGAGGATATGCTTCGGGCTTGTAGCCTAGATTTCGGTGGTAGTTGGGATCGTCACCTACCCTTGGTAGAATTCTCTTATAACAACAGTTTTCAAGAGACGATCCAGATGGCACCCTTTGAAGCCTTGTATGGAAGGAAATGTAGATCACCTGTTTGCTGGACGAAACTTAGTGAGAGTTGTATATTGGGACCGCAGATAGTACAGGAAACTACAGAGAAGATTCAATTGATACGAGATAGAATGAAAGCGGCTCAAAGCAGACAGAAGTCATACGCAGATCGACGACGACGCAAACTTGAGTTTGATGTGGGAGATCATGTGTTCCTTCGAGTATCTCCAATGAAGGGTGTGATGCGCTTCGGGAAGAAAGGGAAGCTCAGCCCCAGATATGTTGGACCTTACGAGATTTTAGAGAGAGTGGGCACTGTGGCTTATCGATTAGCACTCCCACCTGGTTTTCCCGACGTACATCCGGTGTTCCATGTTTCGATGCTTCGCAGATATCTTCACGATCCAGCTCACGCGATCCATCATCAGACTCTACAGCTGGAGCCAGATCTATCCTTCACAGTGCAGCCAGTCGCTATTCTGGACAGACAGGCAAAGCAATTACGATCAAGGATACTGCCATCTGTAAAGGTTCTCTGGCAAGGAAAGGATCGCGAGGAGATTACTTGGGAGACGGAGGACGCAATGCGGAAGAAATTTCCACAACTTTTCTTAGGTATGTTTAGTAATTATTTTAAATTCGGGGACCGAATTTTCTTAAGGGGGGAATATTGTAACATATAGGAAAAACCTAGAAATAAATAAAATTAATTAAATTATGAATAAGCTGATAAATCACAAAATGGTTAAAATCAAATATGTCAATCTTCATAAGATATATGTAATACAAATTAAATTAGAATTTTAGAATGTAATATAAATAAGTTAAAAGGGTTTTAATGAAAATTTTAGCTTCATTTTAATAAAAGATGGGTTTTATAATAAGTTAAGTTGTGAGGGGTTAAATTGTAAAGTTAAGTTTTTATGCAAATAGGTTATTGTCAAGGGTTTAAGTGGTAAAAGGGAATCATTTCAGTTCTGAAAATAAATTCAAAATAAAACAAAAGAAAAGGGAAAATAGAGGATAATCACCAAACCACCTCATGCTTGCATGAGCACCTTCACATTCCACCTCCTCCTTGCATGAAACATGCACACTTTAGCTTAAGACACCTCCTCCTTCCCTTATCTCTTCATCCATTCACATATATAGCTCAAATTCAGTTCAAAACACAGAATCAAACTGAAATGAATTAAAGAAAAAGAAAAGTAAAAGAGAAAAAGGGGAGAACAAGAGGAAGATGATGAATGAGGAGCTTGTTCTTGAGTTGGATCATCATCAAGCTAAAAGGAGTGGATAAATCTTTAGGGGTTATTCCTACAGCAACATAGGAAGGTAAAATTCTTAATCATAGTAGGTAACTTAGATTCTGTAGCCTAATTAGTGTAAAGTTAATCAAGTCACTTAATATCGTATTTTAGCTAAATTCAGAGTCTGTTAAAATCTGCTTTAATCTGAAACTTAATTAAATAAATTCAACAGAGTAGAATTGATGTAGGTAACAATTAGAACACACCACAAGAAAACGACAGGAGGGGGCCGGTTTTGGGCCGGCGACAGAAGGGGTTTGGCCGGCGTCGCCGGCCATGTAGGAAGTTTTGGGGGTTTGGTTTTATGGGTAGTCTACAGTGTACAATTTAGGCTATTTTTGCACTGTTGATTTAACTTAGTGTTACTGTAATTAAAATCTGGGAAGATATGTCGGAAATGAATCGTAAAATGCTAAATACGACACGACGAAACTACGTCGCGTGTTAATTTCTGAAACAGTGCAGTTTTAGACTAAAATTCAGCAAGACTAAGTGTTTAATAACTTGAAAGGATCAGTTAGTATATAACTTATGGGGGTTAGCGTGTTTCTATTTCCGTTATGTCGGAATAGCTATTTTGCTTATACGCATTAACTTTGAATATTTAGACACGGATACGAGAAATACGGAAGCCGCGAGGAAAGGGAAAGGATTAGCGATTCCGGAGTAGATTCGACTTTCCGGTGAGTAGACTAAACATCTACCGGGGAATTTAGTAAAGATGGCGTGTTTCGCCCATGGTTTTACTTAATGCGATATTCATATCATCATGTTTAATTATTAGAATATCATTCATTAAATTACTTGTATGTTGCTTAGTTGTTAGAACACTTCACAAGTATCGACGAGTCATGCCACGTGCACATCTTATATGCTACACACACCTCGTCGATATTGCCATGTCACATACACCTAAATATCATACATATTAACATGGATTATATTGTATTTCATATATCAAGTGTATTGGTAGAATTCATTATTTACATCCTGTTGCTTTATGCGTATTTCCATGTTGGATATGAGATAGATGCAGAATTGAGGATTTATGATTTTGAGTTTTGAATACTACTACATAAATCCAGTTTTCATGATTGATGTGACATGTCCACCCTGAGTTGATTTCTGTTTTTGGTTTTATTCCGGACCGAGTGGGGGAGATATACGGTCGCGGATTTACGTTATCCATACTGAGTGGGGGAGCTATACAGTTGGATACAGGGTGGACCCGGTCGAGACCGAGGGGCAGGATAGCCGTATTGAGACGGGGGAGCCTAGCGAGGTTACTCGATACCGGAGTTGGTTATAGAAATACGGCGTGTATCTAGAGGATAACGGCCGGTATTATGAGTATAGGATCATTCGGGGAATGATGCCTAAAAGAAATGAAGATTTTGTGTCGTTGATGGACACTGAGAAATGATTTACTTGAGTTGTGATTTCAGAAGTATAATGAGATTTATAGTTGGATTTCACATATACTCATATATCATATTGATTCATATTCAGTAGCATGATTGTCATATTTACTTTATTCGCCGTTATATGTTAGTCGTATTCACTGAGTTGGCAACTCATCCCCGTTGTGCCACAGTTCCTTGCAGGGATAGAGTGGACGGGTAGCTGCGAGACAGGATCACTTTTGCAGTTGTATTCCTTCTTTTGCTAGGTAGGTTACGTGTGCAGTAACCTTCCATTTTGTATTTTGTATCTAGAAAGACTCCATCAGACTTGTATTTTGACTTAGAAAGGAGAGATGGTATATATATGTACAGTTGAGATATGTTGACCAGTTTCATAGCTTCTTTTTATATGAGATTCAGTAATGTTTATTATGTGTATATTCATGTTAAATTTTGATATCGTTGATTCCAACTAGGAATACAACCACACTTAACCTTTATTACTTGCTTAATGAATTAACTTCATAACTCGAGATTTCTACTTAAAAACTAAATTTTCATAAATAATTCCGAAATAAGGTATTTTGATCTTGGTTTTTGGCTTACTTGGACTTGTGCATATCTTTAGATATGATACAAATCTAAGTGCCTGTCACATCCAAACTTGGGTCGTGACATCCACACCTGGTCTTTGACGAAAACCTTTTGCTACAAGTCTAGCTTTGAAAGTCTCCACTTTCCCATCTACACCAAGTTTCTTCTTGAAGATCCACTTGCTCCCAATGGTTTTACCCCTTCAGGAGCAACTTCCAAAGTCCATACTTTGTTGGTGTACATGGATTCCATCTCGGACCGCATAGCATCCAGCCATTTCACTGAGTCCCTACTCGTGATGGCCTGCTCGAAGCTAGTTGGGTCATCATCATCCATGATGCAATCCTCGCTCCCTCCATCCATGAGAAAAC
Source organism: Agapanthus africanus (assembly GCA_030015575.1). Taxonomy (NCBI): domain Eukaryota; kingdom Viridiplantae; phylum Streptophyta; class Magnoliopsida; order Asparagales; family Amaryllidaceae; genus Agapanthus; species Agapanthus africanus. The sequence continues at coordinate 637,009,252 of JASDDO010000014.1, read as the reverse complement.
CGTAGTATCTCTCAGGTTGGCGAGGAACCCTACTAGATCGGCGGAGAGGCTGGGGTTCGTCGGGTACTACTGAATCCTCTGGTTCTACCAAGTCTTCTGTTATAGTTTGTGCCGCTGGAACCTCTTCCAGTTCTACCTCAATGCCACTTGTCTGTTTCATAAGAAAACTCTTTTCTAAGAAAGTGGCATGTCGAGAAACAAACACCTTTTGTTCCTCGGGATGGTAGAAGATATACCCTTGTGAATTTTTGGGATATCCTACAAACTTACACAAGACTGATCTTGCCTCGAGTTTTTCCGGATTTTGTCTTTTGACATAGGCTGGACAACCCCATATCTTAATATAATTAAGATGTGGTCTCTTCCCTTTCCATATCTCATATGGAGTGGTAGGCACTGATTTGGTAGGAACTCTATTCAATAGGTCCATGGCTGTCTCAAGCGCATATCCCCAGAAGAAAATAGGTAACTCAGCTATGCTCATCATAGAGCGCACCATATCTAATAGAGTGCGGTTCCTCCGTTCTGATACACCGTTGTGCTGTGGTGTATAGGGAGGAGTCAACTGAGAGAGAATCCTATTCTCTTTTAGGAAGTCCAGGAATTCATTGCTCAAGTATTCACCTCCTCGATCAGATCGAAGGATTTTAATACTTTTTTCGGTTTGGTTTTCGACTTCTTGTTTATATTCTCTAAATTTCTCAAAAGCTTCTGATTTGTGTTTCATCAGGAACACATATCCGAATCTAGAGAGATCGTCAGTGAATGTAATGAAGTACGAAGAACCATCCCTGGTATGTGTAGACATGGGACCGCATACATCACTATGTATTAGTCCCAAGAGTTCGGTAACTCTTTCTCCGTGTCCCGTAAATGGAGTTTTGGTCATCTTACCTTTGAGACATGACTGGCAAGTGTCATAAGATGAAAATTCAAACGGATTTAAATATCCATCCTTATGCAACTTAGCTAGTCATGTCGCATTGATGTGACCCAGTCTACAATGCCACAAGAAGGATTCGTTCAGTTCTGAACTCTTCCTCTTGTGTGTGTTTGTTATGCTCAGAACTGTTGATTGATTTAGAACATAAATGCCATTGCACAACGTGCCTGATCCAACCAACTTTTGGTTACGGAAAATGTTCATAACATTATCCTGTAATGCAAAATTATATCCCTCTTTACTTAATAAAGAAACTGATATAATATTGCATATCAGGTTCGGCATGTAATAGCACTCGTTCAGAACCAATGTATTACCAGTTGGTAATACAAGGTGATATTCCCCGATAGTCTTAGCTGTAACAATTGCACCATTTCCAACTTTAATGTCTTTATCACCTTCTCCAAGTTCTCTACCTTTTTTGAGCCCATGTAACTGATTACATATATGGGATCCTGACCCGGTATCTAATACCCAGGACGTAGAGCAAATGGAGAAACAGTTCTCAGCAACGAACACACCCGAAGAAAATGCATCAACATGTACTTTCTTCATTCGGGTGGCATGGGAATCCTGGTATTCCCCTTTATCCTGTTCATTCCTATAACTCTTATAAGAAAGAACGGAACCAACGTTCCCCAGCACAGTATAACATGCGGGTTCGGTCAATACATCCATATTATTATCTTGATTAAGGCATGAAATGGTCGCTACCTGGAGAGAGAGAGAAGAAAACACTTTAGCGTATGCTCGTGCAAGATCAGATTGGTTATTATCTTATCTAATCAGGATGGCTCCCACTGGTTTTTATCAAATCTTCCTTCAAACCCTAAAAGGAAAGATTAGCCGGGATTAATTACATACTACAAGTTCGCCAATCTTTCAGCCAGGCCAGTGTCGGTACTTTGAGGGAGGTCCCCCGTGCTTTCGCACGAACTTAATTAATGTAAACCTCGTTTTCCCAGAGGCGTAACCCCGTTGACACCTTTCTAGACACCTACTTGATCGGCTAATTGTAATGTGTAAAACTCTCCCAGGAGTAACTCTTACTCGCAGTGGGTATCGGGATCCAACTATCTCATAGAAGGTATGCAATCTCATTGCAAATTTCAACACTTGAAATTCCCGATAATGCTTTTGCCCCTAGCGTGCTATGACCTTGACGCATGCCAAACAACCCATAGTCCGCTAGTCAAGTTCAACCCGTACAATTCGTGATCGAATTAAACCCACCCGTACGACCCTTGACGCATGCCAAACAACGCCGTACGAATACCTTAATCCAATCGCATCTCATGCTACAGATAAGTAATAATCAGCTACCGTACACTACGCCTTGATGCATGCCAAACAACCGTAGCACGAATACTGAATATTACATATCTGAATTGACGGAGGGCTACGCAGGTTTATCTGAAAACCATAAGCGTAATGAACTTGATATTGTTGTAGAATCAAATGAAGTTTTGAAATGGAGTGATTTTGAGGCTTTTCTAGTTTTGCTAAAGGGGTCACTCCCGGTGAAGGGATCGTCGGCCCTTTCCTCGTCGAATGAGGTGCGGGATATATCATATATATCACTGTGCAAAGCAGAAACTATAGAAGCAATCAAAAGTCAAACCGAGTGTGTAGCATCTGCCAGTTATTGCTAAAGGAGTCACTCCCGGTGAAGGGATCTCGGTCCTTTCCTCATCGAATAAGGTGCTGGGTATATCATATATACCGCTATGCAAAGCGAGAACTGTAGCTACCTGTTTTGTTTAAAATTTGATTCTACAACATCTTAGGTTTCTTTTCTTTCATTAATCACATTAATGAAGTCCCATCATTTAAATACCTAAACATCACAGATAGATATGACGTACACTTATGCCATCCGCATTCGCCTCGATGTCCCCTCGTGCACCGTTAGGTTAGGTAACTAACGACAGAGCAGGGCAGGGCTAGTGCGAGTGCAAAACATAAGTAACGTCTATATAATATATCATATATACTATATAAAGTATCTATCAAAGAACATCACATGATCGCATCACAGATATTGCAGCAGAAGAAATATATGAAACATTGGATATACTAGGACGTCCGTGTTTTCAATACGTGCCAGTATAAAACACGGATTCCACGGTCATGATGAATAGCCAATCCCACACCCCTAGACCCCTACGAGAGCGGTAAGCAACCCTGCCAATTCTAGGGTTAGGAGACCCGGACTCGACTCCTCGAGTTGGTCTCCCACTGGACCCCAGAACCCGGTTACTTGTGCTCCCCATCTTGGGTCTATCCTAATGCGGAAAAGTAAATAATATACAAAGGGTGACAACTTCCGCTACCTGGAAGTGCCCCAAATAAAAGAATATTACATACAAGTTTTTACATGAATGAAAATGAAAAACACTCATCTCACACAAAAACCCCCGGCTATTCAAACACGACAATCTAATATAACATATCCAGCAACACATAACATCACATGATATCAACGTAAGTAAATATACGCATCCCAATTGTCGTTGACATATAGCAACGAAACCGGCGATATCACATATTACACTTACGGTCACAGAAAAGAAAGTGTAAAACTACAACAATTGGAATCCGCAACTTCTTTAGACATCGCATGCCTAATCAAATGAAATACTTAGACATCACATGCCTAACAGTTATAAACCCCGCATTTTAGTCTCATTATCGAAAACTCTTTTCAATATCAAGTGAAACTAAACTGCTAGATTTATAACATTCATTCAGTTATCACATAACTGTTTGTGAATTCCAATTATTGTATCCCATTCCGGATAAATAGAAAATATCAAACTTTCCGATCGAACATTCGAACACCCAAGTTTTCCCGATACAGTCCAACACATTAAATAGGTTCAAAGACATTCACTTCATGCCTCAGTACCAACGGTCCAGCCGTAGAAGGGTCAAGCCAACGCCTCACATGTGGCACGCCGTACTGCCCCAAACCCGAAGGTTCAAAGGGCTGTTCAAGACGGTCACATAATCGAGTTAAGGTTTGTTGTCTTCTAGAGGGACCATCGCGTTACTTGCACTACTCAGAACGTCTTTAAACCATAGAAAAATCCAACACTTGGAAATTTCCCGACAGGGGAAAAGTTGGGTATTTATATCCGGTCGAACTTTTTAACATATTCTAAAGTTATCCGGAAAGCCACATAGACAAGATTTGATAATCCGATCGAATCGTCGATTCCCAATACAACCCCAGAACACTCAACTCTTGAGTCAAAATAAAAATTCCCAGAAAATACAGCACCATAAAATAGGAATTACTGTGCAAAAATGGTTGACTAAACCCATTAGTTGGCCGCGGAACCGCCGCAGAAGACATGCTTCTGCCGCGGTTCCGCCGCAGTTTGATGGAATTATGGGTACGGGCTTCACAGTAATTCTTACAATTCCCTGCTGAATTTTCTGCATATTTTTAATGTGGAAAAATCCCAGATTTTAGAAAAAGTCCAGAGAGCACTTGGGTTTTAGGGTTTCGGTTCGATCGGGTTTCAAACGTCGTCTAGACTTCGCCTAAGGCTCTAGCTAGGCTCTGATACCACTGTAGGTCAGGCAGCCACCCCATCCAATGGGGTCGCCGTGGCACCAACGGGTCTCTCAGCCGCTACTTTTTACGCATGCCCCCTCGCGAGGACTACAACCCGCCGGAACACCTTCCGGTCTCAGGACACCCTGGGGGTAAGAGCCTATGCTTCGCCACACTGTCACACAGTGAGAACCCCTCATAGGCCGACATCCAATGCCTAGTAGCTCTGATACCTGTTTTCTTTATGATAGTATGCTATCTGGTTTCTCTTTATCTTAACATGTACACTTGTCTCTTTAAACTGTCTTATAGTTACATGTTGGTAAAGCCCTTAGGATGTGTACTTGACTGCCTGGACTATGATGCAGATCATACTAGTGGGGACATGGCAGTCCATAAGTACATCCTTCAAGGTCCCTAGTCGTGGGTGTATCGAGACGGGGCATCGATATACCAGAGTAGACTAGCGTATACGCTTCTCGACCCATGAGATGGACGATGGATGATCCCATATCCATTGGTGTTTGACATCAGAGATGATATACGGGTGCTCAGTAGAGACTGGGTACACTGGACGGACTCGCCGAGAACTCCCAGATGGTATTATACCTCACGTCAGATGGCAGTTCTCAGGTGACACTTGTGCAGGTTAGTCTGTAGACCCGAGATCGTCATAGTGACTTGTGTGATTCCCACTGTGCTTTGATCTCCACCTTACCACGTCCATGAGGGCGTGTAAAACGGTGGTCTTTGGGTACAGTCCCGAGTCACATGGAGGCAATGAGCGATAGGAGGGGTTTCGTCTCTCCCGGTATTGGGGGTTGATGTTGCGCTGTGCTCGATTGGCCGTAACAGGGAAGTCCCTGGCCAGGGTTGATCAGAGATTTGCTGGTAAGTGTTACCAGTAGTTTCTCGACCCGTTATGAGCCTCACATCGGCACGACTTATCGGTTATTGGGGTCTGACGTTTACCACCCCTAGACTTGATATGCGACATATCAGACGAACAGACCGGACTGTACGGTAAGTGTTACTGGTTGGATTCACAGGAGTATGAGCGGGCTAGCTCGTTGATCTTCTGATCGTTCAATACCCGGATGGCCGTTACGTTTAGCAGACCGCTTGCGGCTTGTGGGTGATTGATATGATCATCATCTGCTACCGGCGTATTGACGAGTCTTTAGAGTCCTACACAGAGGTTTCCTGGTTCAAGCGAAACGAAATAGGAGCGCATATGAGATATGTGCGGGACCGAGAATAATGCGTGTATGTGATACCGTATTTCTCGCGATGAATGTTTCGATTGGTTATATTTGATATAACCTAGTTGTCGAATCATTGATTCGATAAATCGATACATTGTATACTAGTCGGTTATGTGCGACATGACCGGATCATTGAATCAAGTGTTGATTTAATGATTTAATGTATAATTATATATTTGATATATTAATTTGCATTAACTAGTATTGGTTCATTTTAAAAGGATTTTCTCACTTAAAGTGCACATTGTATATGTGATATGCTTTTGTGTGCACTTGATTGTATCATGTTTGATGATACATATTTACTTGGGTTTGTGCAAAGAATTAAACCATGGTTATGATAATGGTTAGGGTTTTGAGTTATTCATCTATTTATTTATCCATTCTTTATTTATTTAAATGGATAAAAGAAAAGAAAATGGTTTCTTTTTGTCATGAAGCTTGTTGAAGCTTCATGAAGCTTTGACTAAAGAGACCATTTGTCTTCATGCTTAACCCTAACCATTCCCATTTACCATGGTCTATTCTCTACACTTAACCTTAGTTAGCTTATCATAAGTATTGATTTATTTTCATTTTAATTCAACACTTATCATATTCTTTCTTCTTCTTCTTCATCATCTTCTTCTTCAAGAAAAGCTTGATGCCATCAATGACAACTTGAGTTCTAAAGTGAGAAATCCAATTCTAAAGTGAACCCACCTCCTATTTCTTCACCCTCTACCTCTTTCCAAGTTGTTTTGGGTGTTTTCTTCACAAGTTTCACAAATTTGTGAAGTCGGAGCTTGAACTTGTGATGCCTCGACGTAGATCATCTTCGGCACGAAGCCGACGACCTAGTCCGCCCAATTCTCCGATGAAGCCGACGTTTGAGTTCGGGATTCGAGATGGACAGCGAGAGGACGCCTACGTGGAGCCAAGGAAGTGGATATCCGGATCTACAAAGGTTGTAGCTTCTTATCTCTAGTTAAGTTGTTAACTAGATTCGTTTTTCGCCTATATTTCTAGTCAACGATCCGTATTAGGGTTTCTCGGCACCCATAAAATTTGAAATTGGCATGGTTGATGCCTTGTGAGACCTCTTGAGAGTGCCTAGGAACCCTACAATACTGACGTTGCGCTTTGGGCTGCTAGTCACTGACATTAAATTCCACGTCATTGATGCTAAGACCTGCTATAACGCTTTTCTCGGCCGGCCTTGGTTACACAAGTACAACATCATCCCTTCTACAAAACATCAATGTATGAAGTATTTCAAGGATGGTCTTGAGTACACTGTGACAGGAGAACTAAACCCATTCTCCGTGAACGAAGTATGCAAATATGAGGATGCCAAATACTTCCTGCCTGATTTCGAAGACACAGAAAGATGTCACAAACCGGAGGACAAGAACAAAGCCATCACCACTATTCCGGTCTTCGGGAGTGATACCGAGGACGAAGAAGAAATAGTTTATTCAGGGCCGCCCTAATGCAACAAGCCGGGACCATCCACCCCTATGTTGATCTTCGGCAACGACTCGGAAGATGAGGTCAATGTTGTATTCTCCGCTCGGCCATCGATACAAACCTTCGCTGATGAAGATCAAAGCTTGCAAGTTGCCATAGTTCCACAAGAGCATTACAAAGAGCTCGATGCACTTGAAACTTATAGTGTGCAAGAACTGCAGACATTCTATGTCCCCCCAGGCGAAAGGGTGAAAAGACGATCCTATTCTACCGATCCGGGGAAACCAAAGTGGAGAAAGAAATCTGGCACGGCGCCGATTCTACGCTTGACAGGCTTCAGCCCATCCATTTGCTCAGATAATACACAGAAGGATTAAAAAGGCTCTTGAGACGCCAAGGTGTGCCCCTTAAGCAAACTGCTCGACAAGCACGGTTCTATAACAGGATCTGGAACGTCCCCGGAACTCAACGAAAGTTGCCCAATGGGAGAATGGAAACGATCGGGCTTGGATATGTTCAATCCAAGAAACGGGAGCTATTCCGCGACTGCTACGTCATACATGACTTTGATGAAGAAGGAGATGCTCTGTGGGAAGATGCTAACCCTGAACCAGAACGAGCTCCCGCCGTGAAAATGTCAAGTCTGTCGTTCGAAGAACAGATGGACAAGCTTATAAGGGAAGCGGGTCAAAAGGTTCGAGATGACCATAATCGCGAAATGGCCATCTACGAGAAAGCCAGAACGTAGCGCCTCCTTCAGCAGGCTACGGAAAATGATGATGCCCTTCGTCGCCAGCCCGTCATACAAAAGACCCGACGCAGAGGACGAAATAAACCAAAGAACGGAAAAAACGTTCGACAGTAGCATAACAGGTCTGAGAAGCCACACGATCTCGGACCGAAACGTCCTTAAAACTAACAATGGACCACTATGTCCAACAACTGGCATCAGACCGAAACGTCCTTAAACTAACGACGGACCACTATGTCCTAAAACTGGCTGTTGACCGAGACGTCGATAAACTACTACGGACCGCAGCATCCCGAGGTTGACACAAAAAAAAATAAAAAAGAAGAAGAAGAAAATGGTATGTCCATAAGCAAAATGGGCATGGATGAAAACCTGAAAGGGCTCCGTGAGTAAAAACAGCAGGGTTACCGGCGAGTTTTGTGAAAACCCGAAAGGGCGCAATCTCGTTAAAAGACACTTGCAAGGTCCTCTTGACCTTGCGAGGAGAAACCACCTGCGTGAGATCCTTAGGGCTCACAAGGGAGCAACACACTTAGGGATCCCCACGATTCCTAAGGAGAAATTACACTTGTGAGATCCTCATGACTCGTAAGGAGAACCCTCTTATGAGACCCTCACGGCTCATAAGATTCAAAAGTCTTAAGCTACAGGGTTCTGAACCTGTTCTTAAGCCATCAAAACCTCCAATTCTGCCCTACAATCGATTCAATGCTGACCCTTGTATACAATCCACGGGCGCAAATAAACATTTCCCTAACAAAGTCCCATCCGTGACTAGGGATATGCTCACACAGCAAATAACACTTGTAAGTCCTCTCGACTTATAAGAAGAAAATACTTTTGTAAGATCCTTACGACTTACGAGAAGCCATATACTTAAGAGTCCTCACGATTCCTAAGGAGAAAACGCACCTACGAGATCCTCACGACTCGCAGGGAGAAATACCTTTATGAGACCCTTACGGCTCATGAAATCAAAAGCCTTAGTCGACAGGATCCTAACCCTGTTCGCTAAGCCACCTTTGTTCGACATTGACAGAGGAAAATGATGATTCGCTCCTAACAATATCCCAGTTGTAGTGGTGCTGATGCCGAAATCGGTGTCTAATTCTAAGCTTGCAGCAAAAAGCCAGCGAGCCACACATGCATACGAAAAAGCCTAAATGATGGGGCAACTTGCAATAAAATCAGCAAGTAAAAATATATGCATACGAAATAGCCGAAATGATTGGGCAACTCGCAATAAAAATCAGCGAGTAAAAATAAAACAAATAGCCGAAATGATTAGGCACTGCGAAAAATAGCCGAAATGATTGGGCAATCACGACTTTCGCGATAGAAAAAGCTGAAATGATAGAGTATCGCGGAAAGAAAGAAATAAAAAAAAACTCTGAAAGAATGAAACTTTTGCACTACATGTGAGATTACATCGATCCCTGTATACAATCCAGGGGCACAAATTAAGAGGGAACCACACCTTCCCACCAGGCTCCATTCGAAAGAGAGCCAAGTCTCAACGGTTCACAAAGCAACCTGGAGATCATCTCAACATCCGTCTCATTTCAACAGACACGACATCAACAAATTGGGGTTGCGGCAAAATTCCCAGTTCCATGACTCGACGATGCACAAACAACCGAGAGTCAACCTTTCCTGGTCACGTGGAACACGGCTTATGTCAATCCTGACCCCGTGGGAAACGTCCACAGCGGAGCCTGGTCCTCATAGAACACGGCTATGTCAATCCTGACCCCGTGGGAAGCATCCAGAGCAAATTCCTGGTCACATGGAACACGGCCTATATCAATCCTGACCCCGTGGGAAACATCCAGAGTGGATCCGGGTCCTCGAAGAACACGGCTATATTAATCCTGACCCCATGGGAAGCATCCAGAGCAAATTCATGGTCACGTGGAACATAGCCTATGTCATGACCCCGTGGGAAACGTCCACAGCGGAGCCTGGTCCTCATAGAACACGGCTATGTCAATCCTGACCCCGTGGGAAGCATCCAGAGCAAATTCCTGGTCACGTGGAACTTGGCCTATATCAATCCTGACCCCGTGGGAAACATCCAGAGCGGATCCTAGTCCTCGCAGAACACGGCTATGTCAATCCTGACCCCGTGGAAAGCATCCAGAGCGGATCCTAGTCCTCGCAGAACACGGCTATGTCAATCCTGACCCCGTGGGAAGCATCCAGAGCAAATTTCTGGTCACGTGGAACATGACTATGTCAATCCTGACCCCGTGGGAAGCATCCAGAGCAAATTCCTGGTCACGTAGAACACGACCTATGTCAATCCCGACCCCGTGGGAAACGTCCAGAGCGGATCCTGGTCCTCGCAGAACACGGCTATGTCAATCCTGACCCCGTGGGAAGCATCCAGAGCAAATTCCTGGTCACGTGGAATACGGCCTATGTCAATCCTGACCCCATGGGAAACGTCCAGAGCGAAGCCTGGTCCTCGCAGAACACGGCTATGTCAAACCGACCCTGTGGGAAGCATCCAGAGCAAATTCCTGGTCACGTAGAACACGGCCTATGTCAATCCTGACCCCGTGGGAAACGTCCAGAGCGGATCCTGGTCCTCGCAGAACACGGCTATGTCAATCCTGACCCCGTGGGAAGCATCCAGAGCAAATTCCTGGTCACGTGGAACACAGCCTATGTCAATCCTGACCCCGTGGGAAACGTCCAGAGTGGAGCCTGGTCCTCGCAGATCGCGTCTATGTTAAACCGACCCTTTGGGAAGCATCCAGAGCAAATTCCTGGTCACATAGAACACGGCCTATGTCAATTCTGGCCCCATGGGAAACGTCCAGAGCGGAGCCTGGTCCTCGCAGAACACGGCCTATGTCAATCCTGACCCCGTGGGAAGCATCCAGAGCAAATTCCTGGTCACGTGGAACACAACCTATGTCAATCCTGACCCCGTGGGAAACGTCCAGAGCGGAGTGTTCCCCCAATCAGAGCAAGGCTCTGTTTGAATTTTGAAAATTCAAAATTGAGAAGCAACGCTTCAGATCCCGTGCGCTGCGCGCAATTTGCCACGTGTCAGAATTTGACTCGGCAGCACAATGCCCAAGGCAGTGCGTCCAATCAGAGCAAGGCTCTTTAAAAAGCAAGAGCAACGCTCAACTGCGCAAGCGCACCGCTGCGCGACACGTGTTTGCGCAATTGCGCAAACGCTGTTGCGCAAGTGCATCACAGCGCGCCACGTGTCTGCGAAGTTGCGCAAGCACAACTGCGCAAGCGCACTGTTGCGTGACACGTGTCTGCGCAGTTGCGCAAACACTGTTGCGCAAGTGCACTTCAGCGCGCCACGTGTCTGCGCAGTTGCGCAAGCACAACTGCGCAAGAGCACCGCTGCGCGACACGTGACTGCGCAGTTGCGCAAACACTGTTGCGCAAGTGCACTGTAGCGTGACACGTGTCTGCGCAGTTGCGCAAACACTGTTGCGCAAGTGCACCGTTGAGCGACACGTGTCTGCGCAGTTGCGCAAGCACAGCTGCGCAAGCGCCTTACTGCGCGACACGTGTCACGCGCTGGTGAGTTGCGCAACAACAGAATGAAGATTTAAGGAAATCTTTTCTGTTCTTGTTAAAACAAGAAGATTTCTTCTGTAAAACAGGGGCTTTTGGATCAAAGATCCAACGGTGGGGAAAATTTCCCAAATCATTCAGGAAAAGATTTATTGAACAAATTTAACTAATTTTTGAGCACTATAAAAAGGACCCCAAAACCTCATTTCAAAGCATCATCTGGTTTTAAAAAAAAGAAGAAAGAAGAGAACTCTTGAGAATTTCTGGAGAACCCAAAAAAGAAGGTAAAAACCTTTGAGATAAGAGAAAATTCTCTAAAAGAATAGATCATTGATCTAGAAAACAAGATCAGTGATCTTCAATAAATAAATAAATAAATAAATAAAAATAATAAAAATAGTGCCTTGCACTTGCTATGAACCTTTGGTTCTCTGAAACAGAAAGAAAGAAAAGATTTCTTTCTTTTCTCTGATCTAAATTTAGATCAAGAAATTAAAAAGTGCTCTGCACTTCTTTTCTTGAATCTAAAAGATTCTTGGTGCTCTGCACAAATGCAATACATTTCCTAAAGGGCCAGGCCCAAATCAAAAAGACCTAGCAGGCCAAAATAAATTGCAAAGCAATAAAAGGGCTGGGCCCAAATCAAATTGATGGTCTGCATCATTTATAAAGAACAGAGTCCAAATAAAATTGATGCTCTGCATCCTTTCTGGGCAAAGCCCAAATAAAAGTAAAAAGAAATGCAAAAGCAATGTTGGACATTTTCAACGGGACTTAGCCCATTCGTGGCCATAACTCCTTAAATTAAATTGACTGAGCAAAATTGCTCTTCTAAATCAATTTACATCCGGTTCGAGGGTACATCTCCGAACTCTTTTGACATCCGTCGTTGTAATCCCTCAACGACGTCAAAGAGGTGACGGGTCCCAACGACCACACACCCATATGGACCGAAACGTCCCTAAACTAATATCGGACCGAGACGTCCCTAAACTAACATCGGACCGAAACGTCCTTAAACTAATGATGGACCGAAACGTCCCTAAACTAATATCGGACCGAGACGTCCCTAAACTAACATCGGACCGAGACGTCCTTAAACTAATGATGGACCGAGACGTCCTTAAACTAATCTTGGACCGAAACGTCCCTAAACTAATATTGGACCGAAACGTCCCTAAACTAATATTGGACCGAGACGTCCTTAAACTAACATCGGACCGAGACGTCCCTAAACTAATAATGGACCACCACGTCCCTAAACTGGCGATGGACCACTACGTCCCTAAACTGGCGATGGACCACTACGTCCCTAAAACTGGAACAATAGAGCCTCCAAATGCTCTTTTGCCGGATCTAAACGGTCCCGTTTAAGTTGATCTTAGCCCCAAATACGGCTAACGTATCCTTAGACATTTAAAATGAATGATAAGACTCCAAATCAATTTTGGCTCAAGGGTACATCTCTGAACCCCTCTGACACCTGTCGTTGTAATCCTTCAACGACGTCAGAGAGGTGACGGGTCCCGATGGCCATACATTAAATTAATCACTACGTTAAGTTGATCTTAGTCTAAAACAGGACTAACGTATCCTTAGCGAACGTTTAAGTTGATCTTAGCTGCAACGCGACTAATGCATCCTTAAACTAAAAACACCAAACCCAAATCTAAGTAAATACGGATTTAGACTAATCCACGTCCTACGGGCGACGGCATTACTCAGTCTCCGTATACAATCCATGGGCAACCACAAACAAAACAAACACACACGACACGAAGTGAAATTCTGGAGAAGGAGAAAGTTGTTACCGTGATGCGGTAGCGTAATTAACTGCAGGGGCTTGTGCCTGCAGGGAAGAGCGTCCCCACAATCAAAAACCCCTCATCCTGAGGGGGAATCTGACGAAGTCTGCTACATCGGCCGCATCCGCCCAAACCTCCGATATACGGTGCCATAAATCAACCTGGCATCTTCGGAGAGGTGGACGGATAAAACCAAATAGCATCTGCCGAACATCAGGCACGGACGCGAAGTCCAGGCCGCCGTTCGGAGGGGAACACGGAGCCTGGCACGCCCGGTGGGACCTTTTCCTCTTTCCACTCCACACTTCGTGTGTCGTCTTCGCGAACCAATCGCGGTTTGTTAAATGGTTGCCTTTGGATTTCAAGTTGCTAAGATTTGGTCTTTTGTCTGGCGCAGAACTCAAGCATCCATGGATTCTAACTGCACCAAATGCGCGAAGCACCACTGCAACGGACGCTCCACCTCACCGAGAGGTGTAACATATGGGCCCCAAGCGGCCTCTTTCCTCGCTCTGCCGGTAGAACAGGTGACCCAGGCCACCACCGGCCTGTTTTTCGGGACCATGGTCCCACCTACAAGCTTCCCTATGCCAGTACCTGCACCGAAAGTGAACAAAAAGTCGGTCTTCGACCGGCTCACTGCTACCACGACCCCTGTCAACGGGTCGCCCGCTACTAAACCGACAGCCTCCGTTTTCACCAGGCTAGGTCAGAACTATAAAGTGGCCGTCCCAAAGAGGGCAACGGCCGCTGCTTTGGAAGTCGTTAAAGCGGCTTCTCCCATCAGAGAGTCGGTCTTCACAAGATTGACGGCTCCCACTCCTCCCCCAGCTGGTCAAAAGGCATCAGTCTTCGATAGGCTGACATCGGCAGTTACCCCACACTCAAACAGGGGGCAACAAGAAACCATCTCGATTTCCGAGCCAGTCCCAACGGCTCGTCGTGCGCGACGTCGCCATTGGCGACGAGTAAGGAAAGCAGGGGGCAACTCCCCCTCAGGGCTAACCCCACCTGCTCCAGTGGTGGAGGTCAACGCTGCTGTTCCAATTGGGAACAGCTTTGAATTGCTGAGGAAGGTGAGAAAGAACTCTCCAATTGCTACATTGAAAAGATCTCCTCCGCCTATGGAGAAAGCTCCGGAGACAAAGCAGGAACAGCCCCCTTAACGGCCGTCGTCAAAAATTTATAAAGTTTGGCGAAGGGTTCAAGACTCCGTGATTGACCCAGAACACTTTCATCGCCAGAAAAAGGCAAAGGTGGAAAAGGACAAAAACCGCCCCATTAAACAGCAGGGGGCAACAAATGCTAGGATGCCCACTTCAACGGCTCCTTTAACCTCAATGGTCCACAAAAGAAAAAGGCCAGAGAAAACTCCCGTGACACTGACAAAGTTTAAAAGCGGTGAACCTAAACGCCCCAAGTCAGGGGGCATAACAGTTCATACGGTTTATATGGCTTCTGGAAAGGAAGAAAGTCGTACTTCTACGGGTCACCGACCGCTTACCCGATCAGTGACCAAGGCTCAGGAGCAGCAACAAAAGCTCCAGGAAATGATGACTACAATGGCTGCACTCATGGAGCCAAAAGAGAACCCTGAGACGTCCTTAGATGAACGCCAAGAGGAAGAGACCGACGCCGAGTTCCTCCGCCGAGTACTGGAAAAGAGAGACAAAGAGGCTGCTGAACAAGCAGCCAATATACAGCGTATGGGCCTCCTCTTCCAGGACATGATAGGGATGATGATACAACAAGATCCCCCGACTGAAGAACCCCCGATTGTCCTTGGGGATGATAGGGGAGAGACATTAAACCCTCAGCCCGTTCTATCAACGGCTAAAGAGGATACAATCTCTAAAACTGATCTGGACGAATATATAGCCCAGCAAATAAAGGTTCATCACGCGGCCGAAGCAGCCGGCCACGTCGTAAAAACGGGGCGACCGTATCCAGGCTGGTATGACCAAATCAAATACCCGCCGGGTTACACAATTCCCAAGTTTCATGTCTACAAAGGGACCGGCAATCCCCATCAACATGTTGCCCAGTTCAGGGCGCTTTGCGGTAACACCGGCGGTGATGACAAGCTTTTGCTCCGCCAGTTCGTTGGAAGTCTATCAGATACGGCGTTCGAGTGGTACTCTGAACTCCCTAATGATTCTATTAAAACCTTCGCGGAAATGGAGCTGCTGTTTACACAACGTTTTGCAAGTGCCAGTGAATGTACCCCGATGACGGCACTGATTAACGCTAGGGTAAAACCCGGTGAGACATGGGTTCAGTACGCTATACGGTGGCGTAATTTATGGTCGAAGTGTGAACAGCGCATAGAAGAAGCCCCTGCGGTGGGAATGTTTGTTGGAACCCTCGATCCACAAGCAACCATTTCACAGTTTATGATGTTCTTCAAGCCGACTTCCTTCCAGGCTTTGATTGACAAACTAGCGCAGATGGACCAGATGGGCCAAAAACCCCCTCTCCCAAAGCCAGATTCCCGAAATGACAAAGGAAAGGGAAAAGCGATCGTGGTCGTAATGCTCAACAACAACCGAGCGACTCGAAGCCGGTTGCTCGTCCAAACAATACGTGTCCGTACGTACCTCTTGAGGATAGGATGGGACGTTCTTATTCCTTCCCCCGCGATAAAACGAGGAGGCTATTCGAGCTGGCGTTGCGCAACAGACTCATAAATCTGTCAGATCCAAAACGCCCGTTGCAACCAAGTGACGTCAACGAGCCTAATTACTGCCCCTATCATCGAGTGCTAGGCCATCCGATTGAGGACTGCTACGTTTTCAAGAATTGGATTGAAAACCAGTATCGACAGGGCAAGTTTGCGTTATCTGACAAATGGAAGGTGAATCCTCCGCAGCCCCACACCTCTAAAGGGACGAATACGCCTGGGGCAACATGCTCCGTCATTGAAGAAGCTCCTTGGGAGGTTGTATTATCAGCCAAAACGAGGAGAATGCTAAATGATCTTCGGACGTGTCCAGCGATCAAGTGGAAGAACCCATTAGAACCGCAGGTCGTTGAGGGGATGTTGAAGCCACGTCCAACTTCAAAGGCCAATAATGGGGGTTCAAGGAGTTCAAGCACTAGCGTCCAGTCGTCAAAGTCTTCGAAAAAGAAGAAGAAGTCCAAGAAGCCCGTAGAGCCTAGCGATAAGCGCACGGACTTGCAAAAGCAAATTGACGCGCTGGAAGAATATAACCAAAAGGCGCGGACTCCCATCACGCTCCAAGAGTTCCTCAATCACGTCTTTCAAGAGGAAGATGAAGGAGAAAGTTCATCAGATGAATCTGAGGAAAATGTGGCTAGCTGTCATATGATCTCCCATTCGATCACGAACGATGAAGAGGCTTCTGGCACTAAAACGCTGGGGGCAGATACCGAATCAAGAATCCCGGAGCTATCAGTCGAAATGATTGAAGCGTTCCTTGACGAAGCTCGACTAAAAAGTAAAGCTGATCGAGAACGCGAAATGGCTATATTTGAAAGGGCCAAACGCCGGCGACTTAATGAAAGAGCTGAGATAATCCCGCTGGAGCGAAATGCCTTCGCCGTTGACAAAAGCCAATTCAAGATGAAGAAAAAGTTTGCTAATGCCATGAGGCTACCACCCTCTGAAGGAAACATCACCGGTGAATCGGAAATGCACCCCTCCTATTGCTTGTACCATCAGAAGGTGTCGCATCCCACTAAAGAGTGTAAAGCTTTCGATAAGTGATGGCAAGGATATGTTACTCACCGGCAACAATTTAAGCGGGAAAAATGCAAAGCTCGCCGAGAGCGGGGCAGAACGATCAAAGTGCTTGATAAAACTACCGGTGGCTGTTGCATGATTGACGCCGGAGGATCACCAGTGCCTATATTTGGGAGCGATTCTGATGAGGAGATAGAGCTTGGCCCCCTCTTTAAAGAATCCACCTCGGAAAAAGAAGAAGGACCGAAGGTTTGCGAGAATATACAGCTACGCAATCGTACGCTACCTGAAAAGAATCTCGGACCCTTAAACAAGAAAGACAAGGGGAAAGAGAAGGACTCTGAAGACATCGCCTTAGATAACCGAGTTGCGGAAGAGTTAACCGCCAAGAACCCGCCAAAGAGGAATAAAGTGGATTACAATGTCTTGGCGCATCTGAGAAAACTACCCTCACAACTCAGCATTCTCGATGCCCTATTGCTATCAAAAGAAGCAAGGGATTCTTTGATTAAGGCCCTACAAGATCCGGACCAGTTCCAAGCCTTCCTGGCCGAACAAAAGATGAAGGATGAATTGGAAGAGGTGCACACAACCGACGTCGCTTTCGGTGATGAAGACCTTCTCCTCGGGACATGCGAACACAATCGTCCCCTTTATGTCTCAGGATACTGCCATGACGTAAAGATAGGTAAAATCTTGGTCGATAACGGATCATCTGTTAATCTACTCAATGTGCGGGTGTTAAAGGAAATTTGCATGAGCGTCCAACACCTCGCCCGGGACAAGATCACCATCTCCGGTTTCGACTCCCAATCATCAAAAACTCTTGGATCTGTGATATTGACGTTACGCTTCGGGCTACTCATCACAGATATTAAATTCCATGTCATAGATGCCAAGACGTGCTACAATGCTCTGCTCGGTCGACCATGGTTACACGAGTACAATATCATCCCTTCTACACAACATCAGTGTATGAAATATTGTAAGGATGGTCTCGAGTACACTGTGGCAGGAGAATTGAATCCGTTGACATGAGACCACCGCCCGTAGCCTCATCACCCGACTCGATAGGAACCGTTGTCGTGCTCGCGAGCCCGGGAGACAGCAAGGAACCATACGCGGGGAGGGCTATGATCGGAGTATTACCAGATTCCTGAGAAAGAGCGGTTCGCTCCTTCTCAGGAATCGTGGCCGCCTCACCCGAAACTCCCTCAGTTTCTGCGGTCGCGGTGGTCTCGTCCATCGGCACCGTAACGTCTCCAGCCTCAAGCGCCTCAACTTCTACTGCCTTCGGCTCCACAATCATCTCATCTGCCGCCGCTTCAGATGCGGCATCAATGACCTTCTCGGTGGCGGATCCTTCAACTTCTGTTTCAGGTACCGTAGCCCTGACGACGGTGCTCATTGTCGGCTCGGGTTCGGCAAGTGTCGTTTCCTCCATTCCCCTGGGTTCGACGGTCTCCGCCTCCCCCTCAGTCGGACTTGGCCCTGAAAGTTGGAATGCGTATGAGCCAATGGCTTGATAATTCTTACAACAAGGTTCTGAAAGAAATGTTACCTGAAGAGGACTTATCGTTTGCACTCCGAGCCGCACGCGCCACTTGCCTCTGAGCAGTAGACAGGGTGGCAGGGGCCTCTTCGGAAGGAGTGTCAGCATGAGGAATAGTGCTAGGGCCCGCTCCCGTGGCCAAAGCAGCTCTGCTCGTCTCTGCTTCGGAAGGAGTGTCGGCACAAGGAATAGTGCTAGGGCCCGCTCCCACGGCCAAAGCAGCTCTGCACGCCCTTGCTTCGCGTCTCAACCGCTTCCGCTCCTCTCGAGCCGTTGAGACGGATGCCACTAAGGCTTCCTTGAGTGAGGCTTCCTCGTCCGTATATAGGGATGCCTCTAGATTCTTCAAGGCATCCCTCGTCGTTTTGTCAAGCCGAGGCTCTTGCGGCAACTTCGACGAAGCCGGGATTTCGGTAACGGGCTCGGGAAGGATCCCCGCGTCAACTGATATAACCTCTGCAAAGAAACAAAAGAAGGTTAGGTTAACCGTCAGAGAAGATGACAAACTTTCCTTATGAAAGGGAAAAGGGTGGGACATACCAATGCCTGCTGGGACACGCTTCTTCTCCTCCTCCTGGAAGGTCTTCAAAGAGGCAGCAATGGCCTCTTCAGTAGAAATACCTGTTGAGAATGAAGCAAATATTAGCTAAAGATAATAATAAAAATGCAGTAAAATGACAAATAAAGCGGCTGATGATTACCGGACTCAGCGAGTTTGCTTAACATCGCTTCAAGCCTCGCCGATCGCTCCGAAGCTGCAATGGCGGCAGCTAAATTGGTGTCCTCAGGGTCCACCACAAAGCCCTCATTGCTGCCATACTCACATATGGCCTCGGCAGGAGGAGCCGCAGGCTTTGAGCTGAGGATCGTATCGAAGGAAAGGGCGGACTTCTTCTTTTTCTGTTGTCCACCAGCTTTAGATCCACCCGGAGCGGATTTGCGCTTGGCAGCCACTTTAGGGCGGCGAGTCCCGATCTCTGCCCCTCCGCCAGATCCTGGTGATACCACATTAACCGTCTTCGTGGGAGCACGGGGCGCCGGCGGTGCATCCACCGTAGTGGGCAATGGCAATCCACGCGGGGGGCTCAACACGCACGGTTGGTCAACTTTGGCATCTTTTATCGGGGGGATGACCTGGATCCTTGGCTGCAAGGGAGCCTTGCGATCACCGCCAGGAGGCGCAGCCCTACGGTCGACCAGCAGGCGTTTCTCCATTAAGATGATTGGGCCCATAGCATGCGCATACCAGGCTACATACGGATGGATTATTTTAGGGACACAGCTAGGCTCACTGATAAAAAAATAGGAGCCTGTATTGAGCCGGGTGAAATGATGCATCGCATTCCTTACCCCCTCTGGGCCGACCGCGGGTGTTTCCAGAAAAGCTTCCAACGGGATCCCTTGATTGTAGCTCGATTGTCGGGCAAATCGATGTGGGTTATACCTCATAAAGAGAGCCGTCTCATTCTGCCTAAATACTAGGTAACCCGGCCGAATGGAGTAAAGATGGAGGATTTCCCGACCCTTCAGTACAGAAGCCCCGCCTTTAAAGTCATCACGCAAAGGCACCACTGATTTGGTGGTCTCTGAGCCTATGGTTATGACCTTATCCACAAAGGAAACCTTCGCTCCGACCAGATGTGGACGAAGGAGCAACCCTCTAGACTCCCGCGGGGCTGGAACCACAATTGAAGCCCCAACCAACCGCATGACTCTCGGGAGTCTGTATTTCTCGAAGAGCGGAGGAGTCTTGTGGGCACCAAACACTCCTCGCACGTGCATCTCCATCCAAGAAATAAAATAGTGCATCGGGAAGTTGGCAGGCTGTACCCTAGGCTCACTAGCGTCCGCCGCTACGCTAAGTCCATTGTAAAGGTAAGCCAATCCGGCGATCCCTACCGATAACTGCAAACCGGCCACCATTCGATGCGCCGGGTAAAAGACAGAGGACCGCATGAGGCGTGGGTGCATGGGAAGCGCGAAGCTGCATAGCCATAGACCCAAGAACCCTATGAAAAAAGTCTCCTCGTCCATGCCAGGAACGGCGATCTCTGAGAAAGGGACACTGGCAGTGCCGGGGAGATAAAAATCCCGCTGCTCATTTTCCGATGAAGGTCGGCGGTCCAAGCCGAAACCAAAGGGGTCAGCAAGCTGAGCAAACTTCTCGCCCTGCTCTGATAGGAACTCTGGGCGGATAAAATGAGCGATGAAATCCGCGAAACTGACGCCCCGGTCGCCCGATTCCAAATGGAGTTCCTCATAAATCTCCAACACCTTCACCAAGCCCGGGTGCTGATGCTGAATGGCATTTTCCGGAGTTAAGTCAAATACAAGCTGCTTGGTGGCAAAGACGTACTCATCAGGAGGAAGCAGCTCTTCGTAGTGCTCCCCCCTCACTGGTAGACCTGAAATCTCAACAAATTCTTCCAAAGAGATGGAGACTTCCCTATCCGCTGTCAAAAAGGTGTGGGTGGGGATATTCCATTGTTCAATAAAGGCCTTTATCCACCACGTTGGAGGAGAGGGATACTCGAAAAGCGAAACGTAGACGGCCGAATATAAACCAATCTTCGTTAGATGAGTCCTTTTCGCCGATAAGATGTACCGGGCCCATTGCAGGTATCCGGCAAGCGGTCGCTGGATCAGTCCAATATTATAAGTCTGTCCCCAAGGGCGTGCTTCACCCTGACAGATTCGCCTCCCCAAGATGTCTATCGCCGGCGGCGGCTGCACTGGGATGGCACCAATGGCAGGCTGGAGGAGATCGTCAGAATTCCAATTTTTAACCTCCACGGCATACTCCACCGGGGGCTTGTCCGCATAAGGGATCGTAACTATGGGCTCAGAGGGCGAAGCGGAGCTGAAGCTGCGGCGGCCTTGGATGATTTGGCTGTACCACCTTCCCCACAGGTGAAGTCTCTTGCACTCAGGATCGTGATCTCTAATCAAGGCGAACACCACCCGGTCCACTGGTGCATGTGGGAACCCTCCTTCTGAGCGAACAAAAGGGAAAGACAAATCTTCAGACATGTTTCCTGTAGGAAAAAAAAACATAACCGTTAGTGTTCCAATGCTTCACATTTCAAAGGCCTACATCACACTACAATGCAGTGGGTAGGGGACCAAAGGGGGACCCACAAAATCAAGATGACGGCGCATCATTTGATAAGACAGTCCCATCATTGGATGAGACTGTCAGTCAATAAAAAAGACCCCCAAGAGAATATCCTCATGGGGGGGGAAATCCCTAGAGACAAGGAGAAAATCTCCTCTATTTAGAGCAAAGCTCTGTCACAGAGTGACATTTGTCAAACTCTGGTTTCAAAGGAATAAAACTTCTTAAAAAAGAGCCTAGCTCTGTAGTAGTAATAAAAAATTATAACTCCTAAGAATTAAAATTTTTGGGATCTTAAAGATCCATGAAAACTTTTAGAAGTTCTCTATTTGATCTATGAGCAGGGCTCTATTCATGGGTTAAAACCCAGGAACAAGATCTCTGTAAATTTTTGAGAGCAAGGCTCTGTGGATGAAACCCCAAAGGGGTCTTCTTTAGATCAAAGATTTATGAGAGCAAGGCTCTGTTGAAGAAACCCCAAAGGGGTTTTTCTTTAGATCAAAGATCTACAAGAGCAAGGCTCTGTTAATTAAAATTAATTTAAATAAATTTAAATTTCTATCTAAGAGTGATTCTAAGTTCTGAACTTCAAAGTTCTTGGGAAGAAGCAAGAGCAAGGCTCTAAGAGTTTTTAAGCAAGAGCAAGGCTCTGAGCAAAAGTTCTTGAAACGGTAAAAAAAATTTTAAGGACCAAGGGTCCCATTTATAGACGCCTGCGTCTCTTCACCTGACCTCCATCATCCAATGGTCGGGATCTTGCCACCGCTGCACTCACGTGCGCGCCACGTGAGCGCAATGGTGGGGGGGCATTTGTTCCCCCAATCAGAGCAAGGCTCTGTTTGAATTTTGAAAATTCAAAATTGAGAAGCAACGCTTCAGATCCCGTGCGCTGCGCGCAATTTGCCACGTGTCAGAATTTGACTCGGCAGCACAATGCCCAAGGCAGTGCGTCCAATCAGAGCAAGGCTCTTTAAAAAGCAAAAGCAACGCTCAACTGCGCAAGCGTACCGCTACGCGACACGTGTTTGTGCAATTGCGCAAACGCTGTTGCGCAAGTGCATCATAGCGCGCCACGTGTCTGTGCAGTTGCGCAAACACTGTTGCGCAAGTGCACCTCAGCGCGCCACGTGTCTGCGCAGTTGCGCAAGCACAACTGCGCAAGCGCACCGCTGCGCGCCACGTGTCTGCGCAGTTGCGCAAACACTGTTGCGCAAGTGCACCGCAGCGTGACACGTGTCTGCGCAGTTGCGCAAGCACAACTGCGCAAGCGCACCTCTGCGCGACACGTGTCTGCGCAGTTGCGCAAACACTGTTGCGCAAGTGTACCGTTGAGCGACACGTGTCTGCGCAGTTGAGCAAGCACAGCTGCGCAAGCGCCTTACTGCGCGACACGTGTCACGCGCTGGTGAGTTGCGCAACAACAGAATGAAGATTTAAGGAAATCTTTTCTGTTCTTGTTAAAACAAGAAGATTTCTTCTGTAAAACAGGGGCCTTTGGATCAAAGATCCAACGGTGGGGAAAATTTCCCAAATCATTCAGGAAAAGATTTATTGAACAAATTTAACTAATTTTTTAGCACTATAAAAAGGATCCCAAAACCTCATTTCAAAGCATCATCTGGTTTTAAAAAAAAGAAGAAAGAAGAGAACTCTTGAGAATTTCTGGAGAACCCAAAAAAGAAGGTAAAAACCTTTGAGATAAGAGAAAATTCTCTAAAAGAATAGATCATTGATCTAGAAAACAAGATCAGTGATCTTAAATAAATAAATAAATAAAAATAATAAAAATAGTGCCTTGCACTTGCTATGAACCTTTGGTTCTCTGAAACAGAAAGAAAGAAAAGATTTCTTTCTTTTCTCTGATCTAAATTTAGATCAAGAAATTAAAAAGTGCTCTGCACTTCTTTTCTTGAATCTAAAAGATTCTTGGTGCTCTGCACAAATGCAATGCATTTCCTAAAGGGCCAGGCCCAAATCAAAAAGACCTAGCAGGCCAAAATAAATTGCAAAGCAATAAAAGGGCTGGGCCCAAATCAAATTGATGCTCTGCATCATTTATAAAGAACATAGTCCAAATAAAATTGATGCTCTGCATCCTTTCTGGGCAAAGCCCAAATAAAAGTAAAAAGAAATGCAAAAGCAATGTTGGACATTTTCAACGGGACTTAGCCCATTCGTGGCCATAAGTCCTTAAATTAAATTGACTGAGCAAAATTGCTCTTCTAAATCAATTTACATCCGGTTCGAGGGTACATCTCCGAACTCCTTTGACATCCGTCGTTGTAATCCCTCAACGACGTCAAAGAGGTGACGGGTCCCAACGACCACACACCCATATGGACCGAAACGTCCCTAAACTAATATCGGACCGAGACGTCCCTAAACTAACATCGGACCGAAACGTCCTTAAACTAATGATGGACCGAAACGTCCCTAAACTAATATCGGACCGAGACGTCCCTAAACTAACATCGGACCGAGACGTCCCTAAACTAACATCGGACCGAGACGTCCTTAATCTAATGATGGACCGAAACGTCCCTAAACTAATCTTGGACCGAGACGTCCCTAAACTAACATTGGACCGAGACGTCCCTAAACTAACATCGGACCGAGACGTCCCTAAACTAATAATGGACCACCATGTCCCTAAACTGGAATATGGACCACCACGTCCCTAAACTGGCGATGGACCACTACGTCCCTAAACTGGAAAATGGACCACTACGAAATGCTCTTTTGCCGGATCTAAACGGTCCCGTTTAAGTTGATCTTAGCCCCAAATACGGCTAACGTATCCTTAGACATTTAAAATGAATGATAAGACTCCAAATCAATTTCGGCTCAAGGGTACATCTCTGAACCCCTCTGACACCTGTCGTTGTAATCCTTCAACGACGTCAGAGAGGTGACGGGTCCCGATGGCCATACATTAAATTAATCACTACGTTAAGTTGATCTTAGTCTAAAATAGGACTAACGTATCCTTAACGAACGTTTAAGTTGATCTTAGCTGCAACGCGACTAATGCATCCTTAAACTAAAAACACCAAACCCAAATCTAAGTAAATACGGATTTAGACTAATCCACGTCCTACGGGCGACGGCATTACTCAGTCTCCGTATACAATCCATGGGCAACCACAAACAAAACAAACACACACGACACGAAGTGAAATTCTGGAGAAGGAGAAAGTTGTTACCGTGATGCGGTAGCGTAATTAACTGCAGGGGCTTGCGCCTGCAGGGAAGAGCGTCTCCACAATCAAAAACCCCTCATCCTGAGGGGGAATCTGACGAAGTCTGCTACATCGGCCGCATCCGCCCAAACCTCCGATATACGGTGCCATAAATCAACCTGGCATCTTCGGAGAGGTGGACGGATAAAACCAAATAGCATCTGCCCCGAACATCAGGCACGGACGCGAAGTCCAGGCCGCCGTTCGGAGGGGAACACGGAGCCTGGTCCTCGCAGAACACGGCCTATGTCAATCCTGACCCCGTGGGAAGCATCCAGAGCAAATTCCTGGTCACGTAGAACATGGCCTATGTCAATCCTGACCCCGTAGGAAACGTCCAGAGCGGAGCCTGGTCCTTGCAGAACACGGCTATGTCAAACCAACCCCGTGGGAAGCATCCAGAGCAAATTCCTGGTCACGTAGAACACGACCTATGTCAATCCTGGCCCCGTGGGAAACGTCCAGAGCGGAGCCTGGTCCTCACAGAACGCGGATATGTCAATCCTGACCCCGTGAGAAGCATCCAGAGCAAATTCCTGGTCACGTAGAACACGGCCTATGTCAATCCTGACCCCGTGGGAAACGTCCAGAGCAGAGCCTGGTCCTCGCAGAACACGGCTATGTCAATCCTGACCTCGTGGGAAGCTTCCAGAGCAAATTCCTGGTCACGTGGAACACGGCCTATGTCAATCCTGACCCCGTAGGAAGCATCCAGAGCAAATTCCTGATCATGTAGAACACGGCCTATGTCAATCCTGCCCCCGTGGGAAACGTCCAGAGCAGAGCCTGGTCTTCGCAGAATACGGCTATGTCAATCAGACCACGTGGGAAGCATCCAGAGAAATTCTTGGTTTCGTGGAACGCGGCTGTAACAATTAGGAAAAGCTAGAAATAAATAAATTTAATTAAATTATGAATAAGCTGATAAATCACAAAATGGTTAAAATCAAATATGTCAATCTTCATAAGTTATATGTAATACAAATTAAATTAGAATTTTAGAATGTAATATAAATAAGTTAAAAGGGTTTTAATGAAAATTTTAGCTTCATTTTAATAAAAGATGGGTTTTATAATAAGTTAAGTTGTGAGGGGTTAAATGGTAAAGTTAAGTTTTATGTAAATACAAGATTGTTGAGGGTTTAAGTGAAACAAATGATATTAATTCAGTTCTGAAACTAAACTAAAAATAAAACAAAAATAGAGGATAATGTAAGAACACCTCATGCTTGCATGGTTGCAAATTCCTTACACCTCCTTCTTGCATGAGTCTTGCACCTTTCTTCACTTGACACCACCACCTTCCCTTATCCTTCCTCCTCTCACCTATATAACTCAATTTCAGTTCTGAAAGCTAATTAAAACTGAAAAGAAAATCCAAAGAAAAGAAAAATCTAGAGAGAAAAGGAAAGAACAAGAAGGAGAGGGTGAAAGAGGAGCTTGTTCATGGAGCTAGTTCATCATCAAGCTAGGAGGAGCTTGTAGATCTTGGAGGGTTATTCCTACAGCAAATTAGGAGGGTAAAATTCTAAATCACAGTAGGTAACTAAGTTCTGTAGATTAGTTAATTAAAGTTTAGATAGGTCACATAATATCGTATTTAGCTAAATTCAGAGTCTGTTAAAATCTGCTATAATCTGGAACTTAATTAAATAAATTCAACAGAGTAGAAATGATGTAGGAATCAAGTAGAACACACCACAGGAAAACGAGAATGGGGGGCCGGTTTTGGGCCGGCGACATCAAGGAATTGGCCGGCGTCGCCGGCCATGTTGGGGACTTTGGGGGTTTTGGTTTTTGGGTAGTCTACAGTGTACAATTTAGGCTATTTTGGCACTGTTGATTTAACTTAGTTTTACAGTATATAAAATCTGGGAGGATATATCGGAAAAGGAATCGTAAAACGTTAAAAACGACACGACGAAACTACGTCGCGTTTTAAATTCTGCAACAGTACAGATTTAGGCTAAAATCCAGCAAGATTAAGTGTTTTATAACTTGATATAATCAGATAATAGGTAACATATAAGAGGGATAGCGTGTTTTCTATTTCCGTTATATCGGAATAGCTAGTTTGCTTATATACGTTATATTGGTATATTTAGACGCGGATACAAGAAATACGGAAGCCGCGAGGAAAGGGAAAGGATTAGCGATTCCGGAGTAGATTCGACTTTCCGGTGAGTAGACTAAACATCTACCGGGGAATTTAGTAAAGATGGCGTGTTTCGCCCATGGTTTTATTTAATGCGATATTCATATCATCATGTTTAATTATTAGAATATCATTCATTAAATTACTTGTATGTTGCTTAGTTGTTAGAACACTTCACAAGTATCGACGAGTCATGCCACGTGCACATCTTATATGCTACACACACCTCGTCGATATTGCCATGTCACATACACCTAAATATCATACTTATTAACATGGATTATATTGTATTTCATATATCAAGTGTATTGGTAGAATTCATTATTTACATCCTGTTGCTTTATGCGTATTTCCATGTTGGATATGAGATAGATGCAGAATTGAGGATTTATGATTTTGAGTTTTGAATACTACTACATAAATCCAGTTTTCATGATTGATGTGACATGTCCACCCTGAGTTGATTTCTGTTTTTGGTTTTATTCCGGACCGAGTGGGGGAGATATACGGTCGCGGATTTACGTTATCCATACTGAGTGGGGGAGCTATACAGTTGGATACAGGGTGGACCCGGTCGAGACCGAGGGGCAGGATAGCCGTATTGAGACGGGGGAGCCTAGCGAGGTTACTCGATACCGGAGTTGGTTATAGAAATACGGCGTGTATCTAGAGGATAACGGCCGGTATTATGAGTATAGGATCATTCGGGGAATGATGCCTAAAAGAAATGAAGATTTTGTGTCGTTGATGGACACTGAGAAATGATTTACTTGAGTTGTGATTTCAGAAGTATAATGAGATTTATTGTTGGATTTCACATATACTCCTATATCATATTGATTCATATTCAGTAGCATGATTGTCATATTTACTTTATTCGCCGTTATATGTTAGTCGTATTCACTGAGTTGGCAACTCATCCCCGTTGTGCCACAGTTCCTTGCAGGGATAGAGTGGACGGGTAGCTGCGAGGCAGGATCACTTTTGCTGTTGTATTTCATCTTTTGATAGGTAGGTTACATGTGTAGTAACCTTCCATTTTGTATTTCGTATCTAGAAAGACTCCATCAGACTTGTATTTTGACTTAGAAAGGAGAGATGATATATATATATATATTTACAGTTGGGATCGGTTGATCAGTTTCATAGCTTCTTTATTTATGAGATTCAGTAATGTTTATTATGTGTATATTCATGTTAAATTTTGATATCGTTGATTCCAACTAGGAATACAACCACACTTAACCTTTATTACTTGCTTAATGAATTAACTTCATAACTTGAGATTTCTACTTAAAAACTAAATTTTCATAAATAATTCCGAAATAAGGTATTTTGATCTTGGTTTTTGGCTTACTTGGACTTGTGCATATCTTTAGATATGATACAAATCTAAGTGCCTGTCACATCCAAACTTGGGTCGTGACAAAGTTGGTATCAGAGCTTAGGAGTAACCTTACGGAATTCAGTAAGGGATTTCTATAGGTTGAGGTAAGTCTGAGAGTTAGGATGACCTTTGGTTTGATGGAGTAGGTGAATTAGGACGAATGCAGTACCGTACATATGTTCCGCGGCATATTTACGTTATCGTATTCAGCCTAACTAACCTTAGGATGTTTATCTTGATCTATTCTTCCGTTGATTCTCCGTTATTGAATTCTTCTGTTCCCACACCTTATCCACTCTCGTTTCTTGTTCCAGTTGCTATGGCTACGCGGGCTAGACGAGCCGCAGCCAGGAATGCAGCTAAGGCGAGTCCGCCTGTGATGAGGACTGGTACACCGGACGTGCAGGAGGTGCATGAGCATGCTGATCCTCCTCCTCCAGATCGCATGACTAGGATCGAGGAGGGTATGTTGGGATTACAGCGAGTGGTAGGGCAGTTAGCTGAGACCACTCGAGCTTTGAGATCAGATCCAGCACCGACCGTAGCAGAGTCCGAGGTACAGCCTACACAGACGGCAGCACCAGTAGATACGAGAGTGATGGAGGTATCACTTGCGGAGTTTATGAGATTGAGACCACCGGTATTTACAGGGACCGATGTGGCGGAAGATCCTCAGTCTTTTCTTGATAGAATGGCGAGGATAGGCAGATCATTACGATGTTCTGATGCGAGGTCAGTTGAGCTGACTAGCTTTCGTTTGGAGGGACTTGCACAGGAGTGGTGTGAGTCGATGGAGAGAGGGCGAGCTACGAATCTTCCTCCGATGACGTGGACCGAGTTTTCTACAGTCTTTCTTGCCAGATTTCTTCCCGAGAGTGTGAGGGATGCTAGAGCTAGCAATTTCGAAGCGTTGAAGAAATCAGCAAGTATGTCAGTAGCCGATTTTGACTTGCGATTCACCCAGTTATCGCGATATGCCCCATACTTAGTACCTACAGAGGAGCTTCGGGTGAAAAGGTTCTTAAGGAGTTTGGACACACAGTTGTATCTGGCGATAGGCTCCCAGCATTTTGATACATATGCATAGGCCATGGATGCGGCGATACGAGTAGAGGAGCGTTTGAGCCAGCCAGGAGTTGTTCCGGAGCCAAAGAGGAGTAGACCATTCGTGCCGACAAATAGACAGTTTGGCCGAGGTAAAGGGTCCTATCCAGGCAGATATACTCCAGGCCGCAGTGTTGGACGAGGTTGGACACAGGGCCAGATGTTCAGTTCTTATCCTGATGATCAGAGACCACCATATACTTGTTATAGATGTGGACTTCCCGGGCACTTTGCGAGAGATTGCAGATCTCAGGGCGGGACCGTTGCTCCGCAGGCTGCTTTACCCCTTCCATCTCCTACACCGATGGCTTTACTTCCTCCCCCAGTTGGCGCTACACGCCAGGCAGTTGCACCACGAGGTCGAGGCTATGCAGGACGTGCTCAGAGAGGTAGAGGAGATAGAGGTAGAGGACGACAGGATGCGGGCAGGGGCCAGGCACGGGTTTTTGCACTGACTCCACAGGATGCCCAGGCATCAAATGCAGTCGTGACAGGTACTCTTACAGTATGCTCATTAGAGGAACATGTCTTATTTGATCCCGGTTCTACACACTCTTATGTATCTTCACGATTCGCACTTTTATTGGGGAAGGAGTCGTCATTGTTAGAGTTACCTTTGGTAGTGATTACTCCAGTTGGAGATTCCTTTATAGCTCGGCACGTATTCAAATCGTGTTCGGTGCGTATTGGTAATAGAGATTCGCTAGTTGATCTGATTCTCCTGGACATGTTGGATTTTGATATACTTCTTGGGATGGATTGGTTAGCCGCTTGTCATGCCTATGTAGATTGTAGAGGAAAAGCGGTTAGATTTTGTTTTCCAGGTGAACAGGTGTTTGTTGTGCAGGGGGATTGCAAGTCAACCCCTGTCAACATGATTTCTGCTTTTGGTGCGAGGCGGCTCTTGAAGAAGGGTTGTCTTGGGTTCTTGGCCTTTATTCAGGACATAGGGGTCGCTGAAGTTCCATTGGACCAAATCCCGATCATACGAGAATTTCCTGAGGTATTCCCAGCTGAGTTACCAGGATTGCCACCTGATCGAGATATTGAATTTTGCATTGACTTGATTCCGGGTGCAGAGCCTATTTCTATACCACCCTATCGAATGGCACCGACGGAATTGAAAGAACTCAAAGGCCAGTTGCAAGAGTTGTTAGATAGAGGACTTGTTCGTCCCAGTGTTTCACCGTGGGGAGCTCCTGTGTTATTTGTGAAGAAGAAGGACGGTAGTATGAGAATGTGCATCGACTACCGACAGCTAAATCGCGTCACGGTGCGAAACATGTATCCATTACCACGAATAGATGACTTGTTCGATCAGTTGCAAGGAGCCGGATTCTTCTCAAAGATTGACTTGAGGTCAGGATATCATCAGTTGAGGGTTCGGAAGGACGATATTCCGAAGACGGCATTTCGTACGAGATATGGGCATTATGAATTTCTGGTGATGTCATTCGGACTCACCAATGCTCCAGCAGCTTTTATGGATATGATGAACCGTATCTTTAGACCATTTATCGATCGGTTTATTATAGTATTCATAGATGATATTCTTGTATATTCTCGGAGTCAGACGGAGCACGAGCAGCAGTTACGTATCACGTTGCAGACCTTGAAAGAGCATCAATTGTATGAAAAGTTTTCTAAGTGTGCTTTTTGGCTGGATAGTGTGGAGTTCTTAGGTCACATAGTTACAAGACAAGGTATATGCGTTGACCCAAAGAAGATTGAAGCGGTACAACACTGGCCCAGGCCTATGTCAGTTACTGAGGTTCGGAGTTTCTTAGGTCTGGCAGGTTATTACAGACGCTTCGTACAGGATTTCTCACGGATAGCGGCACCTTTGACAGGATTGACTAGGAAGGAAGTTCCTTTTCAGTGGACAGACGCGTGTGAGCAGAGTTTCCAACAGCTGAAGACGCGTTTGACGACTGCACCTGTATTATCTTTACCTTCTGGGTCAGGGGGTTTCGTCGTGTATTGCGATGCTTCTAGAGTGGGCTTTGGCTGTGTGTTGATGCAACACGGCAAGGTTATAGCATATGCTTCTCGACAGTTGAAGAGGCATGAACAAAATTACCCCACTCATGATCTAGAGATGGCTGCTGTAGTTTTCGCATTGAAGATTTGGAGACATTACTTGTACGGAGAAACGTGTCAAATCTTCACAGATCATAAAAGTTTAAAGTATATCTTTCAACAGAAGGATTTGAATCTCAGGCAGCGTAGATGGATGGAATTGGTGAAAGATTACGACTGTGAGATTTTGTACCATCCAGGCAAAGCAAATGTTGTAGCAGATGCCTTGAGCCGGAGGCCTGGAGGTAAATTATCTCATTTGAGTCTTTTGCAGAGACAGTCTTCTACAGACTGGCAGATCTTATGTGATAGTCGTATACAGTTTGAGTTCACATCGGCAGGAGGTCAGCTAGCACATGTTCGCGCCAGACCTCAGCTATTGGATCGTATTCGAGATGCGCAGCCTACCGATACTCGCTTGATGGGGATTATGGATCATGTTAGGCAGGGTAAGGAGACGGAGTTCGTGATTAATGATTATGGAGTGTTACGTTTTAGGACTCGTCTCTGTGTGCCAGATTCTGACGGATTGAGGCGTGAGATTTTGGAGGATGCCCACAGGTCAGTATACAGTGTTCATCCTGGTTCCACCAAAATGTATCGTGATTTGAAGAATAATTATTGGTGGGAAGGAATGAAGAAGGATGTTACGGATTTTGTTTTAAGATGCTTGACTTGTCAGCAAGTTAAAGCAGAACACCAGAGGCCAGCCGGAGAGCTGCAACCCTTACCCATTCCAGAGTGGAAATGGGAACAAATTTCCATGGATTTTGTGGTGGGTCTACCCAGGACTAGCAGAGGGTATGATTCCATTTGGGTGATAGTAGACAGGCTGACGAAGGCCGCTCATTTTCTTCCAGTGAAGACGACATATGGATTTGCTCAGTATGCACTGGTTTATATCGATGAGATTGTACGTCTACATGGAGTGCCGACATGCATAGTATCAGATCGAGGTACCCAATTCACGAGCAGGCTATGGCAGAAACTTCAAGACGCTCTTGGTACACGATTGAGTTTTAGTACAGCTTTCCACCCACAGACAGACGGTCAGTCGGAACGGACCATTTAGATACTAGAGGATATGCTTCGGGCTTGTAGCCTAGATTTCGGTGGTAGTTGGGATCGTCACCTACCCTTGGTAGAATTCTCTTATAACAACAGTTTTCAAGAGACGATCCAGATGGCACCCTTTGAAGCCTTGTATGGAAGGAAGTGTAGATCACCTGTTTGCTGGACGAAACTTAGTGAGAGTTGTATATTGGGACCGCAGATAGTACAGGAAACTACAGAGAAGATTCAATTGATACGAGATAGAATGAAAGCGACTCAAAGCAGACAGAAGTCATACACAGATCGACGACGACGCAAACTTGAGTTTGATGTGGGGGATCATGTGTTCCTTCGAGTATCTCCAATGAAGGGTGTGATGCGCTTCGGGAAGAAAGGGAAGCTCAGCCCCAGATATGTTGGACCTTACGAGATTTTAGAGAGAGTGGGCACTGTGGCTTATCGATTAGCACTCCCACCTGGTTTTCCCGACGTACATCCGGTGTTCCATGTTTCGATGCTTCGCAGATATCTTCACGATCCAGCTCACGCGATCCATCATCAGACTCTACAGCTGGAGCCAGATCTATCCTTCACAGTGCAGCCAGTCGCTATTCTGGACAGACAGGCAAAGCAATTACGATCAAGGATACTGCCATCTGTAAAGGTTCTATGGCAAGGAAAGGATCGCGAGGAGATTACTTGGGAGACGGAGGACGCAATGCGGAAGAAATTTCCACAACTTTTCTTAGGTATGTTTAGTAATTATTTTAAATTCGGGGACCGAATTTTCTTAAGGGGGAATATTGTAACAATTAGGAAAAGCTAGAAATAAATAAATTTAATTAAATTATGAATAAGCTGATAAATCACAAAATGGTTAAAATCAAATATGTCAATCTTCATAAGTTATATGTAATACAAATTAAATTAGAATTTTAGAATGTAATATAAATAAGTTAAAAGGGTTTTAATGAAAATTTTAGCTTCATTTTAATAAAAGATGGGTTTTATAATAAGTTAAGTTGTGAGGGGTTAAATGGTAAAGTTAAGTTTTATGTAAATACAAGATTGTTGAGGGTTTAAGTGAAACAAATGATATTAATTCAGTTCTGAAACTAAACTAAAAATAAAACAAAAATAGAGGATAATGTAAGAACACCTCATGCTTGCATGGTTGCAAATTCCTTACACCTCCTTCTTGCATGAGTCTTGCACCTTTCTTCACTTGACACCACCACCTTCCCTTATCCTTCCTCCTCTCACCTATATAACTCAATTTCAGTTCTGAAAGCTAATTAAAACTGAAAAGAAAATCCAAAGAAAAGAAAAATCTAGAGAGAAAAGGAAAGAACAAGAAGGAGAGGGTGAAAGAGGAGCTTGTTCATGGAGCTAGTTCATAATCAAGCTAGGGGGAGCTTGTAGATCTTGGAGGGTTATTCCTACAGCAAATTAGGAGGGTAAAATTCTAAATCACAGTAGGTAACTAAGTTCTGTAGATTAGTTAATTAAAGTTTAGATAGGTCACATAATATCGTATTTAGCTAAATTCAGAGTCTGTTAAAATCTGCTTTAATCTGGAACTTAATTAAATAAATTCAACAGAGTAGAAATGATGTAGGAATCAAGTAGAACACACCACAGGAAAACGAGAATGGGGGGCCGGTTTTGGGCCGGCGACATCAAGGAATTGGCCGGCGTCGCCGGCCATGTTGGGGACTTTGGGGGTTTTGGTTTTTGGGTAGTCTACAGTGTACAATTTAGGCTATTTTGGCACTGTTGATTTAACTTAGTTTTACAGTATATAAAATCTGGGAGGATATATCGGAAAAGGAATCGTAAAACGTTAAAAACGACACGACGAAACTACGTCGCGTTTTAAATTCTGCAACAATACAGATTTAGGCTAAAATCCATCAAGATTAAGTGTTTTATAACTTGATATAATCAGATAATAGGTAACATATAAGAGGGATAGCGTGTTTTCTATTTCCGTTATATCGGAATAGCTAGTTTGCTTATATACGTTATATTGGTATATTTAGACGCGGATACAAGAAATACGGAAGCCGCGAGGAAAGGGAAAGGATTAGCGATTCCGGAGTAGATTCGACTTTCCGGTGAGTAGACTAAACATCTACCGGGGAATTTAGTAAAGATGGCGTGTTTCGCCCATGGTTTTATTTAATGCGATATTCATATCATCATGTTTAATTATTAGAATATCATTCATTAAATTACTTGTATGTTGCTTAGTTGTTAGAACACTTCACAAGTATCGACGAGTCATGCCACGTGCACATCTTATATGCTACACACACCTCGTCGATATTGCCATGTCACATACACCTAAATATCATACTTATTAACATGGATTATATTGTATTTCATATATCAAGTGTATTGGTAGAATTCATTATTTACATCCTGTTGCTTTATGCGTATTTCCATGTTGGATATGAGATAGATGCAGAATTGAGGATTTATGATTTTGAGTTTTGAATACTACTACATAAATCCAGTTTTCATGATTGATGTGACATGTCCACCCTGAGTTGATTTCTGTTTTTGGTTTTATTCCGGACCGAGTGGGGGAGATATACGGTCGCGGATTTACGTTATCCATACTGAGTGGGGGAGCTATACAGTTGGATACAGGGTGGACCCGGTCGAGACCGAGAGGCAGGATAGCCGTATTGAGACGGGGGAGCCTAGCGAGGTTACTCGATACCGGAGTTGGTTATAGAAATACGGCGTGTATCTAGAGGATAACGGCCGGTATTATGAGTATAGGATCATTCGGGGAATGATGCCTAAAAGAAATGAAGATTTTGTGTCGTTGATGGACACTAAGAAATGATTTACTTGAGTTGTGATTTCAGAAGTATAATGAGATTTATTGTTGGATTTCACATATACTCCTATATCATATTGATTCATATTCAGTAGCATGATTGTCATATTTACTTTATTCGCCGTTATATGTTAGTCGTATTCACTGAGTTGGCAACTCATCCCCGTTGTGCCACAGTTCCTTGCAGGGATAGAGTGGACGGGTAGCTGCGAGGCAGGATCACTTTTGCTGTTGTATTTCATCTTTTGATAGGTAGGTTACATGTGTAGTAACCTTCCATTTTGTATTTCGTATCTAGAAAGACTCCATCAGACTTGTATTTTGACTTAGAAAGGAGAGATGATATATATATATGTACAGTTGGGATCGGTTGATCAGTTTCATAGCTTCTTTATTTATGAGATTCAGTAATGTTTATTATGTGTATATTCATGTTAAATTTTGATATCGTTGATTCCAACTAGGAATACAACCACACTTAACCTTTATTACTTGCTTAATGAATTAACTTCATAACTCGAGATTTCTACTTAAAAACTAAATTTTCATAAATAATTCCGAAATAAGGTATTTTGATCTTGGTTTTTGGCTTACTTGGACTTGTGCATATCTTTAGATATGATACAAATCTAAGTGCCTGTCACATCCAAACTTGGGTCGTGACAGCGGCCTATGTCAATCCTGACCCTGTGGGAAATGTCCAGAGCGGAGCCTGGTCGCAGAACACGGCTATGTCAATCCTGACCTCGTGGGAAGCATCCAGAGCAAATTCTTGGTCACGTGAAACACGACCTATGTCAATCCTGACCCCGTGGGAAACGTCCAGAGCGGAGCCTGGTCCTCGCAGAACACGGCCTATGTCAATCCTGACCCCGTAGGAAGCATCCAGAGCAAATTCCCGGTCACGTAGAACACGGCCTATGTCAATCCTGACCCTGTGGGAAACGTCCAGAGCGGAGCCTGGTCCTCGCAGAACACGGCTATGTCAATCCTGACCCCGTGGGAAGCATCCAGAACAATTCCTGGTTTCGTGGAACACGGCTTATGTCAATCCTGACCCCGTGGGAAACGTCCAGAGCGGATCCTGGTCCTTACGAAACACGGCCTATGTCAATCCTGACCCCGTGGGAAGCATCCAGAGCAAATCCTGGTCCTATAGAACACGGTTAAAGTCAATCTTGACCCCATAGGAAATGGCCAGAGCAACTCCTGACTCCGTGAAATGCGGATAATAGTAACCTCACCCATCACTTACGGGTCCTCACGACGCGTAAGGGAGCAAACTCTCTTGTGAGATCCTTACGACTCTCAAGAGAAAACACACTTAGGAATCCTCACGATTCTTAAGTAGAAATTACACCTACGGGATCCTCTCGACCCGTAGGGAGAAATACCTTTATGAGACCCTCATGGCTCATAAAATTGAAAAGCCTTAGGATGCAGATCTTAACGTGACTCCTAAGCCATTGCTGTCCTACAAGGAGATTAAAATAGATTATCCACAAAATGCATTTACTAAAAGGGACACACCATCATAAAGCAAAATATGTCTTTTATTCATGAATCAAAATGAATACAAAGTAAAATTTATGAAAGAATCAAAAAATACTCTTATTCAGGAGTATGTACAAAAGAAGAATAAAAATATATATATACAATTCTTCAGGCCGGCGAACGATTTAATAGATTTTCCAATTCATCCTTTTTCCGCTGGGCCTCAGCCTCATGATTCATTATCGTTAGGAGACGGGCCTCTGCTTGAGCTTGTTGGGCCTGATATGAGGCAAGTCGACTTTCAAGCTCTTTTTCGGTAACCTTATGAGCTTCGACTATTTCGCGAGTGAAAATGACGACCTTATCAATGGCTACCACCTCCTTGATGGCCTCTTGAAGCCCTCGCCAAAGATCATATGCCCGAGTGGTCTTGGCCGTAAGGTTAGCTTGAAGTTCCCTCAGCGCTTTGGAAGCCAGCTCCCTCTCCGAAAACGTTCGGCTGAGCCTCTTCTCGCATGACAACATATTTGAGGCGCATCGTTCGATCAGCCCCCGCAAGCTCACCTTTGCAGCTACAACCTCTGAGGGAAGACGTGTACATTCAAGAATATGCAAGCAAGCCTCTACCTGACGACAGAACTCAACCCAGACTTGCACCAATGTTTCACTATGGTAAGTAGTAAGAAAGGGAAGAGAACCGTTGGCTTCAGCGGCAAATGCTTCGGCCGTGATCAGACTCCCGGCACGAAGATCCTCAATCAGAGCTGACAAGGAGTGAAGGCTTAGCTTTTCCATCCGCTCCGAGGCACGTAAAGCATAGGGGCCGGGCGGCATCACGATGCGAGATTCCAGCGTGGTAAGAACTGGTAAAGCTGTTAAGATTCATAGAAAACACTCGGCGAGATTCACAAGTAAAGAGCGAATGGAACAACGTTGAAACTTTACTTACCCACGGTCATGCAAGAAGGGTCTGAAGGCTCCCCAGGCCTGTCAAGAATCTCAACCTCGTCATCGGCCTCCAGAACTATAGAAGACATCGGTGTCATTATATGAAACAATAATAATGCCATGAGGAGAAGGCAAATAACGTTAACCTTGCCCGAAAGAGAGGACGATGCGTTGAGGGGACGCCTGCGGAGCGGCCATCTCTAGTAGATGCTGGAAGGACTTCCTGGGAGACAAGTTCACGATGGACGCCGCCAATTCCTGTAGCTCTGAAAAGACAGAAAAGTTCAGATAATGAAGAGATCGCTAAAATAAAAGATAGAAAAATACCTTCGATGCTCCTCCCACTCTGGGTTGGAGGGATAGAAGCTTCGGCGGTCTCCTCCATGCCCCCAGGCACATCATCGGGGATGTGGGCCGGTATAATAACTTCCGGTGGAGGAGCAGTGACCATCGCTACAGGCTCCAATGAAAGGACAGTGGCCTTGACTACCTGTCCCGCAGTCTCCAGGCCATCCCTAGAGAGATCCATTGAATCCGCGGCCAATGAAGATGCCTCTTCCGGGAGAGCAAGCACCGGGGGAGCGGGAATCACCGAGGGAAGCTCCATCGCAGGAACATCAGTTGCATCGACCCCCTCCACACTGATTAGTGTCTCATCGGGGATATTTGCAGAGTCCATAGTCAGGGCGTGACTTGGACTCAGATCCTCTGCCATCAGCGAAGTCCCTACAAAGTTTGCACGAGGATAAGGATATGTATATATATATATATATATATATATATATATATATATATATATATATAAGTAGTGCAAAATACTACAAAAGGATATATAAGTGCACCAATGCGCAAAGGAGCTTCTAGTATGGCTTGTTCAAGCCGACACTCCTTCCTGAGGATGTATGCTCGCTGGGGTTCGAGGGTAGACTCGTGGCCACCGGTCCACAACGAAAGCGCTGTTCCCCTCCGAAAGACACGCAAGACAGACGTCTTGCCTGAAATTCGGGGCAGATGCTAATTGGTGCTATCCGTCCATTTCTCCGAAGATACCAAGTTGATTTATGGCACCGTGCATCGAAGGTTTAAATGGATGCGGTAGATGTAGCAGACTTCGTCAGATTCCCCCTCGTTTGAGAGGTTTTTGATTGTGGGGACACTTTTTCCTGCAGGCGCAAGCCCCTGCAGTTAATTACGCTACCGCATCGCGGTAAAAACTTTCTCCTTCTCCAGATGGTCACTTCATGTCGTGGGTGTTTGTTTTGTTTTTGGTTGCCCGTGGATTGTATACGGAGACTAAGTTATGCTGTCGCCCGTAGGGCGTGAACTAGTCCAAATCCGTATCTTTCTTAGATTTGGGTTTAGGGGGTTTGAGTTTAAGGATACGTTAGCCTTATTTGAGACTAAGATCAACTTAAACGTTTGTTAAGGATACGTTAGTCTAATTTTAGACTAAGATCAACTTAACGGGATCG
Source organism: Agapanthus africanus (assembly GCA_030015575.1). Lineage (NCBI taxonomy): Eukaryota > Viridiplantae > Streptophyta > Magnoliopsida > Asparagales > Amaryllidaceae > Agapanthus > Agapanthus africanus. The sequence continues at coordinate 636,969,779 of JASDDO010000014.1, read as the reverse complement.
TTTAGATCCAACAAGAGAGCAACTGGGCTCTATTATTTAGTTTAGGGACATTGCGGTCGATTAACAGTTTAAGGACATGGTGGTCCATTGTTAGTTTAAAGACATCGCGGTCGAGGTTAAGGACATCATAGTCCGTGGGTTTAAGGACCCCACAGTCCGTTGTTAGTTTTAAGACATCACGGTCGATGTTAAGGACATCATAGTCCATGGGTTTAAAGACGCCACAGTCTGAGGTTAGTTTTAAGACATCACGGTCAAGGTTAAGGACATCATAGTCAATGAGTTTAAGGACCCCACAGTCCGTGAAATGTATGGTTGTCGGGACCCGTTACCTCTTTGAAGACGTTGAGGAATTACAACGACAAATATCAAAGGAGTGAAGAGATGTACCCTTCAACCAAGGTGGATTAAATGATCTGTAGCCCAGTTTGGAACTAAGACCAATTAATTATATGATGAGCACATTGGCTCAGTTAAGTCTGATTTGAGGATTTATGGCCTACTTAGGCTAAGTCCAATTAAATTTGAAGTGTTGGCCCTCTGTTGGTCCATTATACATTTGTCTGGGTTCAAGCCCATATTATTCAGCAAAACATTTTCATCTTTGATTTCCTCAATTTTGAGATTCATTTGTAGGAGGGACTTTTGCCTCTGGAAAATTAGCCAATTTGGCTAAAAGTAGTGTTGAACACTAGAGAACAATAGTGTTAAACACTAGAAATAAAGCTCTCAAATTAGTGTTTAAACACTAGGAAACAACAATGTTAAACACTGGAAATAAGGCTTTCGAATTAGTGTTAAACACTAAAGTAAAAGGGGTCACGTGTGGACACGTGAGGGCGCCCAAAGGTGGGACCAGATTCCTTTCTTTGTTCTGCAATTAAGTGTTGAGCACTTTTTCTATTTTTATTTTGAGCATCACGTGCTGACACGTGATGCGCTGATTGTTAAAGCGTTTGCCAAGGGGTCACGTGGCAACACGTGAGAGCACCCAAAGCCTTCATTTCCTTTGCTTTTTCTTTCTGTATTTTGTAAGTCACGTGGGAGCACATGAGGCGTTGCCTCAAAGCTTCCTGCTTCTTATTTCTGGGGATCTCTTCAGGGGTCACGTGAGGACACGTGACCTTAGTTCTTTTCATGTACAGAGATGTTTTAAGTCTCCTTATTTTATTTTGAGAATTAAATTCTCTGTAGGGTTAAACCCTAATCATGATTTTGGAGGAATTAAATTCCTATTATGAAAGAATTAAATTCTTATATAGGGTTAAACCCTAATTTCTTTTAGAGGAATTGAATTCCCACATATGTAAAAGAATTAAATTCTTGTGTAGGGTGAAACTCTAATTTCATTTTAAGAGGAATTAAATTCCTATGAATTTGAGAGAATTAAATTCTCAATTAGGGTTAAACCTTAGTTCTGTCCATCTTGAAGGAATTAAATTCCTGTAATTTTGGGAGAATTAAATTCTCATATAGGTTAAAACCCTAATTTTGTTTTGGGAGAATTAAATTCTCTAAACTCAATTCCCCCTCTAAGTTCTGGATCTGCATGGCAGGATCTCAACCCGATGAGAATTAAATTCTCAACTTATGGGGAGATGTGCTCTTTGCAGATCTTCTACCAGAGGAAGAACTAAGTTCTTTTTGCAGAAGAGTTAAACTCTTAAATTGAGAATTAAATTCTCTTTTTTGAAGTTTTGATACTTTTTCCCTTTCTCACTTAGGGTTTTCTTTGTTGAGAATTAAATTCTCCTTTCTTTTCTCTCTGAAATTTCAAGATTCAAAAACTCTATATCCAAAATTTCTTCTTTTCTTTCTCCTCTTGGCTCCTATTTATAGGAGAAGGAGAAGAATCAATTTGTTTAGTAAATCTTTCATTGAAAGATTTTGTTTGTTTTCATAATTAATATGATCGTTTAGATCACACAGTGAATTTTATTCACCGTTGGATTTTAAATTCAAAGATATTGTGTTTGTTATTTCTGGTGAGATTTTAGGGAAAATCTTTCTTTGTCTAAGATTTTTTTTCCATAAATTGGTGATCTTTAATCACCCTTGGATTTTTAATCCAACGGCTCCCCATAATCCTTTTCCATTTGGAAAGATTTTAGAGAATTTTAGAATTTAATTCTGTTAATTTATAAAGCTTTCAAAGCCTATCACGTGTTGGCACGTGACCGCTCCTCCTTTAGAGTTTTAATTCTGTACTTTAATTAGGCTGAAGGGCCATCAGGTGTCAACACGTGACCTCTGGTCATGTGTGAGCACGTGACCCCCCCTTTGGGGTCTTTCTTCAGCCACTTGTTTTACTTCCGGTTGCTTAGGATTTTTAGTTCTGTAAATAGATCACGTGTCAACACGTGACCCTTGGTCACGTGTGAGCACGTGACGCCCCTTTGGGGTCTTTCCTCAGCCGCTTACTTTTGCTTGCTTACAACTTTAACTCTGTAAATAGATCACGTGTCAACACGTGACCCTTGGTCACGTGTGAACACGCGATGCCTCATTAAGGAAATTCCTGATTTTTAATCAGGGAACAAATGCCCCCACAGCGTTGCTCTCACGTGTCTGCACGTGAGTGCAACGTTGTCACTTTTGTGGCCGTTGGATCTGTCTAGGGAATAGGGTAGATGAAGCGTTTCCCATCACATCGTATAAATGCAGGGGTCTCTTCAGAAGCGCCTCCACTCTTGCTTATCTTCTTCCTTGCGAACTTTTCTTTTGAGAGTTTAATTCTCGTTCTCAGAGCTTAGTTCTCTGTTCCAAAATCTTTAGAGTTTAACTCTGTTTAAGAAAGACCCATCTCTCCAGGTAATGGCTTTGGACGATCGAAGAACTTTCATACATATAAAACTCTTTGGATTTTAAATCCATACTAAGAGTTTTCCCTTTTAACAAGAACCTATTTTTTTTAAAAGTTCTTTAAGAAGAAAACCACTCACTCTTTAATCAACAGGCCCTTTAGGGTTTCTCTGATCTTCAGGGGTTAATGGTGGTGTTGTCTTTTCCATGGAATTTAATTCCATCTAAAAAAAAACTTTGGCTCTGAAAAAATGTCTCTAGGAATTTAATTCCCTTTTTTCAAAAGGAATTTAATTCCTACGAAGAACTCAGTTCTTCCCACATAACTTCTTGGGTTCTCTTACCCTGAGTTGTCTTCTTCACTACCAAGAAGAAGAAGTTTGCAATGTTGCTTTCTAGGAATTTAATTCCCTTGATTCTGTTTGATTTGTCACAGAGTCCAAGATGGGTTTCTCTTTAGGGGAATGTGTAGGGTCATTTGAAATCCACTGTCTATTTAATGAGAATCTTCATTTTGTCTCATTATAATTACTTTGCCTCATCATTAGCCAGCCGCCATCTTGATTTTGTGGGACCCATGTATTTTGTAACCAATGGTCCCATAAGATGAGTCCTCTGTCACTGTCTTTACACACACACACACACACACTTTTGGCTTCGCTTTAACAGTTTCCCCTTATTTTATTTCAGGTACGACGACGTCTGTTCCGTATTTCCCTTTCACCCGCTCGGAAGCCGCTTTTCCCCAATCGCCATCTGACGAGGAGGTGATGGCAATGATCAGGGCTCACGACCCGAATCACACCAATTTGCTTCTGTGGGGGACCTGGTACAATCATATCATCCGGGGTCGTTGGAGTATTCTCTGCAAAGTACCGACGGAGCCTACCTTTCCGTTCCTACCGATGGATCCTCCAGGGACAGTCTTTGCTATAGAGATGCCTAATTGGACTCCGATGGGACGACTTGAGCCTTCGACGACGGGCATCCTGAATCATCCTATCCCAGCCATAGATATACTTGGACGCCGTATTTGCCAGGGCGAGGCCCAACCGTGGGGGCAGGTCTACAAAATAGGGCTCACCCCTCGACACCCCACGGGCTACCTTCTTTGGGCTCGCTACATCCTATCCGCCCACCGCGCGCGACTGCAGAAGGTTGGGCTTTATCAGGCGATCTATGCGTCCCTCTTCCACTACCCGTCTCCTCACGTCTGGTGGGTTAAGACCTTCCTGAACCAGTGGAATCTCCCCACCAACACTTTCCTCCTAGGGGACCGCGAAGTTTCGATTTCCTTGGAAGAATTCCGCGAGATCTCGGGGCTGCCGATCAGGGGGACACTTTATGAAGAGCTGCTGCCTCCCGACGAGTATGTCTTTGAAGCTGAGCCCGCAATGCTCGACGGCCTGTCTACCGAGAATTCCGTCCGCCACAAGCGTCCAAGTTTGATCAAGACCCTGGGCATTTTTGACAAACTGTTTACTGAGTCAGAGGATCAGGGCGTCACTTTCAAGAGTTTCATCGCTTGCTTCCTTCGCGAGGATGTCCTGTCGAAGACGGCTCCAAAGTTTGCAAACATTAATGACCCCTTTGGGTTTGGTTTGAATGGGCGGCCGACTAAGGAATCGGATTTACCGCAGTATCCCATTATGTCGCCGGCATCTTTCGAATCAATTGCAGCTCCCGGCATGGACGAGGAGACATTCTTTGTGGGTTTTATCAGTGTCTGGCTTAGCTGGTTCGTCATCCCCATGCATCGCCACTTCATGAGAGTTTCGGTTATCTATCCGGCTCATTGTATCGCTGAGGGACACGGTTGTCCGTAGGCATCCCGGCGCTAGCGCATCTCTATCATGGATTAGGCGCCGCGGCCAATACCTCAACTCCCGGTGTGGATGTAGTAAACTTCTCCCTTCATTACTTCACATCTTGGATTGAGATGCACGTGTTGGGGGCTTTTGCTGCGCATCAGAGACCCGCATTTTATGATGCCTACACTTTTCCGCGACTCATGCGGTTGGTGAACGCTTCTGCTCCCGATCCGACTCAATTCGGGGCTATTCGTGTGTTGATTGCTCCCTATGCTAGCGCGAGCGGACTGGTATTTGTTGATTGGGTTCTATCTGCTCCTTCAGGTCCGATTCAACAACTCCACGACCATTCGAAAGGTGAGGTGCCTTCTCTGAAGCCCCGGGAGGCCACACACTTGTACACGATCAGACCAGGTTATCTGGTATTCCATCAGAACAGTGCGGCTCTTTTTATGCGGTACAATCCGCATTGCTTCTCCCGGCATCTTAGATATGATCAGGGCGTTCCCTTCGAGGCTTTTACAGTTGCACCGGTCCCTTCACCCGAAGCTGTTCATGATGCTGCTCATCACTTCGTGAGGCTGAACACTGGTTCTTACTTCATGATCCCTGAAGCCGATCATATTCCCCGATGCATGGGGTCCTTTACGGGCTGGTATCTTCATCGAGTCAGCCCAATTATTGCTGAGGAGAAGAGATTGCTTCTTGGCTATGGCGTTCCTACTCCGGTTCAGGCCACGGGAGTTCCGTCGCGGCCGCGCGCACTGGTCCGCTTTCCCTTGAGGGACACCAGTGTTGAGCTCATTCCGGGGGAATCAGAGGTGGACCTTACTCCCACAGTTGGTATGCCATTGGACACCTGGGCTCAGTTAAGGGGTAAAAGGGCGCCCGTAGCAGTACCACCGTCGGCGGCGTCGATAATGGCCGTGTCTTCCTCGGCGGCAGGAGTGGGAACGAGGGTGATGGGAACGAGGGTGTTGAAGGTGAGGTGGGTCGGCATCGTGCCAAGGCTCCATGGGGGAGGAAACGGTCGTCCTCGGCGGTCGGCTCTGGATCCAAGCGGCGGAGGAGAGTGGCTACCAACTTGCTCGATTCCTTAGTAGAGTCTGAGCCCATTCTTCAGGATGAACCGTTGGCCATGCAAGAGTCGGACGCTGGCTTACTTTTTCCGAGTTCAACTGCTGAGGAAGCCGCACAATTGGCTGAGGCTATAAGACGTTCTAAAGACGAGTATCAGAACGTGAGGGTTCCGAAGAAGCCCTATCCCGCCGTAATCTTTTATGAAGATCCTTCGTGGATCCGGCGGCGTTTCATCGGCCCTTTGGAGGAATGGGGCGAAAGGGCCCTTAAACAGGCTGCTTCGGAGGACGCTGCGGATGCGCTTTCATTATGGACTGGCAGCAACGAGTCCACCCTTGAACCTCGGTGAGCACACCTCCTCGAGAAGGAGCATCGGCTTGAACAAGCCATATTGAAAGCTTCCTTACGCATCGATATGTTCCTGTATTTCTTTGTAATACTTCATATTGTCTGTACTTGTATATATGTATTCTTATTCTTGTGTGAACTGTGCAGAGACCTCGGCGATGGGGGAAGTTCCCACAGGTTTGCTGACTGTAGAGCCTGCTGATACCCCCAATGAAACACTGCTCAGTGTGGAGGGGTTTGATGAAACTGTCCCTCTCGCGATAGAGCTTCCTGCGGTGGTTCTTGCTCCTGAAGCACTTGTTCCTTCGGGAGAGGCACCCTTGGTGGTCATCGTCCTAACGGATCTCCATGAGGGCTGTCCAGAGGCTGGGATGGATGTATTTGAGGCCACCCTCCTTTTGTTGGAGCCCGCAGCGGCAGCCGCTGCTCTTTCCTCAGAGGCCGTTACGCTAGCCCGCGTCCCTGATATTGTGCCCGAGGTCGCGGCGGAGGCCGTTGAAGCTGCTATTCCTCCAGCTCAGAATGGGAGGAGCATCGAAGGTAACCTTCTACATTTTAAACTAGTAATCTTTCCGTTATCTGAACTCTTTTGTCTTTTCAGAATTGCGCGGACTTGCGGCCTCTATTGCCGATCTGTCTCCCCAGCAATCCTTTCAGCGTCTACTGGAGATGGCCGCTCCGCAAGCGATATCTCCTCAACGCATCGTCCTCTCGTCTGGGAAAGGTTAGTGTTGTTCACCATCTTTTCACAACATTGTAGTTGTTTCGCAAAATGACATTGATGTCATTTACAGTTCTGGAGGCCGACGACGAGGTTGAGGTTCTTGAAGGGCCAGGAGAGCCTTCAGCTCCTTTTTGCATGACCGTGGGTAAGTAAAGCCCCCACGTTGTTCCTTTTGTTCTTGATTTGCAAGTTTTGTTAACTGTTTATAAATCTGAACAGCTCTGCCAGTCCCTACTGCGTTGGAGTCGCGCGTCATTATGTCACCCGGCCTCTATGCCCTGCGTGCTTCGGAACGGATGGCCAAGCTAAGCCTTGCTTCTCTGTCATCTTTGATCGAGGAACTTCGCGCTGGCAACGCAATTACGGCCGAAGCATTTGCTGCCGAAGCTAACGGCTCTCTTCCTTTTCTTGCCACCTATCATAGCGAAGCGGTGGTGCAAGTTTGGGTTGAATTCTGCCGGCAGGTGGAAGCTTGCTTGCATGTGCTTGAGTGTACCCGCCTTTCTTCGGAGGCTGTGGCTGCGAAGGCAAGCTTACGGGGCCTGATTGAGCGGTGCGCGGCGAATATGATATCTTGTGAGAAGAGGCTCGGCCGCAAGTTTTCAGAGAGGGGGCTGGCTTTGAAGGCGTTGAACGAGCTCCAAGCCAACCTTACAGCCAAGGACAATAAAGCATATGAACTCTGGTGAGTACTTCAAGAGGCCATCAAGGAGGTGGTGGTCATTGATAAAGCCGCGGTGTTCACTCACGAAAGGGTTGAGGCTCACAAGGCTACCGAGAAAGAGCTCGAAGGCCGGCTCGCCTCATATCAGGCCCAGCAAGCTCATGCGGAGGCCCGTCTTTTGGCGATTTTGAATCACGAAGGCGAGGCCCAGCGAAAGAGGGACGAATTGACCAATCTGCTAAATCGCCCGCCGACCTGAAGACTTGTATATATATATATATATATATATATATATATATATATATATATATATATATATATATATATATATATATATATTAGTTTTACTCTTCCTTTGTACATATTCCTGAATAAGAGTATATTTTTTTTGTTACTTCCACGAATTGTACTTTGTATTCATTTTGGTTCATGAATAAAAGACATATTTCTTCTTCACGGTGGTGTATCTCTTTGACTGAATGTATTCTGTGGCTAGTCTATCTCAATTTCTCTGCAGGACAACGATGGCTTAGGATTCAGGGTTAAGGTCTACCTCCTAAGACTTTTCAATTTTATGAGCCGTGAGGGTCTCATAAAGAATTTTCTCCCTACCAGTCGAGAGGATTCCGTAGGTGTGGTTTCTCCTTAAGAATCGTGAGGATTCCTAAGTGCATGTTTTCTTTTGAAAGTCGTAAGGATCTCACAAGAGAATTTGCTCCCTTACGAGTCGTGAGGACCCGCAAGTGATGGGTGAAGTTGCCCTTATTCGCATTTCACGGAGTCAGGGGTTGCTCTGGATGCTTCCCACGGGTTCACTGCCGTGTTCTGCGAGGACCAGGCTCCGCTCTGGACGTTTCCCATGGGGTCAGAGTTGACATTATCCGCGTTCCATGTGACCATGAATTTTGCTCTAGATGTTTCCCACGAATTCACTGCCGTGTTCGGCGAGGACTAGGCTCCGCTCTGGATGCTTCACACGGGGTCATTGCCGTGCTCTGCGAGGACCAGGATCCGCTCTGGACGTTTCCCACGGGGTCAGGATTGACATAATCCGCGTTCCATGTAGCCAGGAATTTTGCTCTAGATGCTTCCCACGGGTTCACTGCCATGTTCGGCGAGGACTAGGCTCCACTCTGGATGCTTCACACGAGGTCATTGCCGTGCTCTGCGAGGACCAGGATCTGCTCTGGACGTTTCCCACGGGGTCAGGATTGACATAAGCCGCGTTCCACGTAACCAGGAATTTTGCTCTAGATGCTTCCCACGGGTTCACTGCCGTGTTCGGCGAGGACTAGGCTCCGCTCTGGATGCTTCATACGGGTTCACTTCCGTGCTCTGCGAGGACCAGGATCCGCTCTGGACGTTTCCCACAGGGTCAGGATTGACATAAGTCGTGTTCCACGTAACTAGGAATTTTGCTCTAGATGCTTCCCACGGGTTCACTGCCGTGCTCGGAGAGGACTAGGCTCCGCTCTGGATGCTTCACACGGGTTCACTGCCGTGCTTTGCGAGGACCAGGATCCGCTCTGGACGTTTCCCACAGGGTCAGGATTGACATAAGCCGCGTTCCACATAGCCAGGAATTTTGCTCTAGATGCTTCCCACGGGTTCACTGCCGTGTTCGGCAAGGACTAGGCTCCGCTCTGGATGCTTCACACGGGGTCATTGCCATGCTCTGCGAGGACCAGGATCCGCTCTAGACGTTTCCCACGGGGTCAGGATTGACATAAGCCGCGTTCCACGTAACCAGGAATTTTTCTCTGGATGCTTCCCACGGGTTCACTGCCGTGTTCGGCGAGGACTAGGCTCCGCTCTGGATGCTTCATATGGGTTCACTGCCGTGCTCTGCAAGGACCAGGATCCGTTCTGGACGTTTCCCATGGGGTCAGGATTGACATAAGCCATGTTCCACGTAACCAGGAATTTTGCTCTAGATGCTTCCCACGGGTTCACTGCCGTGTTCGGCGAGAACTAGGCTCCGCTCTGGATGCTTCACACGGGTTCACTGCTGTGCTTTGCGAGGACCAGGATCCGCTCTGGACGTTTCCCACGGGGTCAGGATTGACATAAGCCGCGTTCCACGTAACCAGAAATTTTGCTCTAGATGCTTCCCACGGGTTCACTGTCGTGTTCGGCGAGGACTAGGCTCCGCTCTGAATGCTTCATACGGGTTCACTGCCGTGCTCTGCGAGGACCAGGATCCGCTCTGGACGTTTTCCACGGGGTCAGGAGTGACATAATCCGCGTTCCACGTAGCCAGGAATTTTGCTCTGGATGCTTCCCACGGGTTCACTGCCGTGTTCGACGAGGACCAGGCTCCGCTCTGGATGTTTCCCACGTGGTCATTGTCGCGTTCCACGTAACCAGGAAGGGTTGACTTTATCTGCATTTCACGGAGTCGGGGTTTGACTCTCGGTCATCTGTGTACAGCCGAGTCATGGAACTAGGAGTTGCCGCTGTTCCGTTTTGCTTGATGTTGTGTCTGTTGTAATGAGACGAATGTTGAGATGATCTCTAGGCCCTCTGTGAACTATTGAGATTTGGCCTCTCCTTGTGATGAAGTTTGGGGAGGGAGGGTGTGATTCCCTCTTTATTTGCGCCCCTGGATTGTATACAAAGACCGATGTGATATCACCTGTAGGGCCAAAAATTTCATTCATATTTTTTATACTTTTTTTATTTTATTCCGCGATGCTCTATCATTTCAGCTTTTTATATCGCGAAGGTTGCGATTGCCCAATCATTTCGGCTATTTTTCGCGGTGCCCAATCATTTCGGCTATTTATTTTATTTTTACTCGCTGCTTTTTATTGCGAGTTGCCCAATCATTTCGGCTCTTTTGCATGCATACATTTTTTTACTTGCTACTTCTGTTGCAAGTTGCCCCATCATTTCGGCTATTTCGTATGCATGTGTGGCTTGCTAGCTTTTCGCTGCAAACTTGGGATTAGACACCGATTTCGGCATCAGCACCGCTACAACTGGGATATTGCCAGGAGCGAATCATCACTTGCCTCTGTCGATATCGAGCAAAGGTGGCTTAGCGAACAGGGTTAGGATTCTGTCGACTAAGGCTTTTGACTTCATGAGCCGTAAGGGTCTCATAAAGGTGTTTCTCCCTGCGAGTCGTGAGGATCTCGTAGGTATGTTTTCTCCTTAGGAATCGTGAGGACTCCTAAATGTATGTCCTCTTATAAGTCGTAAGGATCTTACAAGTGTGTTCTCTCCTTATAAGTCGAGAGGACTTACAAGGGTTTTTTACCGTGCGAACATATCCCTAGTCACGGGTGGGACTTTGTTAGGGAAATGTTTATTCGCGCCCGTGGATTGTATACAAGGATCAGCATTGAGCCGCTTGTATGGCAGTATTGAAGGTTGTGGGGGCTGCTTAAGAACAGGTTCAGATCCCTGTAGCTTAAGACTTTCAAATCTTATGAGCCGTGAGGGTCTCATAAAAGGGTTCTCCTTACGAGTCGTGAGGATCTCGCAAGTGTGATTTCTCCTTAGGGATCGTGGGGATCCCTAAGTGTGTTTCTCCCTTATAAGTCGTAAGGATCTTACGCAGGTGGTTTCTCCTTACAAAGTCGAGAGGACCCTACAAGTGTCTTTTAACGAGGTTACGCCCTTTCGGGTTTTCACAAACACTCGCCGGTATCCCTGCTGTTTTTACTCACGGAGCCCTTTCGGGTTTTCATCCGTGCCCTTTTTGCTTATGGACATACCGTTTCTTTTTTTTTCTTTTTTTTTATTCGAACGAGGTTGCGCCCTTTCGGGTTTTCACAAGACTCACCAGTAGCCCTGCTGTTTTTACTCACGGAGCCCTTTCGGGTTTTCATCCGTGCCCATTTTGCTTATGAACATACCGTTTTTTCTTCTTTTTTTGTATATTTTCTTTTGTGTCAGCTTTGGGATGCTGCAATCCACCGCAGTTTATCGATATCTCGGTCAACGGCTAGTTTTAGGACATAGTGGTCCGTTGTTAGTTTAAGGACGTTTCGGTCCGTTGTTAGTTTAAGGACGTTTCGGTCCGTTGTTAGTTTAAGGACGTTTCGGTCCGATGTTAGTTTAAGGACGTTTCGGTCCAATAAGCCGGCTACTACTTATATAGTTTGGGCTTAGGAAGATAGCGAGCGGACATAGTCATCGTCATCTATCATTGACCTAGGCCGTGACTCGTCAGGCATAGTATTTCTTCAGGAAGCGACCGTTTATTGGCCTGAAAGGCCTTTCTCCATGCATGTCCATGAGTAGATAGGCTCCACCCTGGTAGACTTTTTCTACAATATACGGGCCTTCATAATTCGGCTCGAATTTCCCTCGTTTAGCATGATTGGGGATCATAGGTCTTTTGACCACTAGCACGAGTTTGCCTTGGCGGAATGTCCTCGGCCTAGACAATCTTTCATATGAGCGCGTCATCTTTGCTTTGTAAGCTTCCAGATTTTGTTGCGCTACGAGCCGGGTTTCATCGAGGGCATCAAGCTCCTCAAGCCGAAGATGAGCATTCTCTTCGTCCGTTAGCTCATAATGAACTGCTACTCGTAGAGAGGGTAGCTCTATCTCGAGGGAAAGTACTGCTTCTGTACCGAATACCAATGCGTACGGCGTTGTGTTCGTGGCCGTCTTGAACGTGGTCCGATACGCCCAGAGAGCTTCATGCAGTCTCTCATGCCAGTCCTTTTTATTTTGAGACACCGTCTTTTTCATGATCTTCGTTAAGGTCTTGTTAAAAGCCTCGGCTAGACCGTTAGCTCGGGGATTATAAACCGAGGAGTATCTCCAGTCTATGTTATGCTGTTGTGCGAAGCGGCTGATCTTGTGGCTTCTGTAGGCTGGCCCGTTATCGGAGATGATCCGTCGTGGAGTGCCGAACTGATAAATGACGTGTGTCTTAAAAAAAATAGAGGATATTCTCCGTCTTCACCTCCCTCAGCGGTACTGCTTCTGCCCATTTGGAGAAGTAATCAGTTGTCGCCAAAATGAACCGATGTCCTCTGGACGACGCTGATTCGATGGGGCCGATTATGTCAGTCCCCCACATTTCGAACGGCCAGCTAGCCACTGTCGGATGTAATGGATTCGGATGCTGGTGGATAAAGTTCCCATGGATCTGGCACGAGTGGCATTGCTTCTCATACTCAAGGCAGTCCTGAATCATCGTGGGCCAATAATATACCATCCGTTTGATTTTCAGCTTCATCTTCGGCCCGGCTTGGTGAGAACCACAGAGTCCGTCGTGGGTTTCTTGGACAACTCTCTTTGCTTCTTCAGGTCCCAGGCATCTTAACCACAGAGAATCGAATGACCTCTTGTATAGAGTATCATTGACGAAGGCTAAAGACAGAGCTCATTTCATAAGCTAATGTCTTGAGGACGCATCTTCGGGCATTCGACGGGATTTGAAGTAGTCTATAAAGACTTCTCTCCAATCCTCAGCCTTTTCCTGATCTTTCACTTGTAGGGCCGTTTGCTCGGTCGTTCCTTTTTCCTCGGACAACTCCGGAGATATTTCTGCCGGCACAAGAACCCAACGGCTTTGCACAACGATCCTCATGTCATCGAGGTTTTCGTCGGCCAGTTCTTTAGCAAGCTTGGCTAATGCATCCGCTTTGCTATTTTCCGCACGCGGTATGCTTTCCAATGTGTAGGAAGGTATTTGGGTCAGCAGTTATTGTACCCTCTCGGCGTACTGCACCAGTTCTGGTTTGCACGTTTGGTAGTCGCCATTTACTTGACTAACGACCAGCTGGGAGTCTCCGTATATGAGGAGGTTCTCAATCCACATGTCGATGGCGATCTCGAGACCTGCTATCAAAGCTTCGCACTCGGCTTCATTGTTTGTCCTCAGCTCTGTTAAGGAGAAGGAAAAGCTCATTATCCCTCCTTATGGAGTTACGAAGATGAGGTCTACCTTTGATTTGATTATAGGGGTGCTTTGCTTGCGCTTCTTCATGGAAGACGCTCCATCAAAATAAAGTTCCCGTCGGGTATCACTCCCGTTAATCATGTCAAATGCATGCTCGTCTGGCAGTTCGCAGTTCAAGGGAGAATCGGCAGGTATCGGATGCTCATCGAGGAAGTCGGCGATGGCCTGGCCCTTCACTGCCTTAAGCGGCTGATAAGTTATTGAGAACTCCATCAAGAGCAAGGCCCATTTAGCGAGCCGCCCTATCAATATGGCCTTTGACATCAAATATTTGAGAGGATCCACCTTCGATATGAGACGAACTTCATATGCCAACGCATAGTGCCTGAGTTTCGTTATCGCGAAGATCAATGCCAGGCAGTGTTTTTCGATGGGAGAATAATTGCTTTCTGCCCCCAGTAGAACCCGACTCAAATAGTAGAGGGCTCTCTCCTTCCCTTGGTCATTCTCCTGTGCCCATAATGCGCCTAAGGAACCTTCAAGGGCAGTTGTATACAGAATGAGAGGTTTTCCCTTGACCGGAGCGGCCAGTACTGGCGGATTCTGCAGGTATTGCTTGATTTCGTCCAGTGCGCCTTGGTATTTGTGGTCCCAGACGAACGGGGTTCCCTTCTTCATCAGGTGGCTGTAAGGACGGCACTTGCCTGAGAGATTGGCTATAAATCGCTGGATATATGCAAGCATCCCTTGGAGGGACCGCAACTGCTTGAGAGTCCTCGGCGGGGGTATCTCCATAATTGCCTTGATCTTCGATGGATCTATCTCGATGCCTTGGTGTCGGACGATGAACCCCAGGAATTTGCCTGAGGAGACTCCGAACGCGCATTTAAGAGGGTTCATCTTCAAGTTGTATTTACGAAGGCGTCGAAATACGGTCTTCAGATGCTCTAAATGCTCCTCGTATGATTTGCTCTTAACCACGAGGTCATCGATATAGCATTCGACGACTTCATGTATGAAGTCATCGAAGATCTTCGTCATGGCCCTCTGATAGGTGGCACCAGTGTTCTTTAGACCGAAGGGCATCACCTTATAGCAGAATATACCCAAAGGGGTCCGGAAAGCGGTATGCTTCTGGTCCTCGGGATGCATCTTTATCTGATTGTATCCTGACGAGCCATCCATGAAGGAGAAAATTTCGTGAGTGGATGTATTATCTATCATTAGCTCAGTGACCGGTACTGGAAAGTCGTCTTTCGGGCAGGCTTTATTGAGATCCCGAAAATCCACACATATGCGTACTGTCCCATTTTTCTTCATCACTGGGACAATGTTGGCGATCCAATCAGGATACAGGACCTCTTGGATGAAACCAGAGTCGATTAGCTTCTTGACCTCGGCGTTGATGCTCATCTCAAGCTCGAGCCGCATTCTTCTCGGCGCTTGTTTGGTTGGCTTGACGTCTAGGGATATTGCCAATTTGTGGACAGTAATTTCTGGATCTAGTCCCGGCATCTCGGAATAGTTCTATGCAAAGCAATCCTTATGCTGCATAAGCACGTCCTTCAGCATAGCCAGCCTTTCTTCAGACAACAGCTCACTGACGAACGTCGGTCGCGGGTCACTTGCAGTCCCCAAGTCAATTTTCTTGGGCTCATCTGCAGTGGTATGTTTTCCATCTTCCAGCTCTTTCGGTGCTGGTGGGAATTCTGAGATCACCTCGTCATCATCGTTTTCGAAGCACCAGGGGAGGTCATCCATATTCTTAGGCCCTTCTTCTGACAGCGTTATCACGTGGCAGGTACGAGCTCGCTTCCAAGACCGATGTTGATCTGGTTCTACCCTCGTGGATTTGGGTTCATGCTTCTGTGGCGGAGTTACCCTCCTGCTGCTGGATAGATCGAATCTTCCTTGTCGATATTGATTTTCGACCCAGTTCTTGAAGGTGAAGCAGTCTTCAACAGGATGTCCTATTGCCCTATGATAGGAGCAATAGTCCGGATGAGAGACTTCGTCTGCTTGCTCGAGGTGCTTGGACTCCAGGAGTATAATCATTTGATGTCTTACGGCGAGATTAAGTATCTTCCGTGTTTTGTTCTGAGGAAAAGAGTATGCTCGACCCATCTTCTTTATAAGAGATGAATCCGGATTGCTCGATCCCCGATCGCATGGCTTCTTGGTCCTACTTTATTGCTCTCGAATGCTTTTCCCGTTCTTTGATTTATTTCTGCTTCTGCGTCGGGCCTTTTGTATGACGGGTTGATAAGGAAAAGCATTTCCATTCTCCGTGGCCTGTTAAAGGAGGCGCTGTGTCCTGGCTTTTTCGTAAATGGCTATCTCGCGGTTATGGTCATCTCGGATCTTTTGACCCGCTTCCCTTACTAGCTTGTCCATTCGTTCTTCAAATGACGGGCTTGGCGCTTTGTCGACCGGACCTTGTTTTGGTTCAGGATCAGCATCTTTTAACAGGGCGTCCTCTTCTTCATCAAAGTCATATATGACGTAGCTACCATGGACTCGTTCCCGTTTCCTGGATTGGACATATCCGAGCCCGACCGTTTCCATTCTCCCGTTGGGCAGCTTTTGTTGAGTCCCGGGGACGTCCCAAATCCTGTTGTAGAATCGAGCTTGTCGAGTAGTTTGTCTGAAGGGTACCCCTTGGCGCTTCAATAGCCTTTTCAAGCCTTTCGAGTAACATCTAGGCAGACGATGGGCTGGAGCCTGTCGAGTGTAGAATTGGCGCCGTGCCAGATTTCGTTCTCCACCTTGGTCTCCTCGGATCGGTAGAATATGATCGCATGTTCACCTTTTCGCCTGGTAGGGACGTAGAATATCTGCAGTTCTTGTACATTACAAGTCTCAAGTGTATCGAGATCTTTGTAATGCTTTTGTGGAACCAAGGTAATCTGCAAACTCTGATTATCGACAGCGAAGGCCTGTATTGATGGCTGAGTGGAAAATATAGCGTTAACCTCGTCTTCCGAGTCGCTGCCGAAGATCAACATGGGGGCGGACAGTCCCGGGTTGTTGCCTGAGGCGGCCCTGAATAAACTATCTCTTCCTCCTCCTTGGTATCACTCCCGAAAACTGGAATAGTGGTGATAGCTTTGTCCTTCGGTTTATGGCATCTCTCCGTGTCCTCGAAATTTTGTAAGAAGTATTTTGCATCTTCGTACTTTCGGACCTGATTCACGGAGAATGGGTTCAGCTC
This sequence comes from Agapanthus africanus, assembly GCA_030015575.1. NCBI lineage: Eukaryota > Viridiplantae > Streptophyta > Magnoliopsida > Asparagales > Amaryllidaceae > Agapanthus > Agapanthus africanus. Next base: position 636,953,273 of record JASDDO010000014.1, on the reverse strand, counting down.
TCCTGTTACGGTATACTCGAGACCATCCTTGAAGTATTTCATGCACCGATGTTGTGTAGAAGCGATGATATTGTACTCGTGTAACCAAGGCCGGCCGAGCAAAGCATTGTAACAAGTCTTGGCATCAATGACGTGAAATTTAATATCCGTGACGAGTAGCCCGAAGCGCAGCGTCAGTATCATAGACCTGAGAGTCCATGATGACTGGGAGTCGAAACCGAAGATGGTAATTTTATCGCGAGCGAGGTGCTGGACACTCATGCAGATTTCCTTCAACACTCGCACGTTGAGGAGGTTGACGGAAGACCCATTGTCAACCAGGATTTTGCCTATCTTTATATTGTGGCAGTATCCTGAGACATATATAGGACGGTTATGCTCGCACGTCCCAAGGAGGAGATCTTCGTCGTCGAAAGTAATATCGGATGTGTGTACTTCCTCCAGCTCGTCCTTCATCTTTTCTTCGGCGAGAAAAGCTTGGAATTGCTCTGGCTCTTGTAACGCCTTGATCAACGAATCTCTTGCTTCTTTTGATAGTAAAAGGGCGTCGAGAATGCTGAGCTGCAATGGTAGCTTCCTCAAGTGCGCCAGAACGCTGTGGTCCATCTTACTTTTCTTTGGCGGGTCCTTGGCGGTCAGCTCTTTCATGACTTGGTCATCTAGGGCGATATCTTCAGAGACCTTCTCTTTTCCCTTATCTTTTCTGTTCGCGGGTCCGAGATTCTTTTCGGGCAGCATACGATTGCGCGGCTGGATATTTTCACAGGTTTTCGGTTCTTCCTCTTTTCCCGAGGTGGATTCTTTGAAAAGAGGGCAAAGATTCATCTCTTCGTCGGAGTCACTTCCGAAGGTGAGGACTTGCGACGCCCCGGCATTGACCGTGCGACAGTTGCCGGTAGTTCTTCTATAATCCTTGGTCGTACTTCTCTGCTCCCGACAAGTTTTGCGTTTCATTCGCTTAAAATGTTACCGGTGAGCAACACATCCCTGCCACCATCTTTTAAAAGCGTTGCACTCTTCAATGGGGTGCACAATCTTTTGATGATATAAGCAGTAGCTAGGGTGCATTTTTGCTTCACCAAGAGTGTTTCCTTCGGACGGTGGTAGCTTCATTCTTACTGATATGGCTTTCGCAAACCTTTTCCTCATCTTGAACTTGTTTTTATCTGCGACAGATGTCTTCTGATTTGGCAGGAATGTCTCGACTCTTTCGCCCAGTCGCCGGCGTTTGGCCTTTTCAAGTATAGCCATCTCACGTTCCCGATCAGCTTTGCTTTTCAGAAGAGCTTCGTTCAGGAATGCGTCGATCATTTCGTCTGACGGCCCTGGAAGTTCCGGTTCAGGACCTGCCCCCAGTCTCTTGGCGTAAGGTGGTTCCTCATCATCTATCAATGAGTGAGAGATCATATGGAAACTTGTTATGTAATCCTCAGATTCATCCGACGAGTCTTCTCCATCATCTCCGTCTTCGAGGACGTGGCCGAGGAATTCTTGGAGCGTGATCGGAGTCCGCACCTTCTGGTTATACTCTTCCAGCACGTCAATCTGTTTTTGTAGGTCCGTGCGCTTGTCGCCAGGCTTCACGAGCCTTTTGGGTTTCTTCTTCTTCTTTGAAGATTTTGACGGCTGGGTATGGGCGCTTTGGCTGTCGCCACCAATTTTTAGAGCTGGGCGTGGCTTCAGCATCCCTTCGATGATATGGGGTTCTAGCGGATTCTTCCACCTGATTTCCGGGCATGTTTGGAGATCATTCAGCATCCTTTTGGTTTTGGCCGAAAGAGCCACCTCCCATGGAGCTTCCTCAACAAAAGAGCACCTTGCCCCCGGTGTGTCCGTCTTTTTAAGAGTGTGCGGTTGTGGTGGGTTTACTTTCCACTTCTCAGACAGCGCAAACTTGCCTTGTAGGTATTGATCCTCGATCCATCCCTTAAAGACAAAGTAATCTTCAATTTGATGGCTTATCGTTTGGTGGTAAGGGCAATAATTGGGACTATTCGCTTCGCCGGGTTGCAGTAGACGCTTTGGATTTAGCAGATTGATGAGCCTGTTGCGCATCGCCAGTTCGAACAATCTCTTCGTTTTGTCCCGTGGGAACGAGTAAGGGCGCTTCATTTTCTCCTTATAATAACGCCATTTCTCTCCGAAAGACGCACAAGACAGACGTCTTGCCTGAAATTCGGGGCAGATGCTAATTGGTGCTATCCGTCCATCTCTCCGAAGATGCCAAGTTGATTTATGGCACCGTGCATCGAAGGTTTAAACGGATGCGGCCGATGTAGCAGACTTCGTCAGATTCCCCCTCGTTTGAGGGGTTTTTGATTATGGGGACGCTCTTCCCTGTAGGCGCAAGCCCCTGCAGTTAATTACGCTACCGCATCGCGGTAACAACTTTCTTCTTCTCCAGATAGTCACTTCGTGTCATGGGTGTTTGTTTTGTTTTTGGTTGCCCATGGATTGTATACAGAGACTAAGTTATGCTGTCGCCCGTAGGGCGTGGATTAGTCCAAATCCGTATCTTTCTTAGATTTGGGTTTGGGGGGTTTGGGTTTAAGGATACGTTAGCCTTATTTGAGACTAAGATCAACTTAAACGTTTGTTAAGGATACGTTAGTCTAATTTTAGACTAAGATCAACTTAACGGGATCGTTTAGATCCAACAAGAGAGCAACTGAGCTCTATTGTTTAGTTTAGGGACATTGCGGTCGATTACCAGTTTAAGGACATGGTGGTCCATTGTTAGTTTAAAGACATCGCGGTCGAGGTTAAGGACATCATAGTCCGTGGGTTTAAGGACCCCACAGTCCGTTGTTAGTTTTAAGACATCACGGTCGAGGTTAAGGACATCATAGTCCATGGGTTTAAAGACCCCACAGTCCGAAATTAGTTTTAAGACATCACGGTCAAGGTTAAGGACATCATAGTCCATGAGTTTAAGGACCCCACAGTCCGAGAAATGTATGGTTGTCGGGACCCGTCATCTCTTTGAAGACGTTAAGGAATTACAACGACAAATATCAAAGGAGTGAAGAGATGTACCCTTCAACCAAAGTGGATTAAATGATCTGTAGCCCAGTTTGGAACTAAGACCAATTAATTATATGATGAGCACATTGGCTCAGTTAAGTCTGAATTGAGGACTTATGGCCTACTTGGGCTAAGTCCAATTAAATTTGAAGTGTTGGCTCTCTGTTGGTCCATTATACATTTGTCTGGGTTCAAGCCTATATTATTCAGCAAAACATTTTCATCTTTGATTTCCTCAATTTTGAGATTCATTTGGAGGAGGGACTTTTGCCTCTGGAAAATTAGCCAATTTGGCTAAAAGTAGTGTTGAACACTAGAGAACAATAGTGTTAAACACTAGAAATAAAGCTCTCAAATTAGTGTTTAAACACTAGGAAACAACAGTGTTAAACACTGGAAATAAGGCTCTCGAATTAGTGTTAAACACGAAAGTAAAAGGGGTCACGTGTGGACACGTGAGGGCGCCCAAAGGTGGGACCAGATTCCTTTCTTTGTTCTGCAATTAAGTGATGAACACTTTTTATATTTTTATTTTGAGCATCACGTGTTGACACGTGATGCGCTGATTGTTAAAGCGTTTGCCAAGGGCTCACGTGGCAACACGTGAGAGCGCCCAAAGCCTTCATTTCCTTTGCGTTTTCTTTCTGTGTTTTGTAAGTCACGTAGGAACACATGAGGCGTTGCCTCAAAGCTTCCTGCATCTTATTTCTGGGGATCTCTTCAGGGGTCACGTGAGGACACGTGACCTTAGTTCTTTTCATGCACAGAGATGTTTTAAGTCTCCTTATTTTATTTTGAGAATTAAATTCTCTGTAGGGTTAAACCCTAATCATGATTTTGGAGGAATTAAATTCCTATTATGAAAGAATTAAATTCTTATATAGGGTTAAACCCTAATTTCTTTTAGAGGAATTGAATTCCCACATATGTAAAAGAATTAAATTCTTATGTAGGGTGAAACCCTAATTTCATTTTAAGAGGAATTAAATTCCTATGAATTTGAGAGAATTAAATTCTCAATTAGGGTTAAACCCTAGTTCTGTCCATCTTGAAGGAATTAAATTCCTGTAATTTTGGGAGAATTAAATTCTCATATAGGGTAAAACCCTAATTTTGTTTTGAGAGAATTAAATTCTCTAAACTCAATTCTCCCTCTAAGTTTTGGATCTGCATGGCAGGATCTCAATCCGGTGAGAATTAAATTCTCAACTTATGGAGAGATGTGCTTTTTGCAGATCTTCAACCAGAGGAAGAACTAAGTTCTTTTTGCAGAAGAATTAAACTCTTAGATTGAGAATTAAATTCTCTTTTTTGAAGTTTTGATACTTTTTCCCTTTCTCACCTAGGGTTTTCTTTGTTGAGAATTAAATTCTCCTTTCTTTTCTCTCTGAAATTTCAAGATTCAAAAACTCTATATCCAAAATTTCTTCTTTTCTTTCTCCTCTTGGCTCCTATTTATAGGAGAAGGAGAAAAATCAATTTGTTTAGTAAATCTTTCATTGAAAGATTTTGTTTGTTTTCATAATTAATATGATCCTTTAGATCACACAGTGAATTTTATTCACCGTTGGATTTTAAACCCAAAGATATTTTGTTTGTTATTTCTGGTGAGATTTTAGGGAAAATCTTTCCTTGTCTAAGATTTTTTCCCATAAATTGGTGATCTTTAATCACCCTTGGATTTTTAATCCAACGGCTCCCCATAATCCTTTTCCATTTGGAAAGATTTTAGAGAATTTTAGAATTTAATTCTGTTAATTTATAAAGCTTTCAAAGCCTATCACGTGTTGGCACGTGACCGCTCCTCCTTAAGAGTTTTAATTATGTACTTTAATTGGGCCGAAGGGTCATCACGTGTCAACACGTGACCTCTGGTTACGTGTGAGCACGTGACCCCCCCTTTGGGGTCTTTCTTCAGCCACCTGTTTTACTTTCGGTTGCTTAGGATTTTTAGTTCTGTAAATAGATCACGTGTCAACACGTGACCCTTGGTCACGTGTGAGCACGTTACGCCCCTTTGGGGTCTTTCCTCAGCCGCTTACTTCTGCTCGCTTAAAACTTTAACTCTGTAAATAGATCACGTGTCAACACGCGACCCTTGGTCACGTGTGAACACGTGATGCCTCATTAAGGAAATTCCTGATTTTTAATCAGGGAACAAGCGCATCTTCGGCGTCGGCTGAGATAGGCTGCTTAAGGGCTCTCTCGCCTCCTTCTTCCAAAGGACCTATAAATATCCGCCGTATTGATGGAGGGTCTTCATAGAATATGACGGCAGGATAAGGACTCCTCGGGGCACGTATGTTCTCGGTTTCGTCCTGGGAACGCCTTATGGCCTCAGCCAGTTGTGCGTCTTCCTCGGCAGATGAACCAGGAAAAAGAAGACTGTCTTCCGGCGGACTAGTAACGGTCTTCTTCCCCCGCTTTGGCCCAGAGCTATTGACTGTAGAAGATCGCTTCCTTCCCCTTGCCGCCTGCTTTTTGAGCTGCTTCTCGGTTTTGACAGGGAGGGAAGACTTCTTCAGGACCTCCGCCAAGGGGATATTATCATCAGAGCTAGGTTTTACCTCTGGAACCATTACAGTATCCATCATCGGTCGTTCAAGCGAAGCCTCTGTTGGCAATGAGGCGTGAAGCCTTTCCTCCTCTCCAAAGGTTTTAAGCGAAGCAGCAATGGCTTCTTCTGTGGAGGCACCTGTTAAAACAGCAGGCGTCAGTCAAAGCATGATAAAAAAAAAATGAAATGAACAGCGGAGAGATAAGGGTGAAGTATACCTGACTGCGCAAGGGCGGCCGGTTCTTTTTCGAGGATGGCTGACTGTTTGGAAGCTTCGATGGTAGCCTCCAAATCGGTATCATCGAGCGTCCCAAATAAACCCTCATTGGTCCTATATTCGGTCAAGCCTTGGCTAGACGGAGCAAGGGGCATCGAGCCTAATATGGTGTCCAAAGAAAGTACTTGTTTCTTTTTCTTCTGAGGACGAGCGTCGTTGGCCGATAACACGAGTTTGCGTTTAGTAGGCGCCTTTAGATGACGAGTCCCAATTTCTTTTCCTACGTCCGACTCGGGGGACGCGGCAGCCACCTCTTTTTCAGGCACGCTGGATGGGGGCAATGCGTGCGTAGGGCTTAGCACGTGTGAGGGCTCAACTGCAGTGACCTCTCTCAAGGGAGGATGAACAATGTTCCGTCGCTTCAGAGGAACATTTCGATCACTAGCCGACACTGCGCCCTTGCGATCAAGCAACAATCGTTTTTCCTCCCTAATGACGGCACCCATCGAATGTTGGTACCACGCCACATACACATTCAGGGCTTGCGGAACACAACTCGGTTCGCTGATGAAGAAGTTAGACCCTGTGTTCAGACGCATAAAATGATGTAGTGCGCTCCGAGTACCCTCTTCAGTGGCAGCCGGTTCTGCCAAGAAAGCCTCGAGTGGGACGCCCTGATTGTAGCTTAACTGGTAGGCGAAGCGATGCGGGTTATACCTCATACATAAAGTCGAGTCATTCATCTTAAATACGAGAAAACCCGGCCGGATAGAGTACAAATGAAGAATCTCCCGAGCTTTCAATACGGAGGCCCCATCTTTAAATATATCCTGCAATGGCAGCACCGTCTTCCCCGATTCCTGGCCGACGGTCAAAACTTTATCAGTAAAGGACATGCCAGCTCTAACCATGCATGGGTGAAGAAGCAAGCCTCTAGCTTCCCGTTGCGTTGGAGTCACAATAGAAGCGTCGACCAGTCGCATGATCCGAGGGAACCTGCACCTGTCATAAAAACCCGGCCACTTGTGGATGCCAAATACGCCTAGCACGTGCAACTCAAGCCATGACGTGAAATATTGCATCGGGAAATTTACCGACTGCACCCCTGGCTCAGTGGTATCGGCTGCCAACCTAAGGCCGTGATACACATGGGCTAACCCAGCGATCCCTACAGCCACTTGTATCCCAGCAACCATCCGATGCGCAGGATAGAAGACAGACAGCCTCATACGACGAGGGTGCATGGGAAGCGCAAACCAACTCAGCCATAACCCAAGAAACCTTAAAAAGAACGTTTCTTCATCAATCCCAGGAGCCGCTGGCTCTGCAAAAGGGATGACCGGGGTATCGGGTAGAAAGAAGCTCTTCTGATCCGCCTCCGCCGCCGGCAGGTTGCCCAAACCTAAGCCGAAGGGGTCGTCAAGACTGGCGAATTTCTCGACTTTTTCCTTCAATACTTCTGGGCGAAGAAAATCAGCGAAAAAGCCGTAAAATTAACTCCACGACCTTCGGATGCAAGAGAGAGGTTCTCATAGATATTCAACACCTTTATCAAACTCGGAAATTGGTGTTGAATAGCATTATCGGGAGTAAGATCCATTACACTGATTTGGTGGCGAAAATATACTCATCCGGGGGAAGCAATTCCTCATAATGTTCTCCCCTAACAGGTAAACCCGAGACCTCTGTAAATTCCTCCAAAGAAATGGAGACTTCTCGATCTGATAGGAGGAAGGTGTGGGTCGGAATGTTCCACTGCTCCAGAAATGCCTTGACTCACCATGTAGGAGGTGTGGAATATTGAAACAAAGAAGCGTAAACGGCGGGATACAATCCGAGCTTCAGCAACTGTGATTTCTTCGCCGATAAAATATACCGAGCCCACTGCAAGTATCCGGCCGGATGATGGGGAGTTAGTCCGATGTTGTAGGGCTGTCCCCAAGGGCGCGACTCGCCCTGACATATGCGCCGTCCTAAAGTGTCCAAGGCCACCGGAGGCTGCACGGGTATTGCGGCCATAGAAGGCCGAAGGAGACCCTCTAAAGTCCAGTTGACCTCCTCCACAGCGTAATTTATCGGAGGTGCATCTGCATAAGCGATTGCCGAAATAGGCTCCGAGGGTGTCGCACAGGAAAAGCTCCGTCGGCCCATGACAATTTGATCGTACCATTTACCCCATAGACGAAGACTCTTGTGCTCCGGGTCATGGTCTTTGATCAGCGCAAAAACCTCTCAGTCTACGGATGCTTCAGGGAATCCGCCTTCTGAGCGAATGAACGGGAAGGAAGTGTCGAAAGACATAGTACCTGCGCAGAAAAGAACGAATTTTCATCCACCAATGCTATAAATTAAATTCTATCACTAGGTACTATAAATCCGTACCGCACTGCAATGCAGTCAAAAGGGACCAAAGGGGACCCACAAAATCTAGATGACAGTTCATCATTAATAAAACAGTCTCATCATTTGATGAGGCTGTCATTAAATGAGGAAATCCTTAAGAAATTCTCATTAAATAAGAAATCCCTCAGGCAGAGGAGTAAAACTCCCATTGAGAGCAGCGCTCTTCATTAGACAGACATCTGTCAAAGTCTAATGATGAAGGAATAAAATTCCTCAAGAAAATCCTAAGAGCCTTACTTTGAGAAGATGATGGAATAATCCATCAAAAATAAAATTTCAATTTGATCTTCAAGATCCATGAACAAACTCTAAAGAGTTCTTCTATATGATCTGAAAGGAGCAAAGCTCTGTTAATGGATTAAGAGATCATAAGCAAGATCCTTTTAGATTTATGATTCCAAAAGAGCAAAGCTCTGTTAATAAAACCCTAAAAAGGATTTTCTTTAGATCAAAGATCTATAAAGAGTAAGGCACTGTTAATGGGTGAAACCCTAAAAGATGTTTCAAAAAGATTTAATCTTTTACCTAAAAAATCTGACAGAGTTCTGTCCTTAAGAAAATTCTTAAGAGGAAGAGCTGCGCTCTGAAGGAGAAAATAAATTTTCAAGAAGGATTGAAGATGAACAGAAGTCATCTCAAGGGCCAAGGGTCCTATTTATAGGTACTAAGCATCGTTTCAATTCCTCGGTTGATCCAAGAGTGGAGATGCTGCCACCTCTGCACCCACGTGTGGGCCCCGTGAGCGCAACGGTGGGGGGGGCATTTGTTTCCCCAATTAGAGCAAAGCTCTGTTCAGAATTCAAAATTTGAATTAAAGCTGTGCTTTTATAAAAGCGCTGCGCTACAACTAGTGCACCCCGTACAAAGCGCATAGGCGCTAGCGCTAGATGCGCTGCGCTCCAGGTAGCGCACCACGTGCAAAGCACGTGTGCGATAGCACTAAGAGCGCTGCACTCCAAGTAGCGCACCATGGTTAGAGCGCATAAGCACTAGCGCTGGAACTAAATGTTCCTCACCATTGGATCAAATATCCAACGGATATGATTAAATCATCAATTAACACGAATGAAATTCTGTTGAATCTTTCCAAACAGAAAAGATTGTGCCCTGAATTTGGAACACCGTTGGATCAATGATCCAATGGTGATTAAAAATCACTAAAATACAGAACAAATTCTGTAAGGGGGAAAGATTTCCCAATCTTGTTAAAAAACAAGAAGATTATCTTCTGTAAACCAGAAGCCCTTGGATCAAAGATCTGACGATGGGGAAATTCCCAAATCAATTAGAGAATAAATCCCTTTAACCGATTGAACAAATCAGCTTGCCCTATATAAAGGCCCCGAGACTTCAAGTCTTAGAGAGAGGAATCCCCCCATAAATTTTGAGAAAATCTCAGGAAGAAGAAGAAGCTCTCGGCAAAAGAAGACAATTCTTTTCAAGGTAAAAAAAATAATAGAAAGACGAAATCATCTCAATATAAAAAGAAGTATTTACTTCTTTCACAGATCATAGATCTATAAGACAAATTATCTTTCACAAAAGAGATTATGAACATCTCATTATAAAGGGGGGGAGAATTATTCAATTCTCTTAGGATCAAAGATCCATAAAGGCAAAGTCTTTCATAAAAAAGAGATTGAAATATCTCTTATAAACTAAGAACTTTGTTCTTAGATTCTTGAGACAAAGTCTCTTATCAAAGAAAAGATAATCTTCAGAGCGTAAAGTTAACCTAAGAAGAGCCTTATCGCTCCTAATCTAAGAAGAGCCTTAGCGCTCCTAATTTAAAAGTGCCTTAGTGCTCTTCATCTAGCGCAAAGCGCTGCAGTGCCATAGCGCTTCAAACACAGTGCACTGCGCTCATTGGCTAGCGCTAAGCGCGCCACGTGCTCTTCACGTGTGCGCTGCATTACTAAAAGCGCTTTGCGCTCATTATATGGCACCAGCGCCAAACGCCTCAACGCTTCAACTATAGCGCATCAGCGCTCTACATCTAGCGCAAAGCGCATCAGCGCTCTACATCTAGCGCAAAGCGCTAGCGCTTTAACCATAGCGCACTGCGCTCATCGACTAGCGCTGGTGCCAAGTGCGCCACATGCTTTTATGTGCGCTTGGACAGAACATAAACTGTTCTTTGAATAAGCCTGAATCTATGATAAATGCACAGCATTCAACTAAAGACAAAACATTGTCAGAGACCAAACCAATGCTTAGCATTTTAAAGGGATTGGGCTCAAACAAACATCTAACAACTCAAAAACAAATGTTGAACATTGTAATTGAATGGACTTAGCCCAAATTGGCCATAAGTCCTCAATTCATATTAATTGAGTTCATATGCTCATAAATCACAGATCTTAGTCCGAATTGGACTATAGGTCTCTCAACCCACATCGGTTTAAGGGTACATCTCTGAACTCCTCTGATATTTGTCGTTGTAATCCTTCAACGTCTTCAGAGAGGTGACGAGTCCTGACAACCATACATTTCATGGACTATGATGTCCTTAACCTGGACTGTGGGATCCTTAAACTCATGGACTATGATGTCCTTAACCTGGACTGTGGGATCCTTAAACTCATGGACTATGATGTCCTTAACCTTGACTGTGAGGTCTTTAAACTCACGGACTATGAGTCCTTAACCTTGACTGTGAGGTCTTTAAACTCATGGACTATGATGTCCTTAACCTGGACTGTGAGGTCTTTAAACTCACGGACTATGATGTCCTTAACCTTGATTGTGAGGTCTTTAAACTCACGGACTATGATGTCCTTAACCTTGATTGTGAGGTCTTTAAACTCACGGACTATGATGTCCTTAACCTTGACTGTGGGGTCTTTAAACTCACGGACTATGATGTCCTTAACCTGGACTGTAGGGTCCTTAAACTCATGGATTATGATGTTCTTAACCTTGACTGTGAGGTCTTTAAACTTACGGACAATGATGTCCTTAACCTTGACTATGAGGTCTTTAAACTCACGGACTATGATGTCCTTAACCTGGATTGTGGGGTCCTTAAACTCATGGTCTATGATGTCCTTAACCTGGACCGAGATGTCCTTAAACTAACATTGGACCGAGATGTCCTTAAACTAACATTGGACCACCATGTCCTTAAACTGGTAATCGACCGCAATGTCCCTAAACTAAATAACAAAGGCCAAATGCTCTCTTATTGGATCTAAACGATCCTGTTGAGTTGATCTTAGTCTAAAATTAGACTAACGTATCCTCAATGAACGTTTAAGTTAATCTTAGTCTCAAATGAGACTAACGTATCCTTAAACCCCAAAACCCAAATCTACGAAAATACGGATTTGGACTAATCCACGCCCTACGGGCGACAACATAAATTAGTCTCCATATATAATCCACGGGCAACCAAAAAACAAAACAAACACACACGACACGAAGTGACCATCTGGAGAAGGAGAAAGTGGTTACCGCGATGCGGTAGCGTAATTAACTGCAGGGGCTTGCGCCTGCAGGGAAGAGCGTCCCCACAATCAAAAAACCCCTCAAATGAGGAGGAATCTGACGAAGTCTGCTATATCGGCCGCATCCGTTTAAACCTCCGATATACGGTGTCATAAATCAACTTGGCATCTTCGGAGAGGTGGACGGATAGCACCAATTAGCATCTGCTTCGAAATTTAGGCAAGACGGACCCGCGCGGTCGCGTCTCCGCATTTTGGCGGGGAACATCCATCATTACAATACTAGGTTCCGGTTTAAACCAAAGCCCACTAGTATTATTCGCCCGAACATCATACGCGCACAAGTGCACGTACGTGATCGAAGCCCTGCCGTAAAACCAAACGGTCTCTACACCTTTTGCTCGGTGCAGGGAAACTCTCTATGTGGGACTCTAAAGACTCGACACTACGCTGGCAGTGGGTTTAACCACAAGACGCAAGCGGTACTAGCCGCACGTAACGGCTAACCAGGTATGTGTCGATAAGAAGGCCGATGAGCTAACTCATCCGAACTCCTACTGAGCCTATCTGTGACAATCTCCGTACAGTCCGGTCTGTTCGTCTAAGAGTATCGCATATCGGTTCTAGGGGCAGTAATCGTCAGACCCCTAATAGTGCAATAAGTCGTGTCAGAGTGTAGCTCAAAACACCCTGAGAAACTACTGGAGTACCTACCAGTAAATCTCGCTTGCCTTGGCCAAAGACTTTGTGTAATGGCCTTCCCAACACAACGCGATATCAACCCCCAACATCGGGAGAGATGAATCCTATCTAACCGCCACTGCCTCCAAGTGCTTCGGGTCTGCACCCAACTACTACCTGTTTGTACAACTCCTTTGAGCCATGGTAAGGTAGTAATCAAAGTAAGTGGGAACACACTTGAGGCAAAGTAGCAGTGTCAAGTCGACTACTCATGTCACCTGGGAATTACTACCCGACGATAGGTATAATACCCACCAACAGTTCCCAACGAGTCAAGTCCAGTGTACTCATAACCAAATGAGCACCTGCATACTATCTCCAGAATGACGTACTAATGGCTGTGGGACAGACCATCTCCCCTGCTGGGATGAGAAGCGTATACACTAGTCTACTCTGGAGTATCGATACCCCGTCTCGATAATCCTACGACTAGGGACCTGTATAGGATGTGCTTATAGACTACCCAGCCCCCACTAGTGTGACTACCATCACAATGCTGGTAATCAAGCAAAGATCCTAAGGGCTCTACCAATATGTATAAGCGATATGCTAAAAAGCACATGCACATATTGAGGTAGAAATAAACCAGGTAGCATACTACCATTTTGAGCAAAACTGTTGCTATATCCGTGTATATCCCAAGCTTCCATTAAGTAATATACAAACCAGTATGATACAATAATGGCCTCTAGGGCATATATCACTAACAATCTCCCACTTGCACTAAAGCCATATACTAGCATATCGCAGACCGAAGATCTCGAATAGCCTCTTGAACTCTGTCTGAGGGATGGCCTCTGTGAGTGGATCTGCAGTGTTGTTCTCCGTATCTACTCTCCTCATCTCGATCCCCAGGGGATCAACGATCTTCCTGATCAGGTGGTACCGCCTCAAGATATGTCTGGATCTCTAATGGGACCTGGGTTCCTTCCCTATAGCTATAGCGCCGTTTGTTGTCACAATACTAAAGTATTGGACCAATAATGGAAGGAACCACCTGAAGTTTAGTTATGAACTTCCTCATCCAGACTGCCTCTTTTGCGGTGTCTCATGCAGCGGACTATTCCGTTTCCATCGTCAAGTCTATAATGGTGTCTTGTTTGGAGCTCTTCCAACAGACCACCCCTCTACTGAGGGTAAAGACATAACCCGACATGGACTTGGAGTCATCCTTATCACTCTGGAAGCTGGAGTTAGCAAAGGCCTCGATCTGGAGGTCTTTTTTGCCGTACACCAAGAACACCTCCTTAGTCCTTCTCAGGTACTTGAGAATGTTCTTTACTGCTATCCGGTGTTTCTCCCCTGGGTTTGACTGATACCGGCTTACCACCCTGAGTGCGTAAGCAACATCTGGTCTGGTACACAACATCACATGCATTATAGAGCATACCGCAGAAGCGTAGGGTATAATCGACATGCGAGCCATTTCCAAATCAGTCTTTGGGAGATATCTGTTTGGAGAGGGTGATTCCATGACAAGTTGGTAAACTACCGCACTTAGAATCTTCCATAGTAACTATTTTCAGTATGGTGTTGATGTACCTTGACTGTGAAAGTCCCACCATCCTCTTTGATCTATCATGATAGATCTGGATCCTCAGAATGTAGTTGGCATCACCCAGGTCTTTCAGGGAGAACCTTAGTGGCAAGAATCCTTTGACTGATTGTAGCATAGGAATGTCATTTCCTATCAGGAGAATGTTATCTACGTACTAGATGAGGAATCCCACAGTTCTTGCGACAATCTTACTATAAATGCATGGTTCATCTGGATTTTTGATAAAGTCGAATTCTTTGACCGTCTCATCAAAACAGATGTTCCAACTCCGCAATGCCAGCTTTAGTCTATAAATGGACTTAAGAAACTTGCACACCTTCCCGCTGCTCTCACTGTGATTGAAACCTTCTGACTGATTCATATAGACGCACTCTTCCAAATAATCATTTAGAAAAGCCGTTTTTACATCCATCTGCCGGATCTCATAATCTTGGAAGGCAACAATGGCAAGAAGGATCCGAATGGATTTTAGCATAGCCACTGGAGAAAAAGTTTCATCATAGTCCAAATCAGGTCTTTGACGAAAACCTTTTGCAATAAGTCTAGCCTTATAGGATTCAACATGTCCATCTACACCCATCTTCTTTCTGAAGATCCATTTGCAGCCTACGGGTTTTACCCCTTCTAGAGCAATGTTCAAAGTGCATACTTTGTTGGTGTACATAGACTCCATCTCGGTCCGCATTGCATCTAGCCATTTTACCGAGTCATCGCTCTGAATGACTTGCTGGAAGCTAGTTGGCACATCATTGTCAATGATGCAATCCTCTCTATCCCCGTCTATGAGAAAACCGTAGTATCTCTCGGGCGGATGAGACTGCCTACTAGTCCTGCGGATTGGCGCAGGGATGTCCTGTTCTTTTGAAATCTCTGGTTCTACCATACTTTCAGTAATAGTTTGTGGTTCTGGAATTTCTTCCAGTTTTATTGCGCTCCTACTGGCCCTTTTCAAAAAATTGATTTTCCAAAAAGTGGGCATGACGAGAAACAAAAACCTTTTGTTCCTCTGCGTAATAGAAAAAATACCCCCTGGATTTCTTTGGGTATCCCACAAACTTACACAGTACTGAGCGTGTCTCGAGCTTGTCCGCATACTGCTTTTTGACAAAAGCTGGACATCCTTATATCTTCAGATACTGAAGATAGGGTTTCTTCCCACTCCACATCTGATATGGTGTGGTAGGCACAGTCTTGGTAGGAACCTTATTCAAAAGATATGCAGCTGATTCTAGTGCATAACTTTAGAAGGATCGCAGCAACTCAGCGTTACTTATCATGGAATGAACGATATCTAATAGGGTTCTGTTCCATCTTTCCAATACACTGTTGTGTTGTGGTGTGTATGGAAGAGTAAGCCGAGAGAGAATTCCATTCTCTTTTAATTAACTCAGGAACTCGGCAATTAAGTATTCACCATATCGATCAGATCTCAGTGTCTTGATACTTTTGCCTGTTTATTTTTCCACTTCATTCTTATATTCTCGGAATTTCTCAAAGGCCTCGGATTTATGCTTCATCAAGAAGAAATGTCCTTACCTAGAGAAATTATCCGTAAAAGTAATGAAATAGGAATAATCACTTCGTGCATCTATAGATATTGGACCACACGGGTTGCTGTGTATAAGTCCTAAGAGCCCGCTTGCTCTTGCTCCATGTCCAGTGAACGGAGTCTTTGTCATCTTTCCTATGAGACAAGATTGACAAGTTGCATAAGACTAATATTCGAACGGATCCAAATATCCCTCTCTATGTAACTTCGACAACCGTGTTTCATTGATGTGACCCGGTCTATAATGCTTTAAGAAAGCCTTATTTAATTCTGGAGACTTTCTTTTAAGTGTGTTCTTGACGTTGAAAACCTGAGCTTGATCTAACGCGTATATACTGTCTTCCAGTGTACCTGCCCCAATCAAACTTTGATTTAGGTGGATATGGACCACATCGCTTACAAACTAGACTAGGTACACACAAATAGTTACGTAGAATCAATATCTGCCTACTTGTCAATTCTAGGTGATATTCCCTACGGATACAGCGTCCACGCTCATTCCGTTAGCAACCCTGAGAGTCATATCACCTGCCCTGATAACTTTACGGTTTCTCAAAGCCTGTAATAAATTACAGATATGAGATCCCGATCCGGTATCTAGTACCCAGGAAGTAGAGTTAATTGACAGACTGTTTTCAATCACAAACACGCCCGAAGTCGAAACCACAACATACTGCGGATCCTGGATTCTGGCTTTCTAAGCCCTGCATCTCTTCTGCCAATGCCCTTTCCCTTGACAATAGGAACATCCCTCCTTCCCTACTGTTAACCCCGAAACTTTTGCCCTGCCCTTTCCTTCTACCTTACTGACACCCCTATCGGCTTTGTAGAGGCCTTCTTCTACTCATCCTTAGCTTTTGCATTGGATCCAGAAGAGGAAGATTCCCCAATAAGCAGAGCGGGTGTCTCCCTGGTTTCCTTCAGGGCGCCCTCAACTGGAAGTCTAACTTTATTCCCCTGGGTGTAAGTAGAAGGTAGGGACTGTAGAATCAAGTCAGTACATGACTCGTTCTCCAACGTGGTCTTCAGGTCTGTGAGCTGTTTAATATAGCTGATCATTGTAGGGACGTGGTCCCCTACAGATGACCCGACAGCTAACCTCGCTTGAAGCAATTCTTTCGAGGTCTCATATCTTGCGATACGAGATTGCTCTCTATATAAATCTTTGTTATAGAGGAAGATTGAAACTAAGTCCATCTTCTCGTGCTGCCTCTAGTATATACCATCAACTGAGACCAACACGAGGCACTTGGCATTCGCACAGTCCTTTTTCCCTTGTATTACGGATACCATCCGCGACAGTGGAAACTGGACCTGGGACGGCGGGGGCTTGAGTAGTAATGAGGTGATCCAGCTTGTCATAGGTAATGGACATCTGGATAAACCTTTGCCAGTCAATATAGTATAACCCAGTCATTTTATTATCTAACTGTAACCTAATCTGGTCACTTGGTCACTGCAATTAGGGGAGAGAGAAGAAAACACTCAGCGTGATGCTCTTGCAAGTTTAGATTGGTTTTTAATTTATCTAAACAGGATGGCTCCCACTGTTTCTCGAATCCTTCCTCAAACCATAAAAGAAGACTTAGTAAGGATTAATCTCACCGTACAATACTTGCTTAACCGTTCGGCCAGGCTAGTGTCGGTACTTCGAGGGAGGTTTTACGACGCTTTCGTGAAGTTCCTTAATTAAATAACCTCTTTTCCCTGGAGGTGTAACCCCGCTAACACTGTTCTAGACACCTATTTAGTTTATAGCATTGATCGTTAAGTGAAAAATCTCTTGAGGAGTAGCATATACTCACAGTAGGATTTGGATCCAAATATCTTTGTGTGATAATCCTGAAGGAATCCTACCAACATTATCACACTCCAAATGGTATGCAGCACTAGCAAGTTTCAGTTTCTTTAGAAACTCTCAATGTGGATTTTTGTCCCATGCTCTTATGACCTTGACGAAGGCCAACATATCATAAGTCACATGTCAAGTTCTATCCGTCATTGTCCAGGTTAATTTGAACCCACCCGTACATACCCTTGACGAAAACCAAAATAGTAGTACGACTGTCCCAAACCAACGCATCTATCTATACTACAGATGAATATTCAGCAGCTAACAATCACTATGCCTTGGCGAAGGTCAAAATACATAGCTTGAATACTACTGAATATTCAACTGAAATGACGGAGGGCTACGAATGGTTTTGGCGAAACCGTGAACATAGTGAACTTGATATAATCGAAAGAACCTGATAGCTTTTAAAAGGAATGGTTTAAGCTCCGCATTTAAAAGTTTCCTGTTATAAAATAACCGAGTGGTTTTAAAATTTGTTCCAACGATTCAACTTTGGTTTGTTTGCTTTGCATTAATGTAATGCAGTCCCATCATTTACACCTATCATCACAGAAAATGACGAAAATACCACGTCCACTTATGCCATCCGCATTCGCCACTGGGCCCCGTCTAACACCATTAGGTTACTTAACTAACGCCAGAGCGGGGGCTGGACTAGCGCGAGTGAAAAATATAAGCAACGTCTACTATATAGCATATATATAATAAACATTCGTCTGACGCAATAATAGGCATTCCAGATCACAGATGAACATATTGGATAAACTAGGAATTTCGCGTTTCGTTTAAGCCTGTAACGAAAGATGGATTCCACGATCGTGATGAATAGCCAAACCCCATCCCAGACCCCTACGGGTGCGGCAAACTACCCGCCAAATACCCGAAGCGAAGTAACCTCCCTCAGTAAAATGAGTAGGCCACTCAGCATTTCAAAGTATCCGGTAGTTTTTGCACCCCACCTTGGGTCTATCCTAGGAGCAGAAAACGGTAAAAGAAAATAATACAACGGTGGCTACAACCTCAACCCGGATGTACCCCGCAAAAGAATATTACATCACTTTACAATTTACATCGAATGAAAGAATGAAAACTCTCATCTCACATCCCCGGCTATTCATCCACGATGATCCAATAAGTTCATATATATAAACCAATATCACAGATCACAGATATGTACAACCCCGCTAATTGACGTATAGCAATTAGCGGACGTTCAACACATATATCACAATACAGATAAAACCCAATTAGCAAATAACTTAGAATTTCGATCGAAAACTATTTTCCGTGTCTACCCCAAATGCAAACCAGCACTCAGATCATCATGGGTAGAAACCAAATATACAAGAAAACTGTACACCTAAAATAAGAAGCACAGAGGAAAAACGAGCCAACTCGGCCACGACTCGGCCGCAGAACGGCGGCAAATCGACTGATTCGCCGTGATTCCGCGGTGGTTGTGACGAGTTAGTGACTCGTTTTTCTTCTGTGTTCTTAGAATTCCCTGTAGTGAATTTTCATGCCTCTGAAATAATTTTTAGCACAGTTTTAAAATTTGACAGAAACATAAGGATCAAGGTGTTTGGTTTTTGAGTTTTCCGACGATCGAAGTTCTAATAAGTTGCTAACAAGCTCGTAAAGGTTTAGTTAGGCTCTGATACCACTGTAAGTCGATGTTGCGCACCCCACATGTTCGCGAGAACTTGGAAAATGACCGGTCCCACCGGTTTTTTAATGGTAGTTATGCCTCGTTTTGGTTTGGTGTTCCAGTCTCTGGGTTTTGATGTTTCAGGTGTTGCTTGTTTTTACTAAGATTGCCTATGATATTATCTTTTTGTAAAGACAATTCAGAGTGTTTCGTAGTCGTAATTCTAATATCGTTTCGGGTAATTTAGACGACGTTAAAAAGTTCGAATGAATATCAATAACCCATTTTTCTCCCTTACTGGAAATTTTCCATGAGTTGGATTTTTCAAAGTTTAAAATCTTCAGAAAATCATGCAGGTGATTCTATGGACCCTCTGGAAAAATGAAACCCTAACTCGATTCTATGACTGCCGGAACCGCCACCAAACCTTAGAGTTTGTGGTACTTCCACGGCGCCTGTTCACACTAGAATATTGTATTATTATATTCCCCATTCTTATTCTTTTTATAAATAAACAGGTGCTTTTGACGCATGTCTGCTACATGTTACAGGTTATAGGTTCTTGGACAGACAACAGTGCAAACAATGTAAAGACGATGAAAATATGGACTTTAACCAATAAACAGAAGACTTTTGATCAAGCCTACATAAGGAACAGTTCACAAAGCAAGATTCAAGAAGTCGACACAAAGCCACAGTAAAAGTCCACTATATTATTCACTGGAGATCTGGAGGAAACCTAAAACCCCAATTGAGAAAAGACATACAGAAACAGGAAGAAAAAGTCAAGATAAGTCGGCCCAGAAAACAGGAAGCTTCAAGCCTTACTTTGGCCGCGGAACCGCGGCCAAAGCATGCCTTTGGCCGCGGAACCGCGGCCATCCAAAGCCCGTGTCGGCGCGAAGTTTTGTGACGGTGCGCAGGCGTTGATTAGGTCTTTTTCTTAGGGGCTATTTTTGTAAATGTATACATGCAGGTCAATTTGTAACCTAGGGTTTCCAATTCTCTATAAATAGGAACTCTAAAGATTGTAATTTTTATGCCTCCCTTCATTAATAAATTTCAGCATTCTTTTGGTAAGGATTTCTAAAGGAAGGACAATGATCTAGAGGAAGAACAATCTTCCCAATCATCCTAATCCCTTTTATTAATATTTACCATAACACCTAATTAGATCTTCATATGGGTATAGAAAGCAGTGAGATTTATAGACTTTCCAAACTTAACCTAGATCTAACCCTAGCAAGACTTAGATATAGATTAATTCAGTTTTTAGAATTAATAATATGGCCGACCACAATCGGAATTAACTCGTTAGCGCGATTAGCAAATTCACAACATCCCTGTGGACCGACCCGTACTCACCGGCTAGCTTCATGCGACGCCGTTCTTGATTGCGGTTATAGATAGTTTTTGAGATCAATCAAATGGCGCCGTTGCCGGGGATGGCGTAGAAATTTCCTTTTTGCAATTTCAGGTTAATCTTAAAATTAAAAAAAATCATAAAAATCTGAAAAATCAAAAAATATAAAAATATATATATTCTGTTATTTTTGGAAGGGATACTTTGTTGTTTGAATTTTTGCAGGATATACAAATTCGGATCTGGAAATTTTCAGAAAGCAAAACGGAAAACGGGGTATCGGAACAGAAGGGATTTTAAACAACAGAACAGCAAAAAAAATTTGGACTCTTGAACCGCCCACCTCGCCGCGTTTCCGCGGCCAAAACCCACCTTAGGCCACGGAAACGCGGCCGTCTTGTCGATTCGTCGCACCAAAAAATTTGTGGGGATCTGAGCCATCAAGAAGACCGCGGAACCGCGGTGTTAGAGCGCTATTGCCGCGGAAGGGCGGCGATCTGGTGGCATCTTCTTCTGAAAATTTTTCTGTAAGATCTTCTATTCCTCCTCTGTAATTTTTGAAATATATTTTCTGAAAAATGCCTGCAGGATTTTTTTCACTTTAAAAATATTTCCGCTTCCAAATAACAATTTTGTGCAGGATTTTTGCGCCTCGCTTAAATTAGAAATTGATTGCAAGTAATCTTTGCTGTTGCATATCTTTACTAGAAAATCTTTGTGCAACAAATTTTTTCCAAATATAGATAAAAAAATAATAAGGAAAATTTTATAGAAACTTGCAAAAAATTTTTTAGCCGCAAATAAATCCTTGCACCAACCAACCTTCCTTCTTGTCACCTTTCTTCTTACAACATGGGTACCCCACATAAGAAATCATTAGCCGAACTTTGGTATCCCGAACCTAATTTTGCGTCGTACGTCAATTTGTTCGGTCAATTTAAAGACGATCCTTCCTTGCCTAAAAAATCTTTGAAAGATCACATAGAGGCGTCTAGGAGAGACAGTTTGACTTTTCAACCCACCTTGTGTCAACCAAGTCAACCTTCACCACCTCCATATGTTGACACCACTTTTCCAAGCCCTGTTGTAACTTCTAAGCCGATGTCCATTGCTGAGCATATTGCTCAATCTCGCAGTCGATCTTTCACCCCTCTCCACTCATCTAGTTTTAGGGATCCGCACGATTATTCACCTTTTTATCCACATGTTGACCTTACCCCTGTCCAACCACCCACTTCCTACAAGTCATACCCGACCTTCCCACCTTCACTAGACACTGTTTCTACACAGCCTGTTGGGAGTTTTGCATATCCACACCATTTTGAATCTTTTACCGAAACCCCCTCACCACCTAAGTCTAGTTTGGAAGAGTCGTTGGAAGCGTACATTGCAGCAACGAATAAAATGACTAAGAATGTGGAAGCGTGTTTAGCCGCCCTTATGCAACCTACCGAACCGGTAGCTAGTTTCCCGCTAGCTCAAAAATTTTTAATATATAAGGAGGCGGTTGGACAGAGTGAGAATGAGAGAGGATTTTCAAATCAAACCTACCCTTACCCAATTGAAACCCACAACTCCTGTTTTCCATCGATTGCCCTAAATAGTTCACCTGTTGAAAATAAAAACGAGTTGTGTGATTTTGTAGTGTTTGATTTGCCAAATTGTGAGGAACCCCTTTCGAGTGAAACCGCATCTAATCCTTTCGATCTTTACACCTCACATCTAGAACCTAAATCGATAGATATCTATGCTGTTGATGAGGTGTCTAAAAAAATTGACTTTCACTTGATTGAGGATATAGACGCCGGGAATATTTCGGATGATGAACCTGTCGATTTAATTGAAATTTTATGTTCAAATCATCATCCCGAGTTATTAAATGTTTCTCCCGAATCTCATATGCATCTTGATTTTGATGATAATGGCATGGATGAGTTGAATATTGAGGAGAATTATGAGGATAATATTGAGAAGAGTAGTGAGGATCATATTGAGGTTGAACCATTTTTCTTTGATGTGTCGGATTTTCCAATTCATCCTCTTGAACCATTACCTAAATCACCCTCCCTCTTTTCCATCGTTCCGACCACGGCTCATTTCACGCTTGACGACTGTGAGCTTGAAAACTTTTCCTTTGAATCTGACACAGTTCTCACAGCCGATGACACTTATGAGTGTTTCACTTTTTCGGACGATGTTGAAGTCTCACTGCCCGAGTTTGAGTCCTTTGCATTTTCGGATGAGTTAGTTGAACCATCAGACTCGGTTGCTTACAGTAGTTTCGAACCATTAATGGAATCTTTCAAGTTCGAGACAGTTTAGTACGGTGAGAAAGAGACTATCCCTAATTCCCTCCCTGTCGTCATTCCTATTGTTCCGACCGTACAAATGACCGTTACGCTTTCATCTTCTATACCAAGTTCGGCGTACCCATATTTTCTTGCGAATCTTGAGGGATTTGACCCCATTGCACGACGAGTTGATAGGTTAGCGCAATCGCTTTTAACAAATCGGTCATCAGAAATTGCGCTAATTTATTCACTCGATTTACACCCTCAAGATCACGCGACCCTTCTTTCTCCTTTCCGCCATTCTTCTCCCCCACCGAGACCATATTCTACCATTCTTCTTTCCACACGGTCTCGCGTATTTCTCATTTCTTTCCTCCACACCCCATTCTTGCACCAACTATACCATTACCACGATAAGATTTTTGAATGGTTGGTGCCAACCTTTGGCTTGTGTAAAGCCAAGCTTAAGCTTTGGGGGAATCTTGTTGTATATATGTATATATATATATATATATTTTTTCTTTTTCTATAAAAAAATAAAAAAAAAATTCAAAACAATATAAAAAAAATTATAAATAAATAAACAGGGGAGTGCCGACATTTTGACCCTCTTGGTGTGGCATGACAGTGAGGACACTGTCAAGTTTAAGTTTGGGGGTATGCTCGGTACGTCTTCTTCCTTCGCATTCATATGTATATTTTTGCATTTGCATATTTATTTGAAAACCCATAAAAATTGAAAATTTTCAAATATTATAAAAATTATTGTATTCAATTTTGGCCATATTTGACTAGAGTTTGACAGATAGGTTAACTAGCTAGGAACAACTAGATCTTAGACTTAGTAAATTAAAAACCCTAAAAATAACCTTCCTTAAAGTTTAACGGTAGAAAGTATACGTCTTTGTAGTTTATTTAGAAATAGGAAAATTTTGAGTTCACTTCTTGGGCTAAGTCAAAGCAAAGGAAAAGTATTGATATTTTTATTAGAGTATGAGTTTGAAAAATAATTCCTAGCTTAAGTCTAGATTCTGAAAATGTATACCCTACAATTTGCACAATCACGCACCTTGAAACTTGGAATAGTAGAAGAGACCTTGAAATGCTCTTGTCTAAAGTCCTTAGTACGAAGAAAATAAAAGAAAAAAAGTGTGAATAAAGAATTAAAAAAAATGTACACTGGTTTTTGTGATTACTTAAGGTTGCAAGAATAGAAAAATATTTAGCGAGGGTGCTTCATCACCTAGTGCCTTAGACCAACTGGTTTGGGAGTCACTGCTAAAGCCTTGGATGTTGCAAGACTAGGAATTACGCTTTAAAGTGCAAACGCATCTTGTAATCGGTCGTTGGTACCTCAAGAAGTATTAATGGTCGCATGAAGGATGTGTAAGCAAATTCAATTAAAAATTCACCAACTAATTAGTACTTTGGACAACGGACAAGGGTATGATTGCTTGATTTGAATTTCCAAGTGTAAGGGTGACTTATACACACACGTGGGGATATGTGATTGGAGTTTAGATGAGAGAAAGGGATGAAGAATAGAACTTGTATCTTTAGTAGAGTTGATAGAAATTCCTGAGTGGAGATGGAACCCTAGAAGGAAAACTTAAGAGATGCCGAAAGCTAAGTAGGTCTGCAGAACATATATAATCTTAAGTTAGATGATGAGGAAGTGTGAAGAATATTGGTGGATAATTTGCGGGTCGACGGTAATAGAATTCCTTGTTAGAAAACCTAATTGGAGAACAAAAGTCGAAAAGCCGAATTGATAGGATTTTGTGGGTAGTATCCGCTGAAAACCCTCAGGAGACAACACTCCTCCTACTAGGGACACCTAGAGGTTTAACGGCTTATTGCACGTGCTCAGTGCAATCGCGTTTCCCTGCGAAAGTGTGGTTAGGATTTTAGTGAATAAAAATAAGTTTGCTCGAGGACGAGCAAAAGATAAGTTTGGGGGTATTTTTTCACACTAGAATATTGTATTATTATATTCCTCATTCTTATTCTTTTTATAAATAAACAGGTGTTTTTGACGCATGTCTGCTACATGTTACAGGTTACAGGTTCTTGGACAGACAACAATGAAAACAATGTAAAGACGATGAAAATATGGACTTTAACCAATAAACAGAAGACTCTTGATCAAGCCTACATAAGGAACAGTTCACAAAGCAAGATTCAAGAAGTCGACACAAAGCCATAGTAAAAGTCCACTATATTATTCACTGGAGATCTGGAGGAAACCTAAAAGCCCAATTGAGAAAAGACATACAGAAACAGGAAGAAAAAGTCAAGATAAGCCGGCCCAGAAAACAGGAAGCTTCAAGCCCTTACTTTGGCCGCGGAACCGCGACCAAAGCATGCCTTTGGCCGCGGAACCGCGGCCATCCAAAGCCCGTGTCGGCGCGAAGTTTTGTGACGGTGCGTGGGCGTTGATTAGGTCTTTTTCTTAGGGGCTATTTTTGTAAATGTAGACATGCAGGTCAATTTGTAACCTAGGGTTTCCTATTCTCTATAAATAGGAACTCTAAAGATTGTAATTTTTATACCTCCCTTCATTAATAAATTTCAGCATTCTTTTGGAGAGCATCATTTTTTTGTAAGTTCTTTATTTTCTGCTCTAGCTTAATTTTCTATTCTTGCCCTAGATAAATTTAATTCCTTGCCCTAGTTAATCTTTTATTCTCTGCCCTAGATAAATGTATTTTAATTTCCTAATAAGTGAGTAGTCTCCTCGCTTGTTAGGGTCAGATCTGGGGAAGGTTTGAGAGACGAAAATCTCTCATCCCCTTTCTTGCCCGTCATATATTTTCATAGGACTCTATGCATACATGCACATACCGCTCCCTACGGCACCCTATCCCACGAGGTAGCGGTGATACCGTAGTATAAAGGCCCGGTGTGATTGTTTTCCATGGAGGTTAAGGTAAGGATTTCTAAAGGAAGGACAAGGATCTAGAGGAAGAACAATCTTCCCAATCATCCTAATCCCTTTTATTAATATTTACCATAACACCTAATAAGATCTTCATATGGGTATAGAAAGCGGTGAGATTTATAGACTTTCCAAACTTAACCTAGACCTAACCCTAGCAAGACTTAGATATAGATTAATTCAGTTTTTAGATTTAATAATCTGGCCGACCACAATCGGAATTAACTCGTTAGCGCGATTAGCAAATTCACAACATCCCTGTGGACCGACCCGTACTCACCGGCTAGCTTCATGCGACGCCGTTCTTGATTGCGGTTATAGATAGTTTTTGAGATCAATCAGCGCCATAGGTGAGGCAAGGGTTGGCCCTTCTACGGTTGGTCCATAGGTGATGTGGTATGTTCTGGGTAATTTTTAAACTACGCTCAAGCGTAGAGCTATTTGGGAATTTTTGGGAATTCGTTGATTCGATCGAAATGTTTAATATCGTCTAGTTATCTGTAAATTGTGATACAATACTTGGAATCCACAATATTTAGTTTTATGAAAAGTAATTTGAATTTTATAAATCTAGCAATTTAGTCTCAAGTGATCGGTTGCCACGGGATTTTGATGTGGATCAAAAGTCTGTCGCAATCACGTGGCGTACGCGGATACTCCTCGGGTAACCTTACTAGATAGCCACATCCCATAGCCCCGACCAAGTGACTGTAAGAGAACCCCGTCGCCAAAAGCATCCGTTCGGGTGCTTGCGGTCGCGGTGTTCCGTCTAAGTGCACTTCGTCGACGACATCGGGGGTGCGGCCATCTACTAAAGTTTCCGAAGAGTATTCGATCAGGTTGTCGGGAACTTTGTTGAATTACCCGACTGGTTATTGAAAAGTGTTTTCAATATCGAGACTAAAATGCGGGGTTTATAATTGTTAGGCATGTGATGTCTAAGAAATTCATTTGGTTAGGCATGAAATCCAATGTATGTGATACATTGGGTTTATGATGTCTAAAGTTGTTGCGGATTCCAATCGTTGTAGTTTTTCACTTTCTTTTCTGCGACCGTAAGTGTAATATGTGGTGTATCACTGGTTTCGTTGCTATATGTCAACGACAATTAGGATACGCATATTTACTGACGTTAATGACATGTGATGTTTTGTGTTGATGTGATATGTTATATTGGATCGTCGTGTTTGAATAGCCGGTTTTTTTATGTGAGATGAGAGTTTTCATTTTTATTCATGTAAAAGCTTGTATGTAATATTCTTATATTGGGGCACTTCCGGGTTGAGGATGATGTCACCATTGATGTATATTATTTACTTTTCCGTATTAGGATAGACCCAAAGAGGAGAGCACAAGTAACCGGGTTCTATAGTCCAGTGGGAGACCATCTCGAGGAGTCGAGACCGGGTCTCCTAACTCTAGAATTGGGAGGGTTACTTTCCGCTCTCGTAGGGGTTTATGGATGTGGGTTTGGCTATTCATCGCGACCGTAGAATCCGTGTTTTCTCACTGGCTTAATTAAAACACGGAATTCCTAGTATATCCAATATTTCATATGTGTTCTTCTGCTGCTGATATTCTGTGATGTGATCACTTGATATTCTGAGACGAATGGATTATTATATATATGATATATAATAAACGTTGCTTATGTTTTACACCCGCGCTAGTCCCGCCCCGCTATGCCGTTAGTTAAGTAACCTAACGGTGCATAACGGGACACTGTGGCGAATGCGGATGGCATAAGCGCACGTTATATTTTCGTTTCTTCTGTGATGCTTAGGAAGCATAAATGATGGGACTTCATTAATGAGATTAATGAAATAAAAGAAACCTAAAGATGTTGTAGAATCTTGTTTTAAAATTGGTAGCTCTAGTTTTTGCTTTGCATAGCGGTATTCCTTGTAGAATATCCAGCACCTTATTCGATAAGGAAAGAGCCGAGATCCTTTCACCGGGAGTGATCTCTTTAGCGAAACTAGTAGATACTACATCCCACTCGGTTTTGTTTTTGATTTCCTTTTTAGTTCATGTTTTGCATAGCGGTATTCCTTGTAGAATATCCAGCACCTTATTCGATAAGAAAAGAGCCGAGATCCCTTCACCGGGAGTGACCTCTTTAGCAAAACTAGTAAAAGCTCAAAAACACTCCTTTTCAAAATCACTCGATTCTACAACGATATCAAGTTCATTACGCAAAAGGTTTTCTTAAAAAACTGTCGTAGTCCTCCGTCATTTCAGATAAGGACTATTTAGTATTCGTGCTGCGTTTGTTGACCTTGTCAAGGCGTAGTGTGCGGTAGCTGATTAATGCTTATCTGCAAAGCATGAGATGCGATTGGATTAGGGTAGTCGTGCGGCCTTGTTGACCTTGTCAAGGGTGCAGGTGGGTTTAATTCAATCATGAAATGTACGGGTTGAATTTGACTTGCGATTTATAATTTGTTGACCTTGTCGAGGTCATAGATCGCTTGGGGAAAAATGTTATCGGGAATTTCAAGTGTTGAAATTTGCAATGAGATTGCATACCTTCTATGAGATAGTTGGATCCCGATACCCGCTATGAGTAAGAGTTACTCCTGAGAGAGTTTTGTACTTTACAATTAGCCGATCAAGTAGGTGTCTAGAAAGGTGTTAACGGGGTAACGCCCATGGGAAAACGAGGTTTATTTTAATTAGGTTCGTGCGAAAACACGGGGAACCTCCCTCAAAGTACCAACACTGGCCTGGCTGAAAGATTGGCGAACTTGTAGGGTGTAATTAATCCCGGCTAGTCTTACCTTTTAGGGTTTGAAGGAAGATTTGATAAAAACAGTAGGAGCCATCCTGATTAGATAAAATAATAACTAATCTGATCTTGCAAGAGCATACGCAGAGTGTTTTCTTCTCTCTCTCTCCTGGTAGCGACCCTGTCATGCCTTAATCAAGATAATAATATGGATGTTTTGACCGAACCCGCTTGTAATACTGAGCTGGGGAATGTTGGTTCCGCTCTATCTTATAATCGTTATAAGTCCGAGTAGGAAATAGAAGAATAATCGGATTTCCACGCAACCCAAACGAGAAATGAGCATGTTGATGTATATTCTTCGGGAGTGTTCGCTACTGAGAACTGTTTCTCAGTATTCTCTACGTCCTAGGTATGAGATACCGGATCAGGATCCCACACATGTAATTTGTTATATGAGCTACAGAAAGGTAGAGAACTAGGATTTGGTGATATGTCTCTAAGTGTTAGAGAATGGTGCAAGTGTTGCAGCCAAATCAGTTGGGAAATATCACCTTGTATTACCAAGTGGCAAATATATTGATTCTGAACAAATGTTATTACATACTGAACCTGATATACAACATTACATCAGTTTCTTTATTAAGTTAAACAAGGATATAATTCTATATTGGAGAATAATATTGTGAACATTTTCCTTAATCAAGAGTTGATTGGATCAGACACGTTATGTAATAGCATATACGTTCTAAATTAAACCACAGTTCAAAGTATATAGAACACACACAAGAGAAGTAGTTCAGAAATGAACGAATCCTTCTTGTGGTATTGTAGACTAGGTCATATCAATGCGACACAACTAACTAAG
The DNA here is from genome assembly GCA_030015575.1 of Agapanthus africanus. Taxonomy (NCBI): domain Eukaryota; kingdom Viridiplantae; phylum Streptophyta; class Magnoliopsida; order Asparagales; family Amaryllidaceae; genus Agapanthus; species Agapanthus africanus. The sequence continues at coordinate 636,924,087 of JASDDO010000014.1, read as the reverse complement.
TTACATAAGGATGAATATTTGAATCCGTTCGAATTTTTATCTTATGATACTTGTCAGTTTTGTCTCAAAGGTAAAATGACCAATACTCCGTTTACTGGAAATAGAGAAAGAGTTATTGAACACTTGGGACGGATACATGATGATGTATACGGTCCTATGTCTACAAATACCTGGATTGGTTCTTTGTACTTCATTACATTCATCGACGATCTCTCAAGATTCGAATATATGTTCCTTTTAAAACACGAGTCTGAAACTTTTGAGAACTTCAAGGAATATAAGCTTGAAGATGAGAACCAGACGGGTAAAAGTATTAAGTCCTTCGATGTGATCGGAGAAGGGAATACTTGTGCATGGAGTTCCTGGATTATCAAAAAGAGAATGTGATTCTCTCACAGCTTACTCCTTCGTGTACACCACAGCACAACGGTGTATCGGGGCGGAGGTATCGCGCCCTATGGGATATGACGCACTCTATGATGAGTACTGCTGAGTTGTATGTTTCCTTTTTGGTGTTATGCACTTGAGAAGCTGCATACCTATTAAATGGGGTTCCATCCAAATCAGTGCCTATCACTCCATATGAGATATGGAATGGGAAGAGACCATGTCTTAAACGAGTTAAGATATGGGGTTTTCCGGCCTATGTTGAAAAGAAAAATCCGAGCAAGCTCGAGGCAAGGTCAGTTTTGTAAGTTTGTTGGATATCCCAAATATTTGCGAGGGAATATCTTCTACCACACTGAGGAGCAAAATGTGTTTTGTTTCTCAGCATGCCACTTTTTTAGAAAAGAAATTTCTTATGAAGAAATTAGTGGTCATGAGGTAGAACTGGAAGAAGTTTCAGCTAGACAAACTAACAGCTGATAATTTGGTGAAACCAAAGGATTCAATAACCTCCAACGAACCTCAGCCTCTCCGCGAATCTGGTAGGGTTCCTCATCCACCTGAGAGATACTATGGTTTCCTCGGTGACGGTGGGAGCGAGGATTGCATCATGGTAGATGATGACCCAACCAGGTTCAGGCAGGCCATCATGAGTAGGGACTCTGTGAAATTGCTGGATGCTATGCGACCAAAGATGGAATCCATGTACACCAACAAAGTATGACTTTGAATATTGCACCTGAAGGGGTAAAACCCAGCGGGAGAAAATGGATCTTGAGAAGATTTTTGGTGTAAATGGAAAAGTTGAGACTTTCAAAACTAGACTTGTAGTAAAAGGTTCTCGTCATGTAACCAAGTGTAGATTGTGATGAAACTTTTTCTCTAGTGGCTATGCTTATGCCCATCAGGATTAAAGCACGCATCGTGGAGTTGGAACATCTGTTTTGATGTGGCAGTCAAAGAGTTTGACTTCATCAAAAAGGTAGATGAACCTTATATATACAAGAAGGTTGTAGAGAGTAAGGTTATCTTCCACGTATTATACGTAGATGACATACTCTTGATAGGAAATGGTTTCCTATGCTACACTCGGTCAAGCTCCTCTTATCACGAGGATTCTCCATGGAATATCTGAATGATACCTACTGCATCTTGTGGATTACGATCTATGGTGATAGATCTAAGTGGATGTTGGGAGTATCCCAAATCTAGGTACATTAACACCATTCTAAAGGGGTTTAGTATGGAAGATTCTAAGCGTGGTGGTTCGCCCACTTACTCAGGAATCACTCTCTCTAAAAAGTTGTTTTCCAAGACTGATTTGGAGAGAGCTCGCGTACAAGGATTTCCTATGTTTCGGCAGTAGGCTCTATCATGTATGCGATGTTATGTACCAGAACTCACTAGGTGTAGTGATCAGTAATCAATCGGATCTTAGGAGAATCAGTGGACAGCTGTGTAGGACATTCTTAAGTACTTGAGAAGCATTTAAGAAATGTTCTTGGTGTTTGGTAACGGTGAACTCCAATGGGAGTCTTTTACCAATTCAAGCTTCCAGAGTGATAAGGTCGACTGAAAATCAGTCTCGGGCTTTGTCTTTACCCTCAGTGGAAGGACGGTATGTTGGAAGTGTTCTAAGTTAGATACCGTGGCAAACTAGACGATAAAGGTTGAATACATCGCTACCAATGATGCTACCAAAGTGGATGTTTGGATATTTCTTGTTCATGAGATGAACATAGTTCCTACCATTGAGCGTCCAATAACTGTTATTGTGAAAACAATGGAGTTATGGCTTTGGCCTAGGAACGCCGGTCCTATCAGCGATCCAGACATATTCTGAGGACAGTATCGCCTGATTAGGGAGATGGTTGAACTCCAAAGGATCGAGGTAAGGAGAGTTGACGCGAAGGATAACACGGCAGATCCACTCACAGAAGCTTTTCCCTAGAGAGACTTTTATGGGGCGTTGAGTATGAGATACTATAACAAATGGTCTTAGTGCAAGTGGGAGATTGTTAGTTATATGTATGCCCTAGAGGCCATTATTATACATGTGATGTATATTATAGTGGATGCTTGGACATATATAGGGAGGACTTTCTTGCTCGACATGATAGTATGCTATCTGGTTGATCTTTATCTTAACATGTACACTTATTGTCTCTCTATTACATGTTGATAAAGCCTTTAGGATGAGTACTTGACTACCAGGATTATGATGCAGATCATACTAGTGGGACAATGATAGTCGGTAAGTACATCCTTCAATTGTTCCTAGTAGTGGGAGTATCGAGATGGGGCATCGATATTCCAGAGTAGACTAGCGTATACGCTTCTTGACCCATATGATGGGCGATGCATGATCCCACATCCATTGGTGTTTGACATCAGAGAAGGTATACGGGTGCTCAGTGGAGACTGGGTACACTGAACGGACTCGCTGAGAACTCCTAGATGGTATTATACCAATCGTCAGATAGCATTTCTCTGGTGACACTGGTACGGGTTAGTCTGAGATCGTCATAGAGTCTTGTGTGATTCCCATTGTGCTTTGATTTCCACCTTACCATTTTCAAGAGATCGTGTAAAACGGTGGTTTTTGGGTACAGTCCCGAGTCACATGGAGGCAATGAGCGATAGGAGGGGATTTCATCTCTCCTGGTATTGGGGGTTGATGTTGCGCTATGCTCGATTGGCCATAACAGGAAATCCCTGGCCAGGGTTGCTGATATTTACTGGTAAGTATTATCAGTAGTTTCTCGAACCGTTATGAGCCTCACATCGGCATGACTTATCAGGCTATTGAGGTCTGACGTTTACTAATTGATATTAATTTGATTTCCGATTGTGTGTGTTTTTGAGAAAATAGAATTTAGAAATCACAACCAAAAAAATTATTTGACCACAATCAATAACGGTGTCAGATGTAGATCGTTAGCGAGTGCGGATCGTCCACAGGGAAAGTGTAATCCGTTCAATTTCCGAATTAGATGAGTTAAAAGCATTAGAGAAAAGAAAAGAAAACAATTCATGATTTAAAATTGCATTTCAAGAAAGAGAAAAATCTAGATCTAAAAGAAAGCATTAAAAATCAAGAAGTGGTAATTTGTGATGATTTCTAACCAACAATCAAGATTCGAAGTGTAGCTCGTAGGAGTAGATCGGATTTATAGATGTGATGAGATCTAATGATTTCATGTTCTTATCCTTTAGCGAATTGATACTAGATCGATGATAATTCATCGAGGTTAAGGATTTTTGCGAAGAAGCTAGGGTTTCCTCGTCTTATCCTTTACCCTTTCAATGAATCTCATTCAAATTCTAGCTTTTAGTCAATCAAATGATCAATCATTGTTCCCTAGTTTCGAGTGAACACAATCAAGAAAGGATCATCCCGAAACTAGGTCATCGATCATTTGATTCACTAGAATTTACAATCGTTATAGGATTTAAGAATTGTAAAAAGATCTAAATCATCATCATTCTATTGATCGTCACAACTCCTATACGAGCGGAGTTTACTCAAACATCATAATATCAAACGCAATCACAAATTGAGATCGAATCATAATGTTGAATCAAAGATAAGCAAGATATAGAAATTTCATATTTATTTATCGACAAATTTCGTTACAACTCTCTTGAAATTTACAAAAGGTAGGAACTAGATCGTCGATTTCGGCTTCGCTCGGCTCCTTGAGTCGCAGATCGGCTTGGATCTCTTGCTCCGATGGAATCCGGCATCGCTTGCTAAAGGTTGAAGGCTCTCTTGCTTGAATGGTACTCGGGATCTTGATCTTGATTTTGAATTGGAATTTGGCACAAGTCGTGTCACTCAACTTGTGGGTGGAAGAGAGAGAGATGAAGAATTGAACAACCTTCACCCTAGATCTAGGCTCTCTTTTATAGACCTCCAAATTCTAGATCTAGGATTTGAAATTTAAATTTCCCTCCAAAAGTTTGTTAGCAAAAGATTTGAATTTCCCTCCAAAAGTTTGTTAAGAGAGCCTTCTAGAAATAGTTTGTTAAGCCGAGCCTTCTAGATGTGCCACGTAGACATTCTACAATGTTCTGGAAGCTTAGGCCGTTAGAATTAGCCATGTGAACAATTTTGAGCCAATGATCCCTTAATAAGGCCGCGGATCCACGGCGCCAAGGGGGTTTGGGCCGCGGATCCGTGGTCCTTTAGTGGCCTTGGGGCTTGTTCTTTCTATGGTAACTCTTGGGCTTCCTGGTGGGCCTTTATACAATATGTGAAATCTCATTTGGCCTTCTGTATTGCTCCAGATCTTTAGCCTTTGAGTTGGCGTATCTTTTATCATCTCTTTTTCCAATTTGGGCTCTGCTTCTGGAATTTCCTGCATTGGACCCCAAGACAAGAGTTGCGCAATACAAGGGTGATGCGATGCCATGATAAACACACAATTTCCCTAAAAGTGCCGGTTTTAAAGTCTAACACATGCAATCTGGTATTTCAGAGATGTTTTGCTAATATGTGTAATATGAATGCCGAACACTTCTAGATGAGTGCAAAAGATAGGGAAATTGCCGTGTTAAAAATGCAGTATTTTCGACTGATCAAATTCCCCCAAACTTATTTTCGATCGTCTCGAGCGAACTGTTTTATTAAAAAGAGAAGGAGAAAATAAAGAAAGAGAAAAACTATCTAGCACACTTTCGTAGGCAACACGATTGCACTGAGCACGTGCAACAAGCCTTTAAACCTCTAGGTGTCCCTAGTAGGAGAAGTGTTGTCTCCTGAGGGTTTTCATCGGATTGCACCCACAAAATCCAATAATAAAAGGAATATCATGAATATTACATTTAAAGAAAAGAATTGTAAAAGAAAAGCTTAGAAAATTAGGGTTTCCAACTAAGCTAGCTTTTTGGTTGTCATGAGCCCTATCTTAATGGTCATGAAAAGATGTCAGAAATCACGTCCTCCCTCAATAAAACATCGTCTTTATTCTTCATTCCTATCTTTCATCCAAACATCGATCATATAACCCTGCGTGTGTGTAAAGGACATCCCTACACCCGGAGAATTCAATTCAAGCTATCATACTCTTGCCCATCAGCCTCAGTACTTTTTAATTAATGAATATTTAGATGAGATTGCTCACACACTTTCATGCGACCGTTAATACTTCTTGAGGTACTAACCGATCGATTACTCCTGTGCTTGCTTACTTGGTGTATTTTCCTCGTCTTGCACCACCTCAGGCATAGCAGTGACTCCCAGACCAGTTGGCCTTAGGGCACTAGGTGAAGAGGCACCCTCGCTATAAATTTTTTATTGCCCTTGGCGATTACAAAACCAGTGTCCATTTTTCTCACCACTTTATATTTTCTTCATTTTTTTTATTTCCTTCATACTTTTGGCTTTAAGACAAGAGCATTTCAAGGTATCCTCTACTATCCCAGGCTTTAAGACGTGTGTAAGTGCGAATAGCAGGGTATCAACGTTCAAAATGTTTGGCTTCCAGAATAGAAACTATTTTTCAGACTTATTTTTATCCTCAGATTAGTGACTTCCTTCATCTTACTAACCCTTGGGACAACGGCTCATAACTACTTATTACTAGTTCGTATAAGAAAACTTCTAATTTTCTAAGTTTTCTTAAATTTTTCTAATCTCACGGATGTAATTGTTCACTATCTAATCTTTTATTATCATAAATATTAAATATTTTTATATTTTTGAAATTTTTATGAGTTTTGAAATTTTTTGAATTTTTATAGGTTTTAATGGGTTTTGAAAAATTATTTACAAAAAATGATGAACCAAAAGAAAAATATTTACACAAAAATTTTATGGGTTTTGAATTTTTTTGAATTTTTATGGTTTTTTTTTAAAGAAATGTTTTGTGCTTATGCAAATGATATGCACATGATACAAAACTAAGCACAAACCTCCCCCAAACTTGTTTTCAACAGTGTCCTCACTGTTGTCATCAGCTAAATCTTGAAAAACCTGTAAGCTTAAGAGAAATTTATTAGTGGGGGCAAAATATTTAAGTGAAGACCCTCCCCCAAACTTATTCTTGGCTCAAAATTTTTGTAAAAATTTTCTTTCCATGAGCCAGAAAAAAATGCCCCCCCCCCAAACTTGAGTTATGCAATGCTAAGCTTTGAAAATCACATGAGGGGGTCAAGAATCATTGGTCGATGCCAAGCTTTGCAAAGACCGAAGATCAACACCAACCATTCGAAGATTTTATCAATGCAGTGCTCGGGTTGGTGGAAGAAGAAGTGGGGAAAGGGTAAGGGGTGGAAGAGAGTGTGTGTGCGTCTCATTTTGGAGAGACGAAGCAGTGAATGTGATGGATAACCCGCATTCTTTTTACAGTTCAGAGGAAGGGGTGGAGGTTCAATTTCAGTGATTGGGACATGATTCATCTCAACACCCGTGTCATTCAAAAGTGCGAGTTTATCAGCGAAGATTTCTTCAATACCCCGATGAATAATGTCGTCACAAAGTGCGGGGTGATCTTCAGACTCTAAAAGCAGTTCATAATCAGTGTTAGTTGTTGACCCGGACATCTTGGTGGAAGAGTCCGTATGTGTATGATACATAGTTGGGTCAAACAATAACGTATGAAAAGAGTCAAGATCAGTATCATGAGGATCGTCCAAATCGCTGCTGTCGACATCCATTAAGTCGACAGAACAGACCTGAGCAGTAGGTTCGGAGGGTACACTTCCCAACTTGTAAATGTTCAGCTCTATTGACCTATTCCCGAAGGATAGGGTCATAGAACCATTACGACAGTTGATGATAGCGTTGGAAGTGGCCAAAAAAGGGCGACCTAAAATCACCGGAATTTGATTCCGTAGGTTCGCTACAGGCTGTGTATCAATTACAATAAAGTCCACGGGGAATATGAATTCCCCGATTTTTATTAACACATCCTCCAGTTCCCCCCTAGGTTTGGTGATTGATCGGTCAGCCATCTGGAGAGTGCAATGGGTTGGCTTCAACTCTCCGATACCTAGTTGCTCATAAACTGAGTATGGAAGGAAGTTAACACTAGCGCCAAGGTCTAGTAGAGCACGGTTGATGTGTTTTTCCCCAATAGAAATGGAAATAGTAGGATATCCAGGATCCTTACGTTTCCTCGGTAATTGTTGGGGGAAAGTCGTGTCTACAGTCTTTGCCATGAAAATTTTCTTGGGCACTTGAGTCTTCCTCTTCCTAGTGCACAAGTTCTTAAGAGTTTTCGCATAAGGCGGAATTTGTTGGATAGCATCTAGGAGAGGGATGTTGATGTTAACTTCCTTGAACATGTCCATAATCTTCTCCATATGTGGACTCGATGTGTTAGCCCTTAACCGATTAGGATAAGGTGCTTTAGCAATAAGCGCTGGGTCCATCATAGGAGAAGGAAGTGTGTGTGGCCCCGATCCCAAAATAGAAGTGGGGATCGTCTGTGGAGGAGTAGAAGAGGTGGGCTGAGGTGGTGAGCCTTTTGAGAAACGAAGAATAGGCTCGGAAGAAGGTGGCGGGGTAAAAGAACCGGGGTTAGAATTGGAAGTAGAAGTGGGAGGAAAGGTCTCAGGCGGGGTATCATTGATTGATTTATCAGTATCATCAAACTCTTCCCCAACGTGGTTGTCAAGCACTCTTCCAGATCTCAACGTGATTGCATCCACATGATGTGAATGGCCAGGATTGGGTAAAGGTTGGGCTGGAAGTTTCCCTCTCTCTCTTGCACTCATTTGAGCTTTTAAACATGCAATTTATTCTTCCATCGATTTAATAGTCTCGCTTTGGGACGCAGAGTTTCTCTTTATGTCATCGACGGAAGTTTTTATTGTCAAAAGCAAGTTCATGAATGAAGAGGATTCATCTGAACCGATCAACTGCAAAGGATTGGACGGTGCAGGTGTGTTCACCGGATTTTGGAAGTTTTGTGCATGAAAGGGGTGCTGACTCAATTGTGGTTGCTGTTGTGGTGGAGGGACCCTTTGGAAATTGTTTTGGGTTGGAACCGTGTTTTGAGATTGTGATTGGTTCCAAGCAAAGTTCGAACCCTGATTATGTGTGGAAGAAAATGGGTCGTTTCTAGGTCCTTGTTGGTAAGCAGAACTGATATGCTTGTGACCTTGAAACGGAGAATTTCGTGGACATTCTTCCGTGAGATGTGATGGATCAGAACAGCATCCACATACAGTTTTGGAGAGTGACATTTGGTTTAGGGAGGCAGCTAAAAATTTGTTTTCCATAGTCTCGAGTTTCTTTTGCATAGCTGAAATTTCAGCTCTAACTCCTATGGAAACTTCCAATTGGTTATTGCCAGCCCTAGATGATTGAATCACACCCTCCCACTGTAAAGATCTTTCAGCGAAATCTTCTAAAAATTTCCAGGCTTCCCCATCATCTTTGGTCATGAAATTGCCTTGACACATTAATTCAAGGGTCTGTCTTGTGTTAGGATTAATGCCCTCATAAATGATTCGGCACAGATCCCATCTGGGGATGCCGTGATGTGGACATTGAACTAGTAGATCCTTAAAACGTTCAAGACATTGTGAAAATGTTTCATTTGGAAGCTGGGTGAATTAATTGATTTCGCTACGGATTCGAGCTGTTTTGTGATGTGGGTAAAATTTCTTAAGGAACGCTTTGACGAATTCTTCCCAGTTTGAAATGGAATATTCGGTAGTGTTATACAGCCACTTCTCAGCTATATCGCACAGGGTGAATGGGAGAAGACGAAGACGCAAAGCATCCACAGACAGCTGTGAGGTACCCATCATTGCGCATATATTTTCAAATTTCGTGATAAACACGTGTGCGTCCTCAGACTCGAAACCGTAAAATTTTGGTAGAAGGTTGATGTATTGGGGTTTAATCTGAAAATTTTCCCCGTTGGCTGGTGGAATGGAAAGACAGGTGGAAAGGGGGCCTCATGTTGGATAGCACCTCTCTTGGAGAGAGATGCGAGGTGGATTCTGCGCACCAACGGACGGTGGCAGGGTAGTGGAAAAGAAGTTCGATGGAGACTGATCCATCGGTGTGGGTGTGGTGGTGGGTAAAAGAAAGGTAAATGGAGAAATACCGACTTTGGAGTCGATAAAGGGTACGCGGACTAAACGGGCACTAGAATCCCGTGTCCAGCCTATCTTGCACTAAAAGGGGTTAGTACAAGTGGCAGCGTGATTTATAATTAGGGGAAATGAAGTGAATGCGGTGTTTGTTTTGAAAAAATGATACAGATTTTGAAAAGATGATGCGATCACAACAAATTCAACAAGCAAAACCCTAATTCTAATGGTCGCCTAGGTCCGGCTCTAGACCGCTCCTAACTGCCAAAAGACAAGTCGCAGGATAAAATCCTCTACTACCTCTTTGTTTCTCCTGTGGCCAGGTAAGTGCCAGGTAAGTGGGAGGTTCTCCACTACGTAAGTAGTGGGCCTAATTAAGTAACCACTAGCCTTCGACACACTTTCCTTAGACACCACAAAAGAAACGCGGATAAGCAATAAATTACCCACGGCCTTCTCTTGTCCTAAGTGAGCGCGACGGTCCTTAGAGTCATCTCTAGATTTCTTTTAATTAATGAGGGTAAATGTGGATGCAAGTTTGTGATTTTCGGGGCTTAGGAAGGCTAATGAACTCCCCACCTAATATGGATTTGGTCTTTGCCCCTTAATGTCCGTATTAATTATGCAAACAACCACAAAATCAAAACACGCACAATTTAATTTTGCTTTTGCGGCGCTGCGATTATTTGCAAAGAAACCTGCACAAAATGTTATTTGGAGCAGATGAGGGAGAAGATAAGAAAGTGTGAAAGTATACCTGAAAGTTTGGAACAGTGAAGAAGTTAACCTGTGGCGGAACCGCGGTTTAGGTAGCCAAATGCCGCGGAATCGCGGTCTTCTAATGGGATCACTGCACCAATTTTTGTATACAAGCTCCTGTTCACTTACACAGCTCTCTGGAGTTTGCAGAAAAAATTTTCCACAGCTCCACAAGTTCCAGATTTCCTCGCAATCAAATCACAACAACACGTATTAGAGTTTGCGCGAATTTTGATCTAAAAATTGTAATGGAATAAACTTTTCAGCTCAAATTTCAAAATACGAACAATTAGCGCACTATCTCCGGCAACGGCGCCATTTTGATTGAAATGATTTTCTCGTTGTGTGTATGTTGGAAAATTATGTAGAGAAATCACAACCAAAAAAATTATTTGACCGCAATCAATAACGGTGTCGGATGTAGATCGTTAGCGAGTGCGGATCGTCCACAGGGAAAGTGTAATCCGTTCAATTTCCGAATTAGATGAGTTAAAAACATTAGAGAAAAGAAAAGAAATCAATTCATGATTTAAAATTGCATTTCAAGAAAGAGAAAAATCTAGATCTAAAAGAAAGCATTAAAAATCAAGAAGTAGTAATTTATGATGATTTCCAACCAACAATCAAGATTCGAAGTGTAGCTCGTAGGAGTAGATCGGATCTATAGATGTGATGAGATCTAATGATTTCATGTTTTTATCCTTTAGCGAATTGATACTAGATCGATGATAATTCATCGAGGTAAAGGATTTTTGCGAAGAAGCTAGGGTTTCCTCGTCTTATCCTTTACCCTTTCAATGAATCTCATTCAAATTCTAGCTTCTAGTCAATCAAATGATCAACCATTGTTCCCTAGTTTCGAGTGAACACAGTCAAGAAAGGATCATCCCGAAACTAGGTTATCGATCATTTGATTCACTAGAATTTACAATCGTTATAGGATTTAAGAATTGTAAAAAGATCTAAATCATCATCATTCTATTGATCGTCACAACTCCTACACGAGTGGAGTTTACTCAAACATCATAATATCAAACGCAATCACAAATTGAGATCGAATCATAATGTTGAATCAAAGATAAGCAAGATATAGAAATTTCACATTTATTTATCGACAAATTTCGTTACAACTCTCTTGAAATTTACAAAAGGTAGGAACTAGATCGTCGATTTCGGCTTCGCTCGGCTCCTTGAGTCGCGGATCGGCTTGGATCTCTTGATCCGATGGAATCCGGCGTCGCTTGCTAAAGGTTGAAGGCTCTCTTGCTTGAATGGTAATCGGGATCTTGATCTTGATTTTGAATTGGAATTTGGCACAAGTCGTGTCACTCAACTTGTGGGTGGAAGAGGGAGAGATGAAGAATTGAACAACCTTCACCCTAGATCTAGGCTCTCTTTTATAGACCTCCAAATTCTAGATCTAGGATTTGAAATTTAAATTTCCCTCCAAAAGTTTGTTAGCAAAAGATTTGAATTTCCCTCCAAAAGTTTGTTAAGAGAGCCTTCTAGAAATAGTTTGTTAAGCCGAGCCTTCTAGATGTGCCACGTAGACATTCTACAATGTTCTGGAAGCTTAGGCCGTTAGAATTAGCCATGTGAACAATTTTGAGCCAATGATCCCTTAATAAGGCCGCGGATCCACGGCGCCAAGGGGGTTTGGGCCGCGGATCCGCGGTCCTTTAGTGGCCTTGGGGCTTGTTCTTTCTATGGTAACTCTTGGGCTTCCTGGTGGGCCTTTATACAATATGTGAAATCTCATTTGGCCTTCTGTATTGCTCCAGATCTTTAGCCTTTGAGTTGGCGTATCTTTTATCATCTCTTTTCCCAATTTGGGCTCTGCTTCTGGAATTTCCTGCATTGGACCCCAAGACAAGAGTTGCGCAATACAAGGGTGATGCGATGCCATGATAAACACACAATTTCCCTAAAAGTGCCGGTTTTAAAGTCTAACACATGCAATCTGGTATTTCAGAGATGTTTTGCTAATATGTGTAATATGAATGTCGAACACTTCTAGATGAGTGCAAAAGATAGGGAAATTGCCGTGTTAAAAATACAGTATTTTCGACTGATCAAATTCCCCCAAACTTATTTTCGATCGTCTCGAGCGAACTGTTTTATTAAAAAGAGAAGGAGAAAATAAAGAAAGAGAAAAACTATCTAGCACACTTTCGTAGGCAACACGATTGCACTGAGCACGTGCAACAAGCCTTTAAACCTCTAGGTGTCCCTAGTAGGAGGAGTGTTGTCTCCTAAGGGTTTTCATCGGATTGCACCCACAAAATCCAATAATAAAAGGAATATCATGAATATTACATTTAAAGAAAAGAATTGTAAAAGAAAAGCTTAGAAAATTAGGGTTTCGAGGCTTTGTTTTAAGAATTGTAAACTTATCAATTCTTATATATCTTTTCCTGCAGGGCCAAGTCCAACTGAAGGAGCGGCGAAAACCGTCGAGCCTAAAGGGACAGTGGAGGAGGTACTGGCTGAGCCTGAGCCGACGGTGGGCGACGTCGCCGGGGTTGCTGTACCCGAGCTAGGGGCTGAAGAAACTGTGCCAAAGAAAGCTATCGATGTCGAGCCCGAGGTAGTGGAAAATGAGACGGCTACTATAACCGAGCCTGGGGCAGCAGCGGATTGAGCGCATGAGACCAACGACCCCATGGCAACGATAGACGAGACGGCCGCATCTGCTGAGCCCGAGGGAGTAGCGGATGAAACGGGCGTGACTGCTGAGGATGAGCGGGCCGCTCCTTCCCAAGAGTCGGGCACCGTTTCGATCATTGCCCTCCCAGTCTTCGGTCCTTCGCCGTCTCTTGGCCTTGCGAGCACAACGACGGCTCTCGTAGAGTCTGGCGATGAGGCATCGGGAGGTGGTCTCATGTCGATGGAGGGAGACGCCGCCGTTTCGGCCGGATCATCATCAGGTAAATTTTTGGTTACCTGTCCTTCTTCTTAGATCTTGCAATCTTTCCTGATAGGTTTATCTTTGTTTTTAATGCAGGTGCGGCCAGTGATGATGCCCCTTTGCTCGAGGGAGCGCCGTCAGTTACTGCTTTGGCGGTGGCTACCTCTCTACCTTCTCTTGCGCCATCGCAAATGTTGGAAGGTACGGATTTGTAACCCATTAGTTTTATCTTTCGGCCGCATAATTTATGTACTAATGTCGTATTATTGCGTCTTTGCACGAGTGCTTTTCGATCACCTCTACCAGGTGCTCCACCCACACTTCTCCTTCCCTTCGGAGCTTGCTTCCTCTAGCGGCGCTGGTGAGTATGGTTTTCAGTCAATACCCTTCTTTTTTCAATAATGGAATTATTTCTTACTCTTCCTCGCCCTGATTGCAGTACTACAAATCGAAAGAGGAGATGTAAGATCGGTCGCGCCACCGGTCCTCCCGGCTTTGCCGCCTGCTGCAGCTGGTATAGTAAATTATCCCATCGATGACATTCTTATATTTCTTGAAACGTCATCTGATTGTGTTTTGTTTTTTCAGCTGTCATTCTGGTTTCGGCCCCCTTCAAGCCTCATATCATAATGTCGTCCGGCCCCTTCTTGAGACGTCCATCTTCAAAGGGTGCTGCGATGAGTTTGGGCATGCTGAGCGGGTACGTCGAAGAGCTTGACGCAGACGTTCCCCCATCTGCCGCAGATTTTGCTGCGGAGGTTAATCCGATGCTGGCGACGCTTGTAAATTTTCATAATGAAGGCGTCGTCGAGTCTTGGGTTAATCACTGCAGGGAGATCGAGGCCCGCCTGCATCAGCTGGAGTCTATGAATCCTGCCCCCGAGATCTTGGCCGCGTGCGCTCAACGGGCGGCATGGATCAAGCAAAGCACTTCTTACTTCCGCCATTTGGAACAAGAAGCGGCTTTAAGGCTGAGGGAATGCTAAGAGTCCTCAAGCGAGACTGCTTGCCTGCGTGCTGAAGTCGATGCGAATGCTGCCCGGGTGAAGGCTATCTTCGAGGGCCTTCTGCAAAGGATTTCTGATGGGCTAGCACTGAAGCAGAAGCTCGATGCCGCTGAGCGTGATGCCCAAGGTCGCAACGCAGCTCAGCAAGCAGTTAAGGAGCAGCTCTCATCCTTCCTGCAGCAGCGGGCTCAAGTGGAAGCAGAACTGGCGGTGGCAGCCGATCAGGAGAAAGCACTAAAGGAAGTGCGCGAGCAATTGATGGGGCTATTTAAGACGCTTCCTTCTCCTTGAACATTTTGTACCATTGGCAATTGTAAATAAAATGTATCTATTTCTTTTATTCTTTAACACAATGTATCTTGTACTCAATCAAATTTATGAATAAAAGATATACATTCTTCAAAAATGTCTGGTGTCATTTCTCTGCCTTCTTCTTTCTTTTATTATCCGCATGTTACCTTAGTAAACATGGTCGACAGATGATAGAGCGAGCATCGTGTCTTGGCTTTTTCAAGAGATAGTGATGGCTTAGGAGGCAGGTTCAGATCTGCTGCCTAAGACTTTTCAACTCTATGAGCCATGAGGGTCTCATAGAGGCTTTTCTCCCTACGGATCGAGAGGATCTCGTAGGTGTATTTTCTCCTTAGGAATCGTGAGGATTCCTAAGTGTGTTTTCTCTTATAAGTCATAAGGATCTTATAAAAGAATTTTCCCTTTTACGGGTCGAGAGGACCCGTAGCGGTTGTTTCCTTCCTTGTTGAGATTCGATTTTGGAGAGTGTGACCTGTGAATAGTATGCAAGGGTCCATTTTGGACCGACTTGCAGGGTCCCAGTACTTAGGAAACAGGTTTATTAATCCCTGCCGCGTAAGGCTTTTCCTCACGAGTCGAAACATATCGAGTAGTTCTCGCAAAGACACTAATTTCCTCACGAGTCGAGACGAATCGAGAATTTCTCGTAAGAGTATCCTAACGTCACGGTTAACCTCTGCTCTTTGCGATAGAGGTCCGTTAGGGTCTGTGGTACTTAGGGTTTTGTCTTTCGTACCATCACGTTGGCTGATGTATTCCTCGATAGGCAATCTTGCTGTCCGAGTAGCCTTGCGAATGCCGTGTCTCTGATCCTTTCGGGGGCTGGACAAGACGTCTTCAAGTAATCTTCCAGGTAATATTACCGTCGAAAGAGCAAGCGTAGGGGTATTCCATGTCACTTTTTACTTGAGATTAGGCTCATTTTGGAGAGCCCCGATGAGTCATAACCACTCCGCGCTTGTGTGGGATGATCTCCGATAGTCTTTCAGGCTTCATATGACTTGCTGTCAAGACCCTGAAGCTAGGAATTTGGCCTTTGCTTCGTTTGCTGGCATTACGTCCTCTATATCAAGACGAATGTCGCGGTTGTCTTTAGGTTGTTGGTGAACCGTCAAGGTTTGGAACTAGGGACTTTGCCGTGGCTCCGCTATTTGATTGTCGCGTCTGAATCCTGTTGGAGGAAGAACGCTGGGGTGACGTTTCGTCTGCTGTATCGAGACGAACGTCGAGGTGGTGACCACTCCGCACTGGTGCAAGATGATCTCCGATTGTCTTTCAGGCTTTATATGACTTGCCGTTAAGACCCTGAAGCTAGGAATTTGGCCTTCGCTTCATTTGCTTTGTCACGTCCGAATCTTGTTGGAGGAAGAACGCTGGGGTAACGTCTCGTCTGTTGTATTGAGACGGACGTCGAGGTGGTGACCATTCCGCGCTGGTGCAAGATGATCTACAATCGTCTTTCAGGCTTTATATGACTTGCCGTTAAGACCCTGAAGCTAGGAATTTGGCCTTTGCTTCGTTCGTTGACATTGTGCATGCACTATAGCGACAAATGTCGAGGTTGTCTCTAAGTTGTCAATGAACCATCGAGATTCGGCTTCACTTTTTGGTGGAGCCTGGAGAAGGAAGATGTGTTTCCTTCTGTGTTTGTGTCCCTGGATTGTATACAGGGATTGCTGTGATATCGCCTGTAGGGCAACAGGTTTCATTTCATTTCATTTTTTATTTCATTCTTTCTGCGATGCTCTATCATTTCAGCTTTTATATTGCGAAAGTCGCGATTGCCCAATCATTTCGGCTATTTTTCGCGGTGCCCAATCATTTCGGCTATTTATTTTATTTTCACTCGCTGCTTTTTATTGCGAGTTGCCCAATCATTTCGGCTTTTTTTTGCATGCATACATTTTTACTTGCTGATTTTGTTGCAAGTTGCCCCATCATTTCGGCTATTTCATATGTATTTTTGGCTCGCTGATTTTTTTATCGCTAGTGTGGAACTTGGAATCTGACGCCAATCTTAGCATTAGCATCGCTACGACTGGAATATTGCCATGAGCGAATCATCATTTGCCATGAAAGGACTTGGAATTTGATAACGATTTAGGCATCAGCATCGCTACAACTGGGATATTGCCAGGAGCGAATCATCATTTGCCTCCGTCGATGTTGAACAAATGTGGCTTAGCAAACAGGGTTAGGATCCCGTCGACTAAGGCTTTTGACTTCATGAGCCGTAAGGGCCTCACAAAGGTATTTCTCCCTGCGAGTCGTGAGGATCTCGTAGGTGTGTTTTCTCCTTAGGAATCGTGAGGATTCCTAAGTGTATATTCCCCTGTAAGTCGTAAGGATCTTACAAAAGGATTTTCTCCTTATAAGTCGAGAGGACTTATAAGGGTTGTTCACCATATGGACATACCCCTAGCCACGGGTGGGACTTGGTTAGGGAAATGTTTATTCGCGCCCGTGGATTGTATACAAAGGTCAGTATTGAGCCACTTGTAGGGCAATATCGAAGGTTGTGGGGGTTGCTTAAGAACAGGTTTAGGTCTCTGTAACTTAAGACTTTCAAATCTTATGAGCCGTGAGGGTCCCATAAGAGAATTCTCTTTACGAGTCGTGAGGATCTCGCAAGTGTAATTCTCCTTAGGAATCGTGAGGATCCCTAAGTGTGTTGCTCCCTTGTGAGTCGTAAGGATCTCACGTGGGTGGTTTCTCCTTACAAAGCCGAGAGGACCCTGTAAGTATCTTTTAACGAGGTTGCGCCCTTTCGGGTTTTCACAAACTCTCGCCGGTAGCCCTGCTGTTTTTACTCACGGAGCCCTTTCGGGTTTTCATCCGTGCCCATTTTGCTTATGGACATACCATCTCTCTTTTCTTTTATTCTTTTTATTCTTTTTCTCTTTTCTTTTTTTTTATATAACGAGGTTGCTCCCTTTCGGTTTTTCACAAACACTCGCCAGTAGCCCTGCTGTTTTTACTCACGGAGCCCTTTCGGGTTTTCATCCGCGCCCTTTTTGCATATGGGCATCCCGTTTTTATTTTTTTTTATTCTTCTTCTTTTTTTTATATCGGCTTTAGGTTGTTGCAATCCACCGTAGTTTATCGACATCTCGGTCAACAGCTAGTTTTAGGACGTAGTGGTCCGTCATTAGTTTAAGGACGTTTCGGTCCGCTGTTGCCGTATTTGAGGCGAATCTCTAGTTTACTGACTTTTCGGTCTATGGGGCTTTCCCTATGAATGAGCATGATGCCCCCGGCATATCCATCTTTCTCGGAGCATGTGGTTGTGGCGGGCTCACCTTCCAGTTTTCGGACAACGCGAACTTGTCCTGTTGGTATTGGTCTTCAACCCAGTTTTTGAAAACATAGTATTTTTCGATCGGATGGCCCAATACTTGGTGGTAAGGGCAGTAATTAGGATTGTTGATATCATTCAGTTGTAGCTGGTGTTTCGGCTCCGGTAGAGTGATAAGCCTATTGTGCACTGCCACTTCGAACAGCCTCCTTGTTTCATCCTGGGGAAACGAGTAAAGACGTTTCAACCTTTCATAGAGCGGTTGCCACTTGTTGTTCTGGGGAACAACCGGTCTAGGGCCACTCGATTGTTGTTGAGTGTTGGCGACGAAGGCCGTTTTTCCCTTTCCTTTATCCTTTTTATTCGCTCCGTTGTTTGTGGATCCGAGATTCTCTCCGGGTATCGTGCAATTGCACGGCTGAATGTTCTCGCAATTCTTCAATTCTTCAGAGATGGATTCCTTGAAGAGAGGGCCGAAGGCTACTTTTTCATCGGAGTCGCCCCCGAAGGTGAGAACTCGTGATCCCCCGGGATCATCCCTATGACAATTGCCGGCAACTCTTTTATGCTTATCTGTCGTATTTTTTTGCTGTCTACGAGCTTCCCGCTTTGTTCTGTTGACGTGTCGCCTGTGAGCGACATACCCTTGCCACCAACACTTAAAGGAGTCGCAGTCTTCAGTAGGATGTGCGATCTTATGATGATATAAGCAGTAATTAGGATGCATCTCTACTCCACCGAGAGTGTTTTCTTCAGAGGGTGTTAGCTTCATTCCCATTGATATGGCTTTAGCAAACCTTTTCCTCGTCTTGAATTTGTTTTTATCCGCAGCGCGTGTCTCTTGATTTGATGGGAGTTTCTCGACTCTTTCGACTAGTCGCCGGCGTTTGGCTCCTTCCAATATGGCCATCTCACGCTCCTGATTGGCTTTACTTTTCAGACGAATCTCATTCAGGAAGGCATCGATCATCTCGTCTGACGGCCACAGAAGTTCTGTTTCAGGACCCCCCCCTCAGTTTCTCGGTGCAAGGAGCTTCTTTATCATCTATCGACGAGTGAGAGATCACATGACAACTTGCCACGTAATTCTCAGATCCATCTGATGAGTTTTCTCCATCATCTCCGTCTTAAAGGACGTGGCTGAGAAACTCTTGGAGCATGATTGGGGTTCGCGTACTCTTCCAGTGCGTCGATTTGTTTCTGCAGGTCCGTGCGCTTGTCGCCAGGCTTCACGGGCTTTTTGGATCTTTTCTTCTTTTTCGAAGATTTCGACGGCTGGGTATGAACACTTTGGCTATCCCCACCAATCCTTGGAGTTGGACGCGGTTTCAGCATCCCTTCGATGATCTCTGGTTCCGACGGGTTCTTCCATCTGATCGCCGGGCATGTCTGGAGATCATTCAGCATCTTTTTGGTTTTGGCGGAAAGCACGACCTCCCATGGAGCTTCTTTAATAAAAGAGCAAGTTGCCCTCGGTGTGTCCGTCTTCTTTGGAGTGTGCGGCTGTGGTGGGTTTACTTTCCACTTTTCAGACAGTGCAAACTTGCCCTGTAGGTATTGGTCTTCAATCCATCCCTTAAAGACGAAGCAATTCTCAATCAGGTGACTTACTGTTTGGTGGTAAGGGCAGTAATTGGGATTATTCACCTCGCTGGGTTGCGGTGGTCTCCTCGGATTCGGGAGATAGATAAGTCTATTGCGCATCGCTAGCTCGAACAGCCTCTTCGTTTTATCCCGCGGGAATGAGTAAGGGCGCTTCATTTTCTCATTATAATACCGCCGTCTCTCTTCCAGTTTATCCGCTAGCTTTGGGGCACTGGGCTGCTGTTGGGTGTTCGCAGTGAAGGTCACTTTCCCTTTACCCTTGTCGTTTCGGGATTCCGGCTTCGGAGGAGACGGTCTGTGACCCATTTGATCCATCTGGGCTAGCTTATCAATTAAAGCCTGGAACGTGGTCGGTTTAAAGAACATCATGAACTGTGAAACAGTTGCATGAGGGTCTAGGGTGCCTACCGCAGGTGCTTCTTCGATGCGCTGTTCGCATTTTGACCACAGATTCCGCCATCGTGTAGCGTACTGAACCCACGTCTCGCATGTCCTTACCCTGGCATTAATCAGTGCTGTTATTAGGGTGCGTTCACTAGCACTTGCGAATCTTTGTGTAAACAGTAGCTCTATCTCCGCAAATGTTTTGACAGAGTCGTTAGGTAGCTCCGAATACCATTCAAAGGCTGTTTCTGCTAAACTACCGACGAATTGGCGGAGCAGCAGTTTTTCGTCACCTCCAGTGTTGCCACAAAGAGCCCTGAATTGAGCGACATGCTGATGGGGATTCCCTGTCCCTTTATATACGTGGAACTTAGGGATCGTGTATCCCGGCGGGTAACTGATTTGGTCATACCAGCTCGGATAGGGTCGTCCAGTTTTAACAATTTGCCCAGCCGCTTCACTTGCCTGATGGGCTCGTATTTGCTGAGCTATATAGTCATTCAGTGCGGCCTTGGAAATGGTTTCTTCCTTGGCTGCTGAAAGAGCCGGAGGAGGATTAGATGTCTCCCCTCTATCGTCTTCAATAATGATTGGAGGATCTTCAGCCGGAAGGTCCGGCTGTAACATCATTCCTACCATGTCTTGGAAGAGAAGCGCCATTTGTTTTATGTTGGCTGCTTGTTCTGCGGCTTCTCTGTCCTTCTTTTCGAGGACTCTGCGTAAGAAGTCAGCATCAGTTTCTTGTTCGTGACGCTTCTCTGATGATGTCTCTGGGCTTTCTTTTGGCCCGGTGAGTGCGGCCATTGCATTCATCATCTCCTGAAGCTTCTGTTGCTGCTCCTGGGCTTTTGTCACGGATCGGGTGAGCGGTCGGTGACCCGTCGAAGCACGGCCTTCCTCATTTCCGGAAGCCATATAAACAGTATGCACCACCATGCCCCCAGACTTTGGGCGTTTAGATTCAGTGTCTTTGCGACTTGCCAAAGACACAGGGATCTTCCCCGACCTCCTTCTTTTTTGAGTGGTCGAAGTTGAGGGGGCCGTTGTAGTGGGCGCCCAAGTAGCTGTTGTTTTTTGTGGCTTGACGGAGTAATCCTTCTCCTGCCGAACCTTCATCTTTTTCTGTCGGCGGAGATAGTCTTGATCAATCACCGATTCTTGGACCTGTCGCCAGACCTTGTAAATTTTAGACGACAGCCGTTGAGGGGGCTGCTCCAGCTTCTTCTCTGGAGTATTCTTCACAGGTAAAGGAGTTCTCTTCAGCACTGCAGTAGGAGAGTTTCTGTGCACCTTTTTGAGCAATTCAAAGCTGTTCTCTGTTGGAACAGCAGCATCGATCCCTACCATCGGAGCTGGCGAAGTTATCCCAGAGGGGGAGTTGCCCCCAGCCTTCTTCACCCGGCGCCAGTGGCGACGTTGAGCGTGTCGTGCGGATGGAGTTGTTTCAGCTATAAGGGTGACTTCTTCATGCCCCTTGCTTTGAGGAGAGACCGTTATTGGTGCTAGCCTATCGAAGACTGACACCCGTTGAGAAGCAATGTCTAATCTGTCAAAGACAGACCTCTGGGCAGCTTTGAGGACCTCGCTTGGAGCAGCAACCGGAATGGCCAGTCTTGTAAAAACTGACTTTTTGGAAGGAGGAGCCTTTCCAATGATTTCGTCCGCTTAAGCCGGGATGGCTATCCGCTTTGGGATGGCAGCTTCGGGTATCGCGGGCTTGTAGACGTTCTGGCCCGATTTGTTGAAAACTGGGGCATTGAAGTTGGGCGACCCGTTGAGAGGGGTCACGGCAGTGGTAAGTCGATCAAATACCGGCTTCTTTGGAGCTTCTTACGATGTCATTGGGGCATTGAAGCTCATCGGTGGGAGCATGGTCCCGAAGACTAGTCCAGCGGTGGATTGAGTTACCTGCTCCACTGGCATCTTGAAAAGGGAGGCCGCTTTGGGCCCATAAGTCACTCCTCCAGCAAGGACGGAGCGAGAGTTGCTGTTGCAGGTAGTGCAGTTCGAAGCCATTGATCTTCTGTTTTCTGTACGTAGCAAGACACCAAATCTTAGTACCTCGAATCCACAGGCAACCACAGCAAACCGCGATTTGTTCGCGAACACGACACAGGAAGTGTGGAGTGGAAAGAGGAAAAGGTCCCACAGGGCATGCCAGAATCTGTTCCCCTCCGAATGGCAGCCAAGACAGGGACGTCTTGCCTGAGATTCGGGGCAGATGCTATTTGGTTTTATCTGTCCACCTCTCCGAAGATGCTAAGTTGATTTATGGCACCGTGTATCGGAGGTTTAGACGGATGCGGCCGATGTAGCAGACTTCGTCAGATTCCCCCTCGCTTGAGGGGTTTTTGATTTTGGGGACGCTCTTCCCTGCAGGCGCAAGCCCCTACAGTTAATTACGCTACCGCATCGCGGTAACAATTTTCTCCTTCTCCAGAATTTCACTTCGTGTCGTGGGTGTTTGTTTTGTTTTTGGTTGCCCGAGGATTGTATACGGAGACTAATTTTTGTCGTCACCCGTAGGACGTGGATTAGTCCAAATCCGTATTTTCTTAGATTTGGGTTTGGGGTTTTGGTTTAAGGATACGTTAGCCATATTTGAGGCTAAGATCAACTTAAACGTTTGTTAAGGATACGTTAGTCCAATTTGAGACCAAGATCAACTTAACGGGATCGTTTAGATCCGACAAAAGAGCGTTTGAGCTCTATTGTTCCAGTTTAGGGACATAGTGGTCCATCATTCCCGTTTTGGGGACAAATGTTAGTTTAAGGACGCATTAGTCCATAAGTTTAAGGACGCGTCAGTCCATGAGTTTAAGGACCCCACAGTCCATATTGATGTGTGGTTATCGGGACCCGTCACCTCTCTGACCACGTTGAAGAATTACAACGACAAATATCAGAGGAGTTCAGAGATGTACCCTTGAACCGGGTGTAAATTGATTTGAGAGAGGGCAGTCGTGCTCGTTTCAATTTAATTTGAGAACTTACGGCCAGAATTGGGCTAAGTCCAGTTGAAAATGTTCAACGTTTTATCTGCATTTGGCCTGTTAGGCCTTTACTAGGGCTCTGCCCCTGTTTAATAATGCATGGTATTTTTGTTTGGTCTATTAGACCTTTATTTAGGCTCTGCCTTTTTTTAAATGATGCACAACATCTGTTTTGGTCTGACAGACCTTTGTTTGGGCTCTATCCTTTTTATAATGCATTGCATTTTTATTAGGCCTGTTAGGCCTTTTAATTGGGCTATGTCCCTTCTTTTTAATAATGCACTGCATCAATTAGTCTGACAGAGCGCCACGTAACTTGTCAGGTGCTTTGCGCCAATTAAAGAGCACAAGGCGTCAGCGCATGTGGAGGTGACACGTGTCGCGCTCTGGTGAGCGCAAGTTTGTTAGCGCAGTGCGCTGCGCTAGCGCGCTGCTGACACGTGGCGCGCTCTGATGACTTGCGCCAATTTATGAGAGTAGTGCTCTGTTTTAGAAGCGTATAGCACAGTTTGTTCTGGGGCTGACACGTGGCGCTCCCTGGTGGCTTGCGCCAATCCGAGGAGCGCAACAGTGCAAATTTCAAAAGTGCAAGGCACTGTTTAATATTTTGATCAAATTTAGATCAAAGAAAACAAGTTTTTCTTGTTTCAAGAACCAGTGGTTCATCAAAAGGCAATGCCTTTATACATAAGTAAATTACTTCTTCTTTTTTATTATTAATATTTTTTTATCCAAGATCTTGATCTTGTTCTTAGATCATTGATCTCTTTTAGAAGAAATTCTTCTTTTATTTAAAGGTTTTTACCTTTTCTTTCTCCGAGCTCTTCTCAAAAAATTTTTTAGAGGAGTTATGTGTGTTCTCTCTATTCTCTGTATTTTAGACTTGGAGTCTAGGGAGCCTTTTTATAGTGCCAATTGATTTGTTAAATCAGTTAAAGAGATCTTTCTCTGAGTGATTTAGGGGTTTGTCCCCACCGTTGGATCTTTGATCCAAGGGCTTCTGTTTTACAGAAGATAATCTTCTTGTTTTAACAAGATCAGAAAGATCTTTCTGGAATTTTAATTTTGTTTTAGTGCTGGCACAGTTGGCGCAAGCGCACTTGCGCTTGACACGTGTCGCGCAGCGCAGAGCGCAGCGCAGCTGCGCTGACACGTGTCGCGCAACGCAGCACGTGTCGCGCAGCGCAGAGCGCAGCGCAACTGCGCTGACACGTGTCGCGCAGCGCAGAGCGCAAGTTGCCTGAAGCGTTGCTTCCTTTATTTTTTATTTTAAATAGAGCCTTGCTCTGATTGGGTGCGCTGCTTTAGGCGCAGCGCTGGCGCGTCAGCTTTTGACACGTGGCGCGCTGCGCGCAGCGCAAGGAATCTGAAGCGTTGCTTCAATTTTTGAATTTTTGAATTTCAAACAGAGCTTTGCTCTGATTGGGGGAAACAATAGGCTTGGAACTTCGACTTCGAGCGGGAGAATTGCTTCTACTCCGAAAAGTAGTGAGTATGGAGTGGACTGAGTTGGAGTGCGGTGTGTGGTACGATATGCCCACAATGTCTCATGGAGCTTGAGATTTCAGTCTCTCTTGTTGGCTGAAGTATTTTTCCTCAGGAGCTTGCATTGAGTCTTATTGAAGGCTTCGGTTATCCTATTGGCTCTTGGATTATAGATGGAGGAATATCTCCAGTCTATCTTGTGCTGAGTAGCAAATCTTGAGACTTTGAAGCTCTTGAAAGAAGGCTCGTTGTTAGAAATGATTCTTCTTGGTGTACTGAAGCGGTATAGAATATTATGCCGGAAGAATGTCAGAATATCTTCTTTCTTGACTTCTTTTAGCGGGACAGATTCAGCCCATCTGAAGAAGTATTCTGTTGCAGCCAATATGAACCGGTGGCCTTTGGATGATGGAGGATCAATTGGGCCAACTATGTCGGTTCCCCAAACTTCGAAGGGCCACGACGCCACCATAGGATGCAACGGATTGGGATGCTTGTGAATGAAATCGCCGTGAATTTGGCAGATATGACATTTCTTTGCATGTTTGCAATCCTTTATCATGGTGGGCCAGTAATATCCAAGTCGTTTGATCTGAAGCCGCATTTTGGGGCTAGACTGGTGAGCCCCGCAGACGCCCGAGTGAACTTCTGTTATGACTTTTTGGGCTTCGGCCAATCACAGACACCTGAGCCAGAGTTGGTCATATGATCTGCGGTATAGCGTATTATTTACAAACACATATCGGAGAGCACTCTTCTTCAGCTGAACCCTCGCAGATTTTTCTTCGGGCAGCTTGTCGTATCGGAGGTACTCTATGAAGGGCTCTCTCCAATCGGGCTCCTCTTGAATGATCAGAACTTTTTCGGCAGGATTGCTCTTTTGTTCTGCGCTTCCCTCTTCTCGTAAAGAGACTGGGGCCAGAATTTCCCAGCTCCTGACTGTGATCAGAATTTTATCCATGTCGGGATCAGCCAGCTCTTTGGCTAGGAGAGCGAGTACGTCGGCTTTTCCGTTCAGCGCCCTAGGAACTCTCATTAGTTCATTGTGAGTGAACATTTTCATGAGTTCCTCCACCCGTCCTCTATATCGAGCTAACTCAGGCTTATATATCTTGTAGTCGTCGCTTACTTGGTTGACAACAAGCTGGGAATCACCGTAGACTCGAAGCCGAAGGATTTCCATTTCTATGGCGAGCTCCAGACCAGCTATCAGATCTTCGTATTTAGCCTCGTTGTTTGTGTGAGGCTCGATGAGAGTAAAAGAACGTCATAGGGTTCCCATCGATGGCGTGATGAACACTAATCATATCCCTGCTTTTATCTATGGGATGCTTGATTTGCTGGAGGTCCTGATTGATGAGGCTCCGTCGATGTAGAGCTCCTAACATGACTCATCATCCTTGAGGAGCAGCACTTGTTCGTCAGGTAACTCGTAATTGAGCGGCGACCCTTCTGGTATGGGATGAGCAGCAAGAAAGTCGGTGAGGGCTTGCCCTTTTACTGCTTTCTGAGTAGTATAGATTATGTCAAATTCAAGCAGCATGACAGCCCATCTTGCCATTCTACCGGCTAGGCTTGCTTTGGTCATTAAGTGTTTGAGCGGGTCAACCTTGGAGATCAGCATAACCCGATGGGTGAGAAGATAGTGTCTTAGCTTTTTCACGGCAAATATCAGGGCCAGGCACTGCTTTTCGATCGGGGAATAGTTATGTTCCACCCCGACTAACGTTCGATTGAGGTAGTAGAGGGCATTCTCTTTTCCCTCCTCATTGTTCTGGGCGAGGAGTGCACCGAGTGACTCATCTAGTGCGGCAGTATAGAGAATCAACGTTTTATTTGGAATGGGAGCAGCAAGAATTAGAGGGTGCAGCAGGTACTGTTTGATATTTTCGAACGCTTCTTGACATTCGGCATCTTAGACAAAAGGAGCTCCTTTCTTCATGAGCTTTGAGAAGGGCCTACATCTCCCCGATAAATTTGAGATAAACCTTTGTATAGAAGCAAGCTTGCCTTGAAAAGGTCTCAGCTGCGTCAGATTCTTCAGAGGGGGCATCTCCATGATGGCCTTTATCATTGATGGGTCAACTTCGATCTCTCGATATCAGACTATAAAGCCTAGGAATTTTTCCGATGACACGCCAAAAGCACACTTCAGAGGATTTAACTTCAGATCGTATTCCCTCAGTCAGGTGAAGACGGTCCTGAGATCTCGGATGTGATCGGCATTGGCTTCGGTCTTAACGACCAAATCATCAATATAACATTCGATGACTTTTTGGATTAAGTCATCAAAGATTTTGGTCATTGCCCTTTGATATGTGGCGCCTGCATTCTTCAGTCCGAACGGCATCACCTTAGCAGTATATTCTGATCGGGGTCGGAATCTGTGTGTTTCTCGTCCTCGGGCGACATATTGATTTGATTATATACAGACGAGCCATCCATGAAAGTAAACAGCTCGTAATTTGAAGTATCGTCGACCATCATTTCCATGACCGGAAGCAGGAAATCGTCTTTAGGGCATTGTTCAGTTGAAAATATTGCACTTTGGTATGATTATTTTCCTTACTTTTCTTAAATATTTAAAGGTGTTTATTATAAATATGAAATATATGAGGGTTTATCTGTAAAATATCTATTATCATATGTTTATATATTATAATTAACATTATGAAAGAAAATATATGCATATAATATTTATATAATATTTTAGTAATTTATATATGCATATCATATCAAATATCCCTAATCAATATTCTTAAAATATAATATCATATAAAATAGTTAGGATAATATCTCAAAATAATAATAAATGCTACTAACAATATGAATTGAGATATTATGCAGATATGAGCTCAGATGTGGAAATCGAGATATCCGAAATGTCGGGAATAAAATCTGCCGATGAAGTTTAATGAAATCGTAAATCATACAATGGCAAAGACTTAGAGTAAGATTTCCAAAATCCATACATCGAAGAGATCTACAAATGTCAACACCAGAGAGCAAAAGAAATCCCAAGACCTGGTCTCACTAAACCGCGGCGTAAGGGCGGCAAAATGGGGGGTTTGGCGGTGGATCCGCGGCACTTCGGTGGCCGTAGGATGTGAGATTTCAGGATCATAATCACAACAGCAAATCCTAACACATGGGATCTAGGATTTCTGGTTTTGGGACTATTTAAAGGACCGAGAGCCTCACTTGGAAAATTATCAAACCGAAGAGATCACGAAGTCCAAGTCGGTTCACGCATCCAGGTTGATCAATCAGTTGTTCATCTACCTTCTTCAAGATAAATCGAGAAGCAAACTAGGGTTTTGTATTCCACTTTCTAAAGGAACAAAAAGTGTAATTGATATAGTTGATTAATAAAGGTAGTTGTTTTATTCTTATCGCATTTATTTTCTATATTTACATTATGATCTCTATCCGTTCTTCTATCTCCATCATGCGTGAGTAATTCTCCGCTTGTTAGGATTCATAAGATTAGGGTAGGTTAATGGATGATGAAAATTCTTAACTCCTTTTACGTCTTATATAGTTTATAAAATTTACCAAAAGAATTGTTAACATCCTTATCGGGCGCACTACAAATTATTGATAGTATCGACCGCGATTTGAGATTAAATTAACAATTGTTTTGGTAAAGGCTAGACATGAATAGAGGTCAATAAAAAGATAAGGGTTAAGAATGGAAACCCTAGTTTCTTCCAAGAACCCTAATCTTCATTGATTGCTATTGATATGGTTTTAATCTATTAAAAGAAAAAAGGAGTAATCTCTTATATTCATCCATGACTACTAAATCCTAATGAACCCTACAAGCTTTTTTCCATATAAATTCTACATCCGTGTTTAACATAGATCTAGAAACTATTCTCCCCTATTTCTAATCAACTCGTCTAAAGCAAGATTAGAAATTTCACGCATCCCTGCGGACGACCCGTATTCACCACAGCTAGCTACATGCGACGCCGTGTTGATCGCGGTTAACTACAAACACTTTTTCACACCAATCAAATGGCGCTGTTGCCGGGGATACGTGCGTAATATTTTTTTCTTGCTATTCATGTTGAAATCTTATTCGATCCATATCATAAAATAAAACAAAATAGCAAATTGTGTATTTAACGATTATTATGCGAGTTTTGCAAGGGGATCTGGAGTCACTGGTTTGAGGAAATAGAGATTCAGAGATATCAAGAAAATTCCAGAGGAGCAAAGGAGACACTGTAGAAAAAATTGACAAAAGGACCCTCCATTGCGCGGTGGAACCGCAACAACAAGGCACTTTTGGCGCGACGGGGTTGAAGACTTGTGCCCCCAAAGTTCTCTAGTATATTCCTTATATCCTTCTCACTCCTCTGGAATCCAATAAAATATTTTTCTGCAGGATTCTTTGCAAAATAGCGCCGCT
The DNA here is from genome assembly GCA_030015575.1 of Agapanthus africanus. Lineage (NCBI taxonomy): Eukaryota > Viridiplantae > Streptophyta > Magnoliopsida > Asparagales > Amaryllidaceae > Agapanthus > Agapanthus africanus. The sequence continues at coordinate 636,895,484 of JASDDO010000014.1, read as the reverse complement.
CAAAAATCTTTTGCGTGTTTTGTAATTGGTTTGTTTGTGCATATTTTAAACCGGACTTTAAGGAGCAGACCAAAATTCAGATTAGGTGGGGATTTCATCACCCTTCCTAGGCCCCACAAATCACTAAACGAGCATCCGCGTCATCCTACATTAATTAAAAAATATCTAGACCAAGACTCTAAGGACTGTCTCACTCAATTAGGACAGAGGAAGGTCGTGGGTAATCTATCGCTTATCTGCATTTCTTTTGTGGTGTTTAGGCAAGTGTGACTAAGACAACTGGTTACTTAATTAGGCCCGCTATTTTCGGTGATTCGTATAGCAGATACCTCCCACTTACTTGGCACTTATCTGGCCATAAGAGCGATAAAGAGCTGGTAGTGGATTGATCCTACGACTTGTTCTTTGGAAGTTTAGGAGCGGTCTAGTGACTTGACCTAGGCGACCTTAGTTCTAGAGTTGTTTGTGCATTTTTGTGTGATTTGTCTCACGTCCGACACTTTTCAAAACAAACCATTTTTAAATCGTACACACGCTGCCACGTGCGCTAAACCCGCTTAGTGCATGCTCGGCTGGACACGGGATTCTAGTGCCCGTCTTGTCCGCGTTTCTGCTATCGACTCCGAAATCAGTGCTTCTTCATCTTCATTTCCCCCTCCATCCACATCTACCGAGATGGACGGTTCTTCATCGGATTTCAATAACACCACTCTGCCACCATCCGTTGGTGCACAGAATCCACCGTGCATCTCTCTCCAAGAGAGATGCTATCCTATACGCGGTCCCCTTCCTACTTGTCTATCCTTTCCACCAGCCAATGGGGATAATTTTGAAATTAAACCCCACTTCATCAACCTGTTGCCCAAATTTCACGGGCTTGAATCTGAAGACGCATAAGTTTTTATCACCAAGTTCGAAAACGTATGCGCAATGATGGGCACTTCACAACTTTCAGTGGATGCTATGAGATTGCGTCTTCTCACTTTTACTTTGTGCGATTTAGCAGAAAAATGGCTTTATAACACTACCGCACACTCTATTTCCAATTGGGATGAATTCGTTATGGCATTCCTTAAGAAATTTTATCCCAATCATAAGACCGCCCGTGTTCAGAGCGATATCAGCCAGTGTACCCAGCTTTCTAATGAACCATTTTGGAAATGCTTTGAATGGTGTAAAGATCTGCTTGTCCAATGTCCTCATCACGGAATAAATAGATGGGATCTGTGCCGAATTATATATGAGGGTGTTAATACAGCGACAAAGCAGATGCTTGAAACCATTTGTCAATGCCATTTCATGTCCAAAGACGATGGTGAAGCTTGGCAATTTCTGGAAGATCTCGCTGAACAAACTTTGCAGTGGAAAAGCGTTAGACCATCATCATCTAGGAGAGGTATTCATTAGCTCGATGTTTCCATCGCAGTAAAAGCCGAAATGGCAGCGATGCAAAAGAAACTCGACGTTATAGAGAACAAATTCTCATCAGCCTCCCTAAACCAAGTTACGCTCTCCAAAACCGTGTGTGGTTGTTGTTCCGACCCATCACATCTGACGGAAGAATGTCCTTTGAATCCTCTGTTTCAAGGTCATGAACACACTAATGCTGCTTTTCAGCAACGGCCTAGAAACGACCCTTATTCTTCCACCTACAATCAGGGATGAAGGAATCATCTTAATTTTGTTTGGAACCAAAACCAAACCCAAAATCAAAACCAGTTCCCAAGAAATTATCATAGACCTCTTCCACAGCAATAGCAACCGCCACCATAAAGTCAACACCCCTTTCAATCGTAACCTTTTCAAAATCCGGCCAATAATTCTACATCTTATAATAATTCTTTCCAAACGGCTGGTATCGAAAACTCATCTGCACTCAAACGAAGCGTGGATATGTTTATTAAACATTCCATGCAAACGGTGGCTGAATTAAAGTCTTCTATCCAAACATTAACGCAGACCACCACCTCCCACGATAAAAGTATAAAATCGATAGAAGCACAACTTGCACAGATAAATGACGCGATGAGTGCGAGAGAAAAAGGGAAACTTTCATCTCAACCTCTATCGAATCCTGGCCACTCACAAAGTCATAATATGAGTGTCGTTACCACGTTGAGATCAGGAAGAGTGTTGAACATTTAAGTCGGTAAACAGGCTGATGATGAGGAATCAATTGAAACTACGGTTTCTACTTCTTCCACTAATTCGTCCAATCTACCACCTTCTTCCGAGCATATTCTTCATTTTCCACTAGGCTCGAACTCCCCGCCCATTTCCTTGAGTCAACCTAAAATGATCCCAACTCCAATTCTGGGATCGATTCCATCCCCACAAACTTCTCCACAAATGCTGTACACAAAACTTATTGATAAAGCTCATTTTCCAAACAGGTTGAGGGCCAACAAACCTAACGCACAAATGGAGAAGATTTTGTGGAAATGTTTAAGCAAGTTAACATAAATATTCCTCTCCTAGATGTTATTCAACAAGTTCCATCTTATGCAAAAATCCTTAAGGACTTGTGCACTGGGAAGAGAAAAACTCAAGTGCCAAAAAAGGTATTCTTAACGAGTAATGTGAGCACAGGTTTTTCCCAACAATTGCCTGAGAAGCGTAAGGACCCCGGTTGTCTTACAATATCCATAACTATTGGGGGTAAAAGCATTAATCATGCTCTACTTGACCTAGGCGCTAGTGTTAACTTGCTCCCATATTCTGTCTATGAGCAGCTAGGTATAGAAGAGTTGAAACCTGCCCACTGCACTCTCAGATGGCAGATCGATCTATCACCCAACCTAGGGGTAAGCTAGAGGACGTGTTAATCAAAGTCAGGGAATCCATATTCTCTGTGAACTTTATTGTTTTAGATACACAGCCTATAGTGAACTCACATAATCAAATTCCGGTGATACTAGGTCGGCCTTTTTTAGCAACTTCCAATGCTGTAATTAATTATCGTAATGGTTCTATGAACTTATCCTTCGGGAAGATGACAATTGAGCTTAATATTTACAAGCAAGGAAGTCAACCATCTGAACCTTCTGCTCATCTAATCGATGTTTGTTCTATCAACGAGATAGCTTCCGACAGCTGCAAAGTTGAGGAACTTTGCTATAATGATCTCGACGACACTAGTGCGATATTGTTTGATCTAGCAAATTATTATAGTGATGACACCTTCGACGAGTCCACTCCCGAGTTCGAATCCTTTGACTCATCGCAAAAGTCATTAGCGCTTTCCGAGTCAATATCCTACGCAAGTTATGAACCTCTTAGGGAGTCCGAATATCATTCACTTACCCTACCTTCTATCGTCTCTCCGCCGATACTAGATCTCAAACAGCTACCTTTTCATCTTAAATATGCATATTTATGTGAGAATGAGTCTTTGCCCGTAATCATATCTGCTTCTCTAGCTTTAGAGTAAGAGAATGCACTTTTGGCGGTATTGAGATCAAATCGGCAAGTATTTGGTTGGACAATGGTTGACATCAAAGGGATTACTCCCTTAATTGTTGAACATTATATACATTTATGGATGAAGGCAAAGACTTAGATTAAGATTTCCAAAATACAGACATCGAAGAGATCTACAAATGTCAACACCAGAGAGCACAAAAAATCCCAAACCCTATCTCACTAAACCGTGGCGGAAGGGCGGCAAAATTGGGGGTTTGGTAACGGATCCGCGGCGTTTCGGTGGCCGTTGGATGTGAGATTTTAGGATCATGATCACAAAAGCAAATCCTAACACATGGGATCTAAGGGTTTCTTGTTTTGGGACTATTTAAAGGACCGAGAGTCTCACTTGGAAAATTATCAAACCGAAGAGATCACGAAGTCCAAGTCGACTCACGCATCCAGGTTGATCAATCAGCTGTTCATCTACCTCCTTCAAGATAGATCGAGAAGCAAACTAGGGTTTTGTATTCCACTTTCTAAAGGAACAAAAAGTATAATTGATCAAGTTGATTAATAAAGATAATTGTTTTATTCTTATCGCATTTATTTTCTATATTTACATTATGATCTCTATCCGTTCTTCTTCTATCTCCATCATGCGGGAGTAATTCTCCGCTTGTTAGGGTTCATAGGATTAGTGTAGGTTAATGGATGATGAAAATTCTTAACTCCTTTTACGTCTTATATAGTTTATAAACTTTACCAAAAGAATTGTTAACATCCATATCGAGCGCGCTACAAATTATTGATAGTATCGACCGCGATTTAAGATTAGATTAACAATTGTTTTGGTAAAGGTTAGACATGAATAGAGGTCAATGAAAAGATAAGGGTTAAGAGTGGAAACTCTAGTTTCTTTCAAGAACCCTAATCTTCATTCATCGCTATTGATCTAGTTTTAATCTATTAAAAGAAAAAAGGAGTAATCTTTTATATTCATCCATGACTACTAAATCCTAATGAACCCTACAAGCCTTTTTCCATATAAATTCTACATCCATGTTTAACATAGATCTAGAAACTATTCTCCTGTATTTCTAATCAACTCGTCTAAAGCAAGATTAGAAATTCCACGCATCCCTGCGGATGACCCGTATTCACCACAGCTAGCTATACGCGACGCCGTGTTGATTGCGGTTAACTACAAACACTTTTCACACACCAATCAGGCATGCCTTATTGAGATCCCTGAAATCGACGCAAACTCGTATCTTCCCATTCTTCTTTTTCACTAAGACGATGCACGCGATCCAGTCCGCGTATTTCTTTTTCCTGATGAAGCCGACATCGATGAGTTTCTTGGTTTCCTCGATGAACTTTTCTTCCAGTTCCCTTCTCATTCTTCGAGGAGCTTGCTTGACTGGCTTAGCATCAGGAGATATAGCCAGCTTATGCATGGCCACTTCAGGGGAAAGGCCAAGCATTTCTTTGTACGTCCATGCGAAGCAGTAAGCGAACTCATGCAACAGGGTAACTAACTGCTCTTTCATTTCCTCTGACAAGAGTGAGCTGATGTAGATCGGCCTTGGATTATTGGGCGTTCCTAAATTAATCTCGTTTAGCTCGTCGAAGGTTGCTTATCCGCCATCTTCGAACTCTTGAGGGGTTTCTTCTGGCTCGACTAGCTCGTATTCATCATTTGACTCTTCGCTGGTTTCATCAATATGAATCATGTAACAAGCCTTGATATCAGGTTGAATGAAACCTATTCCCCGTCTATCTGGGATTCATCCATCGATGAGTGCTCGGACCTGAGGCGGGTGCCACAGACCCCCATAAAACCTCGCTTCAGAGTCCGTTTGATATAACCGACATCAACACTTTTTAAAATATTCCCGCATCTTGGGCGCATAATATCTGGGGTTTAGGACGGCTCTTATGCCTCTTTCATAGGGAAGCACATGACAGACAAATCGTCCGGGTGTATGACAGGCTTTGACCCATAAAACAGGATGCCCTTTTTCCCACTCTTTCTTCCGAGAACGTAGAAGGTTTTCAGCTGGTCCATGGTAGAGACTGATAATGTGTCAAGCTCTTTGCACATCTGCTCCGGCACCCTTATGATGGCTAGGGACCCTTCCGCAACTTCGAAGGTCTCTCTTAGCTTCGCTTTTTGCACGAGAGCCCGATCTGCACAGTTGTTGTAAGACGGATCCTCTTCTTCTGATTCTTCAGTGTCACTGCCTAAACGAGGTCGAATTTTGCTGTCGGATGGGCCTTCGATATCAAACTCTTCTGTATCGCTACCAAGATGAGGGCGGTTTTTATGGACGGACGGACTTCCAACGTCGGACTCATCAGTGTCACTGTCGAAATGCGGACACACTTGGGGGTTTTTGCTTTTGAAAGTGACAGCCGGCTCAGATTTGATTTTGAGTTTCGGGGTCGTTCTGTCTTTGGTCAGCTGTGGCTCGGCACTTTGGAGGTTCACAAAGTACTGAGAATCATCATATCGGACTTCATGCATACCGAATGACTGGATGTCTCCGTCAATGCGTCTTTCTTCTCCATTTTTGGTATACTTCATGCACTGATGGAGAGTTGATGGAACGATGCCGTAATCGTGAAGCCACGGCCTTCCTAGGAGAATCTTATAGGACATGTCGGCGTCGATCACGTATATCTTGGCTTCAATTTGTAGATTTTCGAACCTGATCGGCAGAGCTATGGATCCCAGAACTTGCTCGCAATTTTGATTGAAGCCTTGAATGACAATCCTTTCCCTTGACAGGTGTCGGACGTCCATGGACAAACTCTTCAGAATCCGCAAGTTCATGATGTTCACTAAGGACTACGGATCAATCAATATGCGATTAATCTGGTCGTTGTCGCTGTCCCCTGTCACGTAAAGCGGTCGGTTATGCTTAGCTGTTCCTAGTAACATGTCTTCATCTTTAAATGTGACTGCGGTTGTATGCAGATTGTACTGGGCTTCTTTCATATCAATTTTCGTAAAGCGAGCCTTATACCGCTCGGGGTTTTGTAGAGCGTGAATGAGAACATCTTTAAGCTCCTTAGATAGGACTAAGGCAACGTAGATGCTCAGGAGAGACGGAAGCTTTCGGAGATGAGCCAAGACATTATAGTCCACCGAGGAAGGACTCGAATTTTCATGAGCCGGCTCTTCGCCATCTTCTTCATTAACGACTTATTTTTCCTTCCCTTTTAGGGCGTTGCCCTGATTTGGCGGTAGAGCCCTGCCGCTTCTGAGCTGGATTTGGTTAGCTTTTGTGGCGAGCTCCTCGTCCTCTTCGGGAAAACAGAGCTCCTCCTCATAGTCGCTACCAAGGTGAACGACGTAGCAGGTCACTATAGGAATCTCATTATCGGAGTCTTCTTCTAGCTCCTCCAGAATTTCAGCCGCTTCTACGGGAAAGAACTCCTTCAATTGAATCAGAGTTCTTTCATTTTGTTCATAGTCTTCAAGAGAATCGATGTACTTTTTAATGGTCGATCTTCCCGCAGAATCTTTTTCGCGTTGAGCCGCACTTTTCTTCTTCTTGAGTTTTTTAGATTTTAATCCCGATTGAGCCAAATTGGTAGCTGGAATGGCGGGCTCCTTCTGCCCTTCCCATTCCGTTCTGGGCTCTTTCTAAAGTAGCTTTAGCATTTTCTTCATCTTTTTAGACATGTGCATGCTCCATAGAGGCTGCGGCGAGTCAGTTTCATTCCTCAGGGTAGCGGGTTCAGTTGTCTGCTCCCAGAAAACTTCAACTTATGTTTGTATAAAGTTGGTGGTTGCAACTTGATTGTTCACTAATGTTTACCCCAATCAGAGCAAAGCTCTGTTCAAATTCCGAGGCGGGAGAAGAAGCAACGCTTCATCTTCCCCCAATCAGAAATAAAGCTTTGCTTTGAAAATTTAAACTTTAATTTTGAAGCAACGCTTCGGTTCCCGTGCGCTGCGCGCAATGCGCCACGTGTCAGAAGTTGACACGGCAGCACAACGCCCAAGGCGATACGTCCGATCAGAGCAAGGCTCTTTAAAATCATAAGTAACACTTAACTGCACAAGCGCACCGCAGCGCGACACGTGTCTGCGCAGTTGCGCAAGCACAACTGCGCAAGCGCACCGCAGCGCGACACGTGTCTGCGCAGTTGCGCAAGCGCAACTGCGCAAGCGCACGGCTGCGCGACACGTGTCTGCGCAGGTGCGCAAGCGCTGTTGCGCAAGCGCTTCACTGCGCGACACGTATCTGCGCAGTTGCGCAATCGCTGTTGCGCAAGCGCCTTACTGCGCGACACGTGTCACGCGCTGGTGAGTTGCGCAACAACAGAATGAAGATTTAAGGAAATCTTTTCTGTTCTTGTTAAAACAAGAAGATTTCTTCTGTAAAACAGGGGCCTTTGGATCAAAGATCCAACGGTGGGAAAATTCCCCGAATCACTCAGAAAAGATCTTTTTAACAAATTTAACTGATCTTTGAGCACTATAAAAGAACCCCAGACCCCATTTCAAAGATATAGACAATTGGATAAAAAAAAAGAGGAGAACTCTTGAGAATTTCTGGAGAACACAAAAAAGAAGGTAAAAACCTTTGAGATAAGAGAAAATTCTCTTAAAGAATAGATCATTGATCTAGAAAACAAGATCAGTGATCTTCAATAGATAAATAAATAAATAAAAATAATAAAAATAGTGCCTTGCACTTGCTATGAACCTCTGGTTCTCTGAAACAGAAAGAAAGAAAAGATTTCTTTCTTTTCTTTTCTTTGATCTAAATTTAGATCAAGAAATTAAAAAGTGCTCTGCACTTCTTTTCCTGAATCTAAAAGATTCTTGGTGCTTTGCACAAATGCAATGCATTATTTGAAGGGCTAGGCCCAAATCAAAAAGACCTAGCAGGTCAAAATAGATTGCAAAGCAATAAAAGGGCTGGGCCCAAATCAAATTGATGCTCTGCATCATTCATAAAGAACAGAGTCCAAATAAAATTGATGCTTTGCATCCTTTCTGGGCAAAGCCCAAATAAAAGTAAAAAGAAATGCAAAAGCAATGTCGGACATTTTCAACGGGACTTAGCCCATTCGTGGCCATAAGTCCTTAAATTAAATTGACTGAGCAAAATGGCTCTCCTAAATCAATCTACGTCCGGTTCGAGGGTACATCTCCGAACTCCTTTGACATCCATCTTTGTAATTCCTCAACGACGTCAAAGAGGTGACGAGTCCCAACGACCACACACCCATATGGACTGCGGGGTCCTTAAACTCGTGGACCGAAACGTCCTTAAACTAATATCGGACCGAAACGTCCCTAAACTAATATCGGACCGGAACGTCCCTAAACTAATATTGGACCACCACGTCCCTAAACTGGAATATGGACCACCACGTCCCTAAACTGGCACAATAGAGCCCAAATGCTCTTTTGTCGGATCTGAACGGTCCCGTTAAGTTGATCTTAGTCTCAAACTGGACTAACGTATCCTTAACAAACGTTTGAGTCGATCTTAGCCTCAAAAATGGCTAACGTATCCTCCAAACAGACTTTAGTCCCAAATTGGACTATGAATCTCCCAAACTGGAACAATAGAGCCCAAACGCTCTTTTATCGGATCTAAACGATCACGTTAAGTTGATCTTAGTCTCAAAACAGGACTAACGTATCCTTAACGAACGTTTAAGTTGATCTTAGCCGCAACGCGACTAATGCATCCTTAAACTAAAAACACCAAACCCAAATCTAAGTAAATACGGATTTGGACTAATCCACGTCCTACGGGCGACGGCATTACTCAGTCTCCGTATACAATCCACGGGCAACCACAAATAAAACAAACACACACGACACGAAGTGAAATTCTGGAGAAGGAGAAAGTTGTTACCGCGATGCGGTAGCGTAATTAACTGCAGGGGCTTGCGCCTGCAGGGAAGAGCGTCCCCACAATCAAAAACCCCTCAAGCGAGGGGGAATCTGATGAAGTCTGCTACATCGGCCGCATCCGCTTAAACCTTCGATACATGGTGTCATAAATCAACTTGGCATCTTCGGAGAGGTGGACGGATAACACCAAATAGCATCTGCCCCGAACCTCAGGCACAGACGCGAAGTCTAGGCCGCCGTTCGGAGGGGAACAGATTCTGGCACGCTCAGTGGGACCTCTTCTTCTTTCCACTCCACACTTCGTGTGTCGTGTTCGCGAACAAATCGCGGTTTGCTGTGATTGCCTGTGGATTCAAGGTACTAAGATTTGGTGTCTTGCTTTATGCAGAAAACAGAAAATCGATGGCTTCGAACTGCACCGCCCGCAGCGATAACTCTCGCTCCGTCATTGCTGGAGGAGTGACTTATGGGCCCCAAGCGGCCTCCCTTTTCAAAATGCCGGTGGAGCAGGTAACTCAGGCCACCACTGGATTATTCTTCGGGACCATGCAACCACCAATGAGCTTCAACGCCCCAATGACATTGCAAGAAGCCCCAAAGAAGTCAGTCTCTGATCGGCTTACCACTACCGCAACCCCTCTCAATAGGTCGCCCAACTCCACTGCTTCAGGTTTTAATGGATTAGGCCAGAACTCCATCGGGCCCATGAAGAAGCCTGTCATACCAGAAGGCGTTATCCCGAAGCGGATAGCCATTCAAACTCACGTTCCTGGCAAAATCACCAAGGTTGCTTCCCATGTTCAGAAGTTCGCTTCTGACAAGTTGGTCGTCCCCGTTCAACGGACGTCGATCTTTAAAAAGCTGGTACCAGTATATTCTGACCAACACAGGGGGCATGAGGAGGTCACCCCTATAGCTGAAACAACTCCATCAGCACGACATGCCCGACGTCGCTACTGGCGCCGAGTGAGGAAGGCTGGGGGCAACTCCCCCTCTGGGATAACTCCGTCAGCTCCGATGGTGAGGATCGATACTGCTGTTCCAACCAAGAACAGCTTTGAACTGCTCAACAAGGTGCGCGGAAACTCTCCTACTGCGGTGCTAAAGCGAACTCATTCATCTGTGAAGAATATTCCAGAGAAGAAGCTAGAGCAGCCCCCTCAACGGCTGTCCTCTAAAATTTACAAAGTCTGGCGACGGGTCCAAGAGTCGGTGATCGATCAAGACTGCCTCCGACGACAGAAAAAGATGAAGGTTCGGCAGGGGAAGGATTACTCTGTCAACCCACAAAAAGCAAAAGCTACTTGGGTGCCCACTACAACGGCTCCCTTAACTCCAATCACTCAAAAAAGGAGGCCGCAAAAAGCCCCTGTGTCTTCGGCAAATCGCAAAGACACCGAACACAAACGCCCCAAGTCTGGGGGCATGGTGGTGCACACTGTTTATATGGCTTCTGGAAAGGAAGAAAACCGCACTTCTACGGGCCACCGACCGCTCACCCGATCCGTGATGAAAGCCCAGGAGCAACAGCAAAAGCTTCAGGAAATGATGACTACAATGGCTGCACTCACTGAGCCAAAAGAAAGCTCTGAAACGTCTTCGGATGAGCGTCAAGAACAAGAAACCGACGCTGACTTTTTACGCAGAGTCCTCGAAAAGAGGGACAAAGAAGCTGCAGAGCAAGCGACTAACATAAAACAGATGGCGCTCCTCTTCCAAGATATGGTAGGGATGATGTTACAGCCGGACCCTCCTGCTGAAGATCCTCCGATCGTCCTTGAAGACGACAGGGGAGAAACGTCAAATCCTCCGCCGGCTCTATCAACAGCCAAGGAGGAGGCAATCTCCAAAGTCGACCTAGACGAATATATAGCTCAGCAGATCCGGGTTCATCAGGCGAATGAAGCGGCTGGGCAAATTGTTAGAACCGGACGACCGTATCCGAGCTGGTATGACCAAATCAATTACCCGCCAGGATATACGATCCCTAAATTCCACGTATATAAAGGGACAGGGAATCCGCATCAGCATGTCGCTCAATTCAGGGCCTTATGCGGCAATACTGGAGGCGATGACAAATTGTTGCTACGTCAATTCATCGGCAGCTTAGCAGAAACAGCCTTTGAATGGTATTCGGAGCTACCTAACGACTCTGTCAAAACATTTGCAGAGATGGAACTGCTGTTTACACAAAGATTCGCGAGTGCTAGTGAACGCACCCCGATAACAGCACTGATAAATGCCAGGATAAGGCCCGGCGAAACGTGGGTCCAATACGCAACACGATGGCGAAACCTATGGTCGAAATACGAACAGCGCATAGAAGAGGCACCTGCGGTAGGCATGTTTGTGGGCACTCTCGATCCGCAGGCGACCATCTCGCAATTCATGATGTTCTTCAGGCCGACCACCTTCCAGGCCTTGATCGACAAATTAGCCCAAATGGACCAGATGGGCCATAGACCGTCTCCTCCAAGACCCGATCCCCGAAATGAGAAAGGAAAAGCGATCATCGTCGCCGACGCTCAGCAACAGTCGAGCAACTCAAAGCCGGTCGCTCGCCAAAACAACGTGCGTCCACGCCCATCCCTCGAAGAGAGGCTAGGACGTCATTACTCGTTTCCTCAGAATAAAACGAGAAGACTGTTCGAGCTGGCAGTACGCAACAGACTCATTAATCTGCCGAATCCAAAACGTCCGTTGCAGCCAGGCGATCGTAATAATCCCAATTATTGCCCTTACCACCAAACGGTAAGTCACCTGATTGAGGATTGTTTCGTCTTTAGGGGATGGATCGAGGATCAATACCTGCAAGGCAAGTTCACGCTGTCTGAAAGCTGGAAGGTGAACCCCCCACAGCCGCACTCTCCAAAAAAGACGGACACGCCGGGGGCAACTTGTTCTTTCGTCGAGGATGAAAACGATAGAGAAAACTTATCGGATGAATCCGAAGACTACGTGGCGACTTGTCATGTGATTTCTCATTCACTGACGGATGATGAGGAGGCTCCTTGCGCTGAGAAATCAATGGCGAACCCTGAGCCAGAGATTCTACAGCCATCAGACGAGTTGATCGATGTCTTCCTAAATGAAATTCGTTTGAAAGCAAAAGCCAATCAAGAGCGTGAAATGGCCATACTGAAAAAAGCCAAGGCATTCCCGTCAAATCAAAATCCATCCACTACGGATAAAAACAAATTCAAGACGAGGAAACGGTTCGCCAAAGCTCTATCATTAGGAATGAAGCTACCGCCCTCTGAAGAAAATTCTTTCGCTGAGGTAGAGATGCACCCTAACTTCTGTTTATATCATCAGAAGATCATACATCCTACCGAAGACTGCGAGTCCTTTAACTGTTGGTGGCAAGGGTATGTCGCTCAAAAGCAACACTTCGACAAGACAAAGTGTGAATCTCGTGTCGGAAAAATGCGATATATGAGCGCAAAGGAGCCGCCGCAAACTGTCATATAGCCGACTTCAAGGGATCACAAATTGTCACCTTTGGAAGCGACTCTGATGAAGAAGCTATCCCCAACTTTTCCCTCGGGGAATCTATTTCGAAAATAAAGGAATTGAGAAGCTGCGAGAACGTTCAGCCATGTAATCGCACGCTATTCGAAAAAAATCTCGGCCCCGTAAACAAGGGACCGAGCAAAAGAATAAAGGAAAAGGAAAAAAGGCCCTCGTCGCCAGCGCTCAACAACAATCAGGTGACCCTAGACCAGTTGCTTGCCAAAGCAACAAGCGGCAATCCCTCCAGGAAAAGTTGAAACGTCCTTACTCGTTTCCGCAAGATAAAACAAGAGGACTGTTCGAGCTGGCAGTGTGCGACAGACTCATCAATCTGCCGAGTCCAAAACGTCCATTGCGGCCAGGCGATATTAATAATCCTAATTATTGCCCTTACCACCAAACGGTAGGTCATCTGATCGAGGATTGCTACGTCTTCAAGAACTGGGTTGAAGACCAATACCAACAGGGCAAGTTCGCGTTGTCCGAAATTTGGAAGGTGAACCCGCCACAACCGCATGCTCTGAAAAATATGGACACGCCGGGGGCATCATGCTCATTCATAGAGAAAGCCTAACGGACCACTACGTCCTAAAACTGGATAACGGACCGAAACGTCCTTAAACTAACAACGGACCGAGATGTCCTTAAACTAATGATGGACCGCAATGTCCTAAAACTTGCAAATGACCGAAATGTTTTTAAACTACTACCGCAGCATTCTCAGGCTGACGAGATAAAAAAAATAAAAAAAATATTAAAAAAAATATAAAATAAAAAAAAACGGTATGTCCATAAGCAAAAAGGGCACGGATGAAAACCCGAAAGGGCTCCGTGAGTAAAAACAGCAGGACTACCGGCGAGTGTTCGTGAAAACCCGAAAGGGCGCGACCTCGTAAAAAAAAGAAGAAGAAAATAAAAAGAATAAAAAAAAGGGTATGTCCATAAGCAAAACGGGCACGGATGAAAACCCGAGAGGGCTCCGTGAGTAAAAACAGCAGGACTACCGGCGAGTGTTTGTGAAAACCCGAAAGGGCGCAACCTCGTTAAGAAACACTTATAGGGTCCTCTCGACCCTGTAAGGAGAAACCATCTGCATGAGATCCTTACGACTCACAAAGGAACAACACACTTAGGGATCCCCACGATTCCTAAGGAGAAAATACACTTGCGAGATCCTCACGACTCGTAAGGAGAACTCTCTTGTGGGACCCTTACGGCTCATAAGATTTGAAAGTCTTAAGTTACAGAAACCTTAACCTGTTCTTAAGCAGCCTCCACAACCTTCGATATTGCCCTACAAGCGGCTCATATTGATCCTTGTATACAATCCACGGGCATGAATAAATATTTTCCTAACAATGTCCCATCCGTGACTAGGAATATGCTTGTACAGCAAACAACACTTGTAAGTCCTCTCGACTTATAAGGAGAAAACCCTTTTGTAAGATCCTTATGACTTACAAGAGAACATGCACTTAGGAATCCTCACGATTCCCAAGGAGAAAACACACCTACAAGATCCTCACGACTTGTAGGGAGAAATACCTTTGTGAGACCCTTACGGTTCATGAAGTCAAAAGCCTTAGCCGACAGGACCCTTAACCCTATTTACTAAGCCACCTTTGTTCAACATCGACAGAGGCAAATGATGATTCGCTCCTGGCAATATCCCAGTTGTAGCGATGCTGATGCCTAAATCGGTATCAAATTCCAAGTCCTTTCATGGCAGATGATGATTCGCTCCTGGCAATATTCCAGTTGCAGCGATGCTGATGCCTAGACTGGTATCAAATTCCAAGTCCTTTTACGACAAATGATGATTCGCTCCTGGCAATATTCCAGTTGTAGCGATGCTGATGCCTAAATCGGTATCAAATTCCAAGTCCTTTCGTGGCAGATGATGATTCGCTCCTGGCAATATCCCAGTTGCAGCGATGCTGATGCCTAGACCGGTATCAAATTCCAAGTCCTTTTACGGCAAATGATGATTCGCTCCTGGCAATATTCCAGTCGCAGCGATGCTGATGCCAAGATTGGTATCAGATCCCAAATCCCCTACTCGCAAAAAAAAAAAAATCAGCGAGCCAAAACAAATATATATATATATACGAAATATATGCATACGAAATAGCCGAAATGACGGGGCAGCTTGCAAACAAAATCAGCAAGTAAAAATGTATGCATGCAAAATAGCCGAAATGGTTGGGCAATTCACAATAAAAAGCAGCGAGTAAAAAGAAAAATAGCCGAAATGATTGGGCACCGCGAAAAATAGCCGAAATGATTGGGCAATCGCGATTTTCGCGATATAAAAAGCTGAAATGATAGAGCATCGCGGAAAGAAAAAAAAAATATAAAAAATGAAACTTTTTGCCCTACAGGGGAAATCACATCGATCCCTGTATACAATCCAGGGGCACAGATAAAAAGGGAACAATACCTTCCCAACAGGCTCCACCAGAAAGCAAAGCCAAATCTCGACGGTTCATAGATAACCTAGAGACCATCTCGACATTTGTGGCAATATTACAGACACGATGTCAATAAATAAAGCAAACGAAGGTCCCTAACTTCAGGGTCTCAACGTCAATATCGACAACTTAAAGATCACCAACGGCGTTTCTCCTCACTCCAACTAGATGCAGACATGACGTCAACAACTGACCTCAGAATCGCAACGAAACGGAACCATGGCAAAGTCCCAGTTCCAAATCTCAATGGCCACGTCTACAGCCAAGAGACCAACAACGGTGTGCCTCCTCATTCCAACAGGGCACAGATGTTACACCATCAAGCGGAGCGATGGCAAAATCCCAGCTTCACCTCAGCATTCGTCTCGATACAGTAGACGCAATGTCAACAACAGCGTTCCTCCGCAGTCCAGCTGGAGGCAGATGCAACGTCAACAAAAGACCTCACGGTCGAAACAAAGCGGAGTAACGGCAAAATCCCAACTCCACCTTAGCATTCGTCTCGTTACAACAGACTCAATGTCAACAACGGTGTTCCTTCGCAGTCCAGCGGGGTGTACATGCAAAGTTAACAAAAGACCCCATGGTCGAAACAAAGCGGAGTGATGGCAAAATCCCAGCTCCACCTCAGCATTCGTCTCAATACACCAGACGCAGTGTAAGCAAATGAAGCGAAGGCCACATTCCTAGCTTCAACGTCTTTACGGTAACTCACATAAAACCGGAAAGACAATCGGAGACCATCTCACATGAAGTGGTCACCTCCTTGACGTTCGTCTCGATACAGTAGACGAAATGTCAACCTCAGCGTTCTTCCTCCAGCAGGGATTCAGACATGACAAGGCAAATGAAGCGAAGGCCACATTCCTAGCTTCAACGTCTTTACGGTAACTCACATAAAACCGGAAAGACAATCGGAGATCATCTCGCATCAGCACAGAGTGGTCACCACCTTGACGTTCGTCTCGATACAGCAGACGAAATGTTAACCCCAGCGTTCGTCCTCCAACAGGATTTGGACACACCAAAGCAAACGAAGCGAAGGCCACATTCCTAGCTTCGACGTCTTGACGGTAACTCATATAAAACCGGAAAGACAACCGGAGATCATCTTGCACCAGCACAGAGTGATCACTACTTCGACGTCCGTCTCGATACAATAGACGAGATGTCATCCCAATGTTCGTCTCGACACAGCAGACGCAACGTCATTAAACAAATGGAGCCACGGCAAAATCCCTAGTTCCAAACCTCGACGGTTCACCAGCAACCTAAAGACAACCTCGACGTCCGTCTCGATACAGCAGACGAGATGTCGCCCCAACGTTCGTCTCGACACAGCAGACGCAACGTCATCAAACAAATGGAGCCACGGCAAAATCCCTAGTTCCCACCATGACATTCGTCTCGATACAGAGGACGCAATGCCAGCAAACGAAGCAAAGGCCAAATTCCTAGCTTCAGGGTCTTAACGGCAAGTCATATAAAGCCTGAAAGACTATCGGAGATCATCCCACACCAGCGCGGAGTGGTTATGACTCATCGGGGCTCTCCAAAATGAGCCTAACCTCAAGTAAAAAGCGGCATGGCAAATTCCTAGCGCTTGCTCTTCCGACGGTCAAACTGCCAAGGAGGATTGCTTGAAGACGTCTTGTCCAGCCCCCGAAGGGATCAGAGACACGGCAGTCGCGGGGCTACTCGAACAGCACGATTGCCTATCGAGGACTATATCAGCTTATGCGACGGTACGATGGCCAAAACCCTAAGTACCACCGACCTTAACGGGCTTCTGTCGTAAAGAGCAGAGGTTAAATGCGACGTTAAGATGTTCTTGCGAGAAACGTTCGATTCGTCTCGACTTGTGAAAAATTGTCGAGGCGGCTCGACTCGTGAGATAAAGTCTTAGACAGCAAGGATTGAAAAGCTTGCTTTTTGAGCAATGGGGCCCTGCAAGTCAATCCAAACTGGTCTCTTGCATACTATTCACGGGTCTCACTCTCCGAAGTCGAATTCGAGGAGGGAAACAACCACTTACGAATCCTCTCGATTCGTAAGAGGGAAAATTCTCTTATAAGATCCTTACGACTTATAAGAGAAAACCACACTTAGGAATCCTCACGATTCCTAAGGAGAAAATCCACCTATGAGATCCTCTCGATCCGTAGGGAGAAAAGCTTCTATGAGACCCTCACGGCTCATAGAATTGAAAAGTCTTAGGCAGTAGACCTGAACCTGCGGCCTAAGCCATCGCTATTTCCTGAGGAAGTCAGAATACTCGTTTTAGACATCCATCAACCATGGTTATTAAGACAGCCTGCTGACACTAAAAGAAAGAAGATGACAGAAAGAATATCCGGTTTACGTTTGATCTGGCATGCGTGACGCATTCATTTATGCATGGACAGAAAACTCAGGACGAGAAATAAGAGAAGCTGAAATAAAAAGTTTCCATTCATATTGGAAAAATTCTTACAATTTTGAAAAGCAGTAAAAGGAAAACATTATTACAATGGAATAACTTCAGATCCGGGGCAGGGATTGAGGAATTCAAAAGTAAGGCCGTCCAAACTTCTTCTGGCCTTTCTAATTATTCTTATGCGCAGCCTCTCGTGCTCCTCGGTGTCGATATCATCGGCAAGCCCCTCCGGCCTTCGATAAGCAGCAACGATCGTCGTCTGCTGAAAGATTTGATGTAGGATGTCAACGAGGTTGTTTTGCCGTTTCTTCGAAATCAGCCCCGTCAGGTACACTGAATGCACCTTGTCTTCGGCATCATCTAGCGCATTGAGCGGTAAGGCCTCGTGAAGACCTGGGAGTGCTCTCTATATTGCCCCCAGCACGACTTTCAAAAGGGCCGAACGACGAGGTAGCAGCCAGCCACCGCTGGCATTCAGGCGACCCATGACCTCTACACATTGAGCGTCCGTAAACTCCTGGTTCTGTTGACGGCCCTGTACACGGATATCCTCATAAGTGATGAACTCGTGCAAGCTGTATAGACGCACCACCATAATACCTGAAGAAAACAATACAGGGATATTAACAAACAAGAAAATACAGAAAGTTAAAAGTTAAACTCCTCGAGAGCAATGCTCTGCAGACAGGAGTGACACCAGTCAAAATCAGTTATGAGGAGAATTTGAGGAAAATTCCCTGAGAATATTGAGAGCTCCGCTCTGGAAAAAAAAATGATATAATAATAATAATATTCTCAAGTGCCATATAATTTGGGAGGAGCAAAGCTCCATTAATTAAGAAGATATAAGAAAAATCTTTTATAGAGCAAAGCTCTATTAATGGAACCCTAACAGGATTCTCCTGAGTTCTTTTTGGACCTCTTTAGAGCAAAGCTCTGCTAAATGAAACCCTAAATGGGTTTTCTTTAGATCAGGGATCTATGGAGAGCAAGGCTCTATTAATCAGCTTTAATTTTATTTTATTTTATTTTTACCTATGATGGTTATGAACTCTGGAGTTCTTGAAAAAAAAAATCAATAGCAAGGCTCTGAAAATTCTCAAGCAAGAGCAGGGCTCTGAGTCAAAATTCTTGAAGTGGTAAAGAATTTTTCGAGGACCAAAGGTCCTATTTATAGGCATCAATTGCCTCTTCAACTGCCAAAAGGTGCCGCGACGGTTCGGATTCTGCCACCGTTGCGCTTGCGTTTGGAGGCCACGTAAGCGCAGCGGTGGGGGGGCATTTGTTTACCCCAATCAGAGCAAAACTCTGTTCAAATTCCAAGGCGGAAGAAGAAGCAACGCTTTATCTTCCCCCAATCAGAAATAAAGCTTTGCTTTGAAAATTTAAACTTTAATTTTGAAGCAACGCTTCGGTTCCCGTGCGCTGCGCGCAATGCGCCACGTGTCAGAAGTTGACACGGCAGCACAACGCCCAAGGCGATACGTCCGATCAGAGCAAGGCTCTTTAAAAACATAAGTAACACTTAACTGCGCAAGCGCACCGCAGCGCGACACGTGTCTGCGCAGTTGCGCAAGCACAACTGCGCAAGCGCACGGCAGCGCGACACGTGTCTGGGGCTGCGCGACACGTGTCTGCGCAGTTGCGCAAGCGCTTCACTGCGCGACACGTGTCTGCGCAGTTGCGCAATCGCTGTTGCGCAAGCGCCTTACTGCGCGACACGTGTCACGCGCTGGTGAGTTGCGCAACAACAGAATGAAGATTTAAGGAAATCTTTTCTGTTCTTGTTAAAACAAGAAGATTTCTTCTGTAAAACAGGGGCCTTTGGATCAAAGATCCAACGGTGGGGAAAATTCCCCGAATCACTCAGAAAAGATCTTTTTAACAAATTTAACTGATCTTTGAGCACTATAAAAGAACCCCAGACCCCATTTCAAAGATATAGACAACTGGATAAAAAAAAAGAGGAGAACTCTTGAGAATTTCTGGAGAACACAAAAAAGAAGGTAAAAACCTTTGAGATAAGAGAAAATTCTCTTAAAGAATAGATCATTGATCTAGAAAACAAGATCAGTGATCTTCAATAGATAAATAAATAAATAAAAATAATAAAAATAGTGCCTTGCACTTGCTATGAACCTCTGGTTCTCTGAAACAGAAAGAAAGAAAAGATTTCTTTCTTTTCTTTTCTTTGATCTAAATTTAGATCAAGAAATTAAAAAGTGCTCTGCACTTCTTTTCCTGAATCTAAAAGATTCTTGGTGCTTTGCACAAATGCAATGCATTATTTGAAGGGCTAGGCCCAAATCAAAAAGACCTAGCAGGTCAAAATAGATTGCAAAGCAATAAAAGGGCTGGGCCCAAATCAAATTGATGCTCTGCATCATTCATAAAGAACAGAGTCCAAATAAAATTGATGCTTTGCATCCTTTCTGGGCAAAGCCCAAATAAAAGTAAAAAGAAATGCAAAAGCAATGTCGGACATTTTCAACGGGACTTAGCCCATTCGTGGCCATAAGTCCTTAAATTAAATTGACTGAGCAAAATGGCTCTCCTAAATCAATCTACGTCCGGTTCGAGGGTACATCTCCGAACTCCTTTGACATCCATCGTTGTAATTCCTCAACGACGTCAAAGAGGTGACGAGTCCCAACGACCACACACCCATATGGACTGCGGGGTCCTTAAACTCGTGGACCGAAACGTCCTTAAACTAATATCGGACCGAAACGTCCCTAAACTAATATCGGACCGGAACGTCCCTAAACTAATATTGGACCACCACGTCCCTAAACTGGAATATGGACCACCACGTCCCTAAACTGGCACAATAGAGCCCAAATGCTCTTTTGTCGGATCTAAACGGTCCCGTTAAGTTGATCTTAGTCTCAAACTGGACTAACGTATCCTTAACAAACGTTTGAGTCGATCTTAGCCTCAAAAATGGCTAACGTATCCTCCAAACAGACTTTAGTCCCAAATTGGACTATGAATCTCCCAAACTGGAACAATAGAGCCCAAACGCTCTTTTATCGGATCTAAACGATCACGTTAAGTTGATCTTAGTCTCAAAACAGGACTAACGTATCCTTAACGAACGTTTAAGTTGATCTTAGCCGCAACGCGACTAATGCATCCTTAAACTAAAAACACCAAACCCAAATCTAAGTAAATACGGATTTGGACTAATCCACGTCCTACGGGCGACGGCATTACTCAGCCTCCGTATACAATCCACGGGCAACCACAAATAAAACAAACACACACGACACGAAGTGAAATTCTGGAGAAGGAGAAAGTTGTTACCGCGATGCGGTAGCGTAATTAACTGCAGGGGCTTGCGCCTGCAGGGAAGAGCGTCCCCACAATCAAAAACCCCTCAAGCGAGGGGGAATCTGACGAAGTCTGCTACATCGGCCGCATCCGCTTAAACCTTCGATACATGGTGCCATAAATCAACTTGGCATCTTCGGAGAGGTGGACGGATAACACCAAATAGCATCTGCCCCGAACCTCAGGCACAGACGCGAAGTCTAGGCCGCCGTTCGGAGGGGAACAACTAACACACTCTTGGACAGCTCGATCTCTCCAGTCTTGTACTACTTCTTGACCCAGTCTTTGAAGATATATCAATTCTCGATCGCATGGCTCACTACTCGGTGGTACAGGCAATATAGAGAATTGTCGGTCATTTTTGCTTCGTGGGGTTTTTTCGACTCCGGCAATTATAGACCGTTGTTTAGGGCATCTTTGAATATCTTTCGGACCTTGTCCCTCCTGAAAGAGTAAACCTTGTTCTTTTTCTCTTCTAGGGAAGGCCCTTCTCCTCCCAGCACTGGCTTTCGAGACCGGTTGGTTTTGGATTCTCCTGCCTTTTGCTTATCTTCATTATTGGACGCATTGAAGACATTGGTATTGCTGGAATTCCCGCTTCTACTGTTGTCATCCCTCTTGCTCTTCCAAGTCTTGTCTCTCTGAGTGTTCGGGGTAGATTCTTGCTTCGAGCGTTTCAGCATTTAGACTTTTTTGGTCAGCTCTTGAAACGTCTTGAGGCCTGCTGTACATAAGAATGGGACCATCCAATTGCTGAGGTTCCCAATAAGGAGGCCGACGGACTGGTCCTGCTCTAGTGGCGGTTCGTACTTGACAGTGAGGTTACGCCATCGGGCAATTGAGTTTGTATTGCTTTCGTTTTTCCCCGGCTTGGTTCTCACGAGGTCAGTGATGAAGATTTTGTCACTAACACTCATGAATCTTTGCCGAAACAGAGACTCCATATGGGCGAAAGTAGTGACGGACCCGTCTGGTATACTTGCGTACCAGTCGAAAGTGACACCGGTCAGGCTGTTGACAAATTGATGAAGAAGGAGTGCATCATTGCCCCATGTATTTCCGCACGACGCTCTAAAGTGGGCGACGTGCTGATTTGCGTTTCCCGTCCCGTTAAATCTTTCGAATTTAGGAATGACATAGCCGCTCGGGAACTCGATCAGATCGTACTGTGTGGGATATGGCCGCCCACTACTGTCGGTTTCTTTCTGAGCTTCGGCTTCGGTTACCAATGTTCTAACCTTGCTAGTGACCAAATCCATTATCTGATCTTGTATTAGCGGGATGGTGCTATCTAGGGCCAAGGCGTCCCTAGAAGCGGAATATGGCCGGCTTTCGTGTGGCTCTCCCAATCTTGGACCCAAAGGGACAGGCATCGGTTGCTTCGGGTTATCATCACCCGGCTCATGAGTAGAGACTTGTGTTTGATTGGGAGGCACCTGAGCAATTTGAGCCGTAAGCTGCATCACAACGTTCGTTAGGTCGTCAATATTTGAATAGAGCTTGGCCATCTCTTTATCTTTGCTCCTGAGCTGTTTTCGAAGCTCTTGAAGCAGCTCTTGCTTTGTGGTCCTGGGGTGGAAAGTCGATTCTTCCTCACTGTCCGAGATTGACTCCACATGGACTGAGGGGTCTTTCTGCCTATCAGCCTCATAGAGAGGGTTTTCATCATCCAGTGGAGGCGGCTGATCATAGGAAGCGGTAACCACATTCAAGCCAGATTGGGCTTAGGATGTGGTAGCCCCGTCCTTACTTTTGCTGCGGAGGTTGTCGCTGGGGAGCGTGCCCGCCATATAGACGGTGTGGATAATATATCCGGTTGTCCTTTCATTATTGGTAGCTGATTTCGTAGACCGCTGTGGGGGCCCCTCTTTTTCGGTAATGGGTAATCGACTGAAGGCGGCTGGCCTGACTGGGTTCTTGAATAGTGTTGGCGCTTCCTTTTTGGCTTTGCCCTGCTGTTTTCGTGCGGCACAGAGCGCCTGATAGACTCTTGAAGAGACGGTGTCATGCTTTCTCTGTTGGGGCTGGGACATGTCTATTTGTAGTATCATTCGGACTGTTGCCTTCTGATTCTGGCGGTCATGGCATTCTTCCGAACCCACTTCAGAGGTTAGAAGGAATTGCTAACTTTTACGGCCGACTCAGCCGTCGTCACGGGGTAACCCTGCTCTTGGAACCTCATAAGATTCCACTTGGCCAGAGTCCTGGCCCTCTTGTTGGCTCGATACCCGAGCCTCTTCTACCTTAACTTTTCTGATTTAAGAACTTAGCAGGCTTCGGCTCTTCGGGGAGTCGCCATAGACCGATCGATGGAGAGCTTTGGAGATACGCCTGATTGTGCAATTGTCAGAGGCGTCGCCTGTGTTGCCCACGACGTTCGATGATGCCCTTTGTTTCGGTAGTCTTGCCCCCAGCTGGAGCACCACAGAGTCGTTCGGACACCGTTTTACGTTTGGGTTGTGGTGCCTTGGCGATCACAACGTTCGGCCTCTTGCCCCTTGAGACCGGTTTGGCCACCTGGTTTGCCGTGATCTCCGCTAGATGAGCGCTTCTGGCAGGGTAGATGATAACGGAACCAAATTGACATGGTGGCTTGTAACACCTTAGAATGCGATTAGTGTTAATTAAGCGTAATGCGGGTTTTTAGTAAAAAGTTTACCAAAATAGTTTTCTTGCATTTTATTAAGATTAATCAATATTTTATTATTATTTGTTTTGGTTTGCACATACTTGTGCATGTTAACATGGGCATTGTTTAGTGTTAACCTTATTTAGTAGCCATGACACTTTAAACTAATTCTTGCCATGTTAACCTTGCACTTAGATATTTGTTGTGAGAGTTATCTTCAATTTTGGAATGAGGGAGGTGGCTAGGTGAGTTATGGAGGGCTTTAATGCTTGCATTAATGAAGGAGAGGGAGAGAGTAAGTGTAAAGTATACACTCACCCTACACTCACCCTCTCATCCTTATCTCATTCTTCACTCATTGCACTCTCTCATTCTCACCTCACTCTCTCTCTTTCTCAATTATTCTTCATCTCCTCTACTCTCAACTGAAACCCTCACCATATCATCACTAAAACCTTGCAAAACTTCATTAAATCCCACTAAAACACTTCTCATGTCATGTTTTAGCCTCGAGGATCCCTTGGAGCATGGAAAGCTAGGATCTTTTGAGTAAGTGTGGATAGGTATAATCTCTAAGCTGTTAAATAGATGTTTTATTGTTGTGTTGCCTTGTAGTTGTTGTTTAGAACACTAAAAGTTTAGTTTTGTGCACATATCGTATTTTCAGTGTCATTATAGGATGTCTGTGATCTGCTGTGACCCCGAGTATATACTGGAAAATCTAGCAATGTAGTAGTGATGTACTAGTGACCCTGAGTGTTCACATGAAGCACGAACCCCACCTGATCGGTTTTGGCCGGCGACATTATAGGAAAATCTGGCGACCTCGGTTATTTTGGGGAGTTGGGTCTTGAGTTCTGTAGGGTAGCTGTCTGCAGTTGTTTTAGAGTGTTTGGTACTACTTGATTTTTATGTTTTTACGGTATACAAAATCTGGGATCACTTTGCTTGTTTCTAGTGTTTTGACTACGCGCGTTACGTTATCCGACACGGTTCGTGTACTTTGTGTAGCTGCTGCACTTGGGTTAGTTTCGGGATGTCGCTACGCACGTTAACCACTAAACGAACACTTGAGAGTTTGTTTGGAGTTGGTGCGTTGGTCAAACGTAGTTTGTACGTGTTATTGGTCGATTTCTAATGTGAACTTGTTATGATTGTTGTATGATTTTAGGATCGTAGGCGGGGACTTCGGATGCCGCAAAGAGAGGAAAGCAAGTAGTTGGCTTTACTTAGCCCAAGATCATCTGTGGGTAGATTTAACATCTACAGGGGAATCGCCCGTATGGCGTTATGCGTCTGGGCTAGATTCAATGACATGATTATTAGTCATAAGTATATGGACATTGATTGTGCATGTGTACCATTGTTGCATACCTCATTTTCCTATTGCATATGGATATAGTATTAATGAGACATACACCATTACTGACGGTTCATGTTGCACGAGCACAAATTGTATGCTACACACACACCGTCGTTAATTCCTATGACACGCACAACACATATACATATGTGATATTGTATTGGTTAGTGACATTGAGACATTGATTCTTATTCCATTGTGCATATGAAATACAACATACACATATACCTTGCTAGACCTACATGCTTACACATGTACCTTGCTATAGCTACATGTTCACCTTTATATAATGTTGCATTTGACTTTGGAGAAATTTGGAACCCATGATATATTTAATAACTTGATGCATTTAAATAGCAGTTTTTCCTTGATATGCTCATATTACTGCTTTATGTTGCATATATTATATTTCATGGATTTACGCATTGCGATATGGATTTTATGTGATTTTATGGATTTGAGGACCGTGGTATTTCAAGAAATTATGCATTGTTTGAAAAACCCGGTTTCTCTTGATATGATATTTCGATGCGTCCACCATGAGTTTTCTCGGTTCTAAGACTTGTGTTAGAAACCCGATGCGAGGAGTTGGATGAGGCCGTGTGCGGGTACATGGTGGACCCGGTATGATATCCCGGGACAAGAAAGGGATGTCGATGGATTAGCCGATGAGCATGGCAGGAGGACTACTACCTACCGGTGATAAAATTTGGACTCGGCGGATACCTGGAGGATACCGACCGGAGTTATGAGATGGACATGGACCGACCGTTCTGCCGGAGCCCGCGGGCCGATCCCGCAGACGGAGCCCATGATATGAGTATTTACGTGTCGTTGATGGACACTAGTTTTCATGATATTTTCGAGTGTCGATATTGGACACTCAGGTTCCATGAGACTTACAGGATATGATGACCGATCAGAGTGACGGTGCCTGAGCTATTGGGATTTGGAGTGTCGTTGATGGACACTGGTTTTTCCACGATGAGGATTCCGTGATGATGATATGTTTTATCCCATACTCAGCTTTCATTTGATATGCATTGCTTCATGTATTAGTAGTACCTGATAGAGTACCTTTCATGACTGTTGCATATACATATTGCCATATTATACTATCAGTTTGCATGTGATAGATTATCACAGTACGTGCATACCTGCGATTACCTGCATGATGTTATTTACTATTCACGAGTTAGCAACTCACCCCCGTTGTGCCACAGTGTTTTGCAGGTTGTCCCTCAGAGCAGTCACAGCATGGCTTCTTCTTATCGTATCTTTTTACAGCGGGTACCGCTACGGCTGACTGTGAGCAGTTTTGCTATAGGTGGGTTTTGCGGTTATCTGATGATGTTCATTGTATATCTTATTGTATCTAGTACTCTCCATCTACTACTTCATGTATTGACTTAGAGACGAGATGTGAGGACGATATTGTATATTATTTTGTGACTCTGGGTGTCTTGCTCGTGTGAGTCGACCCTTTTCTTATGTTGATTATCTCTTTTATATTGTCTATTTCTTCGCTACGGCGTCGTATATCGTCTTGTGGTGGTTGTTTCATCCTTTGGGTGAGATTTGCTCCCGTTTGGGGATGCTATACTTATATCTTATGTTTGTACTCTTTTCGGGGCTAGTTTTTACAAAGGAGGTGTTGCCAAAATTTTATGAAAGCAACTTAAGTTAAAGATTTTTACTTGAGATTCCCAAAAGTGTTTAACAATGTTCTTATCACTTACTACTTTTGATGGTTTAGATTTCTGGGTTTTCGGCTTACTTGAATTGCGTTATGCCTGTAAACGTTACGTGGTTTAAGTGTCGTCACGTGCCAAATTTCGGGTCGTGACATGGCTCCTCCCATTGTCGGCTGAGACTTGTAGGGAGAACCACGCGGGCATTGATCTTGACCATGTACTTTATCGGAGTCGCGTCAGAAACGTAGCTCGTCGCTCGTCTTGGGAGACATGATTGCTGAGTTCGAGATTGTGAGCGAAAACTTGTTAACCTGTACACAAAAAAAAATGAATTCAGTACAGGCAATCGATATATATGTTGATTGAGTTCGCATGAACGATTAACCCGAAATATAGGAGGAGAGAAAAAGTCCCACCGGGCGTGCCAGAATCTGTTGGGCGTTTTTTGTCATCCCATTGAGATGGGAATACGCGTCGCTTGTCAGGCGCATTACAGATTCCCTTCCGTCTAGGGTAGACTGGAGTTTATTGATTGTGGGGATCCAAATCTCCGGCAGCCGTGGACTAAGCTGCCGTTAATTACCTCTCGCCTTTGGAGCGAAGGAACCTCCGATTGATGGGTCAAACTGGTCATGCAAATTCAATGTGCAGTGTGCGTGTGTTGTGTTTTGAAGGGTCTTGGGTATATCGGGGACCTCGTAGAGTTTACGGGGGTCCCGCTACCCGGATAGCGGGCTGAGGGTCAAAGGGGCTAGCATCCCCCTTGCGGGGTAGCGCCCCGTTAGAAATTTTTTTCTAGTGGGGGACGTGTTTTGAGTGTGGAGTGTGAAAAAAAGGGCCGAGGAGCGTCCTAAGGACGCATGAGTGGCGCGTGGGCGCTGGACGCCTGCGGGTCACGTGCCATGCGCGTGGGCGCTGGGCATCCGCGGGTCATGATTTATCTCAAAAATATATAGTAACCGCAATCAAGAACGGCGTCGCTTTGCAGCTAGCCGGTGAGTACGGGTCGGTCCACAGGGATTTTGTGAATTTCCTAGTCGCGCTAACGAGTTAATTCCGAAGGGTGTTCGGATTAATTATTAAATCTAAAAATCTAATTATTCTATCTACGATTATCTAGATCTATTCTTGCTAGGGTTAGGTTTAGGGATGGTTTGGAAATGCAAGTAAATCTCAACGCTTTCTATACCCGAATGAAGATCTATGAGGAGTTATGATAATTATCAATAAAGGGGATTAGATCCATTCGGGAAAGTGTTCCTTCCTCTAGGTTCTTGTCCTTCCTTTAGAGATCCTTACTCTAACCTCCATGGAAAACGCGCGCAACCGGGGTTTTACACTACGGTATCACCGCTACCTCGAGGGATAGGGTGCCGTAGGGCGCGGTGTGTGCGCGTATGCATGGAGTCCTATTGAAAATATATTATGGGCAAGAAAGGGATGAGAGATCTCATCTCTCAAAATCCTTCCCCAAAACTACCTCTAAACAATTTATCTACGGCAAGAAATTAAATCTACCTAGGGCAAAGAATTGAGATCTAAACTAGGGCAATGAATTAAATCTACTTACAAATGCATTTCTCCAATCATCAACGCAGGGTTGTCAGATCTGAATTTCTGAATTGAAGAGAGGCACCGATGCTCTCCATAAAGAATTCTAGAATTTATTATTAAAAGGAGGCATGAAAAGAATACAATGATTTGGGCTTCTATTTATAGGAGATAGAAACCCTAGGTTACAATTGATTCGCATGTCTACATTTACCAAAATATCCTTAGGAAGACCTAGTCAAAGTAGACTTCAAGCTTTGGTAAAATTTTATGTCTCTGTTACTTTAAAGGGAATTATTGGGCCTTGAATCTTTGGGCTTTCTTATTATTTAGTTCTTTTATTAAAATAGCTTCTATGTTTCTTCCAGATCTCCAGTGAATAATTGCGGTGGACTTTTAACCGATCGCTTTATAATCTTGGACCTTGGATTGCCTTGTACTTTGTGAATTTTATCTTTGATGTAGGCTTGATCAAGAGTCTTCTGTTTGTTGGTCAAAGTCCACTTTTTTGTGTCGTCTTTTGTCTTTTTCACTGTTTTCGCTCCAAGAACCTGTAACCTGTAATATGTAGCAGACATGCGTCAAAAGCACCTGTTTATTTATAAAAAGAATAAGAATGGGGAATATAATAATACAATATTATGGTGTGAACAAATACCCCCAAACTTATTTTTTGCTCGTCCTCGAGCAAACTTATTTTTATTCTCTACAAAAAACCTAACCGCACTTTCGCAGGGAAACGCGATTGCACTGAGCACGTGCAACAAGCCGTTAAACCTCTAGGTGTCCCTAGTAGGAGGAGTGTTGTCTCCTGAGGGTTTTCAGCGGATTACACCCACAAAATCCTATCAATTTGGCTTTTCGACTTTAATTCTCCAATTAGG
This sequence comes from Agapanthus africanus, assembly GCA_030015575.1. NCBI lineage: Eukaryota > Viridiplantae > Streptophyta > Magnoliopsida > Asparagales > Amaryllidaceae > Agapanthus > Agapanthus africanus. Next base: position 636,866,338 of record JASDDO010000014.1, on the reverse strand, counting down.
GTTTCTAACAAGGAATTCTATTATCTTCGACTCATAAATTATCCACCCATATTCTTCACACTACCTTATCATCTAACTTAAAATTATATATGTTCTATAGACTTACTTAGCTTTCAGCATCTCTTAAGTTTTCCTTCTAGGGTTCCATCTCCACTTAGGAATTTTTATCAACTCTACTAAAGATACAAGTTCTATTCTTCATTCCTTTCTCTCATCTAAACTCCAATCACATATCCCCACGTGTGTGTATAAATCACCCCTACACTTGGAAATTTAAATCAAGCAATCATACCCTTGTCCGTTGTCCAAAGCACTTATTAATTGTTGAATTTCGCTTACACATCCTTCATGCGACCATTAATACTTCTTGAGGTACCAACAACCGATTACAAGATGTGTTTGCACTTTAAAGCGTACTTCCTAGTCTTGCAACACCCAAGGCTTTAGCAGTGACTCCCAAACCAGTTGGTCTAAGGCACTAGGTGATGAAGCACCCTCGCTAAATATTTTTCTATTTTTGCAGCCTTAAGTAATCACAAAAACCAGTGTTCATTTTTTCTTTATTCACACTTGAATTTTTTTTCTTTTATTTTCATTGTACTAAGGACTTTAGACAAGAGCATTTCAAGGTCTCTTTTACTATTCCAAGTTTCAAGGTGCGTGATTGTGCAATTTGTAGGGTATACATTTTCAGAATCTAGACTTAAGCTAGGAATTATCTTTCAAACTTTTACTCTAATAAGAACATCAATACTATTCCTTCGTTTCGACTTAGCCCAAGAAGTGAACTCAAGATTTGCCTATTTCTAAATAAACTACAAAAACATATGCTTTCTACCGCTAAACTTTAAGGAAGGTAATCTTTAGGGTTTTTAATTTACTACGTAAAAGATCTAGTTGTTCCTAGCTAGTTAACCTATTTGTCAAACTCTAGTCAAATAAGCCAAAATTGAATACAATAATTTTTATAATTTTTGAAAATTTTCAATTTTTATGGGGTTTCAAATAAATATGCAAATGCAAAAATATACATATGAATGCGAAGGAAGAAGACGTACCGAGCATACCCCCAAACTTAAACTTGACAGTGTCCTCACTGTCATGCTACACCAAGAGGGTCAAAATGCCGGCACTCCCCTGTTTATTTATTTATAATTTTTATTTTATTTTTTTATAGAAAAAGAAAACAAAAAATATATATACATATATACAACAAGATTTCCCCTAAACTTAGGCTTGGCCTTACACAAGCCAAAGGTTAGCACCAACCATTCAAAAATCTTATCGTGGTAATGGTCGAGTTGGTGAAAGAATGGAGTGGAAAGAAAAGAAATGAGAAACACACGAGACCGAATGGGAAGAAGAGTGGAATATGGTCTCGGCGGAGGAGAAGAATGGCGGAAAAGAGAAAGAAGTAGAGTACGATCTTGAGGGTGTAAATTGAGTGACTAAATTAGCACAATTTGTGATGACCGATGTGTTAAAAGCGATTGTGCTAATCTATCAACCTGTCGAGAAATGGGGTCAAATCCCTCAAGATTCGCAAGAAAGCATGGGTACGGCAAACTTGGTATTGGAGATGAAAGCGTAACGGTCTCTTGTACGATCAGAACGATAGGAAGGACGAAAGGGAGTGAATTAGGGATAGTCTCATTCTCACCGTAGTAAACTGTTTCGAACTTGAAAGATTCCATTAATGGTTCGAAACTACTGTAAGCAACCGAGTCTGATGGTTCAACTAACTCATCTGAAAATGTAAAGGACTCAAACTCGGGCGGTGAGTCATCAATATCGTCCGAAAAAGTAAAACATTCGTAAGTGTTATCGTCTGTGAGAACTGTGTCGGATTCAAAAGAAAATTTTTCAAGTTCACAGTCTTCAAGCGTGGTCGAAACGATGGAAAGGAGGGAGGGTGATTTAGTTAAAGGTTCAAGAGGATGAATTGGAAAATCGGACATATCAAACAAAAATAGTTCAACCTCAATATGATCCTCAAAACTCTCCTCAATACTATCCTTATAATTCTCCTCAAGATTCAACTCATCCATGCCATTATCATCAAAGTCAAGACGCATATGAGATTCGGGAGAAACATTTAATAACTCAGGATGATGATTTGAACATAAAATCTCAATTAAATCGACAAGTTCATCATCCGAAATATTCCCGGCGTCTATATCCTCAATCAAGTGAAAATCAATTTCTTTAGACACCTCATCAAAAGCATGGATATTTATCAATTCAGGTTCTAGATTGGAGGTGTAAAGACCGAAAATGTTAAGTGTGGTTTCACTCGAATGGGGTTCTTCACAATCTGGAAAATCAAACACTACAAAATCACACAACTCGTTTTTATTTTGAACTTGTGAATCATTTAGGACATTCGATGGAAAACTGGAGTTGTGGGCTTCAATTGGGTAAGGGTAGGTTTGATTTGGAAATCCTCTCTCATTCTCACTCAGTCCAACCGCCTCCTCATACATTGAAAAATTTGGAGCTAGAGGGAAACTAGCTACCGATTCAGCAGGTTGCATAAGGGCGGCCACGGACGCTTCCACATTCCTAACCATTTTGTTTGTTGCTAAAATATAAGCTTGCAACGACTCTTCCAAACTAGACTTTGGTGGTAAGGGGGTTTCGGTAAAAGATTCGAAATTGGTTGGATACGTGAAACTCCCTAATGGCTGTGTAGAAACATTGTCTAGTGACGGTGGAAAAATCGGGTAGGACTGGTAGGAAGTGGGTGGTTGGACAAGGATAGGGTCAACATGTGGATAAAAAGGTGAATAATCGTGCGGGCCCCTAGAACTAGATGTGTGGAGAGGGTTGAAAGATCGGCTGCGAGATTGAGCAATATGCTTAGCAATGGACATCGGTTTAGGAGTTACAGCAGGATTCGAAAAAGTGGTGTCAACATATGGAGGTGGTAAAGGTTGACTTGGTAGACTTGGTTGACACAAAGTGGGTTGAAAAGTCGAACTGTTTCTCCTAGACGCCTCTATTTGATCTTTCAAAGATATTTTAGGCAAGGAAGGATCGTCTTTAAATTGACCGAACAAATTGACGAATGAAGAAAAGTTAGGTTCGGGATACCAAAGTTCGGCAAGAGATTTGTGATGTGGGGTACCCATGATGTCAGAAGGAGAAGAGAAAGAAGGTGTGTGTAAGTGGGGTGCAAGGATTTGTTAGCGACAAAATTTTGCAAGTTTTTAAAAAAAAAAAATCTCTCTTTATTTAAAATTGTTTGCAAATAGATTTTCGTGAAAAGAGCTAAGACACACTTTCGATCAACCAAAAATGCACAATCAGGCCTAGATCTAGGGTCACCTAGGTCAGCTAGACAGCTCCTAACCGTTCCAAAAGGCTAGAAATAGGACCTCAAACTGCCTCTTCACCGCCAATTGCGGCCAGGTAAGTGCCAGGTAAGTGGGAGGCTCCCCGCTACAAGTAGCGGTCCTAATTAAGTAACTACTTGCCTTAGACACACTTGCCTAGACACCGCAAAGTCAGATTAGGATAAACGGTCGATGCCTATAACTAGTCCTCTGTCCTATTGAGCTCGAAGTCCTTAGGGCTGAGTCTAGTATTTTTTAATTAAAGATTGGTCAATGCAAATGCTTAATGTGATTTCTGGGGTCCTGAGAAGGGTGATGAAATCCCCACCCAATCTGAATTGGTCAAAAGCCCCTTAAAATCCGATTAAAGATATGCAAAACAGTAAATCACTTTCAATCAAATCTTTTTTTTCTATGAATTTCAAAGTTTGCAAATTTTCTAATTAAAATTTTCCTTTTTCCGCTTACTCTTTATTTGGAAATTTTGCAAAAAGATTTTCGATAAAAGATATGCAAAACAAAAAATATTACTTGCAATCAATTATTATTTTAAGCATAGCGTAACGAATCCTGCATAAGATTTGTTATTTGGAAGGGGGAAGATTTTTAAGCGCAAAGAAATCCTGCAGGAGATTTTTCAGAAGAGATATCGGAGATTTGCAGAGAAGAAGATCAGAATACTTACAGTTTTAATTTTTTTTAACCGCGCTTCTGCTTTTTTTTTTTGCTGAATCGACCAGGCCGCGGCTGTTCCGCGGCCAGAAGGGGTGTCCAGCGGCGGTTCCGCGGCCGGAATGGGGCCGCCGGCGTTTTTTTTTTTTGACCTGATCGCCGCGGTTGCCTTGTAGACTCGGTCCTCCAAATTTCTTCTGTTCCTCAGTTGTTATGATCTTCTGTTTGTTCAGATTTGATATTTTCTGTTTTGATCTCCGGCGTTTTTTTTTTTTGACCTGATCGCCGCGGTTGCCTTGTAGACTTGGTCCTCCAAATTTCTTCTGTTCCTCAGTTGTTATGATCTTCTGTTTGTTCATATTTGATATTTTCTGTTTTGATCTCTGGAGATTTCCAGATCCGAACTTGATTGTAGATCTTGCAAAATTCAAACAAAGATACCCTTCAAAAATAACAAAATGACGAATTTTTATATTTTTTGTGATTTTTCAGATTTTTATGATTTTTTGAATTTTGATTAACCCGAAATTGCAAAAAGGAAATTACTACGCCATCCCCGGCAACGGCGCCATTTGATTTATCTCAAAAATATATAGTAACCGCAATCAAGAACGGCGTCACTTTGCAGCTAGCCGGTGAGTACGGGTCGGTCCACAGGGATTTTGTGAATTTCCTAGTCGCGCTAACGAGTTAATTCCGAAGGGTGTTCGGATTAATTATTAAATCTAAAAACCTAATTATTCTATCTACGATTATCTAGATCTATTCTTGCTAGGGTTAGGTTTAGGGATCGTCTGGAAATGCAAGTAAATCTCAACGCTTTCTATACCCGGATGAAGATCTATGAGGAGTTATGATAATTATCAATAAAGGGGATTAGATCCATTCGGGAAAGTGTTTCTTCCTCTAGGTTCTTGTCCTTCCTTTAGAGATCCTTACCCTAACCTCCATGGAAAACGCGCGCAACCGTACTTTTACACTACGGTATCACCGCTACCTCGAGGGATAGGGTGCCGTAGGGCGCGGTGTGTGCGTGTATGCATGGAGTCCTATTGAAAATATATTATGGGCAAGAAAGGGATGAGAGATCTCATCTCTCAAAATCCTTCCCCAAAACTAACTCTAAACAATTTATCTACGGCAAGAAATTAAATCTACCTAGGGCAAAGAATTGAGATCTAAACTAGGGCAATGAATTAAATCTACTTACAGATGCATTTCTCCAATCATCAACGCAGGGTTGTCAGATCTGAATTTCTGAATTGAAGAGAGGCACCGATGCTCTCCATAAAGAATTCTGGAATTTATTATTAAAATGAGGCATGAAAAGAATACAATGATTTGGGCTTCTATTTATAGGAGATAGAAACCCTAGGTTACAATTGATTCGCATGTCTACATTTACCAAAATATCCTTAGGAAGACCTAGTCAAAGTATACTTCAAGCTTTGGTAAAATTTTATGTCTCTGTTTCTTTAAAGGGAAGTATTGGGCCTTGAATCTTTGGGCTTCCTTATTATTTATTTCTTTTATTAAAATAGCTTCTATGTTTCTTCCAGATCTCCAGTGAATAATTGCGGTGGACTTTTAACCGATCGCTTTGTAATCTTGGACCTTAGATTGCCTTGTACTTTATGAATTTTATCTTTGATGTAGGCTTGATCAAGAGTTTTCTGTTTGTTGGTCAAAGTCTACTTTTTTGTGCCGTCTTTTGTCTTTTTCACTGTTTTCGCTCCAAGAACCTGTAACCTGTAATATGTAGCAGACATGCGTCAAAAGCACCTGTTTATTTATAAAAAGAATAAGAATGGGGAATATAATAATACAATATTATGGTGTGAACAGGTCACGTACGCGGCACGCGACCGCTGGGTGCCAGCGGGTCACGTGCGCGGCAAGCAACCGCTAGAAACACCAGCAGAGAAAGAGGCTTAGCCCCTGGGCTGGAAGTTGAACTCCCAAGAGGTTTTGGAGTTGAACTCCTAAATAGAAATTAGGTATAAATTTGGAGTTAAACTCCCAAAAGATTTGGCTTTGGAGTTAAACTCCTATGTAATAAATTAGATATGGATTTGGAGTTAAACTCCCGAGGGACTTTGGAAACTCCCAGAAAAGGGAAGGATCAAAGAGGACCCCTTTCTTCTCCCCTTTAACCCTGGATCTTCCCGAACTAGTTTTTTTCGGAAACGGGTCTCCTTCCTCATCTTTTCCGTTGGATGGATCTTGGAGAAAAAGGGGTGAGACTTAAAAATCTCCCCTTTTGGGGATTTGATGGAAGATCCGATCTCCCCTTCAAGGGTTTTATGGTGAAAAACTGTTTCTTTTTGGAAAAAAAAGAGTTAAACTCTTGATTTAATTCAAAAAAAAGAAAGAGGGTTTAGAACCTTGAGGAAGGAGAAGGAGGCACAAAACCCTAATTTTTGAGAGAATGAAAAGTTGTTTTTGATTTTTTCATTATGTTTGTCTTTATAGGCTACACACTTTATATATAGCCTCTTGGGCTTTGCCAAATGGCACTTATACCACTTTATGCCTTATGTGCTTATTTCTTTTTGCACATAAGCCATGGGGTTTATTAAATTTTGGCTTTCTGCCCATTTTTTCATACATTTATTTCTATAAAAAAAGAATTATATTAAACCAGTTTATGGTATCATTCTTTTTTTCATGGGACCGGTCTCTTCCATGCTCGGTCTTGACCTGGGCTTGGGCCCACTTGGTTTGGGGTTGACTTTGATTTTGACTTGGTCAACCGGGGTGTAATTTTTGACCCCAACAGAATCGAGGTGAACCCAAAGAAGATCGGCGCCATCATCAACATGACGATGCCCAAAAGCAATGTCGATATCATGCGACTCACCAGGAGGGTGGCTACCTTAAGCAGCTTTATGTCCAGATCCGGGAAAAATGCCTCCCTTTCTTCAGAGCCCTAAGAAAAATCCCCAGGTTTGAATGGTTCGAGAAATGCCAAGACGCATTAGAACAACTCAAGGCGCACCCCGCGACCCCACCACTCCTCACCAGACCAGTCGAAGGCGACAAGCTGTTACTCTATATGGCCGTCTCCGACTAATCCGCGCGGAGTAGTACTCATCGAAGAGTTCGAAGGAACGCAGAAACCAGCCTACTATGTAAGCCATGTCTTCAAGGACGCGGAAACTAGATACCCAACCATAGAGAAAATAGTCCTCGCTCTTGTCTTCACACCCAGAAAACTGCGACACTATTTCCAGGCGCACACAATCCTCGTCCTCACTGAATGACCTTTAAGGAATATCTTCCCCTCCCCCGAATCATCAAACCGCTTAGAGAAATGGAGGTGGGTCCTGTCCTAGTTCGACATCAAATACCGACCCAGACGGGCAATTAAAGCACAATCCTTAGCCGATTTCATTGTCGAATGCACCATTCCCACTAAGGAAGGAACGGCGGCTCAGGGCCCTGACCCACGACCCTCGGTCGAGGAGGTGCCCGGCCTAATACCGGATTGGGTGCTCTATGTAGACGGATTCTCCACCGAGAAGGGATGTGGGGCCGACCTGATCATCCGCGACCCAAACGAAGCGGAAATGGAGTACTTTCTGAAACTTGATTTTAAAGCGTCAAACAACGCGGCAGAATACGAGGCCCTGTTAGCCGGGCTACGAATTGCCACCGGAGTAAGGCTGAAAACCATCCGGATATGCAACGACTCCACGCTGGCCAAGTAACCGGGCGTTTCGAAGCCTGAGAACTACTTATGATAAAATACCCGGCAGAGATAAGAAGGGTTCGAAAAAATTCGACGAATTACAAGTGGAACAGATTCCTAGAAATCTGAACACCGAGGCTGATATCCTGATCAAACTTGCCTCCTCCTATGTGGCCAATCACAAGAGACACATCCTCTTCAAAGTCCTACCGTGACCCAGTATGGAAGATGGAGAGGCAACGCTCCAAATCTACACGACCCAAGAAGATACCCCGGATTGGAGAAAGCCCATTGTAGAATTTCTAAAAGATGGGATTCTTCCGGACGACCGGGCCGAGGCGCGTCGACTATGAGCAAAGGCTCGCCATTTCGTATGGAGCAAACAAAACCTATACAAAAAGTCATACACTCAACCCCTGCTCCGATCCGTCGACCCCTATAAAGCAGACTACATCTTACGAGAAATACACGAAAGGGGCGGAGGGCTGCATTAAGGGGCCCGCTACATGGTCCAAAAGACGCTGATCCAAGGATACTATTGGCTGGGAATACATCGAGATGCCGAGAAAATGGTCAGAAGATGTAAGAGCTGCCAACTTTTCGGTAGCATCCCACGTCTCCCCGCTACCAAACTAACGCCACTGAGCTCCCTTTGGCCATTCGCGCAGTGGACGATGGATATGGTGGGCCAGCTTCCCCCCGGCATAGGTGGACACAGGTACATCCTTGTCACCATAGACTACTTCATGAAGTGGATTGAGGTCGTGCCTATCAGGAAACCAGACGCCTCCTCTACGATAAAATTTCTGCAGAACAACGTGATTTCCCGATTCGGAATCCGGAGGTGCATCATCACCGACCATGGAACCAACTTCGAGAATGACAAAGTCAAGAAATTTTGCAATGACTATCATATATTAATGAATTTCGCCGCGGTCGCCCATCCCTAATTCAACAACTAAGCTGAAATAGCGAACCAAAGCGTCATTCGAGGCTCCGAACTTGCCTAGAAGAAAGGCAAGGTAGATGGGTTGAGGAACTAGCTCGGGTACTATGGGCACTGCGGACGTCGAGAAAAACACCCACGGGAGAAACCCCGTTCAGCCTTTGCTACGGTACTGAGGTGATGGTCCCTACAGAAATTGGATTGCCCAGCTATCAGGTCGAGCACTTTGACGACAAGGCCAACACCTTGGCACTACGAAGCAACTTGGACGTCTTATTAGAAAAACGAGATCGGGCGGAAATCAAGATGGCCGCCTATCAGCAGTAAACCGCCCGCTACTACAATGCCCGAGTCAGGTATCGAGCCTTCAAGACAGGAGACCTGGTCTTACGACGAAATGAGTTCAAGGACCAAGAGAAACTACATAAGTTCTCCCCAGATAGGACGGGCCCTTTCTCGTGACAGAGACACTGCCCGGTGGAGCCTACCGTCTCCAGAACTCCAAAGGGCGCAATTTCCCTTGTCCATATAACGCCAAAAAGCTTAAGTTGTACAGATAAACGCGTTCCCCCTTTTTTCCTTTTTTCTCGAATAATGTAATTTTTTTCCATATTAGTTAAATTTTCCAAACAAATTCCTCACGAAAATTAGATTTCGATGCTGACTCGTAACCCTGCCCTTTCTTCTTTTCCTCGGGTCCGAGTTAGAGGACATGGAAGGGGCACGGGTCGGTCGGAAAAAAGGGGGGGGGGATAGGAAAGAGAGAGATAATACAAAACAACCTTGACCAAAAGAAAAAAAAATATTACTCGAAAGTATTCTTGGCTCCACAGCCTTACAACCATTACAGTAAAGGAGGAAGAGGATTAAGAAAATAATGACGATAGTACTCGGAAGAAAGCACCTCCAGCTGAGCCCAGGTAACCTCCATCTGCTCCCTTTGGCGATGCTCATGGACCCTAGAAGTTACAGATTTCCCGGGATCCCCAACCGCCGAGCACGATGCCACAACCAACATTTGTTGAAAACATTTGAGAAGAATGTCCACCGAGCGATTCCTCCGGCTCTTCGAGATAAGGCCAAGCTCATGGGCAGTATGCATCTTATCAAACGCCTCGTCCATCGCCTGCGGGGACAAAACATTATAAAGACCCAGGGACGACCTCCATATCGCGTAGATCAACACTTGTAAGAGAGGATATCGTCAGGGAAGAAGACGCCCGCAGTGCCCCTCTAAACGACTTATCACAACCTCACACGTTGCCTCGAAACGGTCAAGACCATAAAAGTACACGTTGTCTCGAGACACGATCTCCCTGATGGTGTATGCGCGGTCCGTCATCTTCAAGAAACGTAGCATCTAGAAGGAATTCGACCACGCCTTCAACATTTATAGCCTCAACAAGAAATCTTCCAACGGCCGAGATCTTCTCGCGCTATGACGAAAATCACAGGATGTCGCACTTTCCTAATAAGGCACGACCACGTGGCACCTGATTGCATGTCGCATCTTCCTTAAAATACGGGTCAAAGAAGGTTGAACGACATTTCCTAGAAAAATATAGAACCCGAGAAGCCCTCGCCAAAGGGCGGCCAAGTAGTTTCCTGCTCGGCTCATCCGCTGAGGGCAGCTTCCTCCTCGACCACTTCGCGGATCCAAAGCCCTCGCCAAGTAGTTTCCTACTCGGCTCATCCACTGAGGGCAGCTTTCTTCCCGACCACTCCGCAGATCCAAAGCCCTCGCCAAGAGGCGGCTAAGCAGTTTCCTGCTCAGCTCATCCGCTGAGGGCAGCTTCCTGCCCGACCACTCTGCGGATCCAAAGCCCTCTCCAAGAGGCGACCAAGCAGTTTCCTATTCGGCTCATCCGCTGAGGGCAGCTTCCTTCCCGACCACTCCGCGGACCCAAAGCCCTCGCCAAGAGGCCGCCAAGCAGTTTCCTGCTCGGCTCATCCGCTGAAGGCAGCTTCCTGCCCGACCACTCCACGGACCCAAAGCCCTCGCCAAGAAACTGCCAAGTAGTTTCCTGCTCGGCTCATCCGCTGAAGGTAGATTCCTGCCCAACCACTCCGTGGACCCAAAGCCCTCGCCAAGAGGCGGCCAAGCAGTTTTCTGCTTGGTTCATCCGCTGAAGGCAGCTTCCTGCCCGACCACTCAGTGGATCCAAACCCCTCGACAAGAGGCGGCCAAGCAGTTTCCTGCTCGGCTCATCCGCTGAGGGCAGCTTCCTGCCCAACCACTCCGCGGCCCAAAGCCTTTGCCAAGAGGCGGCCAAGTCGTTTCCCGCTCGGCACATCCGTTGAAGGTAGCTTCCTGCCCGGCCACTTCGTAGATCCTAAGCCCTCGTCTAGAAGCGACCGAGCTACTTCCTACCCGGCTCTTTCACAGTCCAATTCAGACGCGGCGCACGATCAACTATCACCTCGACTCCGGGGTGAGTGGGATGCCGACCTACCTATACTTGGCATCGTTCGATTTATATACTCGACGCACGATCGTCACCTCGACTCCGGGGTGAGTGTGACGCCGACCTACCTATACTCGGCGTTCATTTGATTTATATACGCGACGTACGATCGTCACCTCGACTCCGGGATGAGTGGAACGCCGACCTGCCTATACTTGGTGTTCGTTTGATTTATATACGCAGCGCAAGGTCGTCACCTCAGCTCCGGGAGATGGCAGGCGCCGGTCTACCCATGACCTGGCTTTCGCTAGCTCATACGTCGTGCTCGCCTAGCACTCGACGCCCAACTTTGCATGTGCTAGGCGTTCGCTGGACACCGATCTATCTACACTTGCGAGAATAGAAGCACTCTGAAGGCGAGATAAATTACTTGCGAGATAAAAATACTTGCGTATCAGTATACTTGGGAGCTAAAAATACTTTATTTATATCCAAAAATTTTATACAAGTTACTATGGGCTCCCAAGCCTTACAAAATGCCTGGAGGCTTACAAAATTTAGTGACTGAAGCGCGATAGCTCAAACTTCCTTCTCGGCCGCCACTTCCCCTTGATTGGCACCTCCTTCTAGGGCTACTATCGCGACGTCCGGCTCAGTGCTTCCGCCCACCACCTCGCCTCCCCCGGCCGGCTCGGCATCACCCCCTACGGCGCTTCCTCGGCTAGGGAATCCCTAGCACGAAGCTCTTGATCTTCAAACCCGGGCATGGCTTCCTTAACGGCATCGAGAGCGTTGTGCCACCCGACGGTCGCGGAGTCGGCGAGGTCGAGGTAGAACTGGTCAGAAGTCTTGTACTCTTCCACGGCCCTTTCCGCTCTTCCCTCCGCGACCTTCACCGTCTCGCAAGACGCCTGAGCATCCCGTTTGAACGAGTCCCTCTGCCTCTTCATGGCATCGAAGAGGCCGTTGACCTCTCCTATCTGGGCTTGAATAGCCCGGTTAGATTCAGTCAGGAGCCAATGGGACTCCTTTAACTTGGCGACCGTCAGACCTTCCGCGACCAACCTCGAATCAAGGAGGGTTTCCTTCTCTTCCGCCTGTTGCAGCCGGACAAGGAGCTCTTCTTCTCGCGAAGAAGATTCGCCCCCTTCTTCATCACCGGGGCTACCTCCTCGAACTCCATTGCAGCGAGGAGAGAGCAATGCTGGAGGACTTGGGAAAACGGGGGCCGTGTTAGGAGATAAAAAAATGTACTCGGAGAAATTCTAGGAGAGTTACCGACCTGAACGGCCTCCCGAACTATCGCCGCCACTTGTGACTTCATGGTGCCTCGGGGATCTTGGTCCCTGCTGCCTTCTTCATGTCTGCCAGTAAACTGTGGCCACAGAGATCCTCGAGGGCACCTCGATGCAGAAGTTGCCCTCCTGCACCAAAATCCCGGCCTGAGGGGGCCGAGAAACCACCCTCTTCTTCCTCTTGAAGGGGATTTGGCAGAAGATGACGCTTCCGTCCTAACCTGGGGGGGCCGGATCTCGCGTGTGTTTCTGTCCTCCCCCGTGGCGTTCCTCCGGAATGGGGGGGACTGCGGGAGCCTTTGCTATGGGTGCTTGTCGGGGAGCCGCGCCCGGAGCAGGCTGGGATGAGCTTGCTGTTAGTAATATGTATGCCCTAGAGGCCATTACTGTACATGCGATGTATATTGTAGTGGATGCTTGGACATATATAGGAAGGAATTTCTTGCTCAACATGATAGTATGCTATCTGGTTGCACTTTATCTTAACATGTAAACAAATACTGTTTTGTGAACATATGTTGATAAAGCCCTTAGGATGATTACTTGACTACCAGGATTATAATGCAGATCATACTAGTGGGGACATGGTAGTCGATAAGTACATCTTTCAAATGTTTCTAGTCGTGGGAGTATCGAGACAGGGCATCGGTACTCCAGATTAGACTAGCGTATGCGCTTCTTGACCCATATGATGGGCGATGGATGATCCCATATCTATTGATGTTTGACATCAGAGAAGGTATAAAGGTGCTCAGTGGAGACTGGGTACACTGGACGGACTCACCGAGAACTCCTAGATGGTATTATACCTATCGTCGGATAGCAGTTCTCTGGTGACACTGGTACAGGTTAGTCTGTAGACCCGAGATCGTCATAGAGTCTTGTATGATTCCCACTGTGCTTTGATTTCCATCATACCACGGTCAAGAGATCGTGCAAAACGGTGGCTTTTGGGTACAGTCCCGAATCATATGGATGCAGTGAGCGATAGGAGGGGTTTCGTCTCTCCCGGTATTGGGGGTTGATGTTGCGAAGTGCTCGATTGGCCATAACAGGAAATCCCTGGCCAGGGTTGCTGAGATTTACTAGTAAGTGTTACCAGTAGTTTCTCGAACCGTTATGGACCTTGCATCGGCATGACTTATCGGGCTATTGGGGTCTGACGTTAAACCACCCCCAGGCTGTGATATGATCAGACGAAGAGACCGGACTGTACGATAGTGTTACTGATTGGATTCGCAGGAGTTATAGCAGGCTTGCTTGTTGATCTTCTGATCGCTTAATACCCGGGTGGCCGTTACGTTTAACAGACCGCTTGCGGCTTGTGAGTGTTTGATATGATCATCACCTACTGCCAGCGTATTGACGAGTCTTTAGAGTCCTACATAGAGGTTTCCTGGTTCATGCGAAATGGAGTAGAAGCACATATGTGATATGTGCGGGACCGAGATTAATGCGAGTATGTGATACCATATTCTAATCTCGCGATTTGTGATATCGGTCGGTTATATGTATTATAGCCGGATTATTAAATCAAGAGTTGATTTAATAATTTAATGTATAATTATATATTTGATATATTATATTACATTAACTAATATTTAACTCACTAATGATTTCTTTTCTCACTTGATGTGCACATTGTATATATATGTGATATGTATATTTGTGTACATGTATTGTGTCATGTTTGATGATACATACAAGATGGGTGTATGAGACTTATACCATACTAGGGTTAAATTAGGGTTTTGATTATTTCTTAAGTTATTACAAAAGAGCAAAAGACTTGGTCAAAGTTTTAAGCTTGGAGAAGCTTGTAGAACTTTGAAAAAGTCCACTATTTTGTCATTCCTTAGGATATTTTACTTGACCCAACCCTTAACCATAGCCATGAGTTAATTCTCTACATGAGTTAAGCATGATAGCTTTAACTCAACCATGAGTGCAATAATTCATTTGGATGAATTATTCATGAGTTCTTTTTCTTCTTCATCAAGCTCCATGAAAAGCTTTCTAGCTTCAATGGAGGTATGATATAAAATGTGAGAAAATGATTTCTAAAGTGAGCAAACTTCCTACTTCATCATCCTCTACTACTTGCCATTTAGTAAAGTGTGTTTACTTCACTAATCTACACAATTAGTGAAGAGATAGCATGAGCTAGTGTCTCCTCGACGTAGATCATCTTCGGCCTCGAAGACTTCGAAGCAAACTTATTCGTTTCTTCGTGGGAGCCTCTCTAGAGTCCCGGGGATCGTGATCGCAGCGAAGGGACTTCTACACGGAGCTACTGAAGTGAAGGACCGGTCTACAAAGGTTGTATTCCTTGTTCATTTAGATGTAAAGTGTTTACATATTATGTTTTACCCTAAGTCTCTAGTTAAGATCTTGGTTAGAGTTTGTTTAGCACCCCAAAAATTTCAAAGTAGCATGATTGATGCTTGCCAAAACCTTGCTAAGGTGCTAAGCTAACCCTACAGTGGTATCAGAACCAAGCTAGAGCATTAGGCGTTGTTTAGACGAAGTTTAAAGTCCGATCGAACTCCGAAACCCCGAAAAATCCCACTTTCTGGAAAAAAATTCAAAAGTTGAAATTTTTTATATTAAAAATACTCAGAAAATCATGCAGGGAATTATAAGGATTACTGTGAAGTACGAAACCATAACTCGCTCAAATGACCGCGGAACTGCGGCCAAACCATGCATTTGGCGGCGGTTCTGCGGCCAACTTTGGGAGTTAGGGGCTAATACTTAAGGGGTTTATTCTTGAGTATTTTTTCATGCTTCTAGGAATTTTTAATTTTACTCAAGTGTTGAGTTTTCTGGGAAATATTGGGAACTCGTTGATTCGATCGGAATGTTTAACTTCGTTTAAGTTTTTCCGGGTAATTTAGAACGTGTTTAAAGGTTCGAACGGATATCAATAACTCACTTTTTCCCCTGTCGGAAAACTTTCAAGTGTTGGATTTTTCCTGAGTTTAAAACTTTCAAAAAATCATGCAAGCGAATTTGTGGACCCTCTAGAAGAACGTAACCTTAACTCGATTATGTGACCGTCAAAACCGCCACTGAACCATATGGTTTGTGGTAGTTTAGCGTTGCCACATGTGAGGCGTTGTTTTGACCCTTCTACGACTGGTTCATAGCGGCTATGACATGTTCTGGGACTTTTTGAACTCCGCTCAAGTGTTGAGCTATTTGGGAAATCTTAGGTGTTTGTTTATTCAATCGGAAAGTTTAACATTGTCTATTTATCTGGAATATGATACAATATGTGGAATTCATATAGTTAGGCATGAAATGCGAAGTATGTGATATTTCGGATTTAAGATGTCTAAAGTGATTGTGGATTCCATATGTTGTAGTTTTTCACTTTCTTTTCTGCGACCGTAAGTGTAATATGTGGTGTATCGCCGGTTTCGCTGCTATATGTCAACGACAACTGGGATACGCATATTTACTTACGTTGATGATATGTGATGTTATGTGTTGCTGTGATATGTTATATTGGATCGTCGTGTTTTGAATAGCCGGGGGTTTTATGTGAGATGAGAGTTTTTCTTTTTTATTCATGTAAAATTCAATTGTATGTAATATTCTTTTATTGGGGGCACTTCCGGGTTGAGGATGATGTCACCATTGTATATTATTTATTTTTCCGCATTAGGATAGACCCAAGGCGGGGAGCACAAGTAACCGGGTTCTAGGGTCCAGTGGGAGACCATCTCGAGGAGTCGAGACCGGGTCTCCTAACTCTAGAATTGGTAGGGTTGTTTTCCGCTCTCGTATGGGTCTAGGGATGTGGGTTTGGCTATTCATCGCGACCGTGGAATCCGTGTTTTATACTGGCTTAAGTTAAAATACGGAATTCCTAGAATATCCAATATTTCATATGTGTTTCTTCTGCTGCAATGTTCTGTGATGAGATCATATTACTGCCTGAGACGAATGTTTATATTATATATATGAGATATATGTTATATTGCTGATTTCGTTTCAAATGTGATGCTTGTGAAGCATAATAAAATGTGACTTCATTAATGAGATTAATGAAATAAAAGAAACCTAAAGATATTGTAGAAACTTGTTTAAAAACTGGTAGCTCTAGTTCTTGCTTTGCATAGCGGTATTCCTTGTAGAATATCCAACACCTTATTCGATAAGGAAAGAGCTGAGATCCCTTCACCGGGAGTGACATCTTTAGCGAAACTAGCAGATGCTACAAACTCGGTTTGTCTTTTGATTGTTTCGATAGTTCTTGCTTTGCATAGCGGTATTTGCGAAATATCATGCACCTTATTCGATAAGGAAAGAGCCGAGATCCCTTCACCGGGAGTGACCTCTTTAGCAAAATTAGTAAAAGCCTCAAAAACACCCCTTTTCAAAATCACTCGATTCTACGACGATATCAAGTTCATTACGCAAAAGGTTTTCTGAAAAATCTGTTGTAACCCTCCGTTATTTTAGGAAATAGAGTACTTAGTATTCGTGTTGCGTTTGTTGACCATAGTTAAGGCGCAGTGTACGGTAGCTGAGTGATGTTTTCCTATATAACATATGATGTGATTAATTAGGACAGTCATATGACTTTGTTGACCATAGTTAAGGGTCATGTGGGTGGGTCTAATTAATCAAGAAATGACGGGTAGAACTTGACTAGTGCTTATGATTTGTTGACCATAGTTAAGGTCATAAGTCACTAGGGGTAAAATATTATCGGGAATTTCAAGGGTTGAAATTTGCAATGAGATTGCATACCTTCTATGAGATAGTTGGATCCCGATACCCACTGCGAGTAAGAGTTACTCCTGAGAGAGTTTTACACATTACAATTAGCCAATCAAGTAGGTGTCTAGAAAGGTGTTAAACGGGGTTACGCCCCTGGGAAAACGAGGTTTATTTTAATTAGGTCCGTGCGAAAGCACGGGGAACCTCCCTCAAAGTACCGACACTGGCCTGGCCGAAAGATTGGCGAACTTTTAGGGTGTAATTAATCCCGGCTAGTCTTACCTTTAGGGTTTGAAGGAAGATTTGACTAAAACAGTGGGAGCCATCCTGATTAGATAAATTGATAACCAATCTAATCTTGCAAAAGCGCACGCAGAGTGTTTTTCTTCTATTTCTCTCCTGGTAGCGACTATGTCACGCCTTAATCATAATAATAATATGGATGCATTGTTCGAACCTACTTATTATACTGGGCTAGGGAACGTTGGTTCCGCTCTATCTTATAATTGTTATAAGTCCGAGCAGAAAATAGGGGAATATCCGGATTCCCATGCCACCAATTCGAAGAAAGTGCATGTTGATGCATATTCTTCGGGTGTCCTTATTACCGAGAACTGTTTTTCAGTATCCTCTACGTCCTGGGTATGTGATACCAGATCAGGATCCCACATATGTAATATGTTACATGGGCTACAGAAAGGTAGAGAACTGAGAATGGGTGATATGTCTCTAAGAGTTAGAGAATGGTGCAATTGTTGCAGCCAAATCAATTGGCAGATATCACCATGTATTAATACATTGATTCTGAACAAATGTTATTACATACCGAACCTGATATACAACATTACATCATGTTCTTTACTGAGTTAAAGAAGGATATAATTATGTATTGGAGGATAATGCTATGAACATTTTCCTGAATCAAGAGTTTATTCTATCAGGCACGTTATATAATAGTATAGAAGTTCTAAATCAAACCATAGTTCAAAGTATATAGAACACAGACAATAGGAGTAGTTCAGGAATGAACGAATCCTTCTTGAGGCATTGTAGACTAGGTCATATCAATGCGGCACGACTAGCTAAGTTACATAAGGATAAATATAAGAATCTGTTCGAATTTTCATCTTATGCTACTTGCTAGTCTTGTCTCAAAGATAAAATGACCAATACTCCGTTTACTAGAAACAGAGAAAGAGTTAGTGAACTCTTGGGACAGATACATGATGATGTATATGGTCCCATGTCTACAAATGCCAAGGTTGGTTCTTTTGAGAACCAAACGGGTAAAAGTATAAAGTCCTACGATGTGATCGAGGAGGCGAATACTTGCGCATGGAGTTCCTGGAGTTTCTAAAAGGAGAATGTGATTCTCTCTCAGCTTACTCCTTCGTATACACCACAGCACAACGGTGTATCGGGGCGGAGGTATCGCACCCTATGAGATATGGTGCGCTCTATGATGAGTACTGCTGAGTTACCTGTTTTCTTTTGGGTGTTATGCACTTGAGAAGCTGCATACCTATTGAATGTGGTTCCATCCAAATCAGAGCCTACAACTACATATGAGATATGGTATGGGAAGAGACCATGTCTTAAAAAAGTTAAGATATGGGGTTTTCCGGCCTATGTTAAAAAGCAAAATCCGGACAAGCTCGAGGCAAGGTCAGTTGTGTAAGTTTGTCAGGATATCCCAAACATTAGTGAGGGAATATCTTCTACCTAACTAAGGAGCAAAAGGTGTTTTGTTTCCCAG
Source organism: Agapanthus africanus (assembly GCA_030015575.1). Classification (NCBI taxonomy): domain Eukaryota; kingdom Viridiplantae; phylum Streptophyta; class Magnoliopsida; order Asparagales; family Amaryllidaceae; genus Agapanthus; species Agapanthus africanus. Next base: position 636,847,507 of record JASDDO010000014.1, on the reverse strand, counting down.
CATGCCACCTTTTTAGAAAAGGAATTTCTTGTGAAGAAATTAGTGGTCATGAGATAGAACTGTAAGGAGTTCCAGCTAGACAAACTAACAGCTGATGATTTGGTAAAACCAAAGGATTCAATAGTTTCCGACAAACCTCAACCTCTATGCAAATCTGGTAGATTTCCTCATCCACTCGAGAGATACTATGATCTTCTCGGTGACAGTGGGAGCGAGGATTGCATCATGAGATGATGGCCCAACCGGGTTCAGGCAAATGGAACGTCTGTTTTGATGTGATAGTCCAAGAGTTTGACTTCATCAAAATGGTAGATGAACCTTGTATATACAAGAAGGTTGTAGAGAGTAAGGTTGTCTTCCGCGTATTGTACGTAGATGACATACTCCTGATAGGAAATGGTTTCCTATGCTACACTTGGCCAAGCTCCTCTTATCACGTGGATTCTCAATATAAGAACTGGATGATACCTACTACATCTTGTGGATTATGATCTATGGTGATAGATCTATGAGGATGTTGGGAGTGTCCCAAATCCAGGTACATAAACACCTTACTAAAGGTGTTTAGTATGGATGATTCTAAGCGTGGTGGTTCGCCCACTTACTCATGGATTACTCTCTCCAATACTGATTTGGAGAGAGCTCGCGTGCAAAGGATATCCTATGCTTCGGCAGTAGGCTCTATCAGAGTGTGCGATGTTATGTACCAGACTAGATGTAGATGACTCATTAGGTGTAGTGATCAGGAATCAATCGGATCTTGGAGAGAATCACTGGACAGCTGTGGAGGAAATTCTTAAGCACTTGAGAAGCATTAAAAGAAAGTTCTTGGTTCCAGCTTCCAGAGTGATAAGTTGACTAAAAGTTAGTCACATGCATTGTCTTTACCCTCAGTGGAGGACGGTATGTTGGAAGAGTTCCAAGCTAGATACCGTGACATACTAGACGATAAAGGCTGAATACATTGCTACCAACGATACTACCAAAGTGGCTGTCTGGACATTTCTTGTTCATAAGATAAACAAGGTTCCTACCATTGAGCGTCCAATAACTGTTATTGTGACAACAATGGAGTTGTGGCTTAGGCCTAGGAACGCAGGTCCCATCAGCGTTCCAGACATATTCTGAGGCAAGTATCACCTGATCAGGGATATGGTTGATCTCCAAGCGATCGAGGTTAGGAGAGTAGACCAGAAGGTTGACACATCGGATCCACTCACAAAGGCCTTACCCCTAGAGAGACTTCTCTACAATGGTTGAGTATGGGATACTACAACCTCTGCTATATTGTTGGGTATTGGATACTACAACAAATGGCTTTAGTGCAAGTGGGAGATTGTTAGTAATATGTATGCCCTAGAGGCCATTACTGTACATGCGATGTATATTGTAATGGATGCTTGGACATATATAGGAAGGACTTTCTTGCTCAACATGATAGTATGCTATCTGGTTGCACTTTATCTTAACATGTAAACAAATAATGTTTTATGAACACATGTTAATAAAACCCTTAGGATGATTACTTGACTACCAGGATTATGATGCAGATCATATTAGTGGGGATATGGTAGTCGATAAGTGCATCCTTCAAATATTCCTAGTCATGGGAGTATCGAGACAGGGCATCGGTACTCCAGCTTAGACTAGCGTATGCGCTTCTTGACCCATATGATGGGCGATGGATGATCCCATATCCATTGGTGTTTGACATCAGAGATGGTATACGGGTGCTCAGTGGAGACTGGGTACACTGGACGGATTCGCCGAGAACTCCTAGATGGTATTATACCTATCGTCGGATAGCAGTTCTCTGGTGACACTGATACAGGTTAGTCTGTAGACCCGAGATCGTCATAGAGTCTTGTGTGATTCCCACTGTGCTTTGATTTCCATCATACCACGATCAAGAGATCGTGCAAAACGGTGGCTTTTGGGTACAGTCCCGAATCATATGGATGCAGTGAGCGATAGGAGGGGTTTCGTCTCTCCCGGTATTGGGGGTTGATGTTGCGAAGTGCTCGATTGGCCATAACAGGAAATCCCTGGCCAGGGTTGCTGAGATTTACTAGTAAGTGTTACCGGTAGTTTCTCGAACCGTTATGGACCTTATATCGGCATGACTTATCGGGCAATTGGGGTCTGACGTTAAACCACCCCCAGGCTGTGATATGCAACATATCAGACGAAGAGACCGGACTGTACGGTAGTGTTACTGATTGGATTCGCAGGAGTTATAGCAGGCTTGCTTGTTGATCTTCTGATCGCTCAATACCCGGGTGGCCATTACGTTTAGCAGACCGCTTGCGGCTTGTGGGTGTTTGATATGATCATCATCTACTGTCGGCGTATTGACGAGTCTTTAGAGTCCTACATAGAGGCTTCCTGGTTCATGCGAAATGGAGTAGGAGTACATATGTGATATGTGCGGGACCGAGATTAATACGAGTATGTGATACCACATTCTAATCTCTCGATTTGTGATATTGGTTGGTTCTATGTATTATAGCCAGATTATTAAATCAAGAGTTGATTTAATAATTTAATGTATAATTATATATTTGATATATTGTATTACATTAACTAATATTTAGCTCACTAATGATTTCTTTTCTCACTTGATGTGCACATTGTATATATATGTGATATGTATATTTGTGTACATGTATTGTGTCGTGTTTGATGATACATAAAAAATGGGTGTATGAGACTTATACCATGCTAGGGTTAAATTAGGGTTTTGATTATTTTTTAAGTTATTACAAAAGAGCAAAAGACTTGGTCAAAGTTTTAAGCTTGGAGAAGCTTGTAGAACTTTGACAAAGTCCACTATTTTGTCATTCCTTAGGATATTTTACTTGACCCAACCCTTAACCATAGCCATGAGTTAATTCTCTACATGAGTTAAGCATGATAGCTTTAACTCAACCATGAGTGCAATAATTCATTTGGATGAATTATTCATGAGTTCTTCTTCTTCTTCATCAATCTCCATGAAAAGCTTTCTAGCTTCAATGGAGGTATGAGATAAAATGTGAGAAAATGATTTCTAAAGTGAGCAAACTTCCTACTTCATCATTCTCTACTACTTGCCATTTAGTAGAGTGTGTTTGCTTCACTAATCTACACAATTAGTTAAGTGATAGTGTCACGCCCCGCTTCCCGGTGTACGGCGAAGTGGTCGCGACGAGGTCCGCTATGTATATACTTAGAAGTACATACGCTAAGCGTATCTAAGCAATATAAAGTAAATCACAAGAGACAAAAGATATAGAAATAACAACAACTTTATTAATAACATTCTTTTGTACAATGCATGAAAAGTAAATACAACTGAAATGAAAAGCAATGCCTAAACAGTGGCATAACAGGAAATGAAAATACTGAAAAGAACAAGGTACAATATCTAGAGCTCGGGGTCTTCGTGAAACTGCTCCAAGTCTTCACCGGTGGGCTCGATCTCTGCTGGGTCCAAAGCACCTGACGACATTCAAAGAAGAAAGAAATAGAATGTCGTCAGCGAACAGGTCGCTCGGTAAGTCCCAAAAATAAGGAAGAATTAGAAAGACAGAATAAGAGTATTTTCTAAAGTATTATGTTGCGGAATATTATGGAATATTGTGTTAACGCTGTTGTTTGCAGCTTGGTACAGAAGGATGCCAGTGTATACGAGAGGGGTCTCTATATGCTAGATACCAGGGCAAACGGAAAGTATAAGGAACCGTTAAGCCACGGTACAACAGCAACGGAATATAGATTAGGTGTCTTAATCTGACCACCTCGTGCCACCTTTAACACCTTCCGTACCAATCTACCCCTTAAACCCCGCAGTGTTTTGACAGTATTGTTGTATTGTATTGTGTAAGTTGGATGACTGACCAAAATCATGATATCAGTAAACATGCTGTAACTGCATAATCAAGTAAATGGAATATCGGGATAATGGATGTATATCCATGGTTTGATTCAGTCAAGTTGTATAGATTGTTAACTGGATTCTGGGATTCATGTGTTTATGTTGAGTTGGAATATTAAAGAATATAGATTGACTTGAATCATATTCAAGTCAGAAATAATCAGACTCAAACCCGAGTCAGACTAAAAGAAATGTAATTTGAAGTTCTATAATTGTTAGGGTCCTTATTGTAATTTATAAAACTTGAGGGGGTTTTATATAAAAATACTTTTGTATAGTTTTCGAGATACACCCCAAGTATTTATTATTCGTCTTTATTGTTATAATGAGTGTAAATTTTATTTGTGTTATTCTAGTGAATATATCCTAATAAAGGTATTGAATTATAACATTGATTTATTTGAAAATTCATGGTATTTTAATGTAACTTTTAATCTTGTGATTTTTAGGAAAAGGTGGAAACTTTATATTATAACCAAATAGGCATTTAAATGTTATATATATATATATGTTTATACAAAAATAATTTTTAATAAATATTTTATTTTCCCGAAATCTCATTTTTCATAAATGTCGTATTCTGAACCTTTCGAGACCGAATGCTCCTTGCGGAGGTCTGAATCTCGCACTACTAAGCCCGAGGGTGCACGATAAACCGTACAATCCCTAACGGGTTCCCCAAATGTGGGTTGTAGTGGCGTTTTGCAAAGATTTTATAAATACGAATCATTTAGAAAACGGTTTTATAAAGATAAGGTATTTATTTGCAAAAGGGTGTAAATTTCCGTATTTTAGTTTCTAGGGTTTCCTAAGCCAAATAGCCTATTTCTAAAGGGTCAAAACGATAAGTTATTAGAAGCCTCAAATCTCCTCTTCACCACCAATTGTGGCCAGGTAAGTACAAGTGAGGAGGGAGGGATCCGCTCACGAATCGTGAGGCGGGTCTTTTAAAGTTACCCAAGCTCATTTGCCTAGCCTAGACACCACAAAGTCAGTTTAGATAAATGATCGATGTCCATGACATATCGTATTTTCCTATTAAAAGATTTTGTTTTAAAATTGTAAACAACTTAGAACTTTTAGAAAAGGTTTATAAAGAAAAGGGTATTTTAATGTAAAGTCTTGTATTTTCGTATTCTAAGTTTTGATGATATCAATTAGGGTTATATTTGCGTGTGTGTGGAGGTAGGTCATTACCTCGTGATCTACGTTAAGGCATAGCAATTGTTAAGGGTTAAATGTGATAACTAAACATTGTGGTATTTAAGTGAAAGAAATACGATAAATGGAAACGTTATCATTTCATATGAGAAACTTTATCCAAATTGATTTTTAAGTGATTAGTAGTCAACATGAATATGTTTAAGCATTATGGAATTAGCGACAAGTGAGTTTTGATAGAAAACCGAATCGGAAATCGGTTTGTTCCGATTTCCGTCGGGTTTTAAAAAGTCGTATTTTTCTTAAAAGAAAAGAAAGATAGAAAGAGGGGGACTTACGAGTTTGGACAAGCTAAAGAGTGCTAGGAAGGTAGTGGGTTGTCGGAGCGTCTAAACGTCGTGTAGGGTCCTAGTACGATCGCCGGAATTCGTCGTCGATTTCGGCAGCGCTTCGCCTTTCGCTCTTTTTCTAACGTACCGAGTTCTCTTGAATTTTTTTAGAGAGTGGACTTAGGAATGTAGGGTGAGAAGGTAGAGGGTATGAGATTTGAACTCTGGTGGCTTGGTTCAGCAGTGTAAGGTATTACCAATGAGCTACAAGCTCCTTCTTGTAATTATGGAGTGAAATAAATACTTAAAGAGATATCAGCTGTAATAAATACTCCAAGTATACATTGAATTTAAATCAATTCTTTGTACATTAAAAATGGAGTTGTTACAGTCTACCCTCCTTACAAAAATTTCGTCCTCGAAATTTACAACTTTTATTTGAGGACTAGTTTACAAAGAGGTGTGGATATCTAGTACGCATTTCATCCTCCCTTTCCCAAGTGGACTCTCCTGGAGTGTCTTTCCTCCACATCACTAGAACCAAGTTAACTTCCTTGTTCCGAAGTGTCTTCACTTTCCTGTCCAGGATCTCCATGGGCTGTTGCTCACAAGACAAATCGGGCTGTATAGTGAGCTCGGAATGATCGAGAACATGGCTGGGGTCACTCACATACTTTCTGAGTTGGGATATGTGGAACACATTATGCACTCCTTCCAATGAGGGTGGAAGCGCTAAACAGTATGCCACTTCACTGACTCGTTCGAGTATGTCGAACGGTCCAATATATCTCGGACTTAGCTTACCCCGTCTTCCAAAACGGATCACTCCGCGGTTCGGAGATATCTTCAGGAATACATGATCTCCTGGCTGGAACTCCAAGTGTCGTTTCTTTGCATCAGCCCAGTACTTCTGTCGATCTTGGGCTATGCCCATCCTCTCCCTGATAGTACGAACCACGTCAACAGTCGCTACTATCATCTCTGGTCTAAGAAGTTCCCTATCTCTGATGTCGTCCCAACTTAATGGCGATCGACACTTCCTTCCATACAGTGCTGCAAAATGTGCCATTCCTATGCTTGCTTGGTAGCTGTTGTTGTACGAAAACTCCACAAGATGTAGGTGATCTTCCCACGATCTTTTAAAGTCTAGCATACATGCTCTGAGCATATCCTCTAAGATCTGAATAGTTCATTCCGACTGACCATCTGTTTGTGGATGATAAACCGTGCTGAAGTTCAGACTTGTTCCCAAGCTTGCTTGCAGACTCTGCCAAAATTGCGATCGGAACCTGGTGTCACGATCGGAGACAATGCAGACCGGTACTCCATGGAGTCTCACAATTTCCTGTATGAGTTCATGGGTATCAGAGATAGTACATTATAAAGATTTTAAATCTTTAATTAGATTATTACCTCCATGTACTTCTTTGCTAGTGTCTCAGTTGATTGGCCAACTCGAAATGGGATGAAGTGAGCCGACTTTGTGAGTCGATTCACAATGACCCATACGGCATCGTTACCCTTTGTGCTACGGGGAAGATCAGTCACAAAATCCATCGTGATATGTTGCCACTTCCATTCCGGGATTGGCAACGGTTGAAGTAATCCAGCAGTCCTGTGATGTTCAGCCTTTACTTGCTGACACACCAAGCATTTTGCGACGCTTCTGGCTACTTCACGCTTCATTCCATGCCACCAATAATTTTGACGTAGATCTTTGTACATTTTGGTACCTCCAGGATGTACCGAGTAGGGAGAGTTGTGAGCTTCTTTCATTAACTCTTCTCGTACAGGATCTTTTGGTACACACAATCTGCTGCCGTATCTCAAAGATCCTTCTTTATGGATGATGAAATCTGTTCTGAGTCCATTCTCCACTTGTTCTCTGATCCTTTGCAACTTAGCATCGCTGGCTTGAGCTGCTTTGATCTGATTGACAATGGTTGATTGAACTTGAAAATTCATCAAACTTGAAGCATTACCTGGCATGACTACTTCAATCTCCATCTGATACAAGTCTTGTTGAAGCTTCCACTGAGCGGTGAGATTCATTGCTAATGGTTGGTGACTAAGAGCATCAGGTACTACATTCACCTTTCCTGGGTGATATTGCAAGTTGATGTCAAAATCCGCCATGGGTTCTAACCATCTTCTCTGCCGCATATTCAACTCCTTCTGAGTAAACACATACTTTAAGCTCTTATGATCTGTGTAGATGTTCACTCGTTCACCAAGTAGATAATGACGCCAAATCTTGAGAGCAAAGATGACGGCTGCCAACTCCAAATCACGCGTCGGATAATTGCGCTCATGAATCTTCAGCTGTCTTGAAGCATAAGCCACAACCTTACCGTGCTGGTGTAGAACACATCCTAATCCCTTTCCGGATGCATCGCAATGCACTTCGAATCCTCCAGATTGATCCGGTATGACGAGAATAGGTGCTGATGTCAACCTTGACTTGAGTTCTATGAAAGCTTGTTCGCATGCTTCTGACCACACAAATTCTTCATCTTTACGTGTGAGCTTGGTCAGGGGCGTTGCTATCTTCGAAAAGCCTTCAATAAACCTTCTGTAATATCCAGCTAAACCCAAGAAACTTCGAATATCCTTCACTGACTTTGGTGTAGGCCATTCGCTAACTGCCGAAACTTTCGCTGGACCCACAGAGATTCCTTCTCCTGATACGATATGTCCAAGAAAACCAACTTGATTTAGCCAAAACTCGCACTTGCTGTACTTGGCATAAAGCTGATGTTGTCGAAGAGTTTCCAGGACAATTCGTAGATGTTCTGCATGTTCTTTCTGACTCTTAGAATACACCAGGATGTCGTCGATGAAGATGACAACAAACCTGTCCAAGTACTCCCGGAAAACTTGATTCATAAGGTTCATGAATATTGCAGGTGCGTTGGTCACTCCAAATGGCATCACTAGAAATTCGTAATGTCCATAGCGAGTTCTGAAAGCTGTTTTGTGAATATCAGCTTCCTTGACCTTCACTTGATGATAACCTGAACGAAGATCCAATTTAGAGAAAACACAAGATCCACTTAGCTGATCGAATAAATCATCGATGCGCGGGAGTGGATACTTGTTCTTTATAGTGACTTCGTTCAAGGCTCTGTAATCGATGCGCATTCTGTATGAACCTTCCTTCTTCTTCACAAGTAATACAGGTGATCCCCAACTTGAAGTGCTGGGACGAATCCATCCTTTCGCCGGTAATTCGTCCAACTGTGTTCGGACTTCCTTCAAACCTTCCGGACTTAAACGATAGGGTGCTTTGATCACCGGTTGTGCTCCTGGTACTAAATCAATACTGAATTCAAGAGCTCGATCGGGAGGCAAACCTGATATATCGTCAGGAAATATATCGTCGAACTCTCGAACCACATCTGGTCTTGATTCTTCCTCTGCTTGAGCTGCTGCAACTACTGCTTCTCTTGGCTTCGCTTTGTAGGTACTTGGCTCCAGTGTACGGTCTCCGCTTTTGAAATAGAAGGCCGGATGGTCTGGAATCTCGAATACTACCTTCCTTTGACGACAGTCTATGGTAGCATAAAAAGTTCCAAGCCAATCCATTCCTAGAACCACATCGAAGTTTAGTATGTCCAGCACTTTGAAGTCAGCATAAAACTCTCGACTGCAGACGACGACTGGACACATGCTGTATCCCATAGTTGCCTTTAGAACGCCATTTCCGGAACTGACATTCCAGCTGGATACAAGCGGTGAAACTGGAATCGCATGGGTTCGGACAAACCGTTGCGACATAAAGTAATGTGATGCTCCAGTATCAAACAGTGCAAGTGCAGGGATTGAGGATACTAAGATTGTACCTAAGGTATGTGGGATTTGTTTTAGGTATAGGAAATATGTAACTAAGTAGTAGAAAAGCAAAGTTTGAAAAGAAAAAAAAATTTACCAGTGATGACTTGGCCAGTGGCCTCACCTTCTTCCACGGACATCATGAAAGCCTGGCGCCTGGGTACATTCCTCCTGACCTGAGGAGCATTCCTCGGAACGTTCTTTTGAGCTTGATGGAACTGACGAGGAGGCGGTGCAGCTTGCGGTCCTCTGGGTGGTGCAGGTAGTGCAGGTCTGGGAGCAGGTGCCTGAAGAGCTGGTCGCTGCGGATAAGTAATTGCTGGCCTGGGTGCAGTAACTGGGTTCTGTCTTTGGGGACAAGACCCGATATCGTGAGTAGCTGAGCCACAGACTAAGCAAAGGCGGTTGGCTCGACGGCAGTCCTTCATCATATGTCCAGTTCTCTTGCAGTAGGTGCAAAAGGCTGGGCTAGGACGATGGGTTGATACTCCGGGTCGCCTTGGCACGAAAGGTGGCCTGGACGAGGCTCCACCTGCCATCTGGTTGGCAGGGCGTTTGATTCCAGCAGACTGAGGTCTGCCCCTTGCTTTTATTACTGCCTCATAGCTGCAGGCAGCTTCTAGAGCATCCTCATGAGTCAAAAACTTTCCCGTGGCTAGAGCAGCCTGAATCTCCATGTCCAGTCCTTGTTGAAAGCGACGGGCTCTGATATCGTCCGTCGGTATCAAGTGTGCCGCGAACATGTTTAAAGATTGTGTTAGCTGTATAGTATGTGATATTTAAAAAATTGAACTATTGTGACATATCTTACCGGCTTAACATGGTGAATTCAGCATCGTATTCATTTACTGATTTGTCCCACATTGAACCCTGTTGTAGATGAATAAACTGCTGCTCCATTGCAAACCTGGCAGTCACAGGGAAGTATTTCGCGTCGAACTTCTCGCGAAAGGTCTTCCATTCAATCGGCTGTACCAGGCGGCTTTCTTCCGCCTTCCACCAGTTGCGTGCATTATCCGTGAGCTGTAGTTTTGCTACACGGACCCAAGCGTTGTCTGGCACTTGAGCTGCTGCCAGATCGTCTTCGATGCTCTGTGCCCATTCTTCCGCTTCAAGAGGGCTTCCTTTACCAGAGAACTGCTTGGGATGTAAAGCCCTGAATTGCTTTACTCCCGGTGCGTCAGTCTCGGGACGGTTCAGAAGTTGTTGCTGTCCCTCGAAAAGGCTGCGGATCGCCTCAAATAGCATTGTTTGCTCAGTGGGTGGTGCAGGAACAGTTGGTGCGAGAGGTAGTGCTGGAGGGGTGTTGTTGACGTTGGTGCTGGTGTTGTTCGGGGAATCCATAACCTTGAAGAAAAATTTGGGTTAGGACAGATTCAAATACATGAAATGATAAGATTCAAGGAATAGAAATTTGCAAGATTCAAGGAACATGAATTGTAAAGAATGTTTTAGTTGCTGGTTCTTGTGTTATATTGCTTAGGTTGTTCACGCAGACCAGAACTGCATGATAGGGATTCATACAGCTCGGACCTGCATGGGCCACCAACAAAACCTGTCACGCCCCGCTTCCCGGTGTACGGCGAAGTGGTCGCGACGAGGTCCGCTACGTATATACTTAGAAGTACATACGCTAAGCGTATCTAAGCAATATAAAGTAAATCACAAGAGACAAAAGATATAGAAATAACAACAACTTTATTAATAACATTCTTTTGTACAATGCATGAAAAGTAAATACAACTGAAATGAAAAGCAATGCCTAAACAGTGGCATAACAGGAAATGAAAATACTGAAAAGAACAAGGTACAATATCTAGAGCTCGGGGTCTTCGTGAAACTGCTCCAAGTCTTCACCGGTGGGCTCGATTTCTGCTGGGTCCAAAGCACCTGACGACATTCAAAGAAGAAAGAAATAGAATGTCGTCAGCGAACAAGTCGCTCGGTAAGTCCCAAAGATAAGGAAGAATTAGAAAGACAGAATAAGAGTATTTTCTAAAGTATTATGTTGCGGAATATTATGGAATATTGTTTTAACGCTGTTGTTTGCAGCTTGGTACAGAAGGATGCCAGTGTATACGAGAGGGGTCTCTATATGCTAGAAACCAGGGCAAACGGAAAGTATAAGGAACCGTTAAGCCACGGTACAACAGCAACGGAATATAGGTTAGGTGTCTTAATCTGACCACCTCGTGCCACCTTTAACACCTTCCGTACCAATCTACCCCTTAAACCCCGTAGTGTTTTGACAGTATTGTTGTATTGTATTGTGTAAGTTGGATGACTGACCAAAACCATGATATCAGTAAACATGCTGTAACTGCATAATCAGGTAAATGGAATATCGGGATAATGGATGTATATCCATGGTTTGATTCAGTCAAGTTGTATAGATTGTTAACTGGATTCTGGGATTCATGTGTTCATGTTGAGTTGGAATATTAAAGAATATAGATTGACTTGAATCATATTCAAGTCAGAAATAATCAGACTCAAACCCGAGTCAGACTAAAAGAAATATAATTTGAAGTTCTATAATTGTTAGGGTCCTTATTGTAATTTATAAAACTTGAGAGGGTTTTATATAAAAATACTTGCATAGTTTTCGAGATACACCCCAAGTATTTATTATTCGTCTTTATTGTTATAATGTGTGTAAATTTTATTTGTGTTATTCTAGTGAATATATCCTAATAAAGGTATTGAATTATAACATTGATTTATTTGAAAATTCATGGTATTTTAATGTAACTTTTAATCTTGTGATTTTTAGGAAAAGGTGGAAACTTTATATTATAACCAAATAGGCGTTTAAATGTTAAATATACATATGTTTATACAAAAATAATTTTTAATAAATATTTTATTTTCCCGAAATCTCATTTTTCATAAATGTCGTATTCTAAACCTTTCGAGACCGAATGCTCCTTGCGGAGGTCTGAATCTCGCACTACTAAGCCCGAGGGTGCACGATAAACCGTACAATCCCTAACGGGTTCCCCAAATGTGGGCTGTAGTGGCGCTTTGCAAAGATTTTATAAATACGAATCATTTAGAAAACGGTTTTATAAAGATAAGGTATTTATTTGCAAAAGGGTGTAAATTTCCGTATTTTAGTTTCCAGGGTTTCCTAAGCCAACTAGCCTATTTCTAAAGGGTCTAAACGATAAGTCATTAGAAGCCTCAAATCGCCTCTTCACCGCCAATTGTGGCCAGGTAAGTACAAGTGAGGAGGGAGGGATCCGCTCACGAATCGTGAGGCGGGCCTTTTAAAGTTACCCAAGCTCACCTGCCTAGCCTAGACACCACAAAATCAGTTTAGATAAATGATCGATATCCATGACATATCGTATTTTCCTATTAAAAGATTTTGTTTTAAAATTGTAAACAACTTAGAACTTTTAGAAAAGGTTTATAAAGAAAAGGGTATTTTAATGTAAAGTCTTGTATTTTCGTATTCTAAGTTTTGATGATATCAATTAGGGTTATATTTGCGTGTGTGTGGAGGTAGGTCATTACCTCGTGATCTACGTTAAGGCATAGCAATTGTTAAGGGTTAAATGTGATAACTAAACATTGTGGTATTTAAGTGAAAGAAATACGATAAATGGAAACGTTATCATTTCATGTGAGAAACTTTATCCAAATTGATTTTTAAGTGATTAGTAGTCAACATGAATATGTTTAAGCATTATGGAATTAGCGACAAGTGAGTTTTGATAGAAAACTGAATCGGAAATCGGTTTGTTCCGATTTCCGTCGGGTTTTAAAAAGTCGTATTTTTCTTAAAAGAAAAGAAAGATAGAAAGAGGGGGACTTACGGGTTTGGACAAGCTAAAGAGTGCTAGGAAGGTAGTGGGTTGTCGGAGCGTCTAAACGTCGTGTAGGGTCCTAGTACGATCGCCGGAATTCGTCGTCGATTTCGGCAGCGCTTCGCCTTTCGCTCTTTTTCTAACGTACCGAGTTCTCTTGAATTTTTTTAGAGAGTGGACTTAGGAATGTAGGGTGAGAAGATAGAGGGTATGGGATTTGAACTCTGATGGCTTGGTTCAGCAGTGTAAGGTATTACCAATGAGCTACAAGCCCCTTCTTGTAATTATGGAGTGAAATAAATACTTAAGGAGATATCAGTTGTAATAAATACTCCAAGTATACATTGAATTTAAATAAATTCTTTGTACATTAAAAATGGAGTTGTTACAGATAGCATGAGCTAGTGTCTCCTCGACGTAGATCATCTTCGGCCTCGAAGATTTCAAAGCAAGCTTGTTCGTTTCTTCGTGGGAGCCTCTCTAGAGTCCCGGGGATCGTAATCACAGCGAAGGGACTTCTACACGGAGCTATTGAAGTGAAGGACCGGTCTACAAAGGTTGTATTTCTTGTTCACTTAGATGTATAGTGTTTACATATCATGTTTTACCCTAAGTCTTTAGTTAAGATCTTGGTTAGAGTTTGTTTAGCACCCCAAAAATTTCAAAGTAGCATGATTGATGCTTGCCAAAACCTTGCTAAGGTGCTAAGCTAACCCTACACTTGCGCCGCCGCCCTTCCTCCCCTGGGCCTTGGCGGCCATGGCAGCCATAATCTTCGAGTGATCCATCGGCTCTGCAAGATACTATAAGAAAAGATCAGCGACAAAAGAAAAAAAGGGCAACTAAATTTAAGCAAGTCTAAATAGATCGGCACGAGCCCTAACTCACCCACGAAACGCGCAGGACTGAGTCCCGCCCAGCTCAAAGCCTGCTCAAAAAGTAGGACATCGGCTAGCTGGATTGGTTCCTATTGAGACCCCATTCTTGCCTCGGGAGTATTCGACTGCCTAACTTTAGGACAGTCGACCCTATTCCACTTGATGGGCACCGTCCAATCCTCACCCTCCGGTGGCCCGACGAAGACAAACTTCTCTTTCCACTCGTGGATGGAAGAAGGGGTGACCACTACCCCCGAATCAGCAGCCCTACCCTTTGTTTTTTGAATGAAAGATACACCCAGCTCGATTTGTCCTTACTGGTACCGGGGTAATATTTACAGCAGAGGAAAGAAAGGAGTAGGCTCAAATCAAAGGGGATCCGATCAATCTTCAACCGGACCAGAAACCCGAGGAGGATTCTCCACGAATTCGGCGCTAGCTGGCCCGGGGCAAGACGGAAACAATGGAGCACGGCACAAACCTCAGGCGAGAAGGGCGGACGCATTTCTGCCTGGAACGCTTTCAAGTACATGGCAATCTCTTTGCCCTGCACCCGGTCTGCCCGCTCGCCCTCCCTGGCCAAACTGAGTGAATAGCTAGAGGATATATGAAAACGGGACCGAATGTCAGAAAGCTCATCCAGACGGTTCAAAACTGAGGGCACATCACTGGTATTCCTGATGCGCACCTTAGGGGCCCGTTTCGCCCCCCCGATGATGAGGGACGAGGACATCGTTCCTCCTGAGGGCGAGCCCGACACAAAAGACGAAGACGATGATGAAGAAGAAGAAGAACTCTCTCGGCTATCGGAAGCTGAGGAGGAAGAAGACCCGCTAGGCTCGGCTCCAGAAACTGAAGCCTCATTGCCTGACTCAACCCCTACTATGTCAATAGATACTTCGGAAGAAGACAGAAACCTGATTCAAGAAAGGTTTGCCCGAAGAAAAGTTTTGACTGCTGAAGTTCCCGCCTAAGCGAATGTGCGCCGGGCAATCTTCAGACGACAAAGAGATGGCTAGGGTAAAGTAATGGCCATAGGATGAACCCCCTATTTATACACTCAGTAAGAAGGCTTCCAACAGCCCGCATCTGTTCCCGCCAAAACGAAACGTCACACCAAGCGGCCACTGAGACTCCACGTGGCAACCGGCCATTGGACACGTCCTCTCTCGCTAGGATTCGGGTGACAGCCACCCACGTCCTACCACCCAGTGGAGGACATGTGGCGCGTAGCCCAACCGGCCGAGTGAACGAAACGACGCCCCCCTTTTTAGGCGCAATCATTTCACTGATACATTGATGTCACCAAAGATATGCGCGGGAACTGAGGCGCTTCACGAGCCGCCACGTGGATTTAGGGATTCAAGACGAGTAGCCGCCAAATGGTGCGTCTTCGTCCAACAACCCATTGCAGGGGAATCTTAGGCTGAATCGTCAAAAACCGGGCTTACCACTCTCGACCCTGACCCATAAATAGGCCAGGACAAGAGTGGAGGGCTAATGATAAGGCTCGTAAACGAGTATTCCCCATATCACGACACGTGGCGGATGACGTGTCATCCGCTAAGCCTGCTGGACTCTTGGGGGTTACAGAGCTGGAACAAGTATGATGCATCGGGGACATTCCTCGGCACCTCGCCGCTGAGGTTTGCATCCGACCTTTCGGGGACATCTCCAGAGTACCTTCCCAATTTCTCTTAAACGACCATCCGACGGCTCTCCTCCGAGCAATCCTACAGCCGAGCTTCCTCGGCCACCGATCTATCCACCGAGCTAAGGTTCTTCGGGTTCCCTGTTCAACCGAGAGCACGGAGCCCAAGCGCCCCCATAATGGCTCCGTCTATCTCGCTGCGACGAGATCTCTGCCGCTCCACGATATGCATCTCACGCTCGTCATTAACGAGCGCATCCGTCATTAATGGGCGGATCCTGCCATCAACGCGAACGTGATGCAGAGGCGTAACGGGCGGCGAGAATCTCACGCTGGTCCACTTCATGCGACCACTATATAAACCCCCTCCATCAGACGATCCAGGTAAGTCAAATCGATTCCAATACGCCGCTACACTGTCCCTATATCTCGGTACTTACTTGATCGTCGGAGGGTCCTACGGTGGTTTCCCATCCCGGGACTTCCTTTGCAGGTAGCCCGGTGTCAGCGGCATCCAACAATCCATTGAGATCCACACGTTCAATTCTCACTCTCAATCACAACCGTTCAGAATCGTTTGCAGGAAATACGACGGAGGACAACATCTGAGGAAGATTTTCATCTCCATGACAAATCATCGATGATAATTCTCAAGCTAACAAAATTATAGGCGCCACACTGTTAAAACAACAATCATTTCTATTTGACCACATTCGCCGTAAAGTAGCAGCAATGAGGAAAAACAAACACTCTTTCCAAGTTGTTACGTTTTTTCTTAATTATAAATAAGATGTATTTATTTAATCTTTCGTCGCACTATCTTAGTTGACATTGATTACCACTTTTACCATTTATTTTCAATATGTTGTATTCCTAAAATACAATCCTAATTATTAAGGCTTGAGTGACATGTTTTAAGATTAAGTAAGGCTGCTCACATATAACAAGGTCTAGCAACGAAAATAAAGGATAAAAAGCTTAAAGAGGAGTGTATAAACATGAAAGAATGAAGGGGGCGTATATAAAAACCCAAAATTGGATGAAAAAATTCTGACTTTCGTCCCATAGCAGGAAATACCCACATTCTAAAATCCGCACTTTGCCTTTCACAACCTTGATTTATTCCGAAACTACTCATCATTTAAATATTTAATTAAGCGCTCTCTCTCTTTCTTATTCATTTCAAATATTTTAATTAAATATTTAAACGTAGGTTGGAAATAAATTAAAGCGCAGGGATCAAAGCACAAGTTTTAAAAAGTTTGGGGGTATTTAATGCAATTTTTCCTTTGATTTAAGTAAAATCGGTGGTCAACTCTCGGCCTCTTTACCCAATTCCTCGTTCAAAACCCTAACCCTAACCGTAATGGCGATCTATCAAATCCTCGTGAAGCACGTCGACGGCCACACCCAATGCCTCCAGTTCCCCTCCCCAACTCTCACCGGCGAAGGCCTAAGGCAATCCCTCTCCCTTGCCCCCAACCTCCGCCTCACCACCGGAACCCTAGAGCTCGCCGACGAAACCCTAATCTCCGCCGTCTCCCCCTCCAACCTCTTCCCCTCCATCACCCTCCTCCCCCGACTCTGCGGCGGGAAGGGCGGCTTCGGATCCCTCCTCCGCGGCGCCGCCACAAAGGCCGGCCAGAAGAAGACCAACAACTTCGACGCGTGCCGCGACATGAGCGGCCGCAGGCTGCGGCACGTGAACGCCGAGAAGAAGCTTGAGGAGTGGAAGGCCGAGGCCGAGGATAGGAGGCTGGAGAAGATGGCGGAGGAGTTTCTGAAGAAGAAGGCGAAGGAGATCAAGAAGGAGAAGGGGAAGAATGGGGAGGTCGAGAAGTATCTGGAGAAGTATAGGGAGGATTCAGAGAGGTGTATGGAGGCGGTGGACGCTAGTGTCAGAGAGTCATTTGCGTTGTATCGGGATGGGAAGCGGAAGGTGCTGCCTGCCATGGCCGGGGGATCGGCTTCGAAGAAGATGAAGATCTGGTGAGCTTATGTTATGAATTTATTGTTTTTTATCACAGAATTATATAATCTTATTGATTTTGTATCAGTGAAGTCATGATATCATCTACTAATTGGTTATTTAATAGATTTCACATTATTTTAGACAAAATTAGAGTTCGTTGCCTATTGAATTACAGTAGGTTTTGTATGCGACGATTTATTTAATATCAAGATATGGTTGCTGCCTGTTTGTTTGCCTGTATGTCCTTTGATTGATCAATAAAGTTCCTTATGAACACGGCAGGGGGCATACATTATTTCCATTCTTTTTTTCTTATCTATGAGGAGAGGAGAGACTTTTTGTGTGGTTATCACTCCCCATCAATGCAGTCACTTGTAAGACTTTAATCCATGTTCTGGAGAAAAGTGATCGACTACGGAGGTATAGTTAGAGAACTAATATCAGTTATCGATTTTTTATGACCTTATTTATGCGGAGTAGTGGTTTAGGCGGACGACTAGGTGGGCACTTATATAAAAGAGATTTAGACCCCTCCTCTTAAGGGTTAGGCATTGGTAGTCCAAAAGATAAGCAGATCAGTCCGTCTAGGTAGGAATTAAGAGGCTTACATGTTTTTTACACGGTGATTGTTAATTGATGATTTTATTATCTGACTAATGTTATTCGCATCATCATTTATTCTATTGTTACATGTATATTTGCTATATTATAATAGTATTTTTCACTAGTCTTGTCTTGTTCAGTTATCTGCTGTTGTAGATAGCATATCTTTTTGCGCTTATTATCGGCAGATTTTTAACATCACAGCGTAGCACGGGGTACTGACATTCTTTGTTGGAATTCGACTTGCAAGCAATGCATCTAATTGCTCTTTGAGGACAGAATGTCATTGTTGCTAGCAAGGACTTAATTAATGTGAATATGATGTAGGCTTGTAGCACCCTCTGGTCCTTCTCGATTAAAAACCACTACATTGTCAAGTCATAGAAAAATCAACCAAGCAAAGATTAATTTCTGTAGCCCCTTAGTTTATTTGGTTCACCTCTCAACTTTGATTCTCTATTTGCTTTAGCAAAGCTTGTATGAAGATTTAATCATTGTTTGTGGAGCAAAATGGATACTGAGTGTAATGATTTTAAAACCGCATAAAAAAGCGGTGCGACCAAAGGGCCTGACCGTCCGGCCGCATTGATATCAATTTAGCCGCACTTTGAGTTAATTTTGTTACTTTCTTAAGCTTATTTTTTAATCATTGATTCTAATTTGATTCTTAACCTATGTAGCACGGGTTCGGATACGAATATGAGATATAATACGATGCGGATTCACGGATTCGCAATTTTTCAAAAACCAAGGATACGTGATATGTTTTTGTATCGATTTTAAATTAACTAAATATGAATATATATTAAGGAATACAAACCAATATATGATAATATAAATCTGAGAGTTTCCAAGAGTATCGGGCTCCAATACGCTATCGGGGACAATTTGTGAGGCATATATAAGTATCCGTGCTTCATAGTTCTTAATTATTTTGGTTTCTTTCACTTGTAGATGCGGTCTAGATAAGCATTATCAAGGGTATTAACAATTAAATGTAAGTTGGCAGTGAAGCAAATTCTGCTAAGTTTTCATAGATTCAAAAATATTAATTAAATAGTAAATTAATTGTCTATGCCAAGTCTCTTTCAAATTTAAGTCCAAAAAAGGACAGAAAATAAAAGGCAAAAAACATTGCTGTCAAAGGCTCGAAACTTGAAAAAGCATTCGAAACTTGAAGGCGGCGGCAGTATGGTTGATGCTTGAAGTCGCAGATGAGTTCAAAGTTGAAAAATCGAAGGTGAAGACAAGATTGAAGTTTGAAGTGGAGATCTTGGAATCGAGATCGACATGGAGAACTTCGAAGTCAACGGCGGTCGCTAGTGTTCATGGCTCTCAAAATCGACGGTGGTTCTCGAAGTCGGCGGTGCAAGGCCATCATGGTGGCCTTCAACGTTTAATTGTGCTAAAAAGATTCTAATTTATTGTATATTATCCAATTAACAAATAAAAAGATTATATCTACCGGAACACGGGGTAAGCATAATTCCCGAATAAACCGTCCAATGCAATGCGATGCGCTCCTTTTGTCGTTTAGGCGGTCGCCCAAGTGCCTAAGCAATCGCTTTGTAAAACACGAATTAAGTACTTCTCAGGATCTAGGCACCTCATAATTAAACCAACCAAGACCAATTCCCTTGTCCGTGTGAATTCCGTTGGGACAGTTTAAATTTGGTCATTAGGATCATCACACAATAGTTATTTGTCATCTGTTAGAATTGTCTCTCATTGGAATGAAAATGTAATGGATAATAGATTTCCTTTTTGTAAAATAGGAGGTCCGGTTGATGCCTTGTTCTTATGGTTTTAAAACTTTGGTCATTGATATCAATAGCTTAGAGATGCCTTCACCACTATCGCATTAGAAAAGTGTTGCTCGACCATGGTTATATGTGTCACTTAATAGGGATAAGTTTTTTATATAAAGTATTTTGGAAGTGTTTGTGGACTCACATGTGCTCATACACGAGAAAATGATCAAGCACATTATAAATAAGAAAACTTGTAGTAAATACTAATGATACTCAAATGTGATTGTCACAATACAACTAGTAAAGATGATATCCTTTACATCTTCATGTATGCTCTTTTATTGTAGTGGCGATTCAGATAGCACTTCAAGTGACTTGAAATGTATGACAATATAAGTTACGTGGTGGACATGTGTCACTTTTGGACATTCTTAAGGCCTGCCTTTGGTCATTAAAATTGCATTAGATGGTAAAAAATGTTGCGAGAACACGCGAAAAATCCCAAAAAGGGGATTGGGGACACAACAAGTTATATATTATTTTATGAAAGACATGAAATATCAAAGTATTATAATATAAAACAAGAAAAAATAACAGATCTAACATTTGAATAGATACATGATAATAATAATAGACAACCATATGCTATTCTTCAAATGTGACTAATAATATCCAAAACATGAAATGATAAGATAAATGATTGACAAGTCTTTTGTTAAAAAGTTGAACATCCAAAAGACGCACATTATAACGATTAATGAATAACACACTAAAAACATGTTTAGGGCACATCTGACGTGCATAGGACATGCATACAATTTATATGATATATAAACGGTGTGCCTCTGTCTAATACGTGTTATGTAAGTGTCAGAGTGACTCCCAACCCTTCGGAAGTGTATAGGCAACTTAGATGGTAAATCATCTTCCTAAAATGACCAGTGAGCTTTCAAGTGGGAACTTTCATCCTCCAAACCGTAGGCATAGTTGTAGTGCAAGCGAGAAGCTTTTCAGATTTTTCACCTATTGCCGCCCCTTCCCCTGTGTAGGAAATGTAGGGGAACATTTGTTTATGTAGTAACCATTATTTGCTAAATAATATTTAGTACCATGCATAACTGAAGAAACTAGATTGATTACATATACAAACCAATCATAGAAACATAACATATTTTGTATGATTTAACTAACAAGCTATTGGGTATCCAAATACGGATATGCTATACCATAATATAAACCGATACAAGACGAGAACATATGATTCAATAAGAATCATATTTATAAAGTTCTACTTAAATCTGTCGCACCTTAGAAAACACTCAAATATGAAGAAACATAAATTCTATATATGAAAAATTAAGTAGAGTCGAATTTACATTATTTATGCTTCATTTGCAAGCCACATCCCACGTTAATTGCCCTTCATCGACAAGCGCACGGACTTCGTAGATTCCAAACTGAAGGAACTCACTCAATTCTCTACCCTTTCACACTTTATTACAACCCTGCCATTTTACCCCATTCTTATAGGGGCATTTCCGTATTTCGAGGCAAGGATAATGAGCTTTCTCCCATGCTAGCTAGCGACATGGGAAAATCTCAAAATATACGATATGGGCACACGACAAGTTACATATTACTTTATGAAAAATGTAAAATATAAAACTGGTACATAAAACAAGAAAAATTAACAAGTTTGTTTAAATGTACATAATAATAACAGACAACCATATGCCGTTTTGCAAATGTGACCGTAATATCGAAAATATGAAATGATAAAGTGATTGTCAATTTTTTTTGTTAAAAAGTTAAACATCCAAAAGATATTACAATGATGAGTTGATAACATACTAAAAATATGTATTGGATACATATGACGTATGCAGGACACATGTACAATATGTATATGACACATACATGTGTCGGATACAGTAGCCCGTAGGAAGTGTCCATGCAATCTAGATGGTAAACCATCTCTTAAGAGTGACCAATGAGCTTTCAAGAGAACCCATACCCTCCAGACTACAAGCATATCTGAGTTGCAAGCCAAAAGCCTTTCAAAATCTTCACCTATTGTCGCCCTCTCCCTTGCACAAGGAATGGATGGGACGTTTTTTCTTGCAGTAATCATTCTTGGCTAGACAATATTTAATTCCATGCATAACTAGAGAAACCAAATTGATTGCATATATAGACCAATCATAGAAACATAACATATTTCGTATGACTTAACGAACTAGCTACTAAGTATCCAAATGCGAATATACCATACCACAATGTAAACTGATACAAGACGAGGACATATGCTTCAATAAAAATCACATTTATAAAGTTCTACCTAAATTTATCGCACCCTAGAAAACACTCAAATTTAAAAGAAACACAAAAATCCTATTTATGAAAAATCTAGTGTTAAATTAAAACTATTTATGTGTTATTTACGGGGCCACATACCCATGTTAATTGCCCTTCACCGACAAGCGCACGACTCATAGATTTCAAACTGAAGGAAGCACGCTTAAATCCTACCGCTTTACACTTTATTACAATCCCGTCATTTTACCGTATTCTCTGACAGGGGTATTTCCATAGTCTGAGACAAGAATAATGGGCTTTCTCCTATGCTATCTGGGCGACGTAGGAAAATCCAAAAATATAGGATACATGGATACGACAAGTTATATATTATTCTATGAAAGAAATGGGATATCAAACTACTATAACATAAAACAAGTACAACAGTATAAAACAAGAAAAATTAACAACTTTAACATTTAAATAGATCATCATAATAATAGCAGACAATGTCATTTTTAAATGTGACATCGATAATATCTAAAATATGAAATTGTAAGGTAAGCGATTGATAAGTGTTTTGTTAAAAAGTTAAACATCCAGAAGACACATTATAACGATGAGTTGAAAATATGCTAAATAGGAAACATGACGTACATATGACACATACAATATATATGACACGTATATGATGCATTTAATTCATGTGTAAGCGTCGGAGTCCGACTGATGCCGGACATGGTAACCCATCAGAAGTGTCCAGACATCCTCGATGGTAAATCATCTGCTTAGAATGACCAGTGAGTTTTCAAGAGAACCCACACCCTCCAAACTACGTGTATAGCTGAAGTGCAAGCCAAAAACCTTTCGGAATTTTCATCTATTGTTGCCCTTCCCCTGTGCATGGAATGGAGGGGGAGTTTTTTCATGCAGTAACCATTATTTGCTAAACAATATTTAATTCCATGCCTAAGTGGAGAAACCAAATTGATTACACATGCATGCCAATCATAGAAATATGACATCTTAGTAAAAGGATTCCATTGTTTCAACTTTATTATTTAACTTGATTGAATTATTGGTTTTTTTGGTTGGTAATAAAAAAATAACGCAATCAAGAAATCGAATGAAACACATGCATGCCTAAATTTTTTTGATTGCATTATTTTTTGGGGGGTAAAACTAAGTATTTCATTTGATATCTTCAATAATATGAATCACTAATTCAAAATGATTGAAATTCTGGCTGTATTGTTATTGCTAGTGTATTATTTAACAACCACCACCAACATCAGAACAACAAGCCTGCATCTTATACTTTTGGGATTGGCTTATTATTGCATTATTTATCATCCCTAACATGATCCTATTCTGGTTTCTTGAAATGCATCGGTTTTGTATAACTGCGATGTTTTGTTTGATTTCTAGTGTGACATTAGTTGCTAATTCTACATGATTGAAACTTCAGTTGAATTGCATTATTTTTCTTAGTAGTTTCTAGAATTTCTTTAGTTTCGAGGATTGTGATTATTCTTACATTATTACAAATAAAACCTGCCCCTACGGTTATGATCTTAGGGGTGCCCCTACGCTCCTAACCGTAGGGGCAAAAATTTCATCCGTGAGTGGCAAGTTTCTGTCCTTACGGATGAAACTTTGCTCCAACGTAGGGACGGTTATTTTTTCTTATTTTAAAAAAAATAAAAAAAGATAATACATTGCCCCTCCTGTTTCCTCTGTAGGGGCATATATTTGCTCCTACGGTGAGAACCGTATGGGCAAATTATTATTTAAAAAAAAACGATATATCTTGCCCCTACAGTTCACACTGTAGGGCATATATTTGCCCCTACGATGGTAACGGTAGAGAAAAATTATTATTAAAAAAAAATTAAACTGATAATATATATGCCTTTATTGTTGGAACCGCAGGGGTAAATAGATGCCCCTACGGTGTGAACCGTAGGGGCAAACATTTTTAATTTTTTTTTAAAAATTCTGTCTCTTTTTTTATCCATCCTGTACACAATAATATATCACATTATATCATATACCCAAATATAAAAATATATATTAATAAATCTCACGCATAATATATAATAAAATAAATAGACATAAATACAAAATCACTCTAAATTATGATCATAATCATCATATACAGCAACCGATATCCAAAATGTATACACGTCGCAAACTGATAATATCTTGCCATCCTATAAAAATCTCAAAAATATAAAAGAATCATTGCTTGCTCGATCCAGATGCCTAATCTCTAAGTAACTGGTGCATCCGGTGAAGCTGGTCCGCGCTGTAGCCCATGCGTCTCAAATGCTCTCCCGAACTGATATTATTATTTAAATTTAAAACCATGAACAAGATATAATCATAAAGATGTTGATCTATAAACTTTATTTAAACAAGACGCTTGTGTATCAATAGCATGTTAAGTTTCCTTAAATTTCCCCCCATAATACACAAAATTATTACCAATTTATTTAAACTTTAGATAATAAGTTTTACTCTTAAGAAGCGATGCAAATTTCTAAAACTAATTTATTTCCCCCTTAATTATAGTACTAAAAATGTAACATGAAAAAAGTTGAGCACATAGTAAGTTAGAAACGTGGTAGAAGCATGTACTTATATAGTAAGTTAAAAGTCAAACTCATGTACTTGTTGGACCAGGAAAGTTGGAAATTTTATAAATGCATGATAATAGGTGCATCATTCATTTGGACCATCATTGGTGGAAAGAATGTGATGGGATTTAGCAACATAAGTAAGATGTTGACCCCAAATTACAACTTATATCAATTAATTCAGTTCTCTTTGAACCTAGACTTATCCAAGTGATCGAAAAACGGATATCGATCATAAACCTATAGCTAACAACTGAAAAGACTTGGAAACAAAAGAGGACGCAAATATGAAGTGGAACCAATTGAACTCTACGAAGAGAGCTTTCGGTCGTGTCTTCACAAAAATCATCCGCTTTTCCGCTTGCAGGCCTTCTCTCGAGCACCTGACATTGACCCGATCGCAAATTGTTGCTGCATGCAACAAATTCCATCTCAAAATTACAAATTTTTACCACCATCATCGTCGATAAAATGCAAGAGAGGTTTAAAGCAAAACCTTAGATCTAAATTTTCTCTTGAAGTTGATCCCCTTTTGAAACTCTTGCTTCCTCTAAGCTCCTATCACATAAAAGGGTGGGGAAATTTTTGAACTTTGCCAATGATTAGAGAGAATGATAGGTTTTCAATCAAATTTGAAGAGCAGATAAGTAAATTAATTTGCAAGCTTAGTGAGGAGATCATCAATCTGTTCTCCTTCATAGCACTTGGAGTTTGATCTGTTTGAATTTAAATCAAACCAAACTAACAACAGATCTACAAAAATAAGCAGAAAAAGCGAGAGAAAGATTACATACTGTTGTGGAGTTAATTTGGGTATTAGGTGGCTTTGATAGGCTTTCGATTTTTCTTAGATACGCTTGAAACGATAGAACCCAACTCACAATCTGCTCCTTGTCAATCAAAAAATCACAAAACAATTTCAACCATAATAAGATTAGGGTTTCGAGAGTGGTATCGTTTGCCCTTACAATTAAACAAACAAAACAATAACCTTTCTTCACAAACAAATTGTAATTCAAACAAACAACATTGAGAAAACACCAAAAATATCACATTTCCTTCGAATCAAAGTGCAAACCTAATCGGCCTCGAATTCGATGTCACTGGCCCACGCCCGGCGCCACTGACACCACCCACACCCCACCTCACCACGATGTTAATATATGCTACAAAGCCTACCGAGTTGGAACATAGAAACAAAGTGGCAACGAACATAGATTCAAGAAAGCCATATGGGGTATATACTCTATAGGTTAAGGGCGCTGCTGGCTAAACATTGGCCTCAAAAACTGTAATGGAAAATTCATCTATTTGTATTAGAACAGACTTATTAGGTTACCATTCGAGATTATCTTTCGTATTGAATAAAAACTCTTTTCTAAAATCCAGTTTATTTGCAATCAAATCATAGTTGCACACAAATTTGTTTCAAGATTTTCAAGCCTAAAACCCAAACGCCAAAGGCTTTATTGATTCTCAAATACGAACCCTAATCCTATGTTCTGGGATTTTTCATCCACAATAAAAAAAGGCCAGCCCAAAATTTAGATTTTTTCTATAAAAAACACAAACCCTGATGTCAAAATTATGATTTTTACAAATCTGCAGCATAATCACCAACAAAATATCAAATAAATGGTACCTTTAAGGATAAAAAATCATCATATGCTACAAAGATGACAGCAGAGCAGATGATGGAGGCGGTGGCAATCGAGGCTTGAGTCTTGGATGCGGTGGAGGGCGGCGGAGGTGATGGCGAGGCGGTGGAGGATGCTGGCGGCAGTTGGCTTGGAGGCGGTGGAGGATGCTTGGAGGCTTGGAGACGGTGGCCGTTGGCTTCGAGATGGTGGAGGATGCTGACTTGGAGGCGGCGGCGGAGGAGCGTGACGATCAACGGCGAACGGGAATTTGTTTTGGGAGGAAAGATTGGTGGGAAAAGTAACAGGGGAAAATTTTATGTTTTAATTTTTTTAAAAAAACCCTTACCTTTCCCTAACGGTTCCCACAGTAGGGGTTTCTCTTACGGCACCGTAGAAGCATTTACTGTCACGACCCGAGAATTCGACTCGTGACCGGCACTTAACCACGCAACGTCTACAGGCGTAACGCGGCTAAGTAAGCCGAACCCAGAAATCAAAACCAATAAATATAGAGTGATTTAAAACATTTTGTAAAAACAATCGTACATGTCTGAAAAACTTCCATTTATTTAGTAGAAATCCTTTTTAAGTTCAAAAGTTAAGTTTATAATTTTGGTAACATTTCCTTTTTAAAACATTTGCCCCGCCAGTCGGATAGAAACAAGGTGTAACAGAAATGACGAGTAAAATGAATGAAGCATCACAATGAGATATACGACGCCGTAGCGAAGAATACACAGTAAAGCAAGGACAATATCATAAAAGATGAGACTGCAAAAGTAAAAGTCGGCTCACATGCGAGCTCGACACCAGAATATAAAATCATACATATCGTCCTCACAACTGTCTCTAAGTCAATACAGAAGGTAGATGGAGAGTACTAGATACATCAATATACAACTGAAAGATAACAGATACCGTACAAAACCCACCTATCAGCAAAAGACTATCTCTGCTCAAAAGGGTATCTGTGCCAAAAGATGCGGAAACAGCCAGCCGTGACTACTCCCAAGGGCAACCTGCAAACACTGTGGCACAACGGGGGTGAGTTGCCAACTCGTGAATAGAGATAACATATAAAGGTGATCGCAAGCATGCACATATAGCGTGGCTCTACTAATGCCAGCAGATGATATCAATGCATGTCAGATAGAGGATGCAATAGTAATGCAAATACTCTAACAGGTAAATGCTACAGGATGAGATATATAGTAGTCAATGCTGAGTATGGGATAATAACATCTACATGGACTATGTCAACATGGAAAACCATAATCGATGCCTCAGGCTGCACTCAAATCCCAAATACACTCAGGCGCCGGCACACCCATCGGCCCTCAAATCCTGTACATCTCTGAGAAATCACGAGTGCCCAACATCGGCACCCAAAACATCATAAAATACTCGTGTCTAGCATCGACACGCAAATCCTCGTATATCGGGCTCCATCAGTCCGGATCGGCCCACGGGGTCCGTCTGCTGTGTCGGCCCTCGGCCCCGGCAGCACGGGTCATCCCGCATCCATCACTCGACTTTGGTCAGTATCCTCCGGACAACTGCCAGGTCCAACCAATCACCGGTAGGTACTCGCCCGCCTCCAGGCTCAATCGGCAAATCCCATCGATCATCTCGCCGAGGGGAACCATACCGGGCCCACCACGAACCCGTAAACGGAACATCCACTCCTCGAATCGGGTTTCAAACACACGTCTCAGCACCGAGAAAACGCGTGGTGGACACACCAAAATATCATATCACGAGGTACCGGGTTTTTCAAAATAGTGCATTTTGTCTTAAATAATTCCACGGTCCTCAAAACAGAAATCACATGAAAATCCAACACCAATAGTAAATCCAATGCGAAGTACAATATACATCAATCCATGGTATGGGTATAAGGGGAAAAACCGCTTTTTAAGGTAGTTTCGTTTCCGGTTTTAAAAGATGTCATGCGGTTCCCAATATACATGAAAATCATATCAAATCACATATGAAGCGAACTATAGCAATATAATCATGGCAGCTCTACAGTGAGTGTGGCATGGCAATTACTAACTGTGTGTGTGTAGCATGCAAATAGTGCCCGTGCAACATAAACCGTTAGTAATAGTGCGGTGTCCTATCAGTTCTAAGCAATATGTATATAAACACAGCAGGGAATGCAATATGCGATGACAGTCTATGGGGTGCATGCAACATATAATAATAAAGTCCTATCAGCCCTGACGCATAACGCCATGCGGGCGATATCCCCGTAGATGTGAAATCTACTCACCTAGCTTCGTGCTATGTGTATCCAACAACTTGCTTGCCCTTCTTCGCGGCGTCCGTCTCACTGACCTGCGTACCTAAAATCACATAACATATATCACACATAAGCTCATTTCACAAAAACGCGACATTACGGTCCAGCTAGAAACTCGTGTCGCAAACCAATCGCGCGTGTGCGCGATACGTCAAAACATGTGTGTGTGCTGAACCACGAACTACCCCGACGCGTTACGATGCGTAGCACGCACCAGACCAAAAGAAGCATGCATGTCGCACTAAACACACACCCCAACATAAGGAAAACAACTCCCAGATTCTTATCTGGAAGAAATCCCACAATTTAAATAAGACCAAACACATCAAAACACCCACATAAACTACCCTGCACAAAACGAGGCAGAACTGGGGAAGGGAGGCCGGCGTCGCCGGGAAAACTAGGAAAGTCGCCAGCCAAACCCCGGTGGTCTGGGCTCGAACCTCACTCACATTCCCCAAAAACCCTGCACACCATTCTGAAGTTGTTTACAACACAAGAAAACACCTAAAGTAAAAGCAGATCTAGGAAACCTAAAAATCTGCACAAATACGACATTTTGCATCGAATCGTGAAATTGGTGGTATTTTAGCGTAATAGGGGTTGGACTAGGTTACAAAGGCCTCACTAACTCACTAACAAACTACTGAAACCACAACTCACTTCGTTTGCACAAGATTCTCACAAATTACCCCATATCACACTAAAACGCACTAAAATCCGATAACCGAAGCAAATCTACACTAACTAAGCTAACTAGGGATCAAGTTAGGAAGTATACCTCACTCTCGACCCTAGGGAGCTGCAGGAAGGTGGAGAAGTGAAGTGAAGGGGCTGCACTGGGTGCTGGAGCTGCTGCTGCCCACTGCTGCTACTGCTGCTGCTATTGCTTCATGTTGCTGCTGCTGTTGGTTCTGGCTCAGTTGTTGCTGTTGCTTTGCTTGCTGCTGCTGCTGGGGTATTGCAAGGTAAGTGTGTGTGTTGTGTGAGAGCGTGAGTGCTTGAGAGAAAACCAAAAAGAGTTGAGAGCCACCACAATCATCACACAAAAGTCACCCCTCTCACCTCATTTAATACAAGCATGGCCTAAAGCCATGATGCACTCTCTCTCTCTCTCTCACAAGTCAACACTAACTAAAAATTCAAACTAAAGTTACTCTTAGCTAACTAATTAATCCCACTTAAGAATCCAAAAGACTTAATCCTATAATTAACCCACCATGGTTAATAATTATGGTATTTACTTCATTTAAAAACCCTAGTTTACATGCACATGTGTGTGCAAGCCTAGGAAAATTTTGGAAAAATATTTATTAAATTAGGAAAAATATTTAAAACACAATTTGGTAAACTTTTTATTAAAAACCATTATTTAATTATAATTATTCACTAACCCTTATCCTAAGGTGTTACAATCTCTCCCCCTTAAAGAAATTCGTCCCCGAATTTCAAAAATCTAACTACACATACCTTCAAAAAGATGGGGATACGTCTTCATCATCTCGCTTTCGGTCTCTCAAGTGACCTCCTCACGGTTCTGACCAAGCCAAAGTACCCTAACTGATGGAATGTCCTTCGATCTCAATTTCTTCACTCGTCGATCCAAGATCATCACCGGCTGCTCTGCATAGGAAAGGTCACGCTCAAGCTGGATCGTCGGATGCTGAATCGCATGCGAAGGATCATGAAGATATCTGCGGAGCATCGAGACATGGAATACGGGGTGCACATCTGGAAAGCTGGGCGGAAAGGCTAACCGGTAAGCCACTGCACCAACACGCTCGAGGATCTCGAAGGGGCCCACATACCTGGGGCTAAGCTTCCCTTTCCTCCCAAACCTCATCACACCTTTCATTGGGGAGACCCTCAAGAAAACATGATCACCAACAGAAAACTCAAGTCTGCGTCGTCGACGGTCCGCATAAGATCTCTGCCTACTCTGGGCTGCTCTCATCCTATCGCGAATCAACTGGATCTTCGCTGTCGTCTCCTCAACGATCTGTGGTCCTAAGATACTGCTCTCACTGAGCTCTGTCCAACAAATGGGTGACCTGCATCTCCTCCCATAAAGAGCCTCAAATGGTGCCATCTGAATAGTCTCCTGGTAGCTGTTATTGTAGGAGAACTCTACTAAGGGCAAATGATGATCCCAGCTACCTCCGAAATCTAATACACAAGCTCTGAGCATGTCCTCGAGAGTCTGGATGGTCCGCTCTGATTGTCCGTCGGTCTGCGGATGAAAAGCCGTGCTGAAACTCAAGCGAGTGCCCAAAGCCTCCTGAAGCCTCTGCCATAGTCTACTGGTAAACTGGGTGCCTCTGTCGGACACAATGCACGTCGGGACTCCGTGTAGTCGCACTATCTCGTCAATGTAGATCTGGGCATACTGAGTAAATCCGAAAGTCGTCTTCACCGGTAGGAAGTGAGCCGCTTTCGTCAAACGATCCACGATCACCCAGATGGAGTCATACCCCCGACTAGTCCTGGGTAGACCTACCACGAAATCCATCGAAATCTGTTCCCATTTCCACTCCGGAATGGGTAACGGCTGTAGCTCTCCTGCGGGCCTCTGGTGCTCAGCCTTGACTTGCTGACAAGTCAGGCATCTCGACACAAAATCTGCGATGTCCCTCTTCATTCCGTCTCACCAATAAACATCTCTTATATCATGATACATCTTGGTGGAACCGGGATGGACGCTATACACCGATCGATGTGCCTCCTCAAGAACCTCGCGCCTCAGTCCCTCAGCATCTGGCACACACAGTCTAACTCCAAAACGTAGTACCCCCTGATCATCGATCACGAACTCGGAAAATCTGCCCTGTCCAATCTGTGCCATGATTTCTGAACATCGGTCATCACTGAGCTATGCCTCACGTATACGATCGATCAACTGTGGGCGTGCACGGACATGCGCTATCTGTCCTCCAATTGGCGTGAACTCGAACTGTACTCGACTGTCGCATAATATCTGCCAATCTGCGGATGACTGCTCCTGTACTGCGCTCAAACAAGATAAACTACTCCCGGGCCTCCTGCTCAAAGCATCCGCCACCACATTTGCCTTGCCCGGGTGATATAAGATCTCGCAGTCGTAATCCTTCACTAACTCCATCCATCGACACTGTCGAAGGTTCAGGTCCCGCTGCTGAAATATGTATTTCAGACTCTTGTGATCCGTAAATATCTGGCACGACTCGCCGTATAGGTAATGTCGCCAGATCTTAAGTGCGAAGACCACTGCTGCCATCTCCAAATCATGAGTGGGGTAGTTTTGTTCATGTCTCTTCAATTGTCGCGAAGCATACGCGATCACCCTGTCGTGCTGCATCAAAACGCATCCCAACCCCACTCGAGAAGCATCACAGAAGACCACAAATCCGCCCGGTCCGGAAGGTAAAGATAACACTGGTGCCGTCGTCAGCCGAGTCCGTAACTGCTGGAAACTGTGCTCGCACTCCTCCGTCCAAACGAAAGGAACTCCCTTCCGGGTCAACCCGGTCAACGGTGTAGCAATACGGGAGAAGTCCTGCACAAAACTCCTGTAGTAACCGGCCAATCCCAAAAAGCTGCGAATCTCCGTCACCGATGTGGGTCTGGGCCAACGCTGAACGGCCTCGATCTTCCTCGGGTCAACACATATACCGTCTCGTAAAATCACGTGACCCAAGAAATCTACGCTGTCCAGCCAAAAAGCACACTTGGAGAATTTCGCATAAAGCTGGTGCTCCCTCAAGGTCTGCAATGTAATCCGCAAGTGCTGCTCGTGCTCCTCACTACTCCGGGAATACACCAAGATATCGTCAATGAAGACTATGATGAACAGATCCAAGTAAGGTCGGAAAATACGGTTCATCAAGTCCATGAAGGCTGCTGGCGTATTGGTGAGTCCGAACGACATCACCAAAAACTCGTAATGGCCGTAGCGCGTACGGAAAGCTGTCCTGGGAATGTCCTCCTGTCGAACCCGCAGCTGATGATAGCCTGATCGTAAATCGATCCTCGAAAAGTACCCTGCCCCCTGAAGCTGGTCGAACAAATCGTCGATACGCGGCAAAGGATACCTGTTCCGCACTGTCACCCTGTTCAGCTGGCGGTAGTCGATACAAAGACGCAAACTGCCATCCTTCTTCTTGACGAACAGGACTGGAGCACCCCAAGGAGAAACACTGGGTCGAATAAGTCCCTTGTCCAGCAAATCTTGCAACTGCTCCTTCAACTCACGAAGTTCCGCCGGGGCAATCCGATAAGGCGGTATAGAAATAGGCCCCGAACCAGGAACCAAATCAATACAAAAAGAAATGTCGCGTTCGGGCGGCAACCCAGGAAGCTCGTCAGGGAATACATCAGGAAACTCGCTAACAACTGGAACCTGATCCAATGGAACCTCTGTAGCGCGAGCATCGCAAACATAGGCGAGAAATCCCTGACATCCCTTCCTCAAA
The DNA here is from genome assembly GCA_030015575.1 of Agapanthus africanus. NCBI lineage: Eukaryota > Viridiplantae > Streptophyta > Magnoliopsida > Asparagales > Amaryllidaceae > Agapanthus > Agapanthus africanus. The sequence goes on along the minus strand of JASDDO010000014.1, from coordinate 636,814,276 downwards.
AGCTGCCCAGCGCGAAAAGAAGAAATCACACTGTGAGGGGTGGCACCACGGTCCCCCAACACAACAAAAACCGACTCACCGGGGAAACAGAATCTAACTGTCTTCTCGCGGCAGTCCACAGAAGCATAGCACGTGGCTAACCAATCCATGCCCAAAAGAACGTCGAAGTCCAATATCTCCAGAAGGATCAAGTCGACAGGCAACTCTCTCTCGCCAATACAGACGATACAGGATCGGAATACGTGCCTAGCAACAAACGACTCTCCCACAGGAGTAGTCACCACAAGCGGCTGATCAAGCAAGCCGGACTCTCTACCCAGACTCGGCACAAAGTGTGTGGATACGTACGAGTGTGTGGATCCGGGATCGAACAATACATGAGCATCAACTGAACATACAGGAAGGATACCTGAAACCACTGCATTGGACGCCTGCGCGTCCTGATGTGTCAAAGCAAAGACCCTCGCCTGTCCACCACCTGTAACTGACTGACCTCTGCCTCGGTCATCTCGTCCCCTCTGAGTAACTCCTCCACGCCCACGACCTCTCTGTGCATAAGTCTGGCGCGGAGCAACGGTAGGCACAACGGGCAACGCCCTCTGGGGTGGTGAAGGTGGTAAGGTAACCTGCGGTGCTGCCGCCTCCTTCCGGTGTGTCTCTGGACAATCTCGAATGAGGTGAAGTAGGCTGCCACATCTGAAGCAACCCCGCGGCGACTGCTGACTCTCTCGTGGATATGAACTAAACATCTGGCTCCGTCCCGAATCTCTGCCACCCCCCGTACCAGAACGATACCTGTCGCGGCGTCTGAATGTCTGTCTCCGTGCGGAAATACCAGTACGAACTCTCTTCGGCTCTGGAACTGCCGAAGTCTCAGCAAGGTGCTCCTCGACCACTAGGGCTGCGTCTACAGCTGCTGCATAGGTCTCGTAGTGCTGCGCGCTGATCGCGAGGAACACTGGTGTAAGCAGGCCTCGAACAAATCTCCGGACTCGCAACTCCTCGGTAGCCACTAAATATGGGGCGTAGACTGCTAGCTCTGTAAACAGTACGTCATACTCTGCCACTGTCATCCCTGGCGTCTGGCGCAAGGACTCAAACCTGCGTGCTCGGGCATCTCTAACACTCCGGGGAAGGAAACGGGCTAGAAATATGGTCACGAACTCCGTCCAGGTCATAGGAGGAAGACCTGCTGCTCTGCCCTTCTCCACTGAATCACATCACTTCTGCGCAAGACCTTCCAGGCGAAAGCTCATGAACTCGACCCATCTCGCATCTGCGCATCTGAGGGAACGGCATATCCTGGCCATCATGTCGATGAAAGACTGTGGGTCCTCGGCTGTATCGGTGCCTGTGAATACTGGAGGCTTCAGCCTCATGAACTCTGACAGTGATACTGTAATCACCTCCGTGACCGCAGGGGCAACTGGCTGTGCGGTAGGTACCATGGCGGTCTCTGGAACGGGTGGAGCTATCTCTGGTCGCTGGGCTCGAAGCGTCTCAACTAGCGATCCTATCATCTGGCGCATCTCCTGCATTCTAGATCCCACCGTCTGGCGCATCTCCTGCATACCAGCCCCTAGCGTGGCGATCTGCTCTGACACGGCAGGAACAGCCTGCTCGGGTACAACGGGTGCACTGCCCGGATCAGTCCTCGTCTCGGACGAGTCAACACGAATCTCGGCCCTCGCGGCCGCTCTCTGTGCCCTCGTAGTCTTAGGCGGCATAATGGCTGAAAGAAAATTAGGATTCGATAAGAACACGGAAATCGAATCGCAAGAATATAAGGAGGGATCAAATCAATAAGTCCTAAGGTCGCGTAGGCGGAGTACCGTGTCGTGAGTATGCCGCGGAACATACACACGCTACGCTATCCTGCTGCAGCTACCTACTCCATCATACCAGGGTCATCCTACACTCCGAAGGTAAAACCTACGCTCTGATACCAACTTTGTCACGACCCGAGAATTCGACTCGTGACCGGCACTTAACCACGCAACGTCTACAGGCGTAACGCGGCTAAGTAAGCCGAACCCAGAAATCAAAACCAATAAATATAGAGTGATTTAAAACATTTTGTAAAAACAATCGTACATGTCTGAAAAACTTCCATTTATTTAGTAGAAATCCTTTTTAAGTTCAAAAGTTATAAGTTTATAATTTTGGTAACATTTCCTTTTTAAAACATTTGCCCCGCCAGTCGGATAGAAACAAGGTGTAACAGAAATGACGAGTAAAATGAATGAAGCATCACAATGAGATATACGACGCCGTAGCGAAGAATACACAGTAAAGCAAGGACAATATCATAAAAGATGAGACTGCAAAAGTAAAAGTCGGCTCACATGCGAGCTCGACACCAGAATATAAAATCATACATATCGTCCTCACAACTGTCTCTAAGTCAATACAGAAGGTAGATGGAGAGTACTAGATACATCAATATACAACTGAAAGATAACAGATACCGTACAAAACCCATCTATCAGCAAAAGACTATCTCTGCTCAAAAGGGTATCTGTGCCAAAAGATGTGGAAACAGCCAGCCGTGACTACTCCCAAGGGCAACCTGCAAACACTGTGGCACAACGGGGGTGAGTTGCCAACTCGTGAATAGAGATAACATATAAAGGTGATCGCAAGCATGCACATATAGCGTGGCTCTATTAATGCCAGCAGATGATATCAATGCATGTCAGATAGAGGATGCAATAGTAATGCAAATACTCTAACAGGTAAATGCTACAGGATGAGATATATAGTAGTCAATGCTGAGTATGGGATAATAACATCTACATGGACTATGTCAACATGGAAAACCATAATCGGTGCCTCAGGCTGCACTCAAATCCTAAATACACTCAGGCGCCGGCACACCCATCGGCCCTCAAATCCTGTACATCTCTGAGAAATCACGAGTGCCCAACATCGGCACCCAAAACATCATAAAATACTCGTATCTAGCATCGACACGCAAATCCTCGTATATCGGGCTCCGTCAGTCCGGATCGGCCCACGGGGTCTGTCTGCGGTGTCGGCCCTCGGCCCCGGCAGCACGGGTCATCCCGCATCCATCACTCGACTCTGGTCAGTATCCTCCGGACAACTGCCAGGTCCAACCAATCACCGGTAGGTACTCGCCCACCTCCAGGCTCAATCGGCAAATCCCATCGATCATCTCGCCGAGGGGAACCACACCGGGCCCACCACGAACCCGTAAACGGAACATCCTCTCCTCGAATCGGGTTTCAAGCACACGTCTCAGCACCGAGAAAACGCGTGGTGGACACACCAAAATATCATATCACGAGGTACCGGGTTTTTCAAAATAGTGCATTTTGTCTTAAATAATTCCACGGTCCTCAAAACAGAAATCACATGAAAATCCAACACCAATAGTAAATCCAATGCGAGGTACAATAAACATCAATCCATGGTATGGGTATAAGGGGAAAAACCGCTTTTTAAGGTAGTTTCGTTTCCGGTTTTAAAAGATGTCATGCGGTTCCCAATATACATGAAAGTCATATCAAATCACATATGAAGCGAACTATAGCAATATAATCATGGCAGCTCTACAGTGAGTGTGGCATGGCAATTACTAACGGGGTGTGTGTAGCATGCAAATAGTGCCCGTGCAACATAAACCGTTAGTAATAGTGCGGTGTCCTATCAGTTCTAAGCAATATGTATATAAACACAGCAGGGAATGCAATATGCGATGACAGTCTATGGGGTGCATGCAACATATAATAATAAAGTCCTATCAGCCCTGACGCATAACGCCATGCGGGCGATATCCCCGTAGATGTGAAATCTACTCACCTAGCTTCGTGCTATGTGTATCCAACAACTTGCTTGCCCTTCTTCGCGGCGTCCGTCTCACTGGCCTGCGAACCTAAAATCACATAACATATATCACACATAAGCTCATTTCACAAAAACGCGACATTACGGTCCAGCTAGAAACTCGTGTCGCAAACCAATCGCGCGTGTGCGCGATACGTCAAAACATGTGTGTGTGCTGAACCACGAACTACCCCGACGCGTTACGATGCGTAGCACGCACCAGACCAAAAGAAGCATGCATGTCGCACTAAACACACACCCCAACATAAGGAAAACAACTCCCAGATTCTTATCTGGAAGAAATCCCACAATTTAAATAAGACCAAACACATCAAAACACCCACATAAACTACCCTGCACAAAACGAGGCAGAACTGGGGAAGGGAGGCCGGCGTCGCCGGGAAAACTAGGAAAGTCGCCGGCCAAACCCCGATGGTCTGGGCTCGAACCTCACTCACATTCCCCAAAAACCCTGCACACCATTCTGAAGTTGTTTACAACACAAGAAAACACCTAAAGTAAAAGCAGATCTAGGAAACCTAAAAATCTGCACAAATACGACATTTTGCATCGAATCGTGAAATTGGTGGTATTTTAGCGTAATAGGGGTTGGACTAGGTTACAAAGGCCTCACTAACTCACTAACAAGCTACTGAAACCACAACTCACTTCGTTTGCACAAGATTCTCACAAATTACCCCATATCACACTAAAACGCACTAAAATCCGATAACCGAAGCAAATCTACACTAACTAAGCTAACTAGGGATCAAGTTAGGAAGTATACCTCACTCTCGACCCTAGGGAGCTGCAGGAAGGTGGAGAAGTGAAGTGAAGGGGCTGCACTGGGTGCTGGAGCTGCTGCTGCCCACTGCTGCTACTGCTGAATTTTGCTGCTGCTGCTATTGCTTCATGTTGCTGCTGCTGTTGGTTCTGGCTCAGTTGTTGCTGTTGCTTTGCTTGCTGCTGCTGCTGGGGTATTGCAAGGTAAGTGTGTGTGTTGTGTGAGAGTGTGAGTGCTTGAGAGAAAACCAAAAAGAGTTGAGAGCCACCACAATCATCACACAAAAGTCACCCCTCTCTCTCTCACCTCATTTAATGCAAGCATGGCCTAAAGCCATGATGCACTCTCTCTCTCTCACACAAGTCAACACTAACTAAAAATTCAAACTAAAGTTACTCTTAGCTAACTAATTAATCCCACTTAAGAATCCAAAAGACTTAATCCTATAATTAACCTACCATGGTTAATAATTATGGTATTTACTTCATTTAAAAACCCTAGTTTACATGCACATGTGTGTGCAAGCCTAGGAAAATTTTGGAAAAATATTTATTAAATTAGTAAAAATATTTAAAACACAATTTGGTAAACTTTTTATTAAAAACCATTATTTAATTATAATTATTCACTAACCCTTATCCTAAGGTGTTACATTTACAGAAGCTAATTTTTTTATGTGTAAATGCTCCTAAGATGGGAACCGTAGCGGCAAACTAAAATTGCCCCTACGGATTTTCTTACATATAGTGGCAAGTCATCTTTGTATTAGTGTTACTCTTTAAGTGCTGGAAGGCTGCCGCTTTCTATCTTTCAGTGATATGAATAGGGTTTATTTTTTTTTATATAATGTGGTATGAATAGAAAAGGCCTTCACTCATACTCTGAGATGCTGGTCTGGTGCCTTTTATTTTCGAATGGTATGAATATTTTAAAAATATATTAAATGGTAGAAAAGAAAAGGCCTTTGAAAATTTATCATTTTATTCGTTTTTTGTCTCCACAGCGAACTTATTTTGATGAGACAGACCTTAGATTACTTTTATTAGCTTTCAGCAGTTGCTTTAAAGACTATTTTCTGTTAATTAGGCTAATTAATAACTTCTAAACAATATATATTCCCAGAGCAACTCATATCATTGCCCCTCTAGACTTTTCACCCAATATAGGAGAATTTTTTTGATGGAAAAGGAGAATGATGATGATGAAGTCGATAATTTTTTTAAAGAATGGTAGTGATAAATTGAGATATCATGAGTGTGTGTTTTTTATGGGATGCAACTATTTTTTTTAATGAAATGCGGCGATATTGCTTATTTGAATATGGTGGTATCATGAGTGCATTTGTGCTCCTGCTTTTTATTTTCGCGGGTGGTGGGGAGGCCTATGCAAACTTTCCAATTTGTCATTAAAATGCATGCAATTCATCAGTGTTTTATGGTTGTAATTGGTTTCTGCAGACGATATCATATGACTGACAAAATCTCCAAAGTTCCTGAAATTGCAAAATTTTACTAGATTTGGATATGATCTGCAACTTGATTGATTTCTTTGAATTACCAAAGTAAAGGAAAGATCTCTATAACTTAATTACTTCTGCTTATGGTAATTGTTATATTCAAATTTAAAACTAAAATTTTAAAGTGATCCAATTTTTAGTAATAAGAATTCATTTTGGTTGGGTTGATAGGAATTGCAAGTATTAACTTGCATATATGTTGTCTGTTTCTTTAGGTTGGGAAAGAAAAAAGTGTATGAAAGTGATAGTGATTACGAAAATGATGAAGACGAAGATGACAAAGAGAAATCTATGGTTCTTAACGATGACAATTGTACGGGTCATGACAAGGAGGAAGAGGGGACTTCAGCAGCAGGTTTGGTAGCTGCAACTTCGGATGGGGAATCATCAGGCAGGCTTTCAGAACATAGCAATTTGGATGAAGTCATTGGAACGTCGGCTGATGAATACTCCTCAGGCGGAGCTTCAGAAAACTGCAATATTGGTGAAGTAAAGGAGAAATGTGATTTTGAGTCTCCCACAACGGCACAGGGTGTTGTAGCCGGAGACAACTCAGAATATGGTATCTTACTGGAAGCTGAAACAGGAACAAATAATGAAGCTGCTGCTGCTGCTGCAGCTGCTGATCAAAATAGCGTGGGTCCTATGTTGGAACAAGTTCAGGATATTAAAGAGGTCCAGCCTGCAGCAGAGAGTCATGTTGATCCTGAAATAATCGACAGTGCAACTGATGTTCAGATCTCTTATGGTTCCAACTTGGAGGAACCATTGGACTTCGACAAGTACAATTCTGCAGTGGAATTGGAGGTATGCTTGCCATACCCTTCACTATTCTTTTACAATGTTGCCTTATTATTGTTTTCTCCAACCCCCCACCCCCACCCGCTTCCCTCCCCCCTCCCCTCTCCATCCATGTTTATATACTTTTTTATTATAATCAAGTTCTTAAAACATGGTCCATCATTTGAGTTTTTCAAGAGAATATGAAAAGATAGCAAAGTGAAATGTGTTGCAGTTTAATGTCATATAGGTATTGATCTCAATCCATTTACATTTTGAGCGGTATATAGTGTATACAAATTGCATATTATGGTAGGAGGTGGTTAAATGAGAAAATTATAGAATTTCTTTCTTTTTGTATAAGAGAGACATTTAATATAAATAATCATCCAAGTACAACAAATACATGAAGATAGCAAAACTACTTTGGACTTTGTAAACAAGTTCATGCAAGATATAAAATACTCTTCAAATCCACTACGAACAAACAAAATAAAGCAGTCGTTATGTAACTTAATCAAGAGGCTAGGATCTCTAGTGCCTAATGTCTCATGAGCCATTGTTTCAAATGTCAACCATATCGGCTAATATTGCAGATCGAGACCTGTCCCGATACGACAAAACTGTTATTGTTTGTGTCGATGTATCATGTGATATATTGAATATCGGCGATACCACATATAGCATTGCAATTTACATCTTGATTTACAATATCCTGAATAGGATTCCAACAACTTGATAGTATTTGATGCCTAGGGAATCCTAAATATCTAGGAATCGTATATGTGCTATAGCAAACATGGGGATATTTTGTAGGAAGCCAAAATTCCCTTATGGATCACCATGTACTAAGCACCCATGTTTAGATAGAATTCAACATCCTTGAAGGTATGAAAAAACGTTCACAATTTATTGTCCATGAAGGTGTCAATCCTATTGACTTGTAACTTGTAAAACAACTGACATCCGATACATGTCGTTGAAATTTCGGTTTTGGAGAGTAATCGATACAAAATCGTCAAATTATCGCTTTTTCCAAAATTTAGAATATGTCGGCCAAAATTTTGGTATATCGGCGAAATTTATGTATATCGGTCGCTATTATTGCAAAAAATCTTGTCATGTTTTTTTGGGTTTTAATACATAAAACTTAGCCTTATTTTCTTTCAAATCCTTTTAGGGACTTCTCGTCTTCTCTCGATTTCTTAACGGCGACTTCGGTCTCGTCTGAATTTCGGTCTTCAACAAGAAAACCCTATATAAATATCTCAAGAAGTATTGCCAACAAAACTCGAACTTGCGACGATTTCCAAATCTAGCTAAAAACCTTATATAAACTATGTGCTCACCTCAAGTCCTGCAACAATGTCGCCATTTGCTTTGCTAACATGAAAGTTTTCCTCTCTTAAAATAACATCCAGCATTTTGATTAACAACCATATAAAAAGTGGTTGGTCTTTATAGCTCAGTAAGGAACGGGTACATGGATAAGACAATATAGTTCAAAAAATATAGAATATATCTTGAAAATAGCAATATCCACACCTTAACTGCAATAAGACTCATCCATTACAAACGCAAAAATTCAAAATAATTTTATGTGAAAGAAGTTAGGCTGGGTTATGGCTAAGTACGGTCAACACCTCTATCTTGGTTGGCATAAGTAAGACGCCACTATAAATAGCCCGTGGTAGAACAACATTGATCCGCGGTGAGGTTACCAAAATAGATGCTTAATAACCTCAGCGGAGTTACACTACTAGCCTTTTTGTAACATGCTTAGCTTTCCTTATTCATACCGGTATTGACTTATGAGATGCATGCAACACATTTGTCCAAATTTGAATATAAAACTCATATAAACAACTCAACTACGTGCCACTTGTGTCATATACACAAGTCCAACAATTTAAACCACGACACATGAGTGAAAGCATTTCATTAATTATATGAATAATACGATTTCTAATACTATTCTTATCTCACAATTTCATATAACATCCATCAGTGACAACGATAAGTATAACAAACGTTGCGTAAATAACATGCTATAGCTTTTATAAACTCTATTTACTCGTTAGTATATGATGCCCACACAATGAAATATATTCAACCATTCCATACGAATATAAGCATCACATACATGACATCAATCACCACTAACATTGATACATGAATATAATAAAATTCTACAATACATAATATATATAATCTGATAAATAATGTACCACTACTTACAGAATTTGCGGGACTAACGACTTGTGTGACTCTAAGTCCTTTTCTCGACTTCAATAGATTCTCTAAGAATGCATATAAACGTATAATTAATCCATGCACAATTGAGTGCATATATCCAACTCAATTTATATATCATATGCCACGAGTCTACTTAAAAGCCATCTTATAACTATCCAAAAATATATAGAGGTTATTAGGAAATTCCTATAATTTATTTACAATAAATTATTAATTGATCAAGAGGGAAATTTTACCATCATGCCTTAAATTTGATGAGATCGAGATGAGAAGATTGATTCCTTATTACCATCTCTAATAGAAATTAAAAGGTCGATTTTGAGATTTGAAATATGATTTTATGGTGTTGAGATGAGAGAGAAAGAAGGGAGAAGCAAGTGAGGGGAGAGAGCCCGGGAAAGAGAGGGAGAGAGATCAGATGTGTAGGAGAGAGAATAGTATAAGCGGCTAGGGTTAGGAAAAAGTAACTTAAGTTTTAAGCATTTTATACAAAACACCATAATGTTCTTATATTTACACTTTATGTTAATTTGGAAAAATATTAAACTTTTTGAATTTTTTACTGAATATTACAATTTCGTCCTCAAACTTCCTCATGTGTTTCAAATCTTCAAGGACTTCGACTTTGATTTCTCTCAGACTTAAAACCATCGATATCAACTGCAGACCCTTCCTCGGTCAGCGATCCTCAACTTTGATTTTGATCCTCCTCGATTTTGATTTCGATCTTTTTGCTCGACTCAACGTTTATCCTTTCTTTTTTCTTTGATTTCGATTTGTCTTCGACGATTTATATTTATACTAAGTTATATATATAACGATGACATTTTTTTTGTCAAAAACATAAACTATATCTATGACATTTATAATACAAAACCATAGAATCCGATACTCAGGAAACATCATTGAAATTTCTTCGATATCTGATATCAAAATTTTTGGACCGATATGTCATAGATATTTGACATTTAAAACATTGCTTATAACTTCAGGATCTAGGAAGTTTGGAATAGCCATACTATTTGGTGCAACAAACATCACAACGAAATAGCAATTGCGATTAAATGAATTAGTGAATAAGTTTTAAGAATTCTCTATGTGATGCCATGATATTTGGTAGTGTTTCTTCATACTTCTTAACGTGATGAGAGTCCTTTGGGGAGTAAATCCTTGGGTGTGAGATCGGTCATTTAGCTATTTCTCTACAAATCCCGACCGATATATCTTTAGTCTCAATTCCTAACTTCACATAAATCTTGAACATCAATACTAAGTTGGCTCAGATCTGGGATCATGATGATTAATCTGATTCTAGGTCCACACATCTCTAACCACATCTTCCGGTGTGGCTTTTTAATCTCTAATCGGCGTGGGATGCAGTGCAGTCAACAACATGCCACTAAAGTCATTTTGTACTCACGTTGCGGGTTATGGTAGTCATCTTGTCTCCATTCCAAACCTTGTGCTCAGTGTAGTGGATTCATACAAGCAGCTGGCCATCCAAATATTTGATACATTTTCTCGGCCTAATTATTTCTAGGTTGTTTGGCATTGGCGGCAGGATAGTTAATATTGCCTTGGTGGAAGTTTTACCCTTCTTTATGGGAAAAAGTAATTTCCTAAACAATCTATGGCGTGATTCTTTTTTCCGTCATTAGGTTTAATTGTATCATAAAACATTTCTGTAGATAGCATAGATTATGCAGCACTCACATCTACAAAATGCTTTAGTGTTGTTACTAAGAGAGTTGGTACTAGATTTGCTCTTATTTGTGAAACAAGAAAACAATATATCCTTTGAGTAAAAGATAGTTTATTGCATCTCTCGGATATATGTTCAGACCTCCATTCATCTTGTTGTCTCTTAGGATATCTATCGACTGATGATATTATTGTTTATTACATGGTTTAAAATACTGGGATCGAGGGTTCGGTGTTGGACGGTCACTTTTGGGATTGAAGTCGGTAATCTCAGCCGTGTCGGTTGTCTCAGATCGGGAATATAAGAATATATATCGTTTGAGAAATATAATTTTTAAGAATTAGGATTTTTAAAAAATAAGTAGGTAAAATAACTATAACAATTTGGCAAATTATTTAGTAATTAATGATGTGTAAAGTCGTATTAATGGTAAAAAAAAATCATGATAACCTAATAACTTATAATAAACTGCTTAAACTATTAGTGAACCTATTAACCCATCAATAAACCCACCAACTGTTGATAAGCTTAATACTAAAATCCCATTCATCAAATGATAAATTCAATATTACTTGGTATTGAGCGGAATCGGTCTTGGTATTTGGGTGGTCATTTTTTGGAGCGGGATCGGCCGATATTTCAAACCATGACTTGTTTATATTGATTTTAGAGTCTCAAAGATGGAGAAGTCATTCATCCATTTAGAAGCCTTAGGCCATGTCTGGATGCCCATATTCCAATGGAAAAAGGCCTAGATTCCTTATTTCCATTAAATTGGGCCAATCCAAGAAATTGATTGTGTTGAAAGTAAAAAACCAAATGACGGGACCTTAAAGATAGACCCATATTGGAAATAACAAAAGAAACACGTGTATAAAATATAAAATAAGTCACACCTCAACATAGCTTGAGTCTTATTGTTGGAACCTACTTATCATTAAAAGCTCACGTGTAAAAGCCCTTCACTCAAACTCTACTCTACTTTAAAAACAACTTTAACAGATTGTCTGGGTAACTTTTTTATGAAGAATTCTAATGGAAAAAGACCAAAAAATATCCACAATCCATTGGATTCTAAAAATTGGCAAAGACCCAATTTTTCTAATCCAATTTCTCTCTCTCTCTCTAAATAACACATCATTACATCAATCTCTCTTTTTCTTTCTCTCTCTTACTTTAATGCTACCCTTATGCCAACCATTCAATCATGCATTATCATATCAAAATTCATTGTCATTTTACTTTTGGAATGCATATGCATTCCAAAATATTTTAATCCTAAAATCGATCATATGGACTCTAACTCTAACTATCCAAACATGGCCTTTAGATTCTGTTTGCAACTGGAACCAATTATCTTACAATGTTATAAATTCTCTTTCTAGTTCCAAAGCTCTAGTTTTGGATCGAGGTGTGAGTCCAGGTCTTGTGACACCTTTCATGGTCTGAACTCACCCACAAGCCTGTACATGTCGCACAAGAAGTAATAGTAGCAGGATTATTTTATTTTTTTAAGTTTTTTTTTGGCAAAAAGATTTTTGTCTGTTTTTCTAGGAATTCTCGTAACTTTCATACTGGAATTATGTGGATCTGATCTGGGTATACGATTACGGCAAATCTCTGTCTCTGCAATAGAAGACCCGGCCAACTACTAGGAATAAACCGATAAAGGATACAGATTCTGAGATCTGTTTCTAATCCAGGTCTAAGTCTAGTAGTGCCACCACAAAGATCCCACACGGGCTACCCATTTTACATTGATTTTTCTCTTCGTACTATATTTGTGCTTAGCAATGCATTTCCTTGAGGGTTTAGGTAGTGATTACACACAAATTTCTTGTAGCATGCAAGGTATTACTTTCTTTGTCTTGCCCCATTGCGATATTTCCTGCTTACTTGGAGTCAAATGATTAAACTTTTACCTGTTTCCATTTCGTTAAGCAAAATGTCCAGCTTTGAGAACCATTTATCTGAACTTCTAGCTTTCTACCTCACCAACAGAGGTGCCAAGAGTTAAATGCATAAACTCAGATTCTTTTTACCCTACATCCCAGCAGCTGGGACTTCTTGACATGTAGAAAAAATTATCTTCACTATCTGCAGAACTTTTCTACATTGTCGTTTGCAAGGCAGTTAGCGCACATTCATAAGCAAACATAAGAAATGCATGATTCACTGCCTAATACACAGTTAAAGCCAAGGTTAAGGAAACATATTCTATAACTAGGTGAATTAGTCTCTCCCTAATCTGGCCTCTCCATGATAATATGGGGGTAAGGTTGCATACATTTGCATTGCGTTGCCTTTTTTTAGGCCTATCTAGTCTCACAAGTCATATAGATTGAATATGACATGTTGAATTTAATATCTAAACAAGGGCAGAAAATTATCATAAACTAATGTTTGGTAGTAAATGTAATCAACCAAATGGTAGCTTCTAGGATAGAAGCTTTTGAAGAAACCGTAGATAGAAATTAGCATTGTTGCTAGTGTTGCCGCTTTATTTCAGTATGCTTTATTCTGCATATAGATTAGATGCTAAGCGAATGTTGTACCGATTTAATCGTTATTTTTTCAGGCCCTTGGCATGGAAAGACTGAAAGCGGAACTGCAGTCACATGGATTAAAGTGCGGCGGGACGCTAAAAGAGAGAGCTGTGAGGCTTTTCCTGCTGAAAACGACTCCATTCGAGAAGCTGCCCAAAAAAGTACTCGCTGCCAAAGCTGGAGGAAAATGAAAACTTGTTGCCTCATTTCAAAGTCCACTGCTTTGTATCTCTAGTAATCTTAACCCTATAATCTTTGTAACTAAATAAACCGACTGAGTTATATTTGTGCTAAGATATGATCACTGGAGCGATGTCTATGTAACGGGTTGTGTAGATTCTTTGGCTGTTGACTTTGCTGTGATATCATCTGTAGCAGCTGAAGGCTGGTAGGGCTTGATATGTGATTTGGATTTTCGAAAGATCGTCTTTTTATCCAAGGAAAAGTGATGTAAAATTGGCTTTTGCTGCTTTACTAGTATGGATGGTTCATTCATACAAGCTTTACCCATGTGTGTTGTTTCTTTAAATGTTTGTGTGTTTGACCTGATTTCGTTGGATATTCTAACAGGAAACGGTGAAAATTTTAGCGTTCAAGATAATTTTCCATGATGATGTAATTGAAATTCTGAAAAGGAGGCCATGACCTTCTTTCCCAAAAAAAATATATATATATATAGGTTGAAGTTGTAATCTTCTTATGGAAAAGTTTTATTTTTTTAGTTTACTCTTAATCCCAAATGATAAATTATGTTTCTTAAAACTTGCAATCGTCTGAAAATAACTAATGTGTATGTCATAGGCAAGAAGTTTGCATATATTTAGGGTGGATTTTTTTGGAAAATAAATAATTAAAGCATGACACAACAAGAAAAGAAATGGTGGCTGCATTATTTTGGTGTCTAAACTTCTAGATAAATTGTGGCTGCGTTAATGCCCTCTCCCTACGCAAAAGAATGCGTAACACCGCACGTGAAGATAATTAACGACCTTTAGAATTCTCGTTCTCGCATGACAAGGGAGTGGCATTAAATTCTTGCATGGAACGCATGAAGCATGAAAGGGACCAATTAATTAATATACTCCTAATACAATCAATTAATCATCACGCCATTTAAATGAAATGATAAACAATATATATATATATATATATATATATATATATATATATATATATATATATATATATGCAGCCTAACATATTTTACTAATAACCTAATTTAATTTATGGAGGATCACATCATTTACAAAACAAGTTATATAATTATAAGCTAGGAGAAACAACTGAATTTGGAAGAGAAACCTAATAATCAAGCCATGCATAGCAATTTATGGAGGATAAACATTATTTATACTAAAATGATGATCTCCTTTTTTCTTTTTTTAACCATAACATCATAAATTAATTAATCAAAAAAGAAATCATCTATTAATCTAATTAATATTGCTATCACCATCTCCATGCACACATATGATTCAAACAAATTAACCTAAAATTAATTTGCAACAAAAAAATATAACAAACCCTAGCTACTTATGATGTTAATTTAATGAAACATGGGGTTTATACCTTAAAAAAAAGGACGATCGCCATATGCATCGAGCATTTTAAACTCTCTGTTTAATTATACATGAAATTATTCCTTAACCTTTATTATAAATTTAGAGTTTTGATACAGCAACAAATTTTATTTCATATATATCTATACATACACACACAATAATAAACATCAATTCTCTGGGATGCTCTCGAGGTCCGGTCTCCAACCATCGGGGCCGCCATCTCTAGTCCTCTGCAATGCATGAACACGGCCGTCGATGACGACAGGGCTATTCTTAGATAGTTGTTGAAGTAATTGGATTGCTTCTTTCTTGGTCATGACCATCTTCACTCTTATCACACCCTTGTCACCATCTTCTTGAATTGTTGGCACTTGTAATTGCCTTGATGCATCTTTGGAGGGAGGAGTTGAGGCATTGGAGGATTTGGACTTACAAGGCATGCAAATATTCCCCATGAGAGAGAGAGAGAGAGAGAGAAGAGAGAGAGAGAGAGAGAGAGGCTCCAAGATCTCTTTGGGATGAGTTGATTGCATATTTATAGAAAGTTTGAAATTAATTAAAGCTCAAGTGAATAAACAAAATTTTAAAATGAAGGAATTTAATATCCTTGAAATATTGGTCAAGTATTACGCATGTTGACGGTCAAGGGACACATATAGTTCAATCAATATCATCCCGTCAAGGACGACATGCTCTAATTAAATGATATATTTGATTCATTGGAAAAAGATTTATAGTCTCATAGGTAGGCTAGTTAGCTAGAAATGTGGTTCGGGGAGAGAGTCTCTCTTCTATGTTGATCAAGAAATCAACTCTCACAACTTTCTGAACCCATACGAATCTTCATGGATCGAATCATATACACACCGGCCAATTTTCATGAGGTTATATATGACACCCCGACTGTTAATTTTCTGTCAGTCCTATCATCATGCATTTCTAAGAACTTATAAAGAATTCACATTTTGAATATATTGATCAGTATAAATGATACCGATCATGCATTTAAAAAATTGATATTATTTGCGTTTTGATCGACTGGGGATCGAGATTGTTCTCATATATATGCTTTTGACCCCCAACATTTTCTCAATCGGCCCGCCTCACGTAAACATAAGAGATATAATTAATAGAAATGGGCGAGGCAAAGAAATAAGAGAGTTTTCCTTACTATACCGGTTAAAATGTTTGGTTAACTGTTTTGTTGGAACGGTACATCTTGATTTTAGTAACCTCAAGTATATATACATCAATTTTCATGTGATCTTATTTTTAGATATGGTTAATGATTTCCATGCGATTTTGATATTTTTTGACGATTAATTGGTTATGGCAAATGTTAAGTCATATGCGAACCTTTGAATTTCCGACCCGTCAATTCTAGTGCAATAAGTGTGGCCGAAATTACATAAGATTTTATGTAGGCATAGCTTGAAATCCGTTGATGAAGATGAGCAATGCGGATCACTAAGAAAATTGAAGTGACCTTGAGACATTACGATTGACTAATCTCCACATTTCTCTACACCAAATGAGATTAATGGAATCAAGCCGGGAATATTATATGTCTGGCCTAACTAAACTTTGTTAGCTTAGTTTATAGAATGGGGTCTTGATATTTATATATGAATATTTACTGAAATTAATATCATGTATATTGGAATGTGGGGTATGTAATTCACTAATACTATACTTACACAAATCAATGTGGGGTAACAACTTTGATTTGGTGGTACAATTATAGGACTCGAGTCATGTTGACAAGTGTCCCTTCCTTTCTAGAGCTTTAATAATTGAAGGGGAAGGGGAAGGGGGATGGTTGAGGACGTACAAGTCGGTCTAGACAGGTGGCACGTTGGAGGGCCAACACTCCAATTATTCAAAAAAAAACCGAAACATGTAACGGCGATACCCTACCATTTAAATCTGTAATCTCTGCAAAACTTCCAAACGTTGTTGTGAAATAACAATCCTTAGACGCCATGTATGAAACGTGATTGTATCATAAATCTCGGTTTCAATTAGTATTGTATGCCATGATTACGTCTATTATTTTATTTAGTGAAATTCAAGTAGTCAGCCTTCACTTGAACCGCTTTCATATTTTTATCAGACGGGCATCAATATGATTGATCAAATCTTCATTAAGGTTGGATTTCTTTTTATAGACGTCATGCTATGATTGTTTGTTGATGTGATACTCCCACGTGTGGTTAAGTGGACAACTAAAATTAGGCAGATGAGTAATTTGTCTCCAAAAATAAAAATAAAGTCACTTTGTGTTTCCATATAAATTCAACTCAAATGCCCTTCTCATCCTTTCAAACATGGGTTTATTTGTTTTCACATGTTAGCATAAAATACATTTCTACCATATTTAGTATTTTTGCCCCCCTAATTGAAATATGAATGAAATTGAAGATTAGATTCTCTTTACCAATTTCATTTGTTTGGTTCCATTGAAAAGTACCGAACAAGAATTTTAGATAAGATGGTTACTTGGTTAGGCCACACAATCACTCTTTACCTTCTACAATTATTTAAAATAAAAAATGAAAATTGAACTCCTAGCTATAGCTATAGCTATAGCTAGTATGAGAAAAATTCAGGTCTTTGGAGTGGGATTCCATTTTCTTGTTTTTGATGTGGTGTCTTGATGTTATGTATTCTTCTCAAGCAGGGAATCAATTTACAACAAGCAAAACATGCGAGTTAGTCTCATGTTGGGCCTGGCACATGTAACATAAGATTACCGGAATCCTCGTGTTCCCGGAAATGGGATGACCGGATATCTGATTTTAAGAAATCTTGCTTTAACGTTCTTAGTATATTTTAATCATCTCCGGTAATATATATATGTGCAACCAGCGGCGAGACCGGAGAATAGCCGGTGGATGACCGTGAGGCCGACGACGAATGATCTGCGGCGGGCCGGTGATGAACTACGGCCGACCGGCGACCAACATCTGATCTGCGGCGGGTCGGCGATGAACGATCAGCGATGGCCGGTGTCCGCTCGGCGGCGAACGTCTGATCGGCGGCGGACCGTTCGGTGCGATCGGCGATGGCCGGCGGCGAACGACCGGTGGGCGATGGTGTAACATTTAAAAAAAATAAAATATTATTTTTGGGAATTTTTATAATTAAATAATATTATATTGAATATTTTAATAGTGCGATATAACTAAATACCGATAAATCGGGAAATTTTTTGAAAATTATGGAAATTACTGAAATGAGGGTGCTTTATGTGATTCATGCAAATTATGAAAATTTATGATTTATTTGACACTATTTTAGTGCTAATCACGATTAAAAATCGTTAATCGGACTTTAAGCGTGTTTTGTACACATGTCTTTTTTTTAGCACTTGTTACATTTTTCTTTCATGCTTTCACTTTTACTTTTATCATGTATGGTTTAGGTTTTTATTACAAGAAAAGAAAAGGAAATGAAAAGAAAAGAAAAGAAATTGGATTAAAGAATAGAATAGTAAGGTATGGACAAGAGAGAGAGATGTGGGTCAACCTTGATCATGGCCCCTTGTATCATGCAACACCTTCATCTTTTCTTCTCCTTCTTCTTTCAGCTCAGCTGCTTCCCGTCTCTTCCTCCTCCACTACAACCCCCAAAACTCCATTAAAAACTACTCCAAAGTCCCTTCCCACTTCACAAAAATTGTACACAAGCTCACAAGCTACACATTGGACCAAGAAAGTTTGCATTTTGGCGCTGTAGAGGATTCATGCGTGTCAAATGAGGTAATCCCTTCACAATTAGTGTAGTATTTCATTTGCTTATGCATCTATTTAAGTTTAAAATCGATTTGGCGAAGTTTAGTGGATTTTGGGAATTCATAGAATGGGGTTAGGGTTTTCTAGAGTTGGGATTGTGTTATTGAACCGTATTAGTGACCTTAAACCTCCCAATTTGTCAAAAACCCAGACCCAATACATATACAATACCTGAAACCCAAAATACGGAAAAATAGAAAACTGTAAATGTCGGTTTTGTGAGTTTTAGTGGGTGCAGGGAAATCTGGAGTGACCCGAGACCAAAACTTGAAAAGCAAACAACTTCAGAGACCTATTTAGAGCACTACGAGAACACCCAACCAAAACGAACCCAATCCACGACACAAAAACCGAGGAGGCCGGATTTTGGGTATGTGTGGCCGGCCATGGGGTGAGGGAATGGGTCCAGGTTGCTTCAGTAGGTCATATATACCCTATATATCACCCTGGTGTTGTTTGCTTACCTTGTTTTCACCTGAGACAAAATCTGGGACCACTTTCTCAAGTTGCTGCCTTGATTCGAGTTATGGTTTTGCATATTTTAAATTCTGGATTTTTGTATTTGCGCTTTATCTCGATCACATGGCGTTTGTACGTCTATATCGAGTGATTTCAGGTTGATTTGTGTGATTAGATCATAGGTTTTCATCTATGTGAGTTTCGTGTGTCGTTTTGGTTTCGATTTGGTTTTTAATGGGATACAATACGTTATTATATGTAGGTACTCTCGCGAATACTTCGAGACGACAAGCAAGCGCGTTGCGACGTCGGCATCGGCAAGCGAAGAGCAAGGTGAGTAGATTATATCTACGGGGGAAATCGGGTGGATGGCGTATAGCACCCCCGCAGTTCGATGAATAGTATGCTATATATATATATACTATATATATATATGATATCTTTTATGTGTGACATGGATATTCAAGATATGATTAGGTGTTCATGGTTAGAATAGGGTTATTAGAAGTGAACTAGTATAGCTTCTTAGTCGCGAACCCTAGAATAGGTTTACACCCACACGCACACACATGCTTACTTGTTATAGTTGTACGTATTTGGGGTTACGTATATATAAACACACACATCTGTATGGGACTATGTATATATATATACGTATACATACTCATGAATGATGATGATTGTTATGGTATTTGGAGACGAGTCGATGCGATTGGGCATGGTGCTATGAGATCGGTGATATGTTTAGGTTCGTATTATGAAATATGACATGAGTTATAGCGGGCCTTTAGGCGTGTGTTTTCATACACGCACATATATAGATAGATGGTATTGGTTTGTACTAGACTTAGATCAGTACCCCAGTTCATGAGATATGATTATAAGGATACCAGATAAATGATGAGATAAATATGATATTTCGACCCGTACCCAGATTTGGGATGCCATACGACGGGTTTACGTACAAGCTATATATTGATGATAGATCCGCACTCTTGACTTGAGAATGTCATAATATATATTGTATCGTATGTGATACTATTGAGGCGGGATCACCGACTATATATGTATATTTATCGACTCAGATTTAGGTGGTTTCCATACCCCTTTCGATTGGCTTGTTAGTTAGACTTGTAGTTTACCTAGTAGATGCTAGACTGGACTCGAGTCATACCTATTTCCAAAACTAACGAATCGTGAGAATTTTAAAGACATACCAAGGGATACTACGGATATTTCAAAAGACGTACATTTTCTTAAAAACACCGTAGCCCTTATTTTTCTGAACATCACGATTCGTGTTATTTCAAAACGTCAAAACTGTGTGACTCATATATTTAATGCATATTTCCTTTTGCTGCGTTATCTATTCATTTTTCCACATATTCTTACTATTCGCATCGCATTGCATGCTAGTTGTGTTCTCTGCAGTTGTTATGAAACCCATGCTATCAGGACACCATCACCATTATCGATGATGCGTATGCTTCACGTACACTTACTTGCCAGCTCACACACTTCATCATCGATAATTGCCATGCCACTACACAGTAGAATTGCTGCATTTTGATAAGATACCTTGCATGAATTGTCTGCTATAGTCGCACGTACCTTTATATGATATTGCATTTGACTTGGAGGAATTTGGGAACCGCAGGATGTATTTCAAAACTGAATTCATTTAAAAGAGCGGTTTCCCCTTGATATGTGCATAGTATTGTTCCATGTTATATGATATACGGATATGCTTACATTTCTGTTATATGTAGCATACATCATGCTTTATGATTTTACGCATTGAGATATGCTGTATTCATGAGATTTCTGGATTTGAGAACCGTGGCTATTTCAAAAGAAAGCATGTACTGTTTTAAAAACCCGGTTTCTTTTGATATGATATTTCAGTGCGTCCACCATGTGTTTTCTCGGTTCTGAGTGTGACATGTGGAACCTGATTCGAGGAGCCGGATGAGGCCGCTTGTAGGTATATGGTGGACCCGGTATGGTACCCCGGGGCGAGAACGGATTGCTGTGCTGCAGACGGTGAGCCTGGCAGAGGAACTACTACCTACCGGTGATTGTATTGAGCTTGGCGGATATCCGGAGGATACCGACCGGAGTTGAGAGATGATACGGGCCGATCCGGACTGACGGAGCCTTATATATATGAGGACTTGTGTGCCGATGCTGGGCACAAGTTTCATGATGTTTTCGAGTGTCGATACCGGACACTCAGGTTCCATGATTTTGATGTGTCGCGAGGGACACCCGTTGATTTATATCCTCATACTTCGATGCATATGCTTTATGATATTTACATGCATGATGTTTTGTGTCATTGGTTGACACGTGAACGAGATCCACATGCATACGGACATTGTTTACATAATTGGATAATATCCACATACTTGTAAACTTCATGATATAGTTGACCTTGATTCATGTTGATTACATTGATCATACCTAATATTTATGATATGTTGCTACCTGAGGCACTGACACGAGCACTTGGTACTACACTTATGTATAGATGTTTACCCTTGCCATCTTATCATGCTTCAGACTTTATCATATTGAGGATATACATTATTACTGATCGTTTTGACCTAGGATTGAGTCATACATATGATTTTTGCTCTGTGGTGTTTTCTACTCACGAGTTGGCAACTCACCCCCGTTGTGCCACAGTTCTTGCAGGTCTTGCCGTATAGGTTCCCTTGCGGCTTTCTGGCACACTACTTCCATTCTGGATGATTGCTTTGGTAGGTGGGTTCACTCGCATCGTGACCACCCTTGTATATTATTTTCATTGTTGTATCTAGTAAAATTCTATCAACCAGACTTGTATATTTAGTTCAGACTTAGAAAACCAGTTGTGTATTATTTCTACTTTAGAGTCGCGCGTTGTATTATTATGATTTTCATTGATGTTTTGAGTTTCCTTTTGAGTTTTGATACTCGCCCTTCGGCGTTGTATATTATATTTCTTGCGTGGTTGTGACCGTCGATTGACGAAGAGCTAGCTCCCATTTGGGGATTCCTTTTATAATTGTGCGTATATTATTCTTGTTGTACCCCGTTTGGGGCCAGTTTTTACAAAGGAAACTCTGCCGAAATTTTCAGAAAGGACTTGAGATTTTAAAAATGCATATTCGGCTTATTTATTTAAAAACCCTTATTTTAAAACATGTTTTCTTCACTTCTTTCTTTAATTGGTTTAGATTTTTGGGATTTCTTGCCTTACTTGAATTAGATGGGGTCCTATAGACTTCATATGATTCAAGTGCCAGTCGCGTACCATTTCGGGTCGTGACAAAGTTGGTATCAAAGCGCTAGGTTAACCTTGGTTCGAGTCTAAGTTTGACTATGCGGAACCTAGAGCGTTTGTATATATTCGGAACTTAGGCTTGACCTTACGGAACTTAGACTTAGTCGAGGGGGTATTACACCCGAACTTTCGTCGCGTAGGTTGACCTTGGTTGATGGAGTAGGCGACTTAAGGAGAGTGACGTACCGTGTGTATGTTCCGCGGCATACTTACGATACGCTACTCCGCTTAAGGAGCCTTAGGATGTACATTTCCTTGCACAGTATTATATTCATTCCTATGATCTATCTTCATCGATATTGGTTATGGTTTTGCTGCCACGATTACACGGGCAGAGAGAGCTACGGTTAGAGTTGCGGTCAGCACGAGCTCGTCACGAACGAGGACTGACCAGGGCGTGATTCCAGGGACATAAGATTGATTAGAGGCATCGTTTTATTGTGTTTTTGCGCCATGAGCGTTTGACGGATCTCTTTTACGAGATTACTCGGATGTGTAGATCGGCACCAGAGGATTGAGCCACTGATAGATGCCAGCCAGAATGTGATGACCATTGATGTATCGCTTGTTCATGATGATTGAGGCACTGTTCAGCGTGCAGACGAATGAGCCAGTTGTTGCTGCGAACGACGAGATATTGCCCCTGATGTTGGAGCTATTGCAGTACGAGTTGTACTTAGAGATATGATAGAAGGTCGCTAGTCACCCGAGAATGAATGACTAAGACATGTGGTTCGTTCGCTTACCCCGATGCGAGGTCATCAGATTGATTGATCCTAGCTAGAGACGACTTCACGCAGGTACGTTGAGAGTCGATGGAGACGATCGAATGTCAGAAACCCATTTTTCCAAGTTTAAAGTATTCAGAGACAAATGCAAGTAATGCTATGGACCCTCTAGAAGAATGAAACCCTAACTCTATGTAATGACCATGGAACGCCTTTGAACCTTAGGGTTTGCGGCAGTTTAGCGGTGCTATTTGTGAGACTTGGATTTGCCCTTATACGGTTGGTTCACAGGTGCTGTGGCATGTACTGGAATGCTATTAAACTGTACTCAAGATGAAGAGCTCTTGGGAGATTATGAGGTTTTGACGAATCGATCGAAAGGTTCGACGTCATTCGGATATCATGTGATGGGATACATTGCTTGGGAGACTCCAGATACGAGTATAGCCGTCGGAGCACAGTCCATGCAGCCACGAAGAGACGAGTCCGAAGCAGTCGACATTAAAGAAAAGTGGAGTAAAGAGTTCGCATGAGATTTCGACGAGATGACGTTCCACTCCGCTGACATCAGAGATGCGATACGCATGCAGAGGCGTTGATTATTGATATATCTTTCAGAAGGAGTCGCGATGAGAATGCAGCCGTTTCGAAACAAGAAATAGATTTAGTAAAGGGTGGTAACTTCCGGGCAATTCGGCAGAATCGAGATTTGAGAGAGACCTCGACAGGACCTTTCTGGAATACTATACGAGAAGACTTGGACCCAGAAGCGGTCATATTGCGCATCCCCAGCAGGCCAGAGTTCGGTATCGTCGACGAGATAGTTGGCCAGAGATCTGTAGAGGATGTGCCAGAGTGGGACTGTTTCCGTCGTCATTGCATATTGAACCGTTGAGCCGAGGAGCTATGCACTTAGCAATCTACAGTGAGAGACGGGAGCCTCAGGGCACCAGACGACAGGCCATGAACAGGAGGCAAGTAGATATCTTGCTCTGCTATCATTGGATGCATCGACACCTTCTCGACTTTGAAGGAGGAAATATCGACGACGGTATTTATGATTTGTGATTTGGTGATTCGATTATCACGTATCCGTCACCTTGGATTTCGGTATTTTGGGCGATCTATTCGTATGATTTAATCTTGATGACTGAGTTTCATGATATTTGTTTTCGTGCACCATGGTTGCACCTATTGGGTATTTATATTTTGTGCATAGTTATTACACTTGAGTTATGCTTTGTACACCGTTGTGTTGATTTATGATTTGTGCACAGTTATTGCACTTGATATCTTTTTGTGCCTTGACTGCACATGTTTATGACTTCATGGACTTTATACAGTTGAGTTGATTTTGTGCATATGTCACGCACACGATTTGGTTGTTGCACTCGGTATAGTTCATATATGCTTGTAGTGCATTGGTACGTATTTTGTGCACCACGGTTGCACCTGACTTCGGTTTGATTTCATTCGATATGTTGATTTTGATTTCATGTCTATGTTATGCATGTGATTTGACTTATGCTTTCGGCATAGTTTTCATGCACTTTTAGTGTTTTGATTTGATTTGTGCACGCCGATGCACATGGTTGTGAGATTATATACCGTGGTATACCTGATTTGGATTGAGCTTTATTGTATACCGTCGATTTCGATTATGACATTGATGTTGATTTCGTGCACTCTGTGCATTTGATTTGGATTCTTGCGCATACTTGGCGCGCTTGGATTGGATTTTGCGCATGTTCGGCGCTTGATATTGGATTTCGTGCATGATGGATGCACCCGATTTGGATTTTCGCGCATATTGGGCGCATGATTTGAGATGCGATTTGTTGCACACCAGATGCACTAAATCGGGATTTTTCGTGCATATCAGATGCACCTGATTTTGCTGTCAGGCACACACGTTGTCTCTGACAGGTGTTTCGTGCACACCCGTTGCACTTAGATGTTGTTTCTGTGCACATGTATGGCACATATATAGATTTTGATCTCCTTGCGCACCAGACGCACGTAGCATTCATATGCACATTTTAGGATTGATTTCTTATGGAGCAGTACATTGTTATGATATTTGCTATTTGTTTACATACTGGGCATGACTAGTCAGAGGATATTACCTGGATATATTTTGCATGCATTGATAGTTATCGAAGGGATTTCCAAAAAGGGAGCTATAGTCTCAGTATTTACCTACGTGTCTGATATGACACGAAACGTTTAAAATAAGAAAACCCTTCTAAATTGTTTTCAAAACGGCGGAATGTACATATTAAACAAAAGTTATATATACATATATGGTTATTTTCTTACAATAGACGTCCGCCACTGTGCAGTGTTATGCGCATCGCACAGCGACTTAAAAAGGTTTGGCATGCATTTCCTTCAGATATCTACATGTATAAATTTGATGTTTACATGTATAGTTCTGATTTATATCATATTAGTTTTCGTATTGGATTTGACATTTGTGTCTTCACCATGACTCCGATGATTGCGAGATGCTTGACGGAGTTTTGATAGTGAGTTATCTGCTCATTGTTCATGCGCATGCATTGCGCTATGATGCGTTTTATGTATTGATAATTTCGGAACCCCGACGACTTGGACTTTTTACTGAAATGTTTTAGTAATTGAGGGGTTTAAATTTAAATTCGAGGACCGAATTTCTTTAAGGGGGGAAGATTGTAACATTTCAAAAAAATAAAATATTATTTTTAGGAATTTTTATAATTAAATAATATTATATTGAATATTTTAATAGGGCGGTATAACTAAATACCGATAAATTGGGAATTTTTTTGAAAATTATGGAAATTACTGAAATGAGAGTGCTTTATGTGATTCATGCAAATTATGAAAGTTTATGATTTATTTGACACTATTTAGTGCTAATCGCGATTAAAAATCGCTAATTAGACTTTAAACGTGTTTTGTGCACATGTCTTTTTTTAGCACTTGTTACATTTTTCTTTCATGCTTTCTCTTTTATCATGCATGGTTTGGGTTTTTATTATGTGAAAAGAAATGGAAATGAAAAGAAAAGAAAAGAAATTGGATTAAAGAATAGAATAGTAAGGTATGGGCAAGAGAGAGAGAGAGAGAGAGAGAGAGAGAGAGAGAGAGAGGTGAGGGTCAACCTTGGTCATGGCCCCTTGTATCATTCAACACCTTCATCTTTTCTTCTCCCTCTTCTTTCAGCTCAGCTGCTGCCCCCTCTTTTCCTCCTCCACTACAACCCCCAAAACTCCATTAAAAACTACTCTAAAGTCCCTCCCCACTTCACAAAAATTGTACACAAGCTCACAAGCTACACATTGGACCAAGAAAGTTTGCATTTTGGCGCTGTAGAGGATTCATGCGTGTCAAATGAGGTAATCCCTTCACAATTAGTGTAGTATTTCATTTGCTTATGCATCTATTTAAGTTTAAAATCAATTTGGCGAAATTTAGTGGACTTTAGGAATTCATAGAATGGGGTTAGGGTTTTCTTGAGTTGGGATTGTGTTATTGAACCGTATTAGTGACCTTAAACCTCCCAATTTGTCAAAAACCCAGACTCAACACATATACAAAACCTGAAACCCAAAATACGGAAAAACAGAAAACTGTAAATGTCGGTTTTGTGAGTTTTAGTGGGCGCAGGAAAATCTGGAGTGACCCGAGACCAAAGCTTGAAAAGCAAACAACTTCAGAGCCCTATTTAGAGCACTACGAGACCACCCAACCAAAACGAATCCAATCCACAACACAAAAACCGAGGAGGCCTGATTTTGGGCATGTGTGGCCAGCCATGGGGTAAGGGAATGTGTCCAGGTTGCTTCAGTAGGTCATATATACCCTATATATCACCCTAGTGTTGTTTGCTTACCTTGTTTTCACCTGAGACAAAATCTGGGACCACTTTCTCAAGTTGCTGCCTTGATTCGAGTTATGGTTTTGCGTATTTTAAATTCTGGAATTTTGTATTTGTGCTTTATCTCGATCACATGGCGTTTTTACTTCTATATCGAGTGATTTCGGGTTGATTTGTGTGATTAGATCATAGGTTTTGACCTATGTGAGTTTCGTGTGTCGTTTTGGTTTCGATTTAGTTTTTAATGTAATACGATACGTTATTATATGTAGGTACCCTCGCGACGACTTCGAGATGACAAGAAAGCGCGTGGCGACGTCGGTATCGGCAAGCGAAGAGCAAGGTGAGTAGATTATATCTACGGGGGAAGTCGGGTGGATGGCGTATAGCGCCCCCGCAGTTCGATGAATAGTATGCTATATATATACTATATATATGATATCTTTTATGTGTGACATGGATATTCAAGATATGAGTAAGTGTTCATGGTTAGAATAGGGTTATTAGAAGTGAACTAGTATAGCTTCTTAGTCGCGAACCCTAGAATAGGTTTACACCCACACGCACACACATGCTTACTTGTTATAGTTGTACGTATTTGGGGTTACGTATATATATACACACACACACATCTGTATGGGACTATGTATATATATATATATATATATATATATATACGTATACATACTCATGGATGATAAGGATTGTTATGGTATTTGGAGATGAGTCGATGAGATTGGGCATGGTTCCATGAGATCGGTGATATGTTTAGGTTCGTATTATGAAATACGACATGAGTTATAGCGGGCCTTTAGGCGTGTGTTTTCATACACACATATATAGATAGATGGTATCAGTTTGTACTAGACTTAGATCAGTATCCCAATTCATGAGATATGATGATAAGGATACCAGATAAATGATGAGATGAATGTGATATTGCGACCCGTACCCAGATTTGGGATGCCGTACGACGGATTTACGTATGAGCTATATATTGATGATAGATCCGCACTCTTGACTCGAGGATGTCATAATATATATTGTATCGTATGTGATACTATTGAGGCGGGATCACCGACTATATATGTATATTTATCGACTCAGATTTAGGTGGTTTCCATACCCCTTTCGATTGGCTTGTTAGTTAGACCTGTAGTTTACCTAGTAGATGCTAGACTGGACCCGAGTCATACCTATTTTCAAAACTAACGAATCGTGAGAATTTTAAAGACATACCAAGGGATACTGCGGATATTTCAAAAGACGTACCTTTTCTTAAAAACACCGTAGCCCCTATTTTTCTAAACACTACGATTCGTGTTATTTCAAAACGTCAAAATTGTGTGACTCATATATTTAATGCATATTTCCTTTTGCTGCGTTATCTATTCATTTTTCCGCATATTCTTACTATTCGCATCGCATTGCATGCTAGTTGTGTTCTCTGCAGTTGTTATGAAACCCATGCTATCAGGACACCAGCACCATTATCGATGATGCGTATGCTTCACGTACACTTACTTGCCTGCTCACACACTTCATCATCGATAATTACCATGTCACTACACAGTAGAATTGCTGCATTTTGATAAGATACCTTGCATGAATTGTCTGCTATAGTCGCATGCACCTTTATATAATATTGCATTTGACTTGGAGGAATTTGGGAATCGCAGGATATATTTCAAAACTGAATTCATTTAAAAGAGTGGTTTCCCCCTTGATATGTGCATAGTATTGTTCCATGTTATATGATATACGGATACACTTACATTTCTGTTATATATAGCATACATCATGCTTTATGATTTTACGCATTGAGATATGCTGTATTCATGAGATTTCTGGATTTGAGAACCGTGGCTATTTCAAAAGAAAGCGTGTATTGTTTTAAAAGCCCGGTTTCTCTTGATATGATATTTCAGTGCGTCCACCATGTGTTTTCTCGGTTCTGAATGTGACATGTGGAACCCGATTCGAGGAGCCGGATGAGGCCGATTGCGGGTACATGGTGGACCCGGTATGGTACCCCAGGGCGAGAACGGATTGCTGTGCTGCAGACGGTGAGCCTGGCAGAGGGACTATTACCTACCAGTGATTGTATTGAGCTCAGCGGATATCCGGAGGATACCGACCGGAGTTGAGAGATGATATGGGCCGATCCGGACTGACGGAGCCCTATATATATGAGGACTTACATGCCGATGCTGGGTACAGGTTTCATGATGTTTTGGAGTGTCGATGCTGGACACTCAGGTTCCATGATTTTGATGTGTCGTGAGGGACACACGTTGATTTATATCCTCATACTTCCATGCATATGCTTTATGATATTTACATGCATGATCTTTTGTGTCATTGGTTGACACGTGGACGAGATCCACATGAATACAGACATTGTTTATATAGTTGGATGATATCCATATACTTATAGACTTCATGATATAGTTGACCTTGATTCATGTTGATTACATTGATCATACCTCATATTTATGATATGTTGCTATCTGAGGCACTGACACGAGCACTTTGTACTACACTTATGTATAGATGTTTACCCTTGCCATCTTATCATGCTTCAGACTTTATCATATTGAGGATATACATTATTACTGATCGTTTTGACCTAGCATTGAGTCATACATACGATTTCTGCTTTGTGGTGTTTTCTACTCACGAGTTGGCAACTCACCCCCATTGTGCCACAGTTCTTGCAGGTCTTGCCGTACAGGTTCCCTTGCGGCTTTCTGGCACACTACTTCCATTCTGGATGATTGCTTTGGTTGGTGGGTTCACTCGCATCGTGACCACCCTTGTATATTATTTTCATTGTTGTATCTAGTAAAATTCTATCAACCAGACTTGTATATTTAGTTCAGACTTAGAAAACCAGTTGTGTATTATTTCTACCTTAGAGTCGCGCGTTGTATTATTATGGTTTTCATTGATCTTTTGAGTTTCCTTTTGAGTTTTGATCCTCGTCCTTCCGCGTTGTATATTATATTGCTTGCGTGGTTGTGACCGTCGATTGACGAAGTGCTATCTCCCGCTTGGGGATTCCTTTTATCATTGTGCATATATTATTCTTGTTGTATCCCGTTTGGAGCCAGTTTTTACAAAGGAAACTCTGCCGAAATTTTCAGAAAGGACTTGAGATTTTAAAAATGCATATTCGGCTTACTTATTAAAAAACCCTTTGTTTTAAAACATGTTTTCTTCACTTCTTTCTTTAATTGGTTTAGATTTCTGGGATTTCTTGGCTTACTTGAATTAGATGGGGTCCTATAGACTTCATATGATTCAAGTGCCAGTCGCGTACCATTTCGGGTCGTGACAGATGGGGACGGACGGCGGCGGATGGTCATGGCTGATTCATGTTAGACGGGAATATTTCATGGTAAACCAGGATAGACACATGTTTTGAGGGGGAATATGATTACCATGAAATGGGGTCATTTGATTACCGTGGTAATCCTATATTCCTGAGAATATTTTTTATACATAAACAAGTATGGTAATATTTCATGGTAATATAGGATTACCAGCTAGATTACCTTCTACCAAGCTCACGCAAGATAATGTAAAGTCATTATTGCAATAGTATCTCACTTGAGAAATGGGGAGGTCCATGACTTAGTTTTATTATGAAAATCGTGAAATTTTTATAAATCTTAAAATTTTCTTTTTTCTTCGGTATTTCAATATTTTGCACACATGAATCACGAAATGTATAAAAATCCTAATTTATTTTGTTTTCTTTAAACTTTCAACTTTATGCACACTTATGGTATACATATATGGCATAACTTTAAAAATATCAAAAAAAAAATTCTGCGGTTTTCCCATATTATGCTTGCTACAAAGCACAAGAAAATCATCAAATTATAAAATATAAAATTGTTTTGGTTTTTCAATATCTTCCTTGATATAGTTGCTTACGGTAATGCTTGCTACATAGCACAAGAAAATCATCAAATTATAAAACATAAAATTGTTTTTTTTTCCGGTTTTTCAATATCTTCCTTGATATAGTTGCTTACGATATCGGAGGAGTAGGGTGGCGTAGAAAGATAGTTTCGGAGTGCGAGATGTCTGAGCATTGAAAAAGAAAATGATGGGAAACTCAAAAATGGACCGGCATTCACATACGGAACCCATTGCTTGATGGCTGCCCCTTCATGGCTTGCTTCCTCTTTTCACCGATGTCTTTGATCCGGTCCAGGTTACCATGGGGCTTAGATCTTCGGTCTCTCCATTGAACTAAAAAATTTGTAAGATCAAGCTTTCTCTGTCTTATCTAAATAAAGAAGAGACCGTAAGATGATCCAGATGATTTGTTGGGTTATGCCAGCGCCCTGGCCATCTACCGTGACCGTTTGCGGAACAAAAATTTTCTAAACTGGCGCTAGAATAACCCGATAACCCGGATCTACCATAAACCTAAAGCTAGTAAACTAAAGAGGAGTTTAGAATAGTTATACCAAATGATCCGAGTCTTTCGGTCTTCTACCATCTTCCTAAGCTCCTAGAGGTCACCATGATCAAGCTTGATCGCCGGTCTCCCTCCATCGAAGATGATCCACCTGAGGATTTGTAGTTCGAGCTCCAACCTCATAGCCGAGGTTAACTAGGGTACCTTGTTCGCTAAACTAAATAGCCTAGAGGATGTAGAATCTAATGATGGATTAATTTGTCTCCAAACTGTTAATGATATATGCCCTAGAGGACATTATTGTATCATATTGGATTGTATATTACTTAATGAGAGCTTGGGATATACACGGATATAGTAACAGTCTTACTCGAAATGGTAGTATGCTACTTGGTTTGTTTCTACCTCAATATGTGCATGTGTTTCTTTTAGCATATCGCTTATACATATTGGTAGAGCCCTTGTGATCTTTGCTTGATTACCAACGTTGTGATGGCAGTCACACTAGTGGGGGCTGGGTAGTCCATAAGCACATCCTTATACAGGTCCCTAGTCGTAGGATTATCGAGACAGGGCATCAATACTCCGGAGTAGACTAGTGTATACGCTTCTCATCCCAGCAGGGGAGATGGTCTGTCCCACAGCCATTAGTACGTCTTACTGGAGATAGTATGCATGTGCTCATTAGGTTATGAGTACACTGGACAAGACTCGTCGGGGACTGCTGGTGGGTATTATACCTATCGTCGGGTAGCAGTTCCCATGTGACATGAGTACAGCTTAGTCCGTCAACTTGATATTGCTACTTCGCCTCGAGTGTGTTCCCACTGTACTTTAATTACTACCCTACCACGTCTCAAAGAAGTCGTGCAAACAGGTAGTAGTTGGGTGCAGTCCCGAAACACTTGGAGGCAGTGGCGGTTAAAGAGGATTCGTCTCTCCCGGTATTGGGGGTTGATATCGTGCTGTGTTCGAAGAGCCATTATACAAAGTCCTTGGCCAGGGCAAGCGAGATTTACTGGTAGGTATTCCAGTAGTTTCTCAGGGTGTTTTGGGCTATACTCTGGCGCGACTTATTGCGCTATTAGGGGTCTGATGATTACCGCCCCCTAGGCCCAATATGCGATACTCTTAGACGAACAGACCAGACTGTACAAAGATTGTCACATACAGGCTCAGTAGGAGTTAGGATGAGTTTGCTCATCGGCCTTCTCATCAACAGATACCTGGGTAGCCGTTACGTGCAGCTAGTACCGCTTGCGGCTTGTGGTTAAACCCACTGCCAGCGTACTGTCGAGTCTTTAGAGTCCCACACAGAGGGGTTCCCTGCATCGGGAAAAGATGTAGAGATCATATGGTTTTACGACAGGGCTTCGATCATGTACGTGCACTTGTGTGCATATGATGTTCGGTCGGACAATGCTAGTGGGCTTTGGTTTAAGCCGGATCCTAGTATTGTATTGATGGATTTGTTTCTTCTCTTTGTATTCGTATTCTTCGGACTGCGGATGCGGGTATGTATATAAGGATGAGGGGTATTCTCGTAATTAGCTCGGGAAAGCTTCTAGAAGTAGACACCTATTAGGGTTTAATTCTTTTATGGACAACAAATTGGGTGAAGAAATGAGGTGGAGTTTTACATTGAATCTAGCATGGCTACTTGGCGACTCATGCTCACGACTCACTCTCTTGACAAAATAGATATTTTGTGAAGCTTATTAGATATTTGTATGTGATATTATATCTCAACAATTATGAGATATGCTTCATTCTTTATCAAGTGGACAACCAAGCTATTTCCAAGTTCACACTTCACTCTCATTTTCTTCAAGTCTTCTTCTTCTTCCTCTAAACCCCAAAAGCTCTTATGTGTTGAGAATCCTAGGGTTCCAAGAGATAAACCACTCTATCTTCT
This sequence comes from Agapanthus africanus, assembly GCA_030015575.1. Taxonomy (NCBI): domain Eukaryota; kingdom Viridiplantae; phylum Streptophyta; class Magnoliopsida; order Asparagales; family Amaryllidaceae; genus Agapanthus; species Agapanthus africanus. The sequence goes on along the minus strand of JASDDO010000014.1, from coordinate 636,780,760 downwards.
TTCTCTACATCATCTATGCCATCTAGTTTATCAAGCTAGTTGCCCTCGTTACCTCGGATTTGAGATTGGAGCTCGGACTATAGACTCTCGGGTGGACCGTCTTTGACTCGTGGAAGCCGACGAGGAAGCTTCGATCCGTTTCGATCCTCGAAGCCTACGATGAAGAGGATAGCGAGAAGACCCGAAGGATATGATACTACGAGGTATAACTTTCATCCGAGTAGTTAAATCTCAAGTAGTTTGCTAGCTAGGGTTTATGATCGATCCTTGGTTTTAGTCGATGTTGCGAAGCTCGTAAAAATCATTTTTTGCAATTTCCGCCTCCCCGCGAACACGTAGGGTGCGCGACATCGACTTACAGTGGTATCAGAGCCTCTTATAAACCTTAGATAGCTTGTAGCGACGTTAGAAATCCGTCGTTTTTGTCGCGCAAAAACTGCCGATAAAAACAGTTTCCAAAAATAATGTTTTGAGTTGTTTGCATACCCCGCGGGCTCACGATTTGAACCGAGAAGCCGCGGGGTGAAGTGTGCGCACCCCAGGAACCCCCCTGAGGGGACCGAATGGCTGGGCCCACTCCCCAAGACCACCACAAGGTGGTCTTGGCGGTGGGGACCCGAAATTGCCCCACCTTAGGTAGTTTCGGGTCTGCCTCACCCCCTGGCCACCTCATGGTGGCCTCGGGGATAGGGTACCCCCTCTAGGCCCCCCAACTCAAAGTTAATTTCTTGATCTAACTCTCCGCGAAGGTTCAGACGCGTTTCATTTTGATTCGGACTTCCGAATTGACTTAAAACGGTCGTTTTTGGAACTTTAGCTCACTGGATTTTCAAGTTTTGGAAAATTGGTTAAGTTTGCTAATTGCGTGCGGAATTCTAATGTCGCGGTTACTTTACAAGCTTTGTGATGTGTATATGTGTTTTGAAAAGTCAACTAATTGCTATACGTCGATTAGTCGGGGTTGCACATATCTGTGATGATGTTATGTTGGTATGTGTATATGAACTTGTTGGATCGTCGTGGATGAATAGCCGGGGATGTGAGATGAGAGTTTTTATTCTTTCATTCGATGTAAATTTGTAAAGTGATGCAATATTATTTTTTCGGGGCACATCCGGGTTGAGGTTGTAGCCACCGTTGTATTATTTCATTTACTGTTTTTGCTCCTAGGATAGACCTAAGGTGGGGTGCACAAACTACCGGGTACTTTGAAGTGCTGAGTGGCCTACTCACTTTGATGAGGGAGGTTGCTTCACTTCGGGTATTTGGCGGGTAGTTTGCCGCACCCGTAGGGGTCTAGGGTGGGGTTTGGTTATTCATACGACCGTGGAATCTGTCTTTCGTTACAGGCTCAAACGAAACGCAGAATTCCTAGTATATCCAATATGTTCATCTGTGATCTGGAATGCCTATTATTGCGTGAGACGAATGTATATATCTATATATGATATCTAGTAGGCGTTGCTTATGTTTTGCATCCGCGCTAGTCCAGCCCCCGCTCTGTCGTTAGTTAAGTAACCTAACGGGTGATGACAGGGTCCCGTGGCGAATGCGGATGGCATAAGCGTACGTCAAATTTTTGTTTCTTTCTGTGATGATAGGTGTAAATGATGGGACTGCATTACATTAATGCAAAGCAAACAAACCAAAGCTGAATCGTTAGAATACATTTTAAAACCACTCGGTTTTTCAAAACAGCAGACTTTTAAAAATGCGGAGCTTAAACCGCTCTTTTTAAAAGCTATCAGGTTCCTTCGATTATATCAAGTTCACTACGTTCACGGTTTCGCCAAAACCATTCGTAGCCCTCCGTCATTTCATATGAAGATTCAGTAGTATTCAAGCTATGTTTGTTGGCCTTCGTCAATGCATAGTGATTGGTAGCTACCGGGTATTCATATGTAGCATAGATAGATACGTTGGTTTGGGACAATCGTATTACTTTGCTGGCCTTCGTCAAGGGTATATACGGGTGTATTCAAATTAACCTGGACAATGATGGGTAGAACTTGACATGTGACTTATGATTTGTTAGCCTTCGTCAAGGTCATAAGAGCATGGGGCAAAAATCCATATCGGGAGTTCTAAGGAAACTGAAACTTGCTAGTGTTGCATACCATTTGGAGTGTGATAATTTTGGTAGGATTCCTTCGACTTTATCACACAATGATATTTGGATCCCGATCCTCCTGTGAGTATATGCTACTCCTCGGGAGATTTTTCACTTAACGATCAATGCTATAAACCAAGTAGGTGTCTAGAATGGTGTTAGCGGGGCTACGCCTCCAGGGAAAAGAGGTTATTTAATTAAGGAACTTCGCGAAAGCATCGTAAAACCTCCCTCGAAGTACCGACACTAGCCTTGCTGAACGGTTAAGCAAGTATTGTACGGTGAGATTAATCCTGGCTAATTCTTCTTTTATGATTTGAGGAGGGATTCGAGAAACAGTGGGAGCCATCATGTTTAGATAAATTAAAAACCAATCTAAACTTGCAAGAGAATCATGCTAAAGTGTTTCTTCTCTTTCCCCTAATTGCAGTGACCAGTTGATCGCACCTAGGTTACATTTAGCTAATAAATTGACCAGGCCAGACTATATTGACTGGCAAGGGTTTATCCAGATGTCCATTGCATGTGACAAGCTGGACCATCTCATTACTACTCAAGCCCCCGCCGTCCTAGGTCCAGTTTCCACCGTCATGGATATTGATATCCGTATGACAAGGGAAAAGGACAGTGCGAATGCCAAATGCCTCGTGCTGGCCTCAGTAGATGATGAAAACCAGAGGCAGCACGAGAAGATGGACTTAGCTTCCATCTTCCTCCATAACAAAGTTTTATATAGAGAGTAATCTCGTATCACAAGATATAAGAGCTCAACGGAATTGCTTCAAGCGAGGTTAGCTGTCGGGTCAGCTATAGGGGACCACATCCCTACAATGATTAGCTATATTAAAAAGCTCACGGACCTGGAGACTACGTTGGAGAACGAGTCATATGCTGATTTGATTCTACAGTCCCTACCTCTTACTTACGCCCAGGGGAAGAAAGTTACACTTCCAGTTGAGGGCAGCCTGAAGGAAACCAGGGAGACACCCGCTCTACTTATTGGGGAATCATCCTCTTCTGGATCTAAGGCGGATGCAAAGGGTGAGAAAAAGAAGACCTCCACAAAGCCGATAGGCGGTGTCGGTAAGGTAGAGGGGGCAAGGAAGGGCAAAGTTTCGGGGTTAACAGTAGGGAAGGAGGGATATTCCTATTATCACGGGAAAGGGCATTGGCAGAAGGGATGCAGGGCTTGGAAAGCCAGAATCCAAGATCCGAAGCATGTTGTGGCTTCGACTTCGGGAGTGTTTGTGATTGAAAACAATCTGTCAATTAACTCTACTTCCTGGGTACAAGATACCGGATCAGGATCTCATATCTGTAATTCATTACAGGCTTTGAGAAACCTTAGAGTTCTCAGGGCAGGTGATATGGCTCTCAGGGTTGCTAACGGAATGAGCGTGGACGCTGTATCCGTAGGGTATATCACCTAGAATTGACAAGTGAGCAGATATTGATTCTACGTAACTGTTTGTGTGTACCAAGTCTAGTATATAAGCGATGTGGTTCACATCCACCTAAATCAAAGTTTGATTAGGTTAGGTACACTAGAGGATAGTATATATTGAATCAAGCTCAGGTTTTCAAACGTCCAGAACTCACTTAAAAGAAAGTCTCCGGAACTAAATCAGTCTTTCTTATGGCATTGAAGACTGGGTCACATCAATGAAACACGGTTGACGAAGTTACATAGAGAGGGATATTTGGATCCGTTCAAATATCAGTCTTATGCAACTTGTCAATCTTGTCTCATGGGAAAGATGACAAAGACTCTGTTCGCTGGACACGGAGTAAGAGCGGCGAGCTCTTGGGACTCATACACAGTGATGTGTGTGGTCCAGTATCTACACATGCGTGAAGTGGTTTTTCCTACTTCATTATTTTTACGGATGATTTCTCTAGGTATGGACATGTCTTCTTGATGAAGCATAAATCCGAGGCCTTTGAGAAATTCCGGGAATATAAGAATGAAGTGGAAAAACAAACAGGCAAAAGTATCAAGACACTGAGATCTGATCGAGGTGGTGAATACTTAAGTGCCGAGTTCCTGGATTACCTAAAAGTGAATGGAATTCTCTCTCAGCTTACTCCTCCATACACGCTACAACACAACGGTGTATCGGAGAGACGAAACCGAACCCTATTGGACATGGTTCGTTCCATGATGAATAACGTTGAGTTGCCGCGATCTTTCTGGGGTTATGCACTAGAATCGACTGCATATCTTCTGAATATGGTTCCTACTAAGTCAGTGCCTACCACACCATATCAGATGTGAAGTGGGAAGAAACCCTATCTTAAGTACCTTAAGACATGGGGATGTCCAGCTTTTGTAAAAAAGCAGCATACAGACAAGCTCGAGGAACGCTCAGTACCGTGTAAGTTTGTGGGATACCCAAAGAACTCCATAGGGTATTATTTCTATTGCGCATAGGAACAAAAGGTCTTTGTTCCTCATCATGCCTACTTTTTAGAAAATCAATTTTTTGTAAAAGGAAATAGTGGGAGCGCAATAGAACTGGAAGAAATTCCAGAATTACAAACTATTACTGAAAGTATGGTAGAACCAGAGGTTTCAAAAGAACCGGGCATCCCTACGCCAATCCGTAGGACTAGTAGGCAGAATTATCCATCCGAGAGATACTACGGTTTTCTCTTAGACAGGGATGAGAGGATTGCATCATTGACAATGATGAGCCAACTAGCTTCCAGTAAGCCATTCAGAGCGGCGACTTGGTAAATTGGCTGGATGCAATGCGGACCGAAATGGAGTCCATGTACACCAACAAAGTATGCACTTTGAACATTGCTCCAGAAGGGGTAAAACCCGTAGGCTGCAAATGGATCTTTAGAAAGAAGATTGGTGTAGATGGATATGTTGAAACCTATAAGGCTAGACTTATTGCAAAAGGTTTTCGTCAAAGACCTGGTTTGAAACATGATGAAACCTTTTCTCCAGTGTCTATGCTCAAATCCATTCGGATCTTTCTTGCCATTGCCGCCTTCCAAGATTTTGAGATCCGGCAGATGGACGTAGAGACGGCTTTTCTAAATGGTAATTTGGAAGAGTGCGTTTATATGGATCAGCCAGAAGGTTTCAATCAGAGTGGGAGCAGCAGGAAAGTGTGCAAGTTGCTTAAGTCCATTTATGAACTAAAGCAGGCACCGTGAAGTTGGAACATCTATTTTTATTGAGACAGTCAAAGAATTCGACTTTATCAAAAATCCAGATGAACCATGCATTATAGTAAGATTGTAGCAAGAACTGTGGAATTCCTCGTTGAGTACGTGGATGACATTCTCTTGATAGGAAATGACATTCCTATGCTACAATCAGTCAAAGGATTCTTGTCACAAAGGTTCTCCATGAATGACCTGGGTGATATCAACTACATTCTGGGGATCCAGATCTATCGTGATAGATCAAAGAGGATGGTTGGACTTTCACAGTCAAGATAAAACAACACCATATGTTCACATCATAATATTGTATTATTATATTCACCATTCTTATTCGTTTTATAAATAAACAGGTGCTTTTGACGCATGTCTGCTACATATTACAGGTTACAGGTTCTTGGAGCGAAAACAGTGAAAAAGACAAAAGACGACACAAAAAAGGGACTTTGACCAACAAATAGAAGGATCTTAATCAAGCCTACACAAAAGATCAGTACAAGACAATGCAAGGTCCAAGATTACAAAGCAAACGGTTAAAATTCCACTTCAATTGTTCACTGGAGATCTAGAAGAAATAGAGAAGCCAAATTGAATAAAGATCCAAAGAAATAAAAAGCCTAAGAAGCCCAGAATCAGTTCCAAAATTTCCAGACATAAAATTTTACCAAAGCTTGGAAGTCTACTTTGACTAGGTCTTCCTAAGGATATTTTGGTAAATGTAGACATGCGAATCAATTGTAACCTAGGGTTTCTATCTCCTATAAATAGAAGCCCAAATCATTGTATTCTTTTCATGCCTCCCTTTAATGAATAAAATTTAGAAATCTTTTGGAGAGCATCGGTGCCTCTTTTCACTTCATGAATTCAGATCTGACAACCCTGCGTTGATATTTGGAGAGAGCCATCTGTAAGTAATTTAATTTCTTGCCTTAGTGTAGATTTAAATTCCTTGCCCTACGTAGATTTAATTTCATGCCCTAGGAACTTGTTTAGAGTTAGCTTTGGGGAAGGATTTTGAGAGATGAGATCTCTCATCCCTTTCTTACCCACCAAATATTTACAATAGGACTCCATGCATACATGCACATACCGCTCCCTACGGCACTCTATCACTCGAGGTAGCGGTGATACCGTAGTATAAAGGCCCGAGTGTGATGTTTTCCATGGAGGTTAGGGTAAGGATCTCTAAAGGAAGGACAAGAACCTAGAGGAAGGAACACCTTCCCGAACGGATCTAATCCCCTTTATTGATAATTACCATAACTCCTCACAGATCTTCATTCGGGTATTGAAAGTGGTGAGATTTAATTACATTTCCAAACCATCCCTAAACCTAGCCTTAGCAAGAGTAGATCTAGATAATTGCCCTAGGTTAATTAGGTTTTTAGATTTAATAATTAATCCGAACACCCTTCGGAATTAACTCGTTAGCGCGACTTGGAGATTCACAAAATCCCTGTGGACCGACCCATACTCACCGGTTAGCTTGATGCGACGCCGTTCTTGATTGCGGTAATAGATAGTTTTTGAGATACCAATCAAATGGCGCCGTTGCCGGGGATAGCGTGTTATTTCCTTTTTTCAATTTCGGGTTAATCAAAATTAAAAAAATCATAAAAATCTGAAAAATCACAAAAAATATAAAAATATATCATCTGTTATTTTTGGAAAGGGTACTTTGTTGTTTGAATTTTGCATGATATACAATCGAGACGGATCTGGAAATTTCCAGAAAGCGAAACATGAAGAACCGCGGAGATCTGGAGAGCAAAAAAAAAAAAAAAACGGCCGAAGCCAACAAACCGCGGCGGATCCGCGGTCGGAGGCTGCAATACGCGGCGGTTCCGCGGTCATACCAGAGGATCAGATCCTCAAACTTCCTCTGCGGTTTTAAAAAAAAAAAAACCTCTGTAAGTCTTCTGATCTCTCCTCTGAATCTTTCAATATATCTTTTGTTAAATCTCCTGCAGGATTCTTTGCGCTTAAAAAAATCTTCCCCCTTCTAAATAACAAATCTTGTGCAGTATTCTTTGCGCCGCGCATAAAATAAAAAGATTTGATTACAAGTGTTTTTTCTGTTTTGCATATCTTTAAAACTGACTTTAAGGGGATTTTGACCAATTCAAATTGGGTGGGGGATTTCATCACCCTTCCCAGGACCCCAGAAATCACATAAGGCATTTGCATTGACCAATCTTAATTAAAAAATACTAGACTCAGTCCTAAGGACGTCGCGCTCAATAGGACAGAGGACTAGTATAGGTATCGACCGTTTATCCTAACCTGACTTTGCGATGCCTAGGCAAGTGTGTCAAGGCTAGTGGTTTTTAATTAGGCCCACAGTGTGGTTCCTTCCCACTTACCTGGCCGCAATTGGCGGTGAAGAGGCGGTTTGAGGTCCTATTTCTAGCCCTTTGGAACAGTTAGGAGCTGTCTAGCTGACCTAGGTGACCCTAGATCTAGGCCTGATTATGCATTTCTGGTTGATTGTATTTGTGTCTAAGCCCTTTATCGAAAATTCTTGCAAAACAAAAAGAAAAAAAAAGGAAAATCTTTATTAGAAAACTTGCAAATTTTTGCCGCTAAGGAATCCTTGCACCACCCAACCTTCTTTCTTTTCCCCTTTCTTCTATCATGGGTACCCCACATCATAAATCTTTTGCCGAACTTTGGTATCCCGAACCTAATTTTGCGTCGTACGTTAATTTGTTCGGTCAATTTAAAGACGATCCTTCCTTGCCTAAAATATCTTTAAAAGATCAAATAGAGGCGTCTAGGAGAAACAGTTTGACTTTTCAACCCACTTTGTGTCAACCAAGTCAACCTTTACCACCTCCATATGTTGATACCATTTTTTCAAGTCCTGGTGTCTCTCCTAAGCCGATGTCCATTGCTGAGCATATTGCTCAATCTCGCAGCCGATCTTTCACCCCTCTCCACACATCTAGTTCTAGGGATCAACAAGTCTATTCACCGTTTTACCCATATGTTGACCCTACCCCTGTCCAACCACCCACTTCCTACCAGTCCTACCCGACTTTCCCACCTTCACTGGGCACTGTTTCTACACAGCCATTAGGGAGTCTCAAATATCCAAACAATTTCGAATCTTTTACCAAAACCCCCTTACCACCCAAGTCTAGTTTGGATGAGTCGTTGGAGGCTTATATCTTAGCAACAAACAAAATGACTAGGAATGTGGAAGCGTCCGTGGCCGCCCTTATGCAACCTAGTGAACCGGTAGCTAGTTTCCCGCTAGCTCCAAATTTTTCAATGTATAAGGAGGCGGTTGGACAGAGTGAGAATATGAGAGAATTTCCAAATCAAACCTACCCATACCCAGTTGAAGCCCACAACTCCGGTTTTCCATCGATTGTCCCAAATAGTTCACCAGTTGAAAATAAAAACGAGTTGTGTGATTTTGTAGTGCTTGATTTGCCAGATTGTGAAGAACCCCTTTCGAGTGAAACCACACTTAATCCTTTCGATCTTTACACCTCCACTCTAGAACCTAAATCGATAAATATCCATGCTTTTGATGAGGTGTCAGAAAATATTGATTTTCACTTGATTAAGGATATAGACGCCGGGAATATTTTGGATGATGAACCTGTAGATTTGATTGAAATTTTATGTCCAATTCATCATCCCGAGTCATTAATTGTTTCTCCCGAACTTTTCACGCATCTTGATTTTGATGATATTGGCATGGATAAGCAAAATTTTGAGGAAAATATTGAGGCGAATTATGAGGATAGTAGTGAGGAGAGTTTTGAGGATAATATTGAGGTTGAATCATTTTTGATTGATGTGTCGGATTTTCCAATTCAGCCTCCTGAACCTTTAACTGTTATATCATCCTCCCTTTTTTCCATCGTTCCGACCACGCACAAGATCATGCTTGACGACTGTGAGCTTGAAAACTTTTCCTTTGAATCTGACACAATTCTCACAGCCGATAACACTTACGAATGTTTCACTTTTTCGGACGATGTTGAAGTCTCACCGTCCGAGTTTGAGTCCTTTAAATTTTCAGATGAGTTAGTTGAACCATCAGACTCGGTTGCTTACAGTAGTTTCGAACCATTGATGGAATCTTTTAAGTTCGAGACAGTTTACTACGGTGAGAATGAGACTATCCCTAATTCACTCCCTTCCTTACCTTCCATTGTTCCGACCGTGCAAGTGACCGCTACGCTTTCATCTCCTATACCAAGTTCGGCGTACTCATGCTTTCTTGCGAATCTTGAGGGATTTGACCCCATTTCTCGACGAGTTGATAGGATAGCGCAATCGCTTTTAACACATCGGTCATCACATATTGTGCTAATTTATTCACTCGATTTACACCCTCAAGATCGTACTCCACTTCTTTCTCCTTTCCGCCATTCTTCTCCTCCACCGAGACCGTATTCTACCCTTCTTCCCACACGGTGTCGTGTGTTTCTCATTTATTTCCTTTACACCCCATTATTTCACCAACTTAGCCATTACCATGATAAGATTTTTGAATGGTTGGTGCTAACCTTTGGCTTGTGTAAGGCCAAGCTTAAGTTTGGGGGGAGCCTTATTGTATATATGTACATATATTTTTCGTTTTCTTTTTCTATAAAAATAAAAAAAAATTCAAAACAATAAAATTAAATTAAATTTATAAATAAATAAACAGGGGTGTGCCGATATTTTGACCCTCTTGGTGTAGCATGACAGTGAGGACACTGTCAAGTTCAAGTTTGAGGGTATGCTCGGTACGTCTTCTTCCTTCGCATTCATGTGTACATATTTTTGCATTTGCATACTTATTTGAAAACCCATAAAAATTGAAAATTTTTGAAAAATTATAAAAATTAATGTATTCAATTTTGGCCTTATTTGACTTGAGTTTGACAAATAGGTTAACTGGCTAGGAACAACTAGATCTTAGACTTAGTAAATTAAAAACTCTAAAAATAACCTTTCTTAAAGTTTAATGGTAGAGAGTATATGTCTTTGTAGTTTATTTAGAAATAGGCAAATTTTGGGTTCACTTCTTGGGCTAAGTCGAAACAAGGGAAGAGTATCGATATTTTTATTAAAGTATAAGTTTGAAAAATAATTCTTAGCTTAAGTCTAGATTCTGAAAATGTATACCCTACAACTTGCACAATCACGCACCTTGAAACTTGGAATAGTAGAAGAGACCTTGAAATGCTCTTGTCTAAAGTCCTTAGTACAATGAAAATAAAAGGAAAAAAATGAATAAAGAAAAAAAATGAACACTGGTTTTTGTGATTACTTAAGGCTGCAAAAATAGAAAAATATTTAGCGAGGGTGCTTCATCACCTAGTGCCTTAGACCAACTGGTTTGGGAGTCACTGCTAAAAGCCTTTGGTGTTACAAGACTAGGAATTACGCTTTAATGTGCAAACACATCTTGTAATCGGTTGTTAATACCTCAAGAAGTATTAACGGTCGCATGAAGGATGTGTAAGCAAATTTCAATTAAAAATTTACCAATTAAAAAGTGCTTTGGACAACGGACAAGAGTATGATTGCTTGATTTGAATTTCCAAGTGTAAGGGTGATTTATATACACACGTGGGGATATATGATTGGAGTTTAGATAAGAGAAAGGAATGAAGAATAGAACTTGTATCTTTAGTAGAGTTGATAGAAATTCCTAAGTGGAGATGGAACCCTAGAAGGAAAACTTAAGAAATGCCGAAAGCTAAGTAGATCTGCAGGATATATATAATCTTAAGTTAAGTGATAAGGAAGCGTGAAAAATACGGGTGGATAATTTACGAGTCGACGATAATAGAATTCCTTGTCAGAAACCTAATTGGAGAATTAAAGTCAATGGGCCGAATTGATAGGATTTTGTGGGTAGTATCCGCTGAAAACCCTCAGGAGACAACACTCCTCCTACTAAGGACACCTAGACGTTTAACGGCTTGTTGCACGAGCTCAGTGCAATCGCGTTTCCCTGCGAAAGTGCGGTTAGGATTTTAGTGAATAAAAAATAAGTTTGATCGAGGACGAGCAAAAGATAAGTTTGGGGGTATTTGTTCACATCATAATATTGCATTATTATATTCCCCATTCTTATTCATTTTATAAATAAACAGGTGCTTTTGACGCATGTCTGCTACATGTTACAGGTTACAGGTTCTTGGAGCGAAAACAGTGAAAAAGACAAAAGACGACACAAAAAAGGGACTTTGACCAACAAATAGAAGGATCTTAATCAAGCCTACACAAAAGATCAGTACAAGGCAATGCAAGGCCCAAGATTACAAAGCAAACGGTTAAAAGTCCACTTCAATTGTTCACTGGAGATCTGGAAGAAATAGAGAAGCCAAATTGAATAAAGATCCAAAGAAATAAAAAGCCCAAGAAGCCCAGAATCAGTTCCAAAATTTTCAGACATAAAATTTTACCAAAGCTTGGAAGTCTACTTTGACTAGGTCTTCCTAAGGATATTTTGGTAAATGTAGACATGCGAATCAATTGTAACCTAGGGTTTCTATCTCCTATAAATAGAAGCTCAAATCATTGTATTCTTTTCATGCCTCCCTTTAATGAATAAGATTTAGAAATCTTTTGGAGAGCATCGGTGCCTTTTTTCACTTCATGAATTCAGATCTGACAACCCTGCGTTGATGTTTGGAGAGAGCCATCTGTAAGTAATTTAATTTCTTGCCTTAGTGTAGATTTAAATTCCTTGCCCTACGTTGATTTAATTTCATGCTCTAGGAACTTGTTTAGAGTTAGCTTTGGGGAAGGATTTTGAGAGATGAGATCTCTCATCCCTTTCTTACCCACCAAATATTTACAATAGGACTCCATGCATACATGCACATACCGCTCCCTACGGCACTCTATTCCTCGAGGTAGCGGTGATACCGTAGTATAAAGGCCCGAGTGTGATGTTTTCCATAGAGGTTAGGATAAGGATCTCTAAAGGAAGGACAAGAACCTAGAGGAAGGAACGCCTTCCCGAACGGATCTAATCCCCTTTATTGATAATTACCATAACTCCTCACAGATCTTCATTCGGGTATTGAAAGCGGTGAGATTTAATTACATTTCCAAACCATCCCTAAACCTAGCCCTAGCAAGAGTAGATCTAGATAATTGCCCTAGGTTAATTAGGTTTTTAGATTTAATAATTAATCCGAACACCCTTCGGAATTAACTCGTTAGCGCGACTAGGAGATTCACAAAATCCCTGTGGACCGACCCGTACTCACCGGCTAGCTTCATGCCACGCCGTTCTTGATTGCGGTAATAGATAGTTTTTGACATACGAATCACCATACTGAAAATATTTAGTATGGTTGATTCTAAGCGCGGCAGTCTACCGGCTTGTCACGGAATCACTCTCTCCAAAGAGATGTCTCCTAAGACTGATTTGGAAAGGGCTCGCATCATATCTATACCCTACGCTTCTGCGGTAGGCTCTATAATGTATGCGATGTTGTGTACCAGACCAGATGTTGCTTACGCACTCAGCGTGGTAAGCCGGTATCAGTCAAACCCAGGGGAGAAGCACTGGATAGCAGTAAAGAACGTTCTCAAAGTACCTGAGAAGGACTAAGGAGATGTTCTTGGTGTATGGTGGAAAATACCTCCAGATCGAGGCATTTGCTGACTCCAGCTTCCAGAGTGATAAGAATGACTCCAAGTCCATGTCGGGTTATGTCTTTACCCTCAATGGAGGGGCGGTCTGTTGGAAGAGATCCAAGTAGGACACCGTTGCTGACTCGATGATGGAAGCGGAGTACATAGCTGCTTGTGACGCCGCGAAGGAAGCAGTCTGGATGAGTAAATTCCTATAAGAACTTCAGGTGATTCCATCCATTGTAGATCCAATATCCCTGTATTGTGACAACAACGGCGCTATACCCTTAGCGAAGGAACCCAGGTCTCATCAAAAGTCCAGACACATTTTGAAGCGTTACCACCTGATCAGGGAGATCGTTGATCGCCGGGAGATCGAGGCGAGGAGAGTAGATACGGAGAATAACATTGCGGATCCACTCACGAAGGCCATCTCTTAGACACAGTTCGAGAGACTATTCGAGATCTTCGGTCTGCGATATGCCAGTATATGGCCTTAGTGCAAGTGAGAGATTGTTAATGATATATGCCCTAGAGGCCATTATTGTATCATTCTGGATTGTATATTACTTAATGGGATCTTGGGATATACACGGATATAGTAACATTTTTGCTCGAAATGGTAGTATGCTCCTTGGTTTGTTTCTACCTCAATATGTGCATGTGTTTATTTTAGCATATCGCTTATACATATTGGTAGAGCCCTTGGGATCTTTGCTTGATTACCAACGTTGTGATGACAGTCACACTATTGGGGGATGGGTAGTCCATAAGCACATCCTTATGCAGGTCCCTAGTCGTAGGATTATCGAGACAGGGCATCGATACTCCGGAGTAGACTAGTGTATATGCTTCTCATCCCAGCAGGGGAGATGGTCTGTTCCACAGCCATTAGTACGTCGTACTGGATATAGTATGCAGGTGCTCATTAGGTTATAAGTACACTGGATAAGACTCGTCGGGGACTGCTGGTGGGTATTATACCTATCGTCGGGTAGCAGTTTCCAGGTGACATGAGTACAACTTAGTCCGTCGACTTGACACTGCTACTTCACTTCGAGTGTGTTCCCACTGTACTTCGATTACTACCCTACCACGTCTCAAAGGAGTCGTGCAAACAGATAGTAGTTGGGTGCAGTCCCGAAGGACTTGGAGGCAGTGGCGGTTAGAGAGGATTCGTCTCTCTTAGTATTAGGGGTTGATATCGTGTTGTGTTCGGAGAGCCATTACACAAAGTCCCTAGCCAGGGCAAGCGAGATTTACTGGTAGGTATTCCAGTAGTTTCTCAGGGTGTTTTGGGCTACAGTCTGGCACGACTTATTGCGCTATTAGGGGTCTAACGATTACCGCCCCTAGGCCCAATATGTGATACTCTTAGACGAACAAACCGGACTGTACATAGATTGTCACATACAGGCTCAGTAGGAGTTAGGATGAGTTTGCTCATCGGCCTTCTCATCGACAGATACCTGGGTAGCCGTTACATGCAGCTAGTACCTCTGCGGCTTATGGTTAAACCCACTGCCAGCGTACTGTCGAGTTTTTAGAGTCCCATACAGAGGGGTTCTTTGCATCGGGAAAAGATGTAAAGGTCGTATGGTTTTACGACAGGGCTTCGATCACGTACGTGCACTTGTGCGCATATGATGTTCGGGCAGATAATGCTAGTGGGCTTTAGTTTAAGCCGGATTCTAGTATTGTATTGATGGATTTGTTTCGTCTCTTTGTATTCGTATTCTTCGGAATGCGGATGCGGGTATATATATACGGATGAGGGGCATTCTCGTAATTAGCTCGGGAAAGCATATAGAAGTAGACACCTATTAGGGTTTAATTCTTTTATGGATTAAACAAATTGGGTGAAGAAATGAGGTGGAGTTTTACATTGAATCTAGCATGGCTATTTGGTGACTCATGCTCATGACTCACTCTATTGACAAAATAGATATTTTTTAAAGCTTATTAGATATTTGTGTGTGATATTATATCTAAAAAATTATGAGATATGCTTCATTCTTTATCAAGTGGATAGCCAAGCTATTTCCAAGTTCACACTTCACTCTCATTTTCTTCAAGTCTTCTTCTTCTTCCTCTAAACCCTAAAAGCTCTCATGTGTTGAGAATCCTAGGGTTCCAAGAGACAAACCACTCCATCTACTTTCTCTACATCACCTAGGACATTTAGTTTAGCAAGCTAGTTGCCCTAGTTACCTCGGATTTGAGGTTGGAGCTCAGACTACAGACTTTCGGGTGGATTGTCTTTGACTCGAGGAAGCCGACGAGGAAGCTTCGATCCGTTTCGATCCTCGGAGCCTACGATGATGAGGAGGACAACGAGAAGATCCGAAGGACACGATACTATGAGGTATAACATTCATCCGAGTAGTTAAACCTCAAGTAGTTTGCTAGCTAGGGTTTATGATCGATCGTTGGTTCTAGTCGGTGTTGCGAAGCCCGTAAAAATCATTTTTTACAATTTCCGCCTCCCCGCGAACACGTGGGGTGCGCTACATCGACTTACACAAACACCCTAGGTTTCTCAACACATGAGACATTTAGGGTGGAGGTAGAAGAAGAATCTTGAGGATGAGAGTGTGAAGCCACCTTGAAAATGGCTAAGTGTTGTGTAGCTAGAATAAAAGATCAAGCTCTACAAAATATCTCACCATACAAACAAATATCAAGCGTGCCAAAATAGTGAACCATGAGTCACCCCATGAGTCACTAAGTGAGCCATGCTATAATAAATGCACATCATACCTCATCCCTCCACCTCATAAACCATTTAAACAAAATGGTTAAAACATATATGACGTGTCTTCTTCTGGAAGTATCCTTGCAAAAATTACAAGAATACCTCTCATCCGTATATACATACCCGTATCCATATTCTGAAAAATACGAGTACAAAGAGACGAAAATAATCCAATAATATAATACTAGAATCCGGCTTAAACCAAAGTCCACCAGTATTATCCGTCTGAATCATGATACGTGCACAAGTGCACGTATATGATTGAACCCTTCCGTAAAACCATACGACCTCTACATCATTTCGCCCGAAGCAAGGAAACCCTCTGTGTGAGACTCTAAAGACTCGTCAATACGCTGGCAGTGGGTCTAACCACAAGCACGTCAGCGGCACTAGCTGTACGTAACGGCTACCCAAGTATTGAGTGAAAGAAAGGCCGACGAGCAAACTCATCCAAACCCCTACTGAGCCTGTCAGTGACAATATCCGTATAGTCCGGTCTGTTCGTCTAAGAGTATCATATATCGAGTCTAGGGGGTGGATAAAGTCAGATCCCTAATAACGTGACATTTCGTTTCGGTATGAAGCCCATCACCAACTGAGAAACTACTGATCCAAATCAGTAATTCTCGATTACCTTGGCTAAGGATTTCTGGTGATAGCCACTCGTGCACTACGCGACATCAACTCTAAATACTGGGAGAGACGAATCCCCGACGATCCACTCACAACCTCCATGTGGCTCGGGACTGTACCCAACTAAAACCATTTGCATGACTCTTTTGAGCCGTGGTAGGGTAGTAATCAAAGCACAATGGGAACTCACACGAGACAAATAACGATTTCAGGTCGACAGACTAACCTGTACACATGTCATCTGGGAATTGCTATCTGACAATAGGTATAATACCAACTAGCATGTTCCCGGCGAGTCCATCCAGTATACTCATAACCTAATGAGCACCTGTATACTATCTTAGGTGACTAACTGACACCAATGGCTTGTAAGACCGGCCACCGCCCCTCGTCGTGGTCTCGATAAGTACACACTGGTCTACTTTGGAGTATCAATGCCCAATCTCGATACTCCCGTGACTTGTCAGGCGCATTACAGATTCCTTCTGCTTAGGGCAGGCGAGGGTTTATTGATTGTGGGGATCCGAATCTCCGGCAGCTGCGGACTAAGCTGCCGTTAATTACCCCTCGCCTTTAGAGCGAGGGAACATTCGATTGACGGGTCAAACAGGTCATGCGAACTCAATGTGCAGTGTGCGTGTGTTGTGCATTGAGGGATTTTGGATATATCGGGGGCCCCGCAGAGTTTACAAGGGTCTCGCTACCCGGATAGCGGGCTGGGGGTCAAAGGGGCTAGCAGCCCCTTGTGGGGTGCGGGGCAGCGCCCCGTTAGAAATTTTTTCCTAACGGGGGTATATTTTGAGCGTGGGATAGTGTGGGAAAAAGTAGGATAAGGAGCGTCTTATAGACGGTAGGGAACTGGGCGCTGGCGCCTCACGTGCCCGGCACGTGGACGCTGGGTGCTAGCGCCTTACGCGCCCGGTATATGGGCGCTGGACACTAGCGCCTCACGCGCCCGGCACGTGGGTGCTGGGCGCTTGGGCGTTGGGCGCCAGCGCCTCACCCGCTCGGCACATAGGCACTGGGCGCTAGTGCCTCACGCGCTCAGCACGTGAACGCTGGGCGCATGTAGAAAGAAAGGGGGATTTTAGTCCCGGAAA
Source organism: Agapanthus africanus (assembly GCA_030015575.1). Taxonomy (NCBI): domain Eukaryota; kingdom Viridiplantae; phylum Streptophyta; class Magnoliopsida; order Asparagales; family Amaryllidaceae; genus Agapanthus; species Agapanthus africanus. Next base: position 636,763,383 of record JASDDO010000014.1, on the reverse strand, counting down.
CAGGAGTTAAACTCCGAAAGAACTTTTTTTTATTTATGGAGTTAAACTCCGACAGATGTTGAATGGAGTTGAACTCCTCTTAAAAAAGGGTTTGATTTATGGAGTTAAACTCCAACAGATCTTGAATGGAGTTAAAATCCTAGAAATCTTTGGGGATGATCAAAGGGGACCCCTTTCTTCTCCCCTTTAATCCTGGATCTTCTTCCGAGCCTTGAATCTTCCCAAGGTGAAATTTTTGGAGATGGGTCTCCTTCTTCCTCCTTTTCTGTTGGCTGGATCTTGGAGAAAAAGGGGGATGGGTTTTAAAATCTCCCCCTTTTGAGATCTGATGGATGATCTGAGTTCCCCTCCAAGGGTTTGATGGTGAAAAACTGTTTATTTTTGAAAAAGGAAGAGTGAAACTCTTGATTTAATTCAAAAAAGGGAAAAAGGTTTAGAACCTTGAAGAAGGAGAAAGAGACACAGAACCCTAATTTTTGAGAGAGAGAGAAAGTTATCCTTAATTTTTTCATCATGTTTCCCTTTATAGGCTACACACTTTACATATAGCTTCTTGGGTTTTGCCAAATGGCACTTGTGCCACCCCATACCTCATGTGCTTATTTATTTTTTGCACATAAGCCATGGGGTTTACAAAATTTTCGCTTTCTGCCCACTTTACATATATTTATTTCTAAAAATTACATTTAGATTAATTTATTGCCTCCTTTTGGCATGGAGCTGGCCCCTTCCATGCTCGGGCCCACTTGACTTGGGATCGGGCCCACTTGACTTGGGGTTAACCTTGGTTTTGACTTGGTCAACTAGGGTGTAATTTTTGACCCCAACAGGGACATTTAAGGATGTGCTTATAGACCACCCAGCTCTCACCTATATGATCGCCATCATAATGCTGGTAGTCAAGCAAAAATCCTATGGGCTCTATCAACATGTAATAGTGATCTGTAATACCACATAATGCATGTACATGATGATAAAGACAAACCAGATAGCATACTATCATTTTGAGTAAGACTGTTCTATCCGTATAGGTCCTCCCTTAATCATCATAATCACATGTCTGAGATTACAATAATTGCCTTGAGGGCACTATAGCCAACAATCTCCCACTTGCACTTAAGGCTAATAATTGCGGTGTCACATACTCACAGCCCGTGTGATACTGAATACCCAACTTCTCTACTAATCAGTCTCGCAAAGCTCGTTTGTGAAACTATTGTGTTCGAGAAATAGCCTCAGTGAGTGGATCTGCTCCAATGTTTCTATCTTTATCTCTCTCTATATCTCAACTTCGCGGAGAAAGACTATCTCCCGAAATGAGCAATACCTGTCTTAGAATTTGTCTGGATATCTGATGGGATCCAGTTCACAAATGAACTCCAAATCCAGCAAACTTCTTAGACTGTATCATCGACTGAATTTAATCAGTATTCTGCGCCATGCCTTCCACAGTATCTGCTTGGATCATCTGTCCAACATACTGTCCCTCAAAAGAGGGAAAACTATAACTCTGACAGCCACTCTATCATCCAGGTCATCTTGGAAGCCTGAAATGATAACCGTCTCCCGAAGGAGGCTGCCGTTACCATATACCAAGAACATCCATTTATGTTTGTAACTGCTTCCCAACGTTTCTCCAGGATTGGATTAATATATACTTATTGCAGCCTGTGCAAAATCAATATCTGGTGTTGTACTTGACATTTTATGATTGACTCAATTGCCTAAGCAAGTGATATGCCAATCATGCAAATCCCTCTCCTCATCAGTCTAGAAAACATCTCTTTAGAGAGGGTGACTCCTTCACCTGCGGGTACACCATCACGCCAGGAGCCGTCCATTCTAAAACACTTTAGAATTGTGTTAAAATACCCAAATTATGACACTTTCCAAATCTAGATCTAAAACCATAGATCTAGTCACCAGAATCCTTGATATTTTATCCATATCCTATATGGAGAAACCACCTTGTGACAACCACGGTATAACCGATCGTAGTATAGAAAGATCTTTTCTTATTAAGTGGATGTCATCCAAATACCAGGACATCACTCCCTACTACCTTCTTACCATATCCATCTCTTATTCTGATAAAGTCAAACTCTATGACTGCCACATCAAAAATAGATGATCTATCTCCGCTATACTTGCTTTAGTCTATAAATAGACATAAGCTATTTGCCCACTATGCTTCCGCTGCTCCCACTGACTACAATAACCCTCTGGCAGAGTCATATATACGTGCACTTCTAAAGCTAGTTTAGAACGACGTTATACTCATCCTCCTGCCAGACCTCATAGTCTAGAACAACAATAGTGGCAAGTTTGGGTAATCAAAAACCTCCCTGTCACCGTCTTTGAAGAGACCGGAGTATCTCTCGGGTGTCTGAGGTTACCCACCAAATCTGCGAAGTGGCTAATGGATCGTCAAATCCAATTGAATGTTTAGCTTCTACTAAATTTTCAGTAATCGTTTGTGCTTCTGGAATCACTTCCAGTTCTACCATACTCCCACTAATATTTTCTGAAAAGAATCCATTTTACTAAAACTGGTGGCGAGTCAAGAACAATATAACTATTGATCTTCCAGATGGTAGAAAGTTAACCCTCGTCAAAGCCCGGGATAATCCACAAACTGCCATTACTGAAACGTGCCTTGAGTTTGTCCAGATTCTAGTTTTAAGTATCAGCCGGACAGCTCCATAAACCTTAACATCGTTAAGATATGAATCTATTCTATATATCCAATATAGAAACAAATGCACTAATTTAATTGGAACCAGATTCAAAAATCATGCAGCTATTTCCAGTGCACATCAACCAAATAGAAGGAGGTTAAGCAGCATTACTCATCTAGGAATACATTCACGTATGAGTAACCTGAAAGAGAAGCAAGTTCTCAAAACTATTACTTACAACGGAATACCTAACACAAGTATCTACATCTTCGATCACCTTGAAGAATCCTGATACTTGCAACTTATGGTTCTCTACTTTATTCTTATACCTATATCTTCTCAAAATCTAGACCTTTTATTTCAACGAAATACTTGTCTAGAACTGGAGAAGTCATGAGTAAACAGAATATAGTACGAGTAACAACCCTTTTGTCCTAACGGATATCGGACAACATACAATACTTTGTATAAGTCCACTGAGTTTAACAACTCAAACCCTGTGCGTCGTAGGTTGAAAACTGTACTATAGTTAAGAAGAATTACACCGTCGTTGAATGCACCTTACCTAACTATCAACTGATACAGGTAAATGTCATAGACATAATTTCAAAAAGTTATATCCCACTTTATAAATAAACGTACAGATATATCAGTTTGAAATTGGTGCATAACAACGAATATTCAAAATCAAATATTTGCCGTTAGGCAAAACCCAGGTGATTTCCTCAAATATCACCAATTACAACGAATTCCGACATGTTGAGGATATAATCATCCAATTCCCAATATCTTACTCCCACTCACCATCTGTAACACCATACATATGTGAGAATCAAATCTGGTAAATACATACCCTGGAGTTAGAATCTAATTGGGAAAGCAATTTTCACTTAACACCGCACAGTAAAACTGAAACACGAAAATATTTCGAAGGGGTAAGCGGGTATTCCTATTAATGCCTCTTCCACTATCCAGATTCATGACAGTAACTGTATACTTCCTTGCCCTCACTCCAATCCCTTTATATGTCTTTACTTATTACCTTCTGTACACCACACTTAGGCTAATTGATTTTCTTCCTTCCCTACTCTTCGGCACCAGCCTAAGGTTTGGAAGAAGACTATCTAATAAGCACAATAGGTGTACTCTCCTAATACTAGGAGCTCCCGCAACCCGAGAGAAGGTAAAAGGAATAGACAACTGAATAATCCTTATTCTATTTCTCCAGAACCAGAAATCATCCTCGAACTGGAACAAGTTCCTTTGAGTTCATATGTAACTATACGATGGAATATCCAAGTAATATGGATCTTTGTAGTAATACAGAGTGTTTTGGAGTAACGCAAAGGTGATATAGGAGTGGCAGGGGTATACGCTGTTTCATCGTGAATGATAGCAGTCACAATCTTCCTTTGCCCTTACTCTAATCCCTTTATATGTCTTTACTTATTACCTTCTATACACCACACTTAGGCTAATTGGTTTTCTTTATTCCCCACCTTTCGGCAACAACCTAAGGTTTGGAAGAAGACTATCCAATAAGCACAATAGGTGTACTCTCCTAACACTAGGAGCTCTCGCAACTTGAGAGAAGGTAAAGGGAAAAGACAACCGAATAATCCTATTCAATTTCTCCAGAACCAGAATCCATTCTCGAACTGGAATAAGTTCCATCGAGTTCGTATGTAACTATACGATGGAATATCCAAGCAATGTGGATTTTCGTAGTGATATGAAGTGTTCTGGAGAAATGCAAAGGGGATGTAGGATTGGCAATGATATATGCGACTCCGTGACAATCCAAAAGCCAAAGTGTTTTTAAGAAGGTTCGGTTAACTTAGTTCATGAGTTTTTAAGGTCAGGCCATGGTCGATGCCAAAGAGAAAGAGAAAAGAAACACTCAGCGTGCACTCTAACCTAGATTAGATTGGTTATCACTTTATCTAATCAGGATGGCTCCCACCGTTTACTCGAATTCTCCTTCAAACCCTAAAAGGAGAATTAGTCGGGATCATCTAAAATCACCCGAGGAGTAACTCCTACTCATTAGTGAGAATCGGGATCCAATTATCATCTCATGATAACTTGATGGAATCCACTCAAGTCACCACACTCTAGAAGGTATACGCATGTCTGGCAAGTTTCCTGTATGTTTGAAACTCTCGATGTGGTTTTTACCCCTAACGACCTATAACCTTGATGCTTGCTAACAAGTTATAGGCCACTAGTCAAGTTTAACCCGTCATTGTTCTGTATTAACTCGAACCCACCAGCACAAACTCTTGACGCTTTCCAACAAAGCTGTACGACTGTCTCGATCAATCGCATATCCATGCAACAGATAAATATCACTCAGCTACCGTTCACTATGTCTTGATGCTTGCCAACAAATATAGCACGAATACTAGGTGGTACCCATCTGAAATGACGGAGGGCTACGGCTAGTTTTTGGCGAAAAACCTTTAACGTAATGAATTTGATATCGTTGAAGGAACCGAGTGGTTTTAAAAATATATAGTGTCGCAAACTTTTGCTAAAGAGGCCACTCCCTGTGAAGGGATCTCGGCTCTTTCCTCATCGAACGAGGTGCAGGATATTCCAAACTGAATACCATGATGCAAAGCAAAAGAATCGACTATAGTGAAGTTATTACGATGACACAAACTTTTGCTCAAGAGATCACTCCCGATGAAGGGATCTCGGCTCTTGCCTCGTCGAATGGATATTCATAACCGAATACCACTGTGCAAAGCAAAAGGAAATGTCTGTAATGTCAGTTTTCAAAAACTTGGTTCCAACAACATCATATAGGTTTGTTTTCCTTGCATTAATCAGAATTAATGCAGCCCCATCAATTAAACCATATCACACTAGAAAAGAACGAAAATACAATGTACGTATATGCCATCCGCTTTCGCCACGGGGTCCCGTCATGCACCGTTAGGTTACTTAACTAACGGCAGAGCGGGGGCTGGACTAGCGCGGATGCAAAACATATACAACATCTACTAGTATATATTTAACATTCGTCCTAGGCATGATATAAGTAACATCATAAAATCTCAGCAAGCAACACAGAATGGTGGATAATCTTGGATCCTCGGGTTTTATTTGAGCCGCAAATGAGACCCGACGTTCCCTGTCGTGTGGATAGCCTGTGCAATGAAAACCTGGACCCCTACTAGCGCGGCAAGTTACCCGCCAATTCCAGAGTGAGGCAACCCCAATCAACAAAGTGAATGGGTCACCCAACACTTCATGGAATCCGGTAACTTGAGCACCCCTCCGTGGGTCAACCTGTACCCCCTACGAATGCGTCGAATAGCCAGAGTGAGGCCCCCTCCATCTCAACGCCATGAGATGTGGGCCCGTTGCCCTATAGAATCTGGCTATTTGAGCACTCCACCGCGGGGTAATCCTAGTACAAATAATTAAAATATATGTACAAGGGTGATATCGACCTCAACCCGGTCGTGTCCCAAACAAATAATATACAAACAGGAAGAGACGACTGTTCACACGTCGGACGCTCACCCCGCAATACTAAATATACAAATGAATCTGAACTGTACAACTATCATTGTACCATTGTCTATCCACCATGAAAATCCAACAACAATCTCAGCACAACACAGAATATCAACGTGAATATCATGTTCGCAAACCCGTCTAGTCGAACATATAGCAACTAGTCGGGTTATACCGCTCTAATGACATTCACGGTCGCATATAGTAATGTATGCACTGATAAACACACATTTAAAATTTCGATCGAATAAACTTTCCCTAATTGGCCCTAAATGCAAATCCTGCACTCAAACAAATCTAGGCCAAAACCAAATATCTCAAAAATCATATTTCCAAGTAATAGGGTGCCGGATGAAATTTCACACAGAACGACCACAAAACGGCCGCCCAACCGCGACCAAAGTGCATGTAATGCCGCGGTTCCGCGGCAATGTTATGGGATTGAGTGCCCAAATTTCTTCTAGTGCCCTATAAATGCCTGCACGTATTTTTAAGACCCTTTGAAAAAAAATTTGAACAAGTTTTAAAATCGGCAGTGAACACATCAAAATGGAATTATGATTCGGAAAAATTGGTCGATCGATATTTTAACCTTGTGCGAAATAGCTAGTATAGATTTATAGGATGTCTCTGATACAATGTTGAGTTATGCCAGCGCCCTGGCCATCTACCGTGACCGTTTGTGGAACAAATTTTTTCTAAACTGGCACTAGAATAACCCAATAACCCGGATCTACCTTAAACCTAAAGCTAGTAAACTAAAGAGGAGTTTAGAATGGTTATACAGAATAATCCGAGTCCTTGGGTCTTAGACCATCTTCCTAAGCTCCTGAGGCCTCCATGATTAAGCTTGATTGCCGGTCTCCCTCCATCGAAGATGATCCACCTGAGGATTTGTAGTTCGAGCTCCAACCTCATAGCCGAGGTTAACTAGGGTACCTAGTACGCTAAACTAGATAGCCTAGAGGATGTAGAATCTAATGATGGATTAATTTGTCTCCAAACACTCTAGGTTTCTCAACAAATGAGACATTTAGGGTGGAGGTAAAAGAAGAAGCTTGAGGATGAGAGTGTGAAGCTACCTTGAAAATGGCTAAGTGTTGTGTAGCTAGAATAAAAGATCAAGCTCTACAAAATATCTCACTGTTCCCTGATAAAATATCAGGAAATTCCCCAATAGGGTATCACGTGCTCACACGTGATCAAGGGTCACGTGCTGACACGTGATGGGTTCCTCGAACTCTGTTGTAATAGAATTAAATTATAATCAAGCAGGCAATTAGTAGAGTCACGTGCCACCACATGATGGGCCTTTGAAACCCACCAAAAGGGATTAAAAAATATAACAAATATCAGGAAATTCCCCAATGGGGTATCACGTGCTCACATGTGACAAAGGGTCACGTGCTGACACGTGATAGGTTCCTGTCATATCTACTTTATAGAATTAAATTCTAGTCAAATAAAAATGTAACAAAACAGCTAAGGAAAAACCTCAATGAAGCATCACGTGCTCACACGTGACCAAGGGTCACGTGTTGACACGTGATGATTCCTTAGCTATGTTAAAAGGCAGAATTAAATTCTGAATAAAATGTTTAACCAAGAGGGTCACGTGCCAACATGTGACAGGCTCCTAAGCCCTTCAATCAACAGAATTGAATTCTAATGAAATAATGGGGTCACGTGCCAACACGTGATAGACTTTTAAAAGCCTTCTGAACTAATAGAATTAAATTCTAATTAAGGGAAATCAAAGACCTTAACAGGGAAAATATTTCTTTAAATCTTTCCCAACAAAAAGACGGTGCTCTATAGAGCACCGTTGGATTAAAAAATCCAATGGTGGTAAAGAATCACCAATTTATGGAAAGATTTCATACAAGAAAATATTTACCTGAAATTCACCAAGAATAACAAATAGAATATCTTCTGGATTAAAAATTCAATGGTGAATAAAATTCACTGAGTGATCTAAAAGATCATGTTGGTTACAAAAACAACCAAAATCTTTCAATGAAAGATTCACTAAACAAATTGATTCTTTTCTTCCTCCTATAAATAGGAGCCAAAAAGAGAAGAGAAGGATCGATTTTCTGATTCTTGGAGAAAATACAACTAGAGAGAAAAAGAGAGGAGAATTTAATTCTCAAGAGAGAAAAGAAAATTTCTTCAGAAAAGAAAAGAAACCCTAGGTGAGAAAGGGGAAAAAGATCTAAGCTCCATAAAACAAAAGAGAATTTAATTCTAAATTTAAGAGTTTAACTCTTCTGAATAAGAACTTAGTTCTTCCTTTGATTGAAGGTCTGCAGAAGCAGATCTCCCCACAGGTTGAGAATTTAATTCTCATCGGAGAGATTCTTCCATGCAGATCTAAAACTTAAAGGGAGAATTTAAGTTTAAGGAATTTAATTCCCCCAAATTCATAGGAATTTAATTCCTCTAAACAGAACTAGGGTTTAACACTACATGAGAATTTAATTCTCCCAAATTCATAAGAATTTAATTCCTCTAAACAGAACTAGAGTTTAACCCTACATGAGAATTTAATAAGAATTTAATTCTTCCACATATATAGGAATTTAATTCCTCTAAAACAGAATAAGGGTTTAACCCTACAAAGAATTTAATTCTTAAATGCATGAAAAGAGCTTGGTCACGTGGTAACACGTGACCCCCATCCCCAATGATCAGAAAAGAAAGAACAAGGCTGTGTTACGTGCCCCCACGTGACCCCTAAAACAGATCCCTCAAAATGAGAAAGAAAAACTTGGAGACAACGCCCCACGTGCTCCCACGTGACCTTCAAAATAAAGGGAACAAAGCCAAAGGCAGAATCAAATTCGGGCGCCCTCACGTGTCCCCACGTGACTCCCTTAATAAACACTTTAATAATCAATACATGAATACTCATCACGTGCCAACACGTGATGGCCTGATTTATCAAAGAATATTTATAACCGCAATCAAGAACGGCGTCGCTTGGTAGCTAGCCGGTGAGTACTGGTCGGTCCACAGGGATTTTATGAATTTCCTAATTGTTCTTACGAGTTAATTCCGATTGGTGTCGGATTGATTAAATCTAAAAACTAAGTTTATCTAGATCTAAATCTTGCTAGGGTTAGGTTTAGGTTAAGTTTGGAAATGCAAAAATTTCCCACCGCTTTCAATACCCAAATTAAGATCTATTTAGGAGTTATGGTAATTATTAATAAAGGGGATTAGTACCATCGGGAAGAAACGATATTTACGATGTTTCTTCCTCTAGGTTCTTGTCCTTTCTTTCTTAATCCTTACCCTAACCTCCATGGAAAACACGCTCAACCGGGCCTTTATACTACGGTATCACCGCTATCTCGTGGGATAGGGTGCCGTAGGGAGCGGTGTGTGCATGTATGCATGGAGTCCTATTAATTATATGTGATGGGCAAGAAAGGGGTGAGAGATCTTCATCTCTCAAGCCTTCCCCAAAGCTAACCCTAACAAGCGAGGAGACTACTCGCTCATTAGGGAATTGAAGAACATATATAAACTATCTATCTAGGGCAAGGAATTAAAGATCTAACTAAGGCAGATAAGAAATTACCTAGGGCATATAATAAAATTAACTAGGGCAAATAAAAAGAACTACTTACAAATTGATGCACTCTTCATTCATTGTAGAAATTACAGATCTGAATTTTTAGATATAAAATTAGGCACAAGAAGAGGCATAACCTAATACAAGTATTTGGGTTTCTATTTATAGGACATAGAAAACCCTAGGTTTACAATCGCCGCATGTCTGCTATTACAAAAATACCCCTAGGTAGACTAGTCAACGCGCCGCCAGCCGTTTCCAGAAGTTCGCACCGACACGGGTCTTACATGGCCGCGGAACTGCGGCCATAGGCCAGGTTTGGCCGCGGTTCCGTGGCCAAATAGGAGGCTCATGGGTTGGGTTTTCTTGTGCTACTTCTGGTTGACTTTTGCTTCCTGTTTCTTCAGTTGGTTCTTTAGGATGTCTTCTCGTTCTCTCCCAGATCTCCGCAGTGAATAATTGTAGTGGACTTTTACCGTTGCTTCGTGTCGAAGTCTCGAACCTTGCGCTGCCTTGTTCTTTGTGAACTGATCTTCGTTTCTTTTCCAACTATAGGCTTGATCAAGATTCCTTCTATTTGTTGGTCGTAGTCTCACTTTTGCATTGTCTTTTATCTTTTTCACTGTTTTTGTTCCGAGAACCTGTAACCTGTAACTATGTAGCAGACATGGGTCAAAAGCACCTGTTTATTTGTAAAATGCATAAGAATGGGGAATATAATAAAGCAAAATTACGGTATGAACAAATACCCCCAAACTTATCTTTTGCTCGTCCTCGAGCAAACCTAGTTTTATTCTCAACAAAAACCTACCCTCACTTTCGCAGGGAAACGCGATTGTACTGAGCTCGTGCAACAAGCCGTTAAACCTCTAGGTGTCCCTAGTAGGAGGAGTGTTGTCTCATGAGGGTTTTCAGCGGATACTACCCACAAAATCCTATCAATTCGGCCCATTGACTTTTATTCTCCAATTAGGTTTTTTTTAACAAGGAATTCTATTATCTTCGACTCGTAAATTATCCACCCGTATTCTTCACACTTCCTTATCATTTAACTTAAGATTATATATATTCTTGTGAATTTACTTAGCTTTTGGCATCTCTTAAGTTTTTCTTCTAGGGTTCCATCTCAACTTAGGAATTTTTATCATCTCTATTAAAGATATAAGTCCTATTCTTCATTCCTATCTCTTATCTAAACCCCAATCACATACCCCTACGTGTGTGTATATATCACCCCTACACTTGGAAATTCAAATCAAGCAATCATACTCTTGTCCATTGTCCAAAGCACTTCTTAATTGGTGAATTTTTAGATGAATTTCGCTCACACATCCTTCATGCGACCGTTAATACTTCTTGAGGTACCAACAACCGATTACAAGATGTGTTTGCACATTAAAGCGTAATTCCTAGTCTTGTAACACCTAAGGCTTTAGTAGTGACTCCCAAACCAGTTGGTCTAAGGCCCTAGGTGATGAAGCACTCTCGCTAAATATTTTTCTATTTTTGCAGTCTTAAGTAATCACAAAAACCAGTGTTCATTTTTTTTATTATCTCTTTATTCACACTTGTATTTTATTTTATTTTTCTTCGTACTAAGGACTTTAGACAAGAGCATTTCAAGGTCTTTTCTACTATTCCAAGTTTCAAGGTTCGTGTTTGTGCCATTTGCAGGGTATATATTTTCAGAATTTAGACTTAAGCTTAGGAATTATTTTTCAAACTTATACTTTAATAAAAATATTAATACTTTTCCCTTATTTTAACTTAGCACAAGAAGTCAACTCGAAATTTACCTATTTCTAAATAAACTACAAAGACATATACTTTCTACCGTTAAATTTTAAGAAATGTTATTTTTAGAGTTTTTTAATTCACTAAGTCTAAGATCTAATTGTTAATAGCTAGTTAACCTTTTTGTCAAACTCAAGTCAATTAGGGCCAAAATTGAATACTTAAAATTTTATAATTTTTCAAATTTTTAATTTTTTATGGGTTTTAAAATAAGTATGCAAATGCAAAAATATACACATGAATGCGAAGGATGAAGGCTTACCGAGCATACCCCCAAACTTAAACTTGACAGTGCCCTCACTGTCATGCTACACCAAGAGGGTTGAGGATGTCGACACTCCCCTGTTAATTTATTTATAATTTTTTTATTTTTTTATTTTTTATTTAAAAGAAAAACAAAATATATATACAACAAGGTTCCCCCCAAAGTTAAGTGAAACAGTATTTCCACTGTCTAAGCGTTAAAGCTCAGAGTTAGAGAGAAGAAAAATCAAACTATACTATGCCTTACACAGACCAAAAGTTAGCACCAATCATTCAAAAATCTTATCGTGGTAATGGTAGGGTTGGTGAAAGAATGGAGTGTTGAGAAAGGAGTTGAGAAACACACGAGACCGAATGAGAAGAAGAGTGGAATATGATCTCGGTGGAGGAGAAGAATGGCGAAAAAGAAAAAGAAGTGTAGTACGATCTTGAGGGTGTAAATCGAGTGAATAAATTAGCGCAATTTGTGATGACCGATGTGTTAAAAGCGATTGAGCTAATCTATCAAACTGTCGAGAAATGGGGTCAAATCCCTCAAGATTCGCAAGAAAACATGGGTACGTCGAACTTGGTAAACCATCCATTGAAAGTGGAAGCGTGACGAATTCTTGCTCGGTCGAAACGATAGGAAGGACGAAAGGGAGTAATTTAGGGATAGTCTTATACTCACCTAAGTAATCTGTCTTGAACTTGAAGGATTCCATCAATGGTTCAAAATGACTGTAAGCAACCGAGTCTGATGGTTCAACTAACTCATCTGAAAATTTAAAAGACTCAAACTCGGGAGGTGAGTTTTCAAAATCGTCCAAAAAAGTGAAGCACTCATAATCGTTATCGTCTGTGAGAACTATGTTAGATTCAAGGAAGAACGCACTAGTGGCGTCCAAACTGATGTGATCGAAAAGAAATCTTTCAAGCTCACAGTCCTCCTGCGTGATCTTTTGCGTGGTCGGAACGATGGAAAGGAGGGGGTTTGATTTAGGAAGTATAACAGTTAAAGGTTCAGGAGGATGAATTGGAAAATCCGACACATCAAACAAAAGTGGTTCATCCTCAATACTATCCTTAATACTCTCCTCAATACTATCCTCATAATTCTCTTCAAAATTTAGCTTATCCACGCCATTATCATCAATATCAAGACATATATGAGGTTCGGGAGAATCATTTAATGACTCGGGATGATGGATTGGAAAGAAAATTTCAGTCAAATCTACGGGTTCATCATCCAAAATATTCCCGGCGTCAATATCCTCAATCAAGTGAAAATCAATTTTTTCAGACACCTCATCAAAAGCATGGATATCAATTAATTTAGGCTATAGAGTGGAGGTGTAAAGTTCAAAAGGATTAGGTATGATTTCACTCGAAAGGGACTCTTCACAATCTGGCAAATCAAGCACTACAAAGTCGCACAACTCATTAAATGTTTTATTTTCAACTGATGAATCATTTGGAACACTTGTTTGAAAACCGGAGTTGTGAGATTCAATTAGGTATGGGTAGGTTTGATTTGGAAAGGTGCAGAACTCACTCTCTCTTCTCAAATTCTCACTCTGTCCAACCGCCTCCTCATACATTGGAATTTTTGGAGCTAGTTGGAAACTAGCTACCGGTTCACTAGGTTGCATAAGGGCGGCCATGGACGCATCCACGTTCTTAATCATTTGGTTTGTCGCTACCATATAAGCCTCCAACGACTGTTTTAGACTAGACATGGGTTGTGAAGGGGTTTCGGTAAAAGATTCAAAATTATTTGGATATGTGAAACTCCCAAATGGCTGTGTAGAAGCAATGTCTAGGGAAGGTGCGGAAGTCGGGTAGGACTGGTAGGAATTGAATGGTTGGACAGGAGTAGGATCAACATTTGGATAAAAAGGTGAATGGAACTGTTGATCTCTAGAACTGGATGTGTTGAGAGGAGTGAAAGATCGGCTACGAGATTATTCAATATGCTCCGCAATAGACATGGGTTTCGGAGTTACAACAGAACTCGAAGAAGGAGTATCAACGTAAGAAGGTGGTGAAGGTTGACACGGTTGATACAAAGTGGATTGCAGAGTCTAACTGTTTCTCCTAGATGATTCTATTCGATCTTTCAAAGAAATTTTGGGTATGGAGGGGCCGTCCGTAATTCGACCGAAACAATTCACGTACGAAGCGAAGTTTAGTTCAGGGTACCAAAGTTCGGCAAGAGATTTGTGAGGTGGGGTACCCATGATGTAAGAAAGGAGAAGAAAAAGAATGTGGGGTGCACGGATTTCTTAGCGAAAAAATTTTGCAAGTTTTTATAAATTTTTCCTCTCTTTTTTTTATGTGGAGCTTTTTGCAAAAATTTTCGATAAAAGGCTTAGACACACTTTCAATCAACCACAAATGCACAATCAGGCCTAGATCTAGGGTCACCTAGGTCAGCTAGACAGCTCCTAATTGTTCCAAAGGGCTAGAAATATGACCTCTTCACCGCCTCTTCACCGCCAATTGCGTCCAGGTAAGTGCTAGGTGAGTGGGAGGCTCTCCACTACAAGTAGTGGCCCTAATTAAGTAACTACTCGCCTTAGACACACTTGCCTAAACACCACAAAGTCAGGTTAGGATCAACGGCCGATGCTTACAACTAGTCCTCTGTCCTATTGAGCGCGAAGTCCTTAGGGTTGAGTCTAGTCTTTTTTAATTAATAATGGTCAATGCAAAATGCCTTATGTGATTTCTAGGGTCCTGGGAAGGGTGATGAAATCCCCACTCAATCTGGATTGATTTCAAGCCCCTTAAAGTCCGATTAAAAATATGCAAAGCAGTAACAATCACTTGCAATCAATTTTTTAGCGCGGCGCAAAGAATCCTGCACAAGATCAATTATTGGAAGGGGAGAGATTTTTTAGCGCAAAGAATCCTGAAGGAGATTTGACAGAAGATATATTGGGATTTGCAGATGAGAGAGAAAATAAGCTCACAGAAAAATTTGCACAAGATGACGTCACCAAGCGGCGGCGCTTCCACGGCCAGAGGGCGCCTCGGGCGGCGGTTTCGCGGTGAGATGTTTGGTTCAAGCCCCGAGAAAAATTTTGAGATGATGATGTCACCAAGCGGCGGCGATTCCGCGGTCAGAAGGGGGGTCGCACGGCTGAAGGGCGGTCGCACTGTTGACTTGGCCCTCCAACTTTCTTCTGTTGTTCTGTTATGGAAATCCTCTGTTGTTCCGATCTTCAGTTTTCTGTTTCGCTTTCTGGATTTTTCCAGATCCGAACTCGATTGTAGATCCTGCAAAATTCAAACAAAAATACCCTTCACAAAATAACAAAATGATAAATTTTTATATTTTTTTTCTTCAGTTTTTATGATTTTTTAAATTTTAGATTAACCCGAAATTGCAAAAAGAAAATAACACGCCATCCCCGGCAACGGCGCCATTTGATTTATCAAAGAATATTTATAACCGCAATCAAGAACGGCGTCGCTTGGTAGCTAGCCGGTAAATACGGGTCGGTCCACAGGGATTTTGTGAATTTCCTAATTGTTCTTACGAGTTAATTCCGATTGGTGTCGGATTGATTAAATCTAAAAACTAAGTTTATCTAGATCTAAATCTTGCTAGGGTTAGGTTTAGGTTAAGTTTGAAAATGCAAAGATTTCCCACCGCTTTCAATACCCAAATTAAGATCTATTTAGGAGTTATGGTAATTATTAATAAAGGGGATTAGTACTATCGGGAAGAAACAGGGTTTCTTCCTCTAGGTTCTTGTCCTTCCTTTCTTAATCCTTACCCTAACCTCCATGGAAAACATGCTCAACCGGGCCTTTATACTACGGTATCACCGCTACCTCGTGGGATAGGGTGCCGTAGGGAGAGGTGTGTGCATGTATGCATGGAGTCCTATTAATTATATATGATGGGCAAGAAAGGGTTGAGAGATCTTCATTTCTCAAGCCTTCCCCAAAGCTAACCCTAACAAGCGAGGAGACTACTCGCTCATTAGGGAATTGAAGAACATATCTAAACTATCTATCTAGGGCAAGGAATTAAAGATGTAACTAGGGCAGATAAGAAATTACCTAGGGCATATAATAAAATTAACTAAGGCAAATAAAAAGAACTACTTACAAATTGATGCACTCTTCATTCATTGCAGAAATTACAGATCTGAATTTTTAGATATAAAATTAAGCACAAGAAGGGGCATAACCTAATACAAGTATTTGGGTTTCTATTTATAGGACATAGAAAACCCTAGGTTTACAATCGCCGCATATCTGCTATTACAAAAATACCCCTAGGTAGACTAGTCAACGCGCCGCCAGCCGTTTCCAGAAGTTCGCACCGACACGGGTCTTACATGGCCGCGGAACTGCGGCCATATGCCAGGTTTGGCCGCGGTTCCGCGGCCAAATAGGAGGCTCGTGGGTTGGTTTTTCTTGTGCTGCTTCTGGTTGACTTTTGCTTCCTGTTTCTTCAGTTGGTTCTTTAGGATGTCTTCTCGTTCTCTCCCAAATCTCCGCAGTGAATAATTGTAGTGGACTTTTACCGTTGCTTCGTGTCGAAGTCTTGAACCTTGCGCTGCCTTGTTCTTTGTGAACTGATCTTCGTTTCTTTTCCAACTATAAGCTTGATCAAGATTCCTTCTATTTGTTGGTCGTAGTCTCACTTTTGCATTGTCTTTTATCTTTTTCACTGTTTTTGTTCCGAGAACCTGTAACCTGTAACTATGTAGCAGACATGGGTCAAAAGCACCTGTTTATTTGTAAAATGCATAAGAATGGGGAATATAATAAAGCAAAATTACGGTTTGAACATGGCCTGAAGATCAAAAGTGTTTAACACTTATTTGAATATTCTGAGAGTAAAATAAAGGAGTTTTGGCCCAATTCTCAGGCGCCTCACGTGACCCCACGTGACCACCCCATTTTTAGTGTTTAACACTATTTTGAGCATTTCGTCCCCAGTATTTAACACTGTTTTAAAGCGCATCACGTGGGAACAGGTGATCGTCAAATATCTTCTAGTGTTTAACACTATTTTAAAACCAATCTAGCCCAAATTGGCTAAGTTTTTTTCCAAAGGCAAGACTTGTTGGGTAGTGGGAGCGCCCCGGCCATCCAACTGTGGCCAAATGCGGAACAAAATTTTCTTAAAACCCGGCGCTACCATTACCCGATTTGCAAGATCGAAACCATTAACCCTAAAACTAGCAAACTAACAGAAGGAGACAAAATGGTTATACCTAATGAACCAAGTCCTTCGGGTCTTCAACCATTTCCAAACTCCTAGTGATGCGGATCGACTTTGGTCGCCGGTCTTCCTTCATCTCCGATGATCCACCCGAGGGAAACGGCGCAACCTTCAGGTTCGCCGATCAAACCAACCGACTCTTCAAAATTGCTAGTAGTAGAGAGTGGGGAGTGGGAAGTGTAGGATAGCGTCACTAAAACTTTCTCTCAACCATGAGCTCAAGTGAGCATCTCAAGATGAAGATGAAGATGAAGAGGGTGATGATGGCAAGGCATGAAAATGGCTAAGTATTTTGTGTGAGCATGAGAGTGAGAGAGCACAAAAAAAAACAATCACCAAAAACGAGCAAGCCCAAAGAAGTGGCCGGCCCCTCATTCTCATGCCCCCACAAAAAAATAATGTCATTTCCTTTTTGCAATAAACAATTAAGAACCATACCAATCACTACATGAAAATTACCATGCTTTGACCCAAATGTCCATGCCTTTCCTTGTCATCATATCCACCTCACTTAAACATGTGATTTTATAAATAAAATCAATAATGAGGTGGCATCTTCTAGAAGTCATTCCGCACAAATACGGAATACTTCCCGGTACATGTATCGAAGTACACATACGCGTATTCGTACGAAAATACGAATAGCCAAAGAGAGAAAATAAATAGCGAGCAATAATACTAGAATACATATATATAAATACATATGTAAATTATTAAATCAAAACTTAATTTAACAAACTGGCTTAATCCTAAGCCGCTAGTATTATCAACCGCCCGATTAAAGTCTGTGCAGTCCATGCACATATTTAATCGGACACCTGTATGTATCAACATACGTCACCTACACCATATCGCCTGAACCGAGAAAACCCTCTGTGTGGGACTCTAAAGACTCGTCAATACGCTGGTAGTGGGTTTAACCACAAGCACGTCAGCGGCACTAGCTGTACGTAATGGCTACCCAGGTATTGAGCGAAAGGAAGGCCGACGAGCAAACTCATCCGAACCTCTACTGAGCCTGTCAGTGACAATATCCGTACAGTCCGGTCTGTTCGTCTAAGAGTATCGCATATCGAGTCTAGGGGGGTGGATAAAGTCAAACCCCTAACAATGCGATAATTCGTGTCGGTATGAAACCCATCACTACCTGAGAAACTATCGATCCTGGATCGGTAATTCTCACATACCCCGGCTGAGGATTTCTAGTGATGGACACCCGTGCACTGCGCGACATCAACCCCCAATACCGGGAGAGACGAATCCCTGACAATCTGCTCACTGCCTCCATGTGGCTCGGGACTGTACCCAACTAAAACCTGTTTGCATGACTCCTTTGAGCCATGGTAGGGTAGTAATCAAAGCACAGTGGGAACTCACACGAGACAAATGACGATCTCAGGTCGACGGACTAACCTGTACACATGTCACCAGGGAACTGCTATCTGACTATATGTATAATACCAACTGGCATGTTCCCGGCGAGTCCGTCCAGTGTACTCATAACCCAATGAGCACCTGTATACTATCTTAGGTGAACAACTGACACCAATGGCTTGTGAGACCGGCCACCGCCCCTCGTCAGGGTCTAGATAAATATACACCAGTCTACACTGGAGTATCGATGCCTAATCTCGATACTCCCACGACTAGGGATATTTAAGGATGTGCTTATAGACCCCAGCTCCCACGTATGTGATCGCTATCACAATGCTGGCAGTTAAGAAAGAATCCTATGGGTTTTATCAACATATACATGATGATAAAGACAAACCAGATAGCATACTATCATCTCGAGTAAGACTGTTTTATCGGTATAGGTCCTCGCTCAATTATCATAATCACGTGCCTGCGACTACGATAATTGCCTTGAGGGCACTATAGCCAACAAGACTTCCCTTTGAATGAGCCTCAAATATATCCTTGTCTTCCAAGAATGATCATCTCATATGGCATATGAGTGCTTAGCACTCAATAAAAGATAAAGACATGGTCAGAACCCAAACTCATGTTTAGCATTGCTAGATAATGGGAGGCTGAATCAAGACAAATGTTCAACAGTCCAACAAAAAGGCCAACATTTCAAACTTAATTGGACTTAGCCCAAGCCGGCCATAAGTCCTCAATTCAGATTTAACTGAGCCCATGTGCTCATAATCTAATTAATTGATCTTAGTCCCAAATTGGACTACAGATCTCCTAATCAACTTCGGTTCAAAGGTACATCTCTTCACTCCTCTGATATTTGTCGTTGTAATCCTTCAACGTCTTCAGAGAGGTGACGGGTCCTGACAACCATACACTCCATAGACTATGACGTCTTTAAACTGGACTGTGGAGTCCTTAAACTCATGGACTATGATGTCCTTAAACTTTATAGACTATGACGCCTTTAAACTGGACTGTGGGGTCCTTAAGCCCATGGACTAGATGTCCTTAACCTTTACAGACTATGATGTCTTTAAACTGGACCGAGATGTTCTTAAACTAACAATAGACCGAGATGTCTTTAAACTAACAATGGACCGAGATGTACTTAAACTACCATTGGACCACCATGTCCTTAAACTGGTAATCGACTGCAATGTCCCTAAACTAAACAATAGAGCCCAAACGCCCTTCTGTTGGATCTAAACGATCCCGTTAAGTTGATCTTAGTCTGAAATGAGACTAACGTATCCTTAATAAATGTTTAAGTTGATCTTAGTCTCAAATGAGACTAACGTATCCTTAAACCCAACCCCCAAACCCAAATCTAAGAAAATACGGATTTGGACTAATCCATGCCCTACGGGCGACAACATAAATTAGTCTCCGTATACAATCCACGGGCAACCAAAAACAAAACAAACACCCACGACACGAATTGACCATCTGGAGAAGGAGAAAGTTGTTACCTCGATGCAGTAGCGTAATTAACTGCACGAGCTTGCGCCTGTAGGGAAGAGCGTCCCCACAATCAAAAACCCCTCACCGAGGGGGAATCTGACGAAGTCTGCTACATCGGCCGCATCCGTCTAAACCTTCGATACATGGTGCCATAAATCAACTTGGAATTTTCGGAGAGGTAGATGGATAGCACCAATTAGCATCTGCCCTCGGAATTCAGGCCCGGACGTCCCAACGTTCCGGTCGCGTCTTTCGGCAGGGAACACTCACCACACAAACAAATATCAAGCATGCCAAAATAGTGAACCATGAGTCACCAAGTGAGCCATGCTGCAATAAATGCACATCACACCTCATCCCTCCCCATCATAAACCATTTAAACAAAATGGTTAAAACATATATGAGGTGTCTTCTTCTTCTAGATGTATCCTTGCACAAATTACAAGAATACCCCTCATCCGTATATACATACCCGTATCCATATTCCAAAAAATACGAATACAAAGAGACGAAAATAATCCAATAATATAATACTAGAATCCGGCTTAAACCAAAGCCCACTAGTATTATCCGTCCGAATCTTGATACGTGCACTAGTGCACATATATGATTGAACCCTGCCGTAAAACCATACGGTCTCTACATCGTTTCGCCCGAAACAGGGAAACCCTCTGTGTGGGACTTTAAAGAATCGTCAATACGCTGGCAGTGAGTCTAACCACAAACACGTCAGCGGTACTAGCTGTACGTAACGGCTACCCAGGTATTGAGCGAAAGGAAGGCCGACGAGCAAACTCTTCCGAACCCCTACTGAGCCTGTCCGTGACAATCTCCGTACAATCCGGTCTGTTCGTCTAAGAGTATCGTATATCGAGTCTGGGGAGGTGGATAAAGTCAGACCCCTAATAACGCGACATTTCGTGTCGGTATGAAGCCCATCACCAACTGAGAAACTACTGATCCAAATCAGTAATTCTCGACTACCTTGGCTAAGGATTTCTTATGATGGCCACCCATGCACTACGCGACATCAACCCCCAATATCGGGAGAGACGGATCCCCGACAATCCGCTCACTGCCTCCATGTGGTTCGGGACTGTACCCAACTAAAACCTGTTTGCACGACTCCTTTGAGCCGTGGTAGGATAGTAATCAAAGTACAATGGGAACTCACACGAGATAAATGACAATCTCAGGTCGACATACTAACCTGTACACATGTCACCTGGGAACTGCTATCTGATAATAGGTATAATACCAACTAGCATGTTCCCGGCTAGTCCGTCCAGTGTACTCATAACCCAATGAGCACCTGTATACTATTTTAGGTTACTAACTGACACCAATGGCTTGTGAGACCGGCTACCGCCCCTCGTCGGGGTCTCAATAAGTACACACTGGTCTACTATGAAGTATCAATGCCCAGTCTCGATACTCCCATAACTAGGGACATTTAAGGATGTGCTTATAGACCACTCAGCTCTCACGTATATGATCGACATCATAATGCTGGTAGTCAAGCAAGAATCCTATATGCTCTATCAACATGTAATTGTGATCTGTAATACCACATAATATATGTACATGATGATAAAGACAAACCATACAACATACTATCATTTTGAGTAAGACTGTTCTATCCGTATAGGTCCTCCCTCAATCATACTAATCACCTGCCTGTGATTACAATAATTGCCTTGAGGGCACTATAGCCAACATGATTTACGAGTGTCTTGTTTGCAAGAACGACTTATCCAAGGGCACCAACCCAATGACAAAGTGGTAGCTTCACCACTATTGAGAGAAGTAGCCTACTTTCCCGTCGAAGAGATAGAATCAATGACCTACTATTCTTAAAAAGCTGATCATTGAAATGAGTTATATTTCTTCAGGCTAGCACGTGAAAGAGGTTTCGCGTTAGCGCTATGGGACTTTTTTTGGTGTTGACATGATAAGATTAGATCTGTTTTGGTTGGTTGAGGGGACCGTCCATCCCTCTTTGTTTTTACTTTTTCATATAATCTTAGGTTTATGAGATGAGCCTCGATGCCCGAACTTGTTTTAATGTAAGCACACGAAATCGTAAAATTTTCAAAAATATTAAAATTTTATGTTTTTTTTCTTTTTTCAATATTATCCATGCTATGACATACAAAAATCCTGAAATTTTTAGAAATTTCATTTTTTTTTGTTTTCTTCGACATTTTAATAACTTGCACGCTATAGCACACGACAATTGCCAAATTTATAAAAATCTCAAAATTATTCATTTAAGTCAAGTTTATAATATCGCGCATGCTACCATAAAAAAATGCGTATTTTTTAATAATATCAAACTTTTCTGTTTTATTCGGTTTTTAATATTTTGCTTACTATATATAGCATATGAAAAGCGTAAAATTTTCAAATATCTAAAAAAATCAGTATTTTTTGGTTTGCTAATATTTTTTGCTATATAGCACACAAAAATAGTGAAATTTTCAAAAATCTAAAAATATCAGTTATATTCATTTTTATAATATTTTATTTGTTATATAGCTTTAAAAATCATGAATTTTTAAAAATCCCACAATTTTTTGTTTTTTCCGAATTTTCAATAATTTGCTTACTATATAGAATACAACAAGTGCGAAATTTTAAAAAAGACTCAATAATTACCGTTTTAATCAATTTTTCAATATTTTGCGTGCATATTACATAAAGGCCACGATTATGTTTCTTTGGTTTTTAAACATCTTGCTTTTTATACCATACAAAAATCGCTAAATTAAAAAAATATCAAAATTTATGTAGTTTTATAATTTTTTATGCTATATATATAGCATGCGAAAATAGTGAAATTTTCAAAAATCTCAAAATTTTTGATTTTCTTGGATTTTTTTATTATTTTGCTCTTATAAAGAATATGAAAATTGCAAAAATCCCAAAATTTTCCGTCTTCTTCGGATTTTCAACCTTTT
This sequence comes from Agapanthus africanus, assembly GCA_030015575.1. NCBI lineage: Eukaryota > Viridiplantae > Streptophyta > Magnoliopsida > Asparagales > Amaryllidaceae > Agapanthus > Agapanthus africanus. Next base: position 636,740,465 of record JASDDO010000014.1, on the reverse strand, counting down.
AATTGCTATAAATGACAAAAAAATCACAATTTTTAGAAATCTCAAAAAAAGTCCATCTTCTTTCACATTAGCACATGAAAATTGCAAAAATCGTAAAAAAAAGAATCCGTTTTCTTCTTCTTTTCATTATTTTGCATGCTATATAGCACACGAAAATCTAGAAATTTCATAAAATCTCATAATTTTGTGTTATCTTCAGTGTTTTAATAGTTCACTTGCTCGTTCTATTTTCGGGTATCAAGAAGACAAAAGACTATGTGAAGTAAACGAACAAAAGTTCGCCAATTGTTATTAACCATCCATCTTAAATGGGATTTGTTCTGTGGACACATGAGCAATCCAACCCGTAGGATTTGAACTTAAGAGAACAAACCAATACGGTCCGGATGACTACGAAATCCTCGCAACACACAAAAATAATGAAATTCTAAAGAATCCTAAGTTTTTTCTTTAGACTTTCAATATTTTGCACATTGTAGCACACTACGAAATCTTCAAAAATCTCAAAATCTTCTTTTATTTTCCTTTTTAATATTTTGCATGTACGAAAATCACAAAATATTCAAAAATATCAAGATATTTTGTTTTTTCTTTGGTCTTTTAAATTTTTTGTTTACTATAACATTCAAAAATCGTGTTTCAAAAGTTTCAATGTTTTTTATTTTCTTCTGTTTTTCTATATTTTACGTGCAATAACACAAGAAAATCTCAGGTTTTTCAATGTTATGCATATAGTAAATGAAAATCGCGATATTTCAAAAATCTTAACGTTTTTGTTCAAAATTTTAATATTTTACATGGTTTATAGCATATGAAAGCAGCAAATTGTTCACAAATATCAAAATTTTCTATTTTCTTTTTCTATGTTTTTTGCAATATCAAATGAAATTCTCGAAAATTTTAACTCTAAGAAATTTTCTACTTCTTTCGAGTTTTTGTATGCTATATAACATACAAAAAATGTGGATTTTTAAATATTTGGCAAAACTTAAGTTGTGAGAGAAACAATATAAAGAGAATTTTTTTAAAAATGTGCCGATCAGAATTTTTCCACCATAGAAGCATTAGGCGTATGGGATAATATGGTTATAAATATTAAGTAGGGAGCAAATTAATTTTTTTCCAAGGACCAAATATAGTTAGAAAATTGATGTAAATCCCCAGTTCCCTGTAAACTTTCCGTATTTGAATAAATTTCCCCCAAAATTTATTCCATTTAAATCCCAATTAAATGTTCTATTTTTCCTAATTTTATCCTTTTCCTAACATTTTCCTAAATAATTAAAACCTAAAACCCTTACCCAATTTCTAACCTTTAGCCAGCCCCAGCCCAAAGCTCACGAGCCCCCTACTCTCTAACCTGAGCCCTAACCCCCCTCTCTCTTTTCTCTTTCCTTCCTTCTTTCTTTTCATTTTCTTTAACCCACAAGAGCCCTCCGTCCTCGCCTACGTCGTCCACGAGAACCGCTCCTCGCCAACCGCCGAGACGTCGCCCACACTCTCAACAACTCCCCGAGATCCCCTCAACCTCCCCCTCATCTCCTCAACGTTTCTTTTCCTCCCCTAATCTCTCTATCTCTGTCTTTCTCTCTTTCACAAATGTCACGGCCCAAATGAGGAACGTGGCTGGCTCTTAAATCTCGCAACGTCTAAATGCGTAACGCAATTCAAGTAAGCCGAAAACCCAGAATCTAAACCGTGAAAAGATAAAGAGGTGAAATCTATGTAAAAAGTGTTAATTTAAAAAGTAAAAGAGTTATTGAAAAAACATTTTTTGAAAACAAGTTATCGCTAAGATTTTCGGCAGCACCTCCCTTATAATTTTTTTTATCAAAATCGATACATAAGCAATAATATACAAGCATCCCCACTTGGGAGCAATCTCAACGCCCACTTGGCGGAACACAACCACGCAGTTAAATATATGACGCATTAGGCGAAGAACAAAGCAATGAAGAAAAGAAAATAATATTAAAACACAATCATAACAATCGGCTCATACGAGCACGACACACAGAGTCAATATAATACAAATCTCCCAGTCTCGTCTCTGAGTCAAATATACATGTGGTAGATGGAGCATACTAGATACAATGTACAGGTACACAAGATAACGGACAAAAGAATACTCGCAACCCACCTAACAAAAGATCACACCCAAAAGTAGTAGTATGCCCCAAGCTGCGACTACTCCGAACGATCGACCCTGCAAGAAACTGTGGCACAACGAGGGTGAGTTGCCAGCTCAAGAGTAATAAATAATATCGTATGTGAAATCGCATGCATAACGAAATAGCGACAATCCTAAACATGAGATTATAATGATGTATAGTGATATAGACGCGACATATGTGAGTAAGCGACGTGCAGTAACATGGATGCGACAAGTGTAAAATGAGAACATTATAACAGTTTTTAGTAAGGTAAAAACACGAATATCATCAATGAAATCATCATAAATCCGGTATCCAATATCGACACTCGAAATCATAATATCTTAGGCACTGTCTCTCAGATCGGTCCTCATATCCATATGAACATATAACTCTGGTCGGTATCCTCCGAATATCCGCCGAGTTTCCATACTATCACCGATAGGTAGTACTTCCAGCTAGACTCAACGCCTTTCTATACGATTTCCTGCCCCTTGGTACCGTACCAGGTCCACCATGTATCCGCAATCGGTGACTCCTTACTGCTCAAATCGGATATACTCATAACTCAGAACCGAAAAAACTCATGGTGGACTCCAAATATCATATCAAGATAAAACCACATTTAAAAAAAATGAATCCAAGTTTTATAAAATATGTCACGCAGTTTCTCAAATCTCATGAAAACAGAAATCTCACGAAACAATATCGTATAAAGAACATGGTAATAATGGTAAAAGTACAGGATATCGGCATGATGCATGCTAGTATGTAATAAGCGATGATCTGACTACTAACAGGAATATAGTACAATGCAAGACAACGTGGCTAGTTCTATAGTGTACATGGTATGATAATTACCAATGGTGTGGGTGCATATACGAGTCTGTGTACGTGCGGCATAAAACTCATTGGTAATGATGCAAATGTCCTAACGAGAATGTATCAATGTGCAGCAAGTAATTAAGTTTGTATGATAACGATAATACAACATATGAATATGAATAGTGATGATATAATATGAGTCTAAACATCGGGCGCTTAATGCTATCCATACGATTTCCCCGTAGATGTTAAATCTACTCACCGGAATGGCCTCGATCTTCTCGGATCCGATCATATCCTTCCCTTTTCTTGCCACCTCCAAAGTCTCCGCAACCGCTCCTAATATCGAATAAAACTTAATGCGTGAGGGGCTAGAATCCGATATGATACACACACACACACACACAAAGCGAAATAAACTCCCAAAGGTTAATACGTGTGATCTTGGTGTGCTATTCTTGTGCAACACTCACCTAGGACTACCCCGAATAGCTGTTAACCAACCAAAACACCTAATTGAGAGTCGGGATATCCATATCGTACGTTAAAATATCGCCAAAAGTGAAGTAAAATGGTCTCAGATCTTTGTATACACGAAATTTGAAGAAATTAAGTATACCAGAGATCCGGTTTAAAGATTACAAAGCCCCCAACAAAAATCCAAACCCCAACTCCAAAAAAGAACGCAAATTGCGACCAAATCTAATATTTTTGCGGCCAGGTGGTGGAGGAAAGGGATCGGGTTTCGAGGGTGCACTCAGGATCCTATAATAAGCTCCTAGTAATCGCATTTTATCTCTGAGATCACTGGTTTAGTAGCTGATTCTAATTGAAACCCTAAACTACAACTAAATACTAGTTTTGGCACTAATTAAAACATCATGATAGATTAGTGAAGTCTTGGAGTTAAATAAGGAATAATTAGCACTAAGATACCCTTGTCTATCCTAGTTTAAGTTGTGGTTATCTAAATAATTCACATAAACCCAATTCTCATTTCAAAACCCCACTTCAAGTTTGAAAACAACTCAAAACACAAACTTTAACTTAAATTAAGGGTTGTTAAAGCAAGCAGTCACTAAACTTGATTAGAGGTGGTGTTTTTACCTCTAGATTAGCTTGTGGGGAGCCTTAAGTTGCAAGGTCACCTCAAGGGTGAGGATTTGGCTTCAATAAGAGTTCTTAAGGGAAGAAGATATGAATTTGGGATGATTTTTGTGGTGATTTTTAAATGGGTGTGTATGACTTGTTTGGAAGGCAGAGAGGAAATTAAATGAAGAGGAGATGAAGAAACGAATAAGAAGAAAGAGAGGAAGAAGAATAGCTAATATTAGCCATTCACAACCATTCATTTAATACACAAGCCATCAAGCCCATACCTCCATGTCTCATGCCATTTTATTATTTATTTGTTTTTCTTTTTCTTCTTTTCTTTTCTTTTTTTACATAATTTAACTTATCTAAAAGTTTAAGTAAAGTAGATTTAAGGTTTATTTGTCATGACTACTTAATTGGTGTTTTAGTCTAAACTAATATATTACTAATTCTAGGTTAAGTATGTGTGTGTGTGTGTAATTATTAACTATGTTTTATTAAATAACACATGTTATATCGCTAATTAAATTATAATTAACTCTAATAAATTTTAAGATGTTACAATCTTCCCCTCTTAAAGAAATTCGGTCCCTGAATTTAAAATCTAACTACACGTACCTTTGAAGAGATGAGGAAATTTTTTCCGCGTCTCGCTCTCGGCTTCCCATGTAACCTCTTCACTGTTCGGGCCACGCCACAGAACCTTCACAGATGGTAATAGTTTTGATCGCAATTTCTTCACCTGCCGGTCCATGATGACTACCGGCTGATCGGTGAAAGATGACGCTCCAGCTGGATCGTCTGATACTGAATCACGTGAGAAGGGTCATGAAGGTACTTGCAAAGTATAGATACGTGAAATACATGGTGTACAACCGAGAAACTGGACAGAAGTGTTATACGATAGGCAACAGTACCAACTCACTCAATAATCTCGAAGAGACCCATATAACTGGGACTAAGCTTCACCTTCTTTCCAAACCTCATCACACCCTTCATCGGAGAGACTCGTAAGAAAACATGGTCACCCATGGCAAACTCAAGGCTGCGGCGATGACGATTGACATATAACTTCTGCCTGCTCTGGGATACAATCATCCGATCCTGAATCAACTGGATTTTCTCCGTAATCTCCTGGACTAACTGCGGTCCTAAAATTCTGCTATCGTTGAGCTCGGTCCAACAGACCGGCGATCGACACTTCCTCCCATATAAGGCCTCGAAAGATGCAATCTGAATCGTCTCCTGAAAACTATTATTGTAAGAGAAATCGATCAAGAGCAAGTGACAATCCCAACTGCAACCCAAATCTAGTGCACACGCTCAAAGCATATTCTCGACAGTCTGAATAGTCCGTTCTGACTGACCATCGGTCTGCAGGTGGAAAGCGGTACTGAAACTCAAATGGGTACCCAAAGCATCCTGAAGTTTCTGCCAGAGACGACTGGTAAACCGAGTGCCTCTGTCGAAAACTATACAAGTCGGAACGCCGTGCAACTGCACAATCTCATCAATGTAGAGCTGAACATACCTAGCATACCCAAAATTGGTCTTCACTTGGAGAAAGTGAGCCGATTTCATCAATCGATCTATGATCACCCTAATAGAGTCATACCCTTGACTGGACTTAGGTAGACCAACAACGAAATCCATGAAGATCTGCTTCCATTTCCACTCTGTAATGGGCAAAGGCTGCAACTTTCCTGCTGGCCTCTGATGCTCGGCCTTGACTTGCTGACAAGTCAGGTATATTGAAACGAAATAAAAAACATCTCTCTTCATCCCTTCCCACCAGTAGACATCTTTCAAATTATGATATATCTTGGTGGAACCCGGATGAATGCTGTACGCTGACAGATGTGACTCCTCTAAGATCTCGCGTCTTAGCCCCTCAGAATCGGGTACACATAGACGAGTCCTAAACCGCATCACTCCCTCTCTATCGATCGCAAACTCCGAATCTCTTCCCTGCCGAACCTACTCTATAATCTCAGACAAATGGGTATCGTTGTACTGTGCCTCCCTGATGCGATTAAGCAAAAGTGGATAGGCGCGGACATGAGCAAGCAGTCCTCCTATGGACGTGAACTCAAACTGTACACCACTGTCACATAAAACCTGTTGTTTCCCCAATATTTAACTTAATAAAGAACAAAGCTCTGTTGGAACTCAATGAGGCGGTGCCTCACGTGTTCTCCACGAGGGCGCTAGCGCCAAAGCCAATCTTATAGGATTAAAATTCTATGATGGTGCCTCACGTGCTCCTCACACGGGCGCCAATGTGTAAAGCACAGAAGCACTTTTAGAATAAAGAGTCAAACTCTTAGAAGGCGCCTCACTTGTTATCCACGCGGGCGCCAATATGCAAAGCACAGAAGTGCCCATCTTAAGAATTAAATTCTTAAGCGGCGCCCACGTGCACAACACGTGAGCGCCAGCGCCCAAGTTGATATCTGTAGAATTAAATTCTATATTTCTCCAAAAAAGATTGGGATATTCTCTGTTAAACAGAGTCGTTGGATCAAAGATCCAATGGAGAACATATCTCCCAAATCATTCTAAATAAGGATACTCTCGGTTGGATCAATGATCCAACAATAGAATAAAATTCTATTTTTTAGGAATATATTCGCTCAACCTTTCAAAATAAGAAAAATTGCTCTCTGTAAAACAGAGAACCGGTGGATTAAAAATCCAATGGTGATTAAAAATCACCATTTCACAGAATAAAACTCTGCATATGGGAAAATATTTCCCCAATCTTGTTATAAAAAACAACAAGAAAATATGTTCTGTAAAACAGAAACTCTTGGATCAAAGATCCAACGGTGGGTAAAATTCCCCAAATCAATTAGAATATCTCAATAAGAGATTTCCTCAAAGCTGATTAACAAATTGCCTTTACTATATAAAGGACGAAAGACTTCAAGTCTGAGAGAGAGGAACCCCCCATAAGCTTCTAAAAACAAAAGACAGAAAGCTTCAAAAGGAACAGAGAATTAAATTCTCAAGGAAGAAGATCTTCCTCTTAAAAAACTCTAGGTAAATAAAAAAATAGAGATCAAAACATCTCATTTACCTATTGAAGGGTTTAACCCTTTTAAAAGAATTTAGTTCTTTCTCCGGATCTGAGATCCGCGAGTGTAGCATTTTGAAAATCGTTTCGGTGAAATTTCGGAAAATCGGTAAAATGAGGGGGTTTTCTGTAAAAAGTCAAAATACAAATATCTTATTATAAAAATTAAATATATATATTCTAGCTATGTAATTGCTATTATTTGGTGTTTATTGAGCCGCTGGTGAAATTTCAAATTTTCTGAAAAAAATATTATTTTATTATTATTTAAGCCGTCACTAATACATTTAATTAGGGAAAATTACAAATTGGAATGAGTTGAAACAAATTTTGTGCATCATAAAACATTAAATAAAAATTTATCATGTGGTTTTTGGAACGAAATCATTTGCCAAAACGGTTTAGAAATTATTGAAAAAAAGGTTTTTTTTAGCGTAAATGGATGTTTGGGGTATTGTATTTATGATTTTTCATCACCCCACACCCGTACCCACACCCACACACCCCCACTTACCCTTCCCCATGGCTGAATTCAGCAGCCACCATATTTTTCCCACTTGAATTTTCAAAGGAAAGGAAATGAAAGAAAAGAAAAGAAAATGGATAATTGTGTTGGACTTTGACCTTGTGTTGACTTGGACTTCTTTACTTGCTACTTTCCTCACCTCACTCTCTCTCCAATCACCCACAAGTGGCCGACCCTCCCCATTTCCTGCACACAACAGCCCCTCCTCTTTTCTCATCACATTTCTTTTCAAAAAACTCATCAAAATTGCCTCACAAATCAACACAAAACCTCACAAATCCCAAATCCATTCCCTACCCATTTTTCCTTAGCCTTTATAGCATGGATCTTGATGCAAAGATCTCAATTTGGAGGTCAAGTTCCATATTTGATCTCATGGGTTGTGAAGGTATAACTCTAACCCTTTTGCTTAATTTATGTTAGATACTTTAAATCAACTTAATTAGGTGTTTAATTTAGGTTTTAAATTGCAAGTTTAAATTCAAGAGAAGGGTTAAATTAAAGTTATGGTTGTGTTAATTTGTTCATGGTAGTGTGATGTATTTTAGCATCTTAAGTTATGCAAAACCAAATCTTGTAGCTAATTTGCATATTGTTATATTTAATTTGCCCAAATTGTGATAATTATGCTAATTTGCTAACTAGGTTTTAGAAATTTTATTAAAATGTGGGATTAAAATCTAGTTAGGGTTGCATATCATTAAGGTTTCCATGAGTGGTTTAACCATTTAAAATATGCAAAGCCAAGATAAATTGTTAAATTGTGAAATTTTGCGTTAAAAAGTGTTAAATTGGATATTTTTGCAAAACTAGAATTTTGGAATTTATACAAGTTGATGAGAATAAATTATTGATATGGTTTCTATAACTTGGTTATGATAATTGGTGGATATTGTGGCCATTAGTTTCGTTTAAACATCGAGTTTTAAAGTGAAACGGCTAATTGATGCTTACTAGGTTTCTTGTAATAAATCGATTTAATCAATTTATTGGTTTTGATGAATTGCATCGTATTTTATATATTTTAGTGAATTGTAAAACCATGATTTGGTACGTTTGGTGTTTTTCTCGACCAATCGGCGTTTGTACGCCGATGTCGAGGGTTTTTGGGTTGATTTGTGAAAGCAAACCATAGGTTTTGACCTATGTGAGATTCGCGTGTCGATTTGGTCATGAGTCGGATTTTAATGCGATACGGTGCGTTATGATATGTAGGTACCCCCACGTGGACTTCGAGACGACAAGCAAGCGCGTGGCGACGTCGGCACCGGCTAGCGAGGACCAGGTGAGTAGATTTATATCTACGGGGAGAAGTTGGGTGGATGGCGTATAGCACCCCCGCAGTCCGTGGTGGTGTATACGGATGCGTATACACCCCAACAATTATTATATGTTATTTGGGATTAATTACGATGCTTAGGATGGATATTGGTGTGTTGGATTACTTTAGTGTTGCGAACCCTAGGGTAGTGTTACACACATACATACTTGCATACATTCCTATTGATATGTGCTCATGGGATTCTTTATAGTTATGTTTTCACATGGGTATGGGACTATGTGTTCACATACGGATTGAGGATGATACTTGGGATTGAGCTGAGTCGATGAGATTTGATTTGAGGCCGTGAGATCGGTGATATAGCAGGGTTCGTATCTTAGATACGACATGACGTTGTAGCGGGTCCTTGACGTAGTGTTTCACACACGTCCATGCATACGTAGGCGGTATCAGTATGGTACTAGACGTAGATCAGTACCCCGATCATGATATTTGATAAAGAGGATACAGGTGAATAGTATGATGAATGTGATATTGAACCGTACCCAGATTGGGATGCCGTACGACGGATTTACGTACGAGTTATATTGATGATTGATCCGCACTCTTGACTTGGGATGCCTGATTATAGATATGGTATCGGATATGATATTATTGAGGCGGGATCACCGACTATACATATACAGGTATGTATATGTATCGACTCAGATGATAGGCGGTTTCCTTACCTGTAGTTCAGCTTGTTAGTTCAGCCGTATAGTTTAGTGTAGTTGTTAGATTAGATTAGACTTCTTACCTATTTCAAAAACTAACGAATCGTGGGCATTTTTAAAGACAGCTCAAGGGAATCTACGGATATTTCAAAAACGACGTATCTTTTCATAAAAACACCGTAGCCCCTATTTTCAAAACCCCACGATTCGTTTTATTTCAAAAGGCACCATTTGTAGGACTTATATTAGATTATTGCAGATTAGTTATCGTTGTGTCTAGTATTCAGCTCCCGCACATTATTGTTGTTCGCTCTGCCTCGCATATTTATTTTGCTGCATATTCCATTATTGATATCATGCTGTTAGGACACCAGCACCATTACCGATGATGCGTATGTACCACGTACACCTACTTGCCGGCTCACACACATCTTCATCGGTAATTGCCATGTCACGTACACTTTAGAAAATATAATTGCTTGACTTAGATTGTTAGCTAGTAGTGTTGACATGATATTAGTGTACTTCCCTTATATGTCATATTAGACATTGTAGTTATTACCTACCACTTCATGCATACTGTTATTCAGTTGTTCATGCCTAGTTCATTATCATTGACATATGCACTTGTGATGATTTCTTGAGATTTATGATATTTCTGGATTTCGGGGAAAGCCGCAAAATTTACAACTTATGATCTTTTAAGATATAAAATGTTGCGGTTTTCTAGTGATGTAAAGTGTCGTCCACCATGAGTTTGCTGTGGTTTTGGAGATCCGTGTCGAGGAGTGGAGGAACCGTCACGGGTACATGGTGGGCCCGATATGGTACCCCGAGGCAAGAGGAATGTGGTGTTGACGTTGAGCCTGGCTGGGGAGCATTACCTACCGGTGATATTACCCGACGCGTCGGATATCCGGAGGATACCGTCGTGGTCTTGAGATGGATGGTAGGGGCCGGTCTGGACTGACGGCGTCCTAGATATTGAGATTGAGACATTGATATTTCGAGACAGTGAGATTTATGTTTTGTGTCGATGCTAGACACTGTTGATGCTGATTTCATTTATGATACCTCAGTTTAAAAATACGAAGGAAATCTCACTAATTTATGAAAACAGTTTCTTCATTTACATGTATTCTGTTTCATGCATTCATACCTCATTCATATGATATATTGCTACCTGAGACACTGACACGGGCACATGAAATTATACTCGGGTTAGATATTACCCTAGCCATTGTTATAGGCTGCCTGTTATACTTATATTTGAGGATATATTATGATCATTGACCTAGGTTGCGTTATTTATGTGATTTCTATGCGTAGATGTTTTTCTATTCACGAGTTGGCAACTCACCCCCGTTGTGCCCCAGTTTCTTGCAGGTTTGCCGTACAGGTTTCATTACGGCTTGCGGGCTCAGTTTCATTCGGGTGACTTGCTAGTAGGTGGGTTTTTCTTGTATCGTACCCATCATATTACCTTGTATGATATTATTCAGATATATCTAGTAAATTCCATCAACCAAACATGTATCTATTGAGATAGAGACCAGTGTTGTTTATTCTTTCGACTTTAGAGTCGCTCGTTATATTTCTGGTGGTTTTGAGTTCCCTTTTGAGTTTTTGATCCTCGCCGTTGGCGTTGTATATTATATTGCTTGTGTGGTTGTGACCGTCGATTGACGAAGAGCTAGCTCCCGCTTAGGGATGCCTTTTATTGATTTCGTATACTATTCATGTTGTATCCCGTTTGGGAGCCAGTATTTACAAAGGAGACTCTGCCGAAATTTTCAGTAAATTTTTGATGTTTTTAGATACCCGCATAATTCGGTTTATGCTATTAAAACTACTTGATTTAAATTGGTTTTTCCTACTCTCTACTACTCTTCTTGGTTTGGATTTCTGGGTTTTCGGTTTACTTAGATTACGTACGCCTCGAGACGTTTGTAGTTTAAGTGCCGGTCATGTTCCGTACTTTCGGGTCGTGACAAAGTTGGTATCAGAGCGTTAGGTTTTAACCTTCGGAGCGTAGGATGACCCTTGGTTGATGGAATAGGTGACTAAAGTAGAGTGACGTACCGTTGGTATGTTCCGCGGCTTATTTACGACACGCCACTCCACTTATGAAGCCTTAGGATGTACATTTCCTTGTTCAGTATTATATTCCTTCCTGATCTAGCCTCGTCGGTACCAGTTTGGTTTTGCTGCTACGGTTATAGGCGGGGAGAGCTACGGCTAGAGTTGCGGTCAGCACAAGCTCATCACGAACGAGGACTGACCAGGGCGAAATTCCGGCGACACACGATTGCAGAGATGTGTCTTTTTACTGTGTTTCCGCGCCACGAGCGTTTGGCGGATCGCCTTTATGAGGTTACTCGGATGTGCTGATCGACACTAGAAGATTGAACCACTGACAGAGACCAGCCAGATTTTGATGACCGTTGGTGTGTTGCTTACTCCTGATGATTGAGGCACTGTTCAGCGTGCAGACGAGCGAGCCAGTTGTTGCTGCGAGCGACGAGATATCGCCCCATATGTTGGAACTATGGCGGGGCGAGTTGTACGAATAGATGATAGAAGGTCGCTAGTCACCCGATGATGAATGACTAGGACAGGTGGTTCGTTCGCTTACCCCGATACTAGGTCATCAGATAGATTGATTCCAGCTAGAGACGACTTCACGCGGAGACGTTGGGAGTCGACAGAGACGATCGAATGTCAGAAACCTATTTATCCAAGTTTAAAGTAGTCGGAAAGACATGCAGGCAATTCTATGGTCTCTCTAGAAGAATGAAACCCTAACTCGACTTAATGACCGTGTGAAAGCCTTTGAACCTTCGGGTTTGCGGCAGTTCCACGACGCCATTAGTGAGGCTTGGGTTTGCCCTTCTACGGCTGGACCACCGATGCTGTGTAATGTACTCGATACTATTAAACTGTGCCCAAGATATTGAGCTCTTGGGGGATTATGAGGTTTTGACGACTCGAGCGGATGGCTCGACTTAATTCGGATGCTAGGTGGTGAGATGCATCTCTTGGGAGACTCCCGATACGAGGATAGCCGTTGGAGCTCAGTCCATGCAGCCGCGACGAGACGAGTCCAAAGCAGACGACATTAGAGAAAAGTGAAGTAAGAGGTTCATACCAGATCTAGATGTGATGACGTTCCCCTCCGCCGACATCAGAGATGCGATGCGCATGCCGAGGCAGAATACTGGATATACCTTCCAGAAGGAGTCGCGATGAGTATGCAGTCGTTCCAGAGCAAGATGCAGATATAGGAAAGGACAATGACTTCCGGACAGTTGGCAGAGACGAGACATGGGAGAGACAGTGAGCAGGATTCCTTCCAGGACACTGCTGCAATGATACTTGCACCCAGGATCAGATGTGTCACGTACATTCAGAGAGCCAGAGGCCGACGCCAGTGATATGCTGTCTTACGAGTGGTCGCGATGATTGACCAAGAGATGACCAGAGAAGTGCCAGAACGGAATCGTCCCCGTTAGCACACCTGACAGGGCCGATGAGCCGATGGACCGAAAGATTGGTAATTCACAGTGAAGACCTTGACCCAGGAGTGGTCATGGTTACGCACACCAGCAGGAAAGAGTTCATGATCATCGACGAGACGTCCCACTAGTGACCGCGACAGTTGGCCGAGATTCTTAGAGAATGCACTTGAGCGGTACTGTTCCGCCATTATTGATTACGATGTTTTGGGTGATTTATTCGTATGATTTGATTTTGATGATTGAGGATTTACGATCTTTGCACAGTGTTGCGCTTGATATTGGATTTCATGATTTCGTGCACGATGGATGCACCTGATTTGGATTTTCGCGCATGTTGGGCGCATGTTTTGAAGGGTGATTTTGGTGCGCACCAGATGCACTAAATCGAGATTTTTTTTCGTGCATGTCAGATGCACCTGATTTTGCTGTCAGGCACACATGTTGCCTACAACAGATGTTTCGTGCACACCCGATGCACTTAGATGTTGTTTCTGTGCGCATGTATGGCACATTCATGGATTTTGATTTCCGTGCGCACCAGACGCACGTAGTATTCATGTGCATATTTTGGGATTGATTTCTTATAGAGCAGTACGTTTTTATGATATTGCTATGTGTTTTCGTACTGAGCGGGACCAGTCAGAGGACAGTACCTGAATATATTTTGCATGCATTGATAGTTATGGAAGAGATTTCCAAAAAGCGAGCTATAGCCTCAGTATTTACCTACGTGTCTGATATGACACGAAATGTTTAAAATAAGGAGACCCTTCTAAATTGTTTCCAAAACGGCGGAACGTACATTTCAAACAAAGGTATATATGTATATAGTTATTTTCTTATGATAGACGTCCGCCACCGTGTAGTGTTATACGCGTTGCACAGCGACTTAAAGGGGCTTGGCATACATTTCCTTCAGATACTTACAGATATAGATTCGATATTTACATGTATAGTTTCGAGTTATATCATATTGGTTTTGATTTGGATTTGGCATTGATGTCTTCTCCATGACTCCGATGATTGCGGGATGCTTGACGGAGTTTTGATTTGCGTTATATACTCATTTTTCAAGCGCATGTGCTGCGCTACGATTTGTTTTATGTATTTACAATTTCGGAGCCCCGACGACTTGATGGTTTTTCTTAGATGTTTTAGTATTTGGGGGAGTTTGAATTTAAATTCGGGGACCGAATTTCTTTAAGGGGGGAAGATTGTAGCATTTTGAAAATCGTTTCGGTGAAATTTCGGAAAATCGGTAAAATGAGGGGGTTTTCTGTAAAAAGTCAAAATACAAATATCTTATTATAAAAATTAAATATACATATTCTAGCTATGTAATTGCTATTATTTTGTGTTTATTGAGCCGCTGGTGAAATTTCAAATTTTCTGAAAAAAATATTATTTTATTATTATTTAAGCCGTCACTAATACATTTAATTAGGGAAAATTACAAATTGGAATGAGTTGAAACAAATTTTGTGCATCATAAAACATTAAATAAAAATTTATCATGTGGTTTTTGGAATGAAATCATTTGCCAAAACGGTTTAGAAATTATTGAAAAAAGGCTTTTTTTAGCGTAAATGGATGTTTGGGGTATTGTATTTATGATTTTTCATCACCCCACACCCGTACCCACACCCACACACCCCCACTTACCCCTCCCCATGGCTGAATTCAGCAGCCACCATATTTTTCCCACTTGAATTTTCAAAGGAAAGGAAATGAAAGAAAAGAAAAGAAAATGGATAATTGTGTTGGACTTTGACCTTGTGTTGACTTGGATTTCTTTACTTGCTACTTTCCTCACCTCACTCTCTCTCCAATCACCCACAAGTGGCCGACCCTCCCCATTTCCTGCACACAACAGCCCCTCCTCTTTTCTCATCACATTTCTTTTCAAAAAACTCATCAAAATTGCCTCACAAATCAACACAAAACCTCACAAATCCCAAATCCATTCCCTACCCATTTTTCCTTAGCCTTTATAGCATGGATCTTGATGCAAAGATCTCAATTTGGAGGTCAAGTTCCATATTTGATCTCATGGGTTGTGAAGGTATAACTCTAACCCTTTTGCTTAATTTATGTTAGATACTTTAAATCAACTTAATTAGGTGTTTAATTTAGGTTTTAAATTGCAAGTTTAAATTCAAGAGAAGGGTTAAATTAAAGTTATGGTTGTGTTAATTTGTTCATGGTAGTGTGATGTATTTTAGCATCTTAAGTTATGCAAAACCAAATCTTGTAGCTAATTTGCATATTGTTATATTTAATTTGCCCAAATTGTGATAATTATGCTAATTTGCTAACTAGGTTTTAGAAATTTTATTAAAATGTGGGATTAAAATCTAGTTAGGGTTGCATATCATTAAGGTTTCCATGAGTGGTTTAACCATTTAAAATATGCAAAGCCAAGATAAATTGTTAAATTGTGAAATTTTGCGTTAAAAAGTGTTAAATTGGATATTTTTGCAAAACTAGAATTTTGGAATTTATACAAGTTGATGAGAATAAATTATTGATATGGTTTCTATAACTTGGTTATGATAATTGGTGGATATTGTGGCCATTAGTTTCGTTTAAACATCGAGTTTTAAAGTGAAACGGCTAATTGATGCTTACTAGGTTTCTTGTAATAAATCGATTTAATCAATTTATTGGTTTTGATGAATTGCATCGTATTTTATATATTTTAGTGAATTGTAAAACCATGATTTGGTACGTTTGGTGTTTTTCTCGACCAATCGGCGTTTGTACGCCGATGTCGAGGGTTTTTGGGTTGATTTGTGAAAGCAAACCATAGGTTTTGACCTATGTGAGATTCGCGTGTCGATTTGGTCATGAGTCGGATTTTAATGTGATACGGTGCGTTATGATATGTAGGTACCCCCACGTGGACTTCGAGACGACAAGCAAGCGCGTGGCGACGTCGGCACCGGCTAGCAAGGACCAGGTGAGTAGATTTATATCTACGGGGAGAAGTCGGGTGGATGGCGTATAGCACCCCCGCAGTCCGTGGTGGTGTATACGGATGCGTATACACCCCAACAATTATTATATGTTATTTGGGATTAATAACGATGCTTAGGATGGATATTGGTGTGTTGGATTACTTTAGTGTTGTGAACCCTAGGGTAGTGTTACACACATACATACTTGCATACATTCCTATTGATATGTGCTCATGGGATTCTTTATAGTTATGTTTTCACATGGGTATGGGACTATGTGTTCACATACGGATTGAGGATGATACTTGGGATTGAGCTGAGTCGATGAGATTTGATTTGAGGCCGTGAGATCGGTGATATAGCAGGGTTCGTATCTTAGATACGACATGACGTTGTAGCGGGTCCTTGACGTAGTGTTTCACACACGTCCATGCATACGTAGGCGGTATCAGTATGGTACTAGACGTAGATCAGTACCCCGATCATGATATTTGATAAAGAGGATACAGGTGAATAGTATGATGAATGTGATATTGAACCGTACCCAGATTGGGATGCCGTACGACGGATTTACGTACGAGTTATATTGATGATTGATCCGCACTCTTGACTTGGGATACCTGATTATAGATATGGTATCGGATATGATATTATTGAGGCGGGATCACCGACTATACATATACAGGTATGTATATGTATCGACTCAGATGATAGACGGTTTCCTTACCTGTAGTTCAGCTTGTTAGTTCAGCCGTATAGTTTAGTGTAGTTGTTAGATTAGATTAGACTTCTTACCTATTTCAAAAACTAACGAATCGTGGGCATTTTTAAAGACAGCTCAAGGGAATCTACGGATATTTCAAAAACGACGTATCTTTTCATAAAAACACCGTAACCCCTATTTTCAAAACCCCACGATTCGTTTTATTTCAAAAGGAACCATTTGTAGGACTTATATTAGATTATTGCAGATTAGTTATCGTTGTGTCTAGTATTCAGCTCCCACACATTATTGTTGTTCGCTTTGCCTCGCATATTTATTTTGCTGCATATTCCATTATTGATATCATGCTGTTAGGACACCAGCACCATTACCGATGATGCGTATGTACCACGTACACCTACTTGCCGGCTCACACACATCTTCATCGGTAATTGCCATGTCACGTACACTTTAGAGAATATAATTGCTTGACTTAGATTGCTAGCTAGTAGTGTTGACATGATATTAGTGTACTTCCCTTATATGTCATATTAGACATTGTAGTTATTACCTACCACTTCATGCATACTGTTATTCAGTTGTTCATGCCTAGTTCATTATCATTGACATATGCACTTGTGATGATTTCTTGAGATTTATGATATTTCTGGATTTCGGGGAAAGCCGCAAAATTTACAACTTATGATCTTTTAAAATATAAAATGTTGCGGTTTTCTAGTGATGTAAAGTGTCGTCCACCATGAGTTTGCTGTGGTTTTGGAGATCCGTGTCGAGGAGTGGAGGAACCATCACGAGTACATGGTGGGCCCGGTATGGTACCCCGGGGCAAGAGGAATGTGGTGTTGACGTTGAGCCTGGCTGGGGAGCACTACCTACCGGTGATATTACCCGACGCGTCGGATATCCGGAGGATACCGTCGTGGTCTTGAGATGGATGGTAGGGGCCGGTCTGGACTGACGGCGCCCTAGATATTGAGATTGAGACATTGATATTTCGAGACAGTGAGATTTATGTTTTGTGTCGATGCTAGACACTGTTGATGCTGATTTCATTTATGATACCTCAGTTTAAAAATACGAAGGAAATCTCACTAATTTATGAAAACAGTTTCTTCATTTACATGTATTCTGTTTCATGCATTCATACCTCATTCATATGATATATTGCTACCTGAGACACTGACACGGGCACATGAAATTATACTCGGGTTAGATATTACCCTAGCCATTGTTATAGGCTGCCTGTTATACTTATATTTGAGGATATATTATGATCATTGACCTAGGTTGCGTTATTTATGCGATTTCTGTGCGTAGATGTTTTTCTATTCACGAGTTGGCAACTCACCCCCGTTGTGCCCCAGTTTCTTGCAGGTTTGCCGTACAGGTTTCATTACGGCTTGCGGGCTCAGTTTCATTCGGGTGACTTGCTAGTAGGTGGGTTTTTCTTGTATCGTACCCATCATATTACCTTGTATGATATTATTCAGATGTATCTAGTAAATTCCATCAACCAAACATGTATCTATTGAGATAGAGACCAGTGTTGTTTATTCTTTCGACTTTAGAGTCGCTCGTTATATTTCTGGTGGTTTTGAGTTCCCTTTTGAGTTTTTGATCCTCGCCGTTGGCGTTGTATATTATATTGCTTGTGTGGTTGTGACCGTCGATTGACGAAGAGCTAGCTCCCGCTTGGGGATGCCTTTTATTGATTTCGTATACTATTCATGTTGTATCCCGTTTGGGAGCCAGTATTTACAAAGGAGACTCTGCCGAAATTTTCAGTAAATTTTTGATGTTTTTAGATACCCGCATAATTCGGCTTATGCTATTAAAACTACTTGATTTAAATTAGTTTTTCCTACTCTCTACTACTCTTCTTGGTTTGGATTTCTGGGTTTTCGGTTTACTTAGATTACGTACGCCTCGAGACGTTCGTAGTTTAAGTGCCGGTCATGTTCCGTACTTTCGGGTCGTGACAGCGAGGCAAGTCTCCCACAAGTTGAGAATTTAATTCTCATCGGGAAGAACTTGTTCTTAAAAATCAAAGATTCAGAAAAGAACCAGAAATTGAGTTCTTCAAAAACAAAAGCATACAAGAGAAACCTAGTTCTTACAAAAGAACTTAGTTCTTAAAAATGAAGCTTGATCCTAGAACTTCAAAACAAAGATCCTGGTGATCATTAATGGGCAAAAATGCCATCAACAGAGGAGAAAGGAATTCAGCGCCCCACGGGGTTCCCATGTGGACGCCTCTAAAAGTGCCTGGCGCCTCACGTGCTCCTCTCGTGAGCGCCACAAAAAAGAAGAGTGCTTAGCACTCATTGGGCAACGTCCGGCACCCAGCGCCGCACGTGAAAATCACGAGGGCGCCATAAAATGCTCAGTACTCCATAAGAAAAAGAGAGAGCCAAATGTCTGAGTATTCAACACTCATTGGGCAGCGCCCATAGCCTCACGTGTTCCCCACGTGGACGCCATAAAGGACGCCTAGCACTCCATATAAAGAAAAAATGAGTAAAATACTCAACACTTATTGGGCAATGCCCATGAATGAAAGCTTCACATGTTTATATGTGGACGTCAGAACTCGTATAAGTGTTCATCATTTTTTGCATAAAAAAAAGAGGGACTGAATAAACAGAGCCCAAGCTAGTGCTTAGCACCTTTTCAAAAAAAATGGGGAGACTAAGCAGACTAAAGCCCAAATTAGATAAATTGCTAAAGTCTTACAACTGAGTCCAAATGCTCTGTTGTTGGATCACAACTAAAATTTGATGATCCTTAAATGTTGCTAAGTTGATCTTAGTCTCAAATAAGACTAACGTATCCTTAGTTAAAAATAAATTGAGCCCAAACACTCATATGTTTAAGTTGATCTTAATCTCAAATTAGATTAATAGTCCTTCAACCAAACAAAACATTTTTTTGCCCAAATTGGCTAAGCATATATTTATGATATTCAAATTGATATCCAAACCGACCCTAGTCTCAAACATGACTAATTATTTCCCATCGATGATATCCAAAATGATATTCATCTCATATTTCCTAAGTTAATCGTAGTCTCAAATATGACCGACGATTCTTAGGTCCATCACACCCTTTTCCCTCAAATACGGGGTTTGGTTTGAGGGTACATCTCTTCACACCTCTGATATATATCGTTGTAATTTCTCAACGTCTTCAGAGAGGTGGTGGGTCCTGACGACCAACAACTTCTTTCGTTGATGCACTTCCAAACAGACGTGCATGCCTCAAATCGGATCGTGCCCCAAATTGGGCACATTCTATATCTCCATTGTTCACTCTGCCACGTAACAAATAAATGTGCGCACAGGGTGTAAGATGGACCGAAATGTCCCTAAACTAACAATCGCCCCCAAATACGGCGATAATGGACCGAAATATCCTTAAACTAATATTCGCCCCCAAATACAGCGACAAAGGACCGAAACGTCCTTAAACTAACATTTCGCTTCAAACATGGCGATAATGGACCGCGATGTCCTTAAACTAAAACAATCGAGCCCAAATGCTCATATGTTTAAGTTGATCTTAATATCAAACCAGATTAACGATCCTTAAATCAAACCAAACCCAAATCTAAGAATATACGGATTTGGACTAATCCACGCCCTACGGGCGACAACATAAAAATAGTCTCCGTATACAATCCACGGGCAACCAAAATAAAACAAACATACACACGACACGAAATGAACCTCCGGAGTAGGAGAAAGCGATTATCACGATGCGGTAACGTAATTAACTGTAGGGGCTTGCGCCTGCACGGAAGAGCGTCCCCATAATCAAAAAACCCCTCACAAACGAGGGGGAATCTACTAAAGTCTGCTACAACGGCCGCATCCGTCCAAACCTCCGATATACGGTGCCATAAATCAACTTGGCATCTTCGGAGAGGTGGACGGATAAATCCAAATACCATCTGCCCCCAGGATTCAGGCCAGACATCCCAACGTTCTGGTCTGTCTTCGGGCGGAGAACAGATTCTGGCACGCCTGGTGGGACCTTTTCCTCTTTCCATTCCACACTTCGTGTGTCGTGTTTCGTGAAAAAAATTACGGTTCGTTATGGTTGCTCTTGGATTCGAGGTACTAAGATTTGGTGTCTTGCTCCTGTGCAGAAGAAGAAGAAAAATCAATAGCTTCCAATTGCACAACTTGCAACAGCAACTCCCGCTCTGCCTTAACCGGAGGAGTGACTTACGGGCCCAACGTGGCCTCCATTTTCTCAATGCCGGTGGGGTAGGTTACACAAGCCACAACTGGACTATTCTTCGGAACCATGCTCCCACCAATGAGCGTCGGTGCCTCAATGCCGCAACCCGATGTTCCCAAGAAGTCGGTCTTCCACCGACTGCTAACCGCAACGGCTCCTCTCAACGAGCCATCCAAAAAGGGGGGTCTCAGTCTTTAATAGGCTGAGCCAAAGCTCAAGAAGGCCTGCAAAGAAGCTCATGATTTCCAAAGGGGCTACCCCAAAAAGGATAGCCCTCCCAATTCCTGCTGCAAATGAAGCCATCAAAAGTGCTTCACCAGTCAGGCGATAGGTCTTCGAGAGGCTGACCGTCTCCATTCAAATCTGGCCAAGGACGTCGGTCTTTAACATGCTGGCAACTGCTGGAGCTCTTTAACAAAACCAGGGGCAAGCTGCAACCGCTTCCAAAACCGAGACGGTCCCTTCAGCAAGGCACGCTCGACGTCGCCACTAGCGCCGAGTAAGAAAAGTCGGGGGCAACTCCCCTTCTGGACTTACCCTACCAGCTCCAATGGTAGAAGTCGATGCTGCTATTCCAACTAGGAATAGCTTTGAACCGCTGAAAAGGGTGCGCAAAAACTCCCCCACAGCGGTACTGAAGAAATCACCTCCTCCTGTTGAGGTCCCTGTGCAAGAAAAGTAGGAGCGATCCCATCAGCGACTCTCCTCCCAAATTCACAGAGTCTGGCGAAAAGTCCAGGACTCTGTGATCAACGAAAACAACTCCCGCCGACTGAAGAAATCGAAGGCTCGGCAAAAGAAAGATCATCCTGCCGTCATACAGCAAGGGGTTTCTTCTACAGAGGTGCCTGTCATAACGGTTCCTTCAACTTCGACCTCCCACAAAAGGACGAGGCCGGAGAAAATTCCACCGTCGCCGGCAAACTCCAAAGGCGACGGACCCAAACGCCCCAGGTTTGGGGGCGTGATCATACACACGGTTTACTTGGCTTCTAGAAAAGAAGAAAGCCATGCTTCCGTGGCTCATCGACCGCAAACTCGGTCATTGACAAAAACTCAGGAGCAACAACAAAAGCTCCAAGAAATTCTGATCAAGATGGTGGCATTCACCGGAAAGAAAAAAGTTCGGATCCAGCAACTGAACAGCATCAAGAGCAGGAGAACGATACAGAGTTCCTGTGAAGGGTTCTTGAAAGAAAAGACAAAGAAGCTGCTGAGCAAGCTGCCAACATGAAGCAGATGGTGCTCTTGTTTCAGGATATGGTTGGAATGATGTTCCAACCAGAACCTCCAGCCGAGGATCCGCCGATACTTATCGAGGATGACAGAGGGGAAACTTCAAACCCCCTTCCGACTCTATCAGTGGCTAGGGAGGAAACGATCTCCAAGGCAGCTCTTGATGATTACACCACTCAACAAATACGAGCTCATCAAGCAAATGAAGCGGCTGGCCAAATCGTCAGAACTAGACGACCGTTTCCAGGATGGTATGACCAAATCAAGTACCCGACGGGATATACGATCCCTAAATTCCATGTGTATAAGGGGACAAGCAACTCACACCAACACGTCGCGCAGTTCAGAGATCTGTGCGGCAACACTGGAGGCGACGACAAACTGCTGCTTCGCCAGTTCATTGGTAGCTTATCAGAGACGGCCTTTGAACGGTATTCGGAGCTCCCAAATGATTCCGTGAGAACATTCACAGAAATGGAACTGCTTTTCACACAGTGTTTCGGCGGCGCAAGCGAGCGCACCCCGATCACGGCATTAATCAATGCCAGGGTAAAGCCGGGAGAAACCTGGGTCCAATACGCGATCCGGTGGCGGAACCTGTGGTCAAAGTGCGAACAACGCATCAAAGAATCCTCCGCTGCAGGCATGTTCATCGGGACCTTAGATCCGCAAACGACTGTGTCCCAGTCCATGACGTTCTTCAAGCCGACGACCTTCCAGGCTCTGATTGATAAACTGGCCCAAATGGACCAGATGGGCCACGGGCCTTCCACCTCAAGTTAGCACCCTCGAAACGCCAAAGGTAATGGGAAAGCGGCCTTCATCACCAACACTCAACAACAACCGAGCGACCCAAAACCGACGGTTAGCCAAAACAATGCACGTCCACACCTATCCCTCGAAGAAAGGCTAGGGCGCGCTTACTCGTTTCCCCGCGATAAGACGATGAGACTATTTGAGTTGGCATGCGTAACAAACTCATCACATTACCAGACCATGGCGTCCACTGCAACTCGGCGACGTCAACAACCCCAATTACTGCTCCTATCACAGAATGGTGAGCCACCCAATTGAGAATTTCTACGTCTTCAAGAACTGGGTCGAGGACCAATACCAACAGGGGAAATTTGCGCTTTCTTAGAACTGGAGGGTGAACCCACCACAGAAGCACATTCCCAAAAAGGTGGATGCACCCGGGGCATCATGCTCGCTCGTGGAAGAAATTCCATGGGAAGTCGTTCTTTCAGCTAAAACCAAAAGAATGCTGAAAGATCTCCAGGCATGTCCGACAGTCTGATGAAGAAGCCCACTTGAATCGGAAATCATCAAAGGGATGCTGAAACCGTGTCCCGTACCAAAAACTGTCGACAAAGGGCAAAATCCCCAAGTCGAGCCTTCAAAGTCTTCGAAGAAAAAGAAGAAGACCAAGAAACCTGTGCAACCTGCCGAGTATGACGATAAACGCACAGACCTACAAAGGTACATTGACGCGCTGGAAGAGTACAACTAGAAGGCGCGGACACTAGTCACTTTCGAAGAGTTCCTCAAGCATATTCTTGAGAATGAAGAGAGTGACAACGATGAGGAAAATGACTCATCAGAAACCGAAGACTATGTAGCAAGTTGCCACATGGTTTCCCATTCGTCGTTACATGAAGAAGAAGCTCCCTCAGCGTCAGAAAACAACGCAAAGGAATTGGGGGCAGGATCGGCACCAAAATCCCCAGAACTGCCAGAAGAAGACCCGATCGATAGGCTGTTAAACGAAGCCTTTCGGAAAAGCAAAGCCGACCGAGAACGCGAAACAGCTATATACGAAAAGGCTAAGCATCAATGTCAGGGTAAGTAAGCTGCAGCAAGGATGAGTCGTAAAGTACTCCAACCAAACCGAAGCACACCTACCATAAATAAGAGCAGGATCAAGGTAAAGAAGCGGTTCGCCAAAACCCTATCAGCGGAAATGAAGCCACCACCTCTGGTAGGAAACACCCCCGGGGTCATACGCCTCGACGGGGAGGATACATATCCAAACTACTGCCTATATCATTGGAAGATTACCCACCCCATCGAAGAATGCAGTGCCTTCAATAAGTGGTGGCAAGGATATGTTGGCCATAAAAAATACTTCAAGAGGATGAAGCGTGAAGCTCGTGCACTGCAAAAAAGTGCGGCAAGTGTGCGTGAGAAAACGACTGGCAACTGTCATATGGTTGATACCGGTTCAAAAGGGGATAAACCCCTGGTTTTTACCTTCGGGAACGACTCTGAGGACGAAATGACCCTCAGCCCTCTCTTCAAAGACCCCACCTCCAAAAAAGAAGAGGGGGAGAAGAACTGTGGGAGCATTCAGCTGCGTAACTGTACGCTGCCTGAAAAGAACCTCGGACCTACAAACAAAGGTTCGAGCCAAAAAGACAAAGGAAAAGAAAAATTCCCTGAGGAAATCACCCTCGATGATGGAGTCGTCAAAGAGCTCACAGCCAGGGAACCACCTAAGAAAAAAAGGTGGATTACAATATCTTAGCACATCTGAGGAAAATGCCCTCACAATTGAGTATACTGGATGCTCTCCTCCTGTCCAAAGAGGCACGAGATTCTCTAATCAAGACATTACAAGAGCCTGATCAGTTCCAAGCTTTCCTCGCAGAAAAGAAGATGAAAGACGAGCTGGCAGTGGTTCACACAGCTGACATTACATTCAGCGATGAAGATCTCCTCCTCAGAACGTGCGAGCATAATCGCCCGTTATATGTTACCGGGTACTGCCACGATATCAAAATAGGTAAAATCCTTGTCGTCAACGGATCCTCCATAAACCTTCTCAACGTGAAAGTGCTGAAAGAGATTTGCATGAACGTTCAGCACTTGGCTCGGGACAAAATTACCATCTCCGGGTTCGACTCACAGTCGTCACGGACGCTTAGGTCCGTAATTCTGACGCTACGCATCTGGTTGCTCGCCACTGACATTAAATTTCACGTCATTGACGCCAAGACTTGCTACAACACTTTGCTCGGCAGGCCCTGGTTGCATGAGTACAACGTCATCCCTTCTACATAACATCAATGTATGAAGTATTTCAAAAATGGCTCGGAATACACCGTCACGGGAGAGCTAAACCCATTCTCCGTAAACGAGGTTCAGAAGTATAAAGACACAAAGTGCTTCTTACCAGACTTCGAAGATACGGAGAGGTTTCATAAGACGGAGGATAAACGGAAGTCCGTTGCTACTATCCCGACTTTGGGAGCGACACCGAGGAAGATGAAGAAATAGTCTACTCGGGGCAACCCCAAAACAACAAGCCCGGACCATCGACCCCTATTCTGGTCTTTGGCAGCAATTTTAAGGACGAAGCCAATGCAGTGTTCTCCATCCGTCCGTCAGTGCAAACCTTCGATGAAGCAGACCAGAGCCTACAAATCACAATGGTCCAGCCTCGGCATTACAAGGAACTTTATGCGCTCGATACATACAGCGTACATGAACTATGGACTTTCTACGTGCCTCCCAGACGAAGAGGTGAAAAGGCGATCCTCTTCTACCAATCTACGGAGACTAGAGTAGAGAAAGAAGTCTGGCACGGTGCCTATTTTGCACTTGACATGCTTCAACCAATCCGTCTGCCAAGATACTATACGGAGGGATTGAAAAGGCTGTTAAGATGCCAAGGTGTACCCCTTGAACAAATTGTTCGGCAAGCCCACTTCTACAAAAAGATTTGGGATATCCCTGGGACCCAGCGAAAGATGCCCAACGGGAAGATGGAAACAACCGGGCTTGGATACGTTTGGTCAAAGATACGGGAACGATTCTACAACTGTCGCGTCATAAAAAACTCTGGTGAAGAAGAGAATGCTCTTCCAAATAGCCGTGACGTTGAAACAGAGCAAAATCCCGCACTAAGAATGTCAAATACATCGTTTGAAGAACAAGTTGACAAGCTAATACAAGAATCTTGTCAAAAGATTCGGGATGACCATAGCCACGAAATGGCTATCTATGTAAAGGCTAGGACGCAACGTCTCAAGCAACAATCTGCGGAGAAAGAAGACTGTAATGTCTGTCATCCCCAGCCCGCTGTACGTTCCCGTGACAAAAGAAAATCCCGAAATAGAGGCAAACACGAGGTGAAGAACACGAATAACATGCGAAAACAGCGAAGCGGATCCAAGAAGTCGTATAGTCGAGGAAAAGTCAGCTGGAACCCGTCTTTTATGAGGAAGATGGGTCGGATATACTCTTTACCTCAAGACAAGACAAAGGAAAATATTCAACCTTGTCATGAAGCATCAAATGGTGATGCTCCCGAAGTCTTGGAACCCCGAACAAATGAATGAGGTCCATCACCCGGATTATTGTTCCTATCACCAAGCAATAGGATATCCCCTTGAAGACTGCTTCACTTTCAAAGACTGGGTAGAAGATCAGTATCAACAAGGCAGGTTCGCTTTATCCGACAGCTGGAGGGTAACCCCACCGCAAAAGCATGAGCCGAAGAGGACCTATACCATGAGGATAGGACCAGTTCAACATCAAGAATGGAAGCAAACTCGTACCTGCCATGTGATAACACTCTCGAAGGAGGAAGGGCACGAGGCTATGGATGACCTTTTCAAGTGCTTCGCAAATGAAGACGAGGATGAGGTGATCTCAAAATTTCCACCGGCACCAAAAGAGCTGGAAGACGGGATACACACCACAGTGGACAACTTAAGGAAAATTGACTTAGGGACGGAAAATGATCCGAGGCCAACGTTCGTCAGTGAGCTGCTATCTAGAAAATAGGTAACCACGTTAAAAGGCATGCTCATGCAATATAAAAACTGCTTTGCATGGAACTATTCCGAGATGCCGGGATTAGATCCAAAAGTAGCAGTACATAAATTGGCCATATCGCTAGACACCAAGCCAGTCAAGCAAGTGCCAAGAAGAATGCGGCTCAAACTCGAGATGAGTATCAACGCCGAAGTCAAGAAACTAATTGACTCCGGCTTCATCCAAGAAGTTCAATATCACGACCGGATTGCTAACATCGTTCTGGTGATGAAGAAAAATGGGACGGTGCGCATCCGCGTGGACTTTCGGGACCCCAAGAAAGCTTGCCCGAACGATGAAATCCCAATACCTGTTACCGAGCTGATGATCGATAACACGTCTACCCATGAGGTCTTCTCCTTTATGGATGGATCTTCAGGCTACAACCAAATAAAAATGCATCCTGAAGATCAAAAGCATACCGCCTTCCGGACTCTGTTGGGCATATTTTGCTACAAGGTGATGCCTTTCGGTTTAAAGAACACTGGCGCTACCTACCAGAGGGCCATGACGAAGATCTTCGATGACCTCATCCATGAGCTTGTTGAATGCTACATTGACGACCTGGTGGTGAAGATCAAGTCTTACGAGGAACATTGGGAACATCTAGACGTAGTGTTCCAACGTCTTCGGAAGTACAATCTGAAGATGAATCCTTTGAAATGCACGTTTGGAGTCTCCTCAGGAAAATTTCTAGGGTTCATCATACGGCACCAGGGTATCAAAATTGATCTCTCAAAGATCAAGACGATTACGGAAATGCCCACGCCAAGGACCCTCAAACGGTTGCGATCCCTCCAAGAAAAACTCACGTATATCCGGCGGTTCATAACCAACCTCTCCGGAAAATGCCGTCCCTACAACCATTTGATGAAGAAAGGGACCCCGTTCATTTGGGATCAAAAGTGCCTAAATGAACTAAACGAAATCAAACAAAACCTGCAGAATCCGCCGGTATTGACCCGCTCCGGTTAAGGGAAAACCACTTATCCTATATACAACAGCCCCTGAGGGTTCTCTAGGCGCGCTATGGGCATAAGTGAACGATCAGGGAAAGGAGAGAGCTTTGTACTATTTGAGTCGAGTTCTCCTGGTGGCAGAAAACAACTACTCCCCTATCGAAAAGTATTGCCTGGCACTGATCTTCGCGATAACGAAGCTTAGGCATTATGTCTTGGCGCATGAGGTCCATCTCATATCAAAGGTGGATCCTCTCAAATATCTGATGTCAAGAGCCATACTAACAGGAAGGCTTGCCAAATGGGCCCTCCTCCTGATGGAGTCTCGATAACGCATCGGCCTCTCAGAGCTATTGAAAAGCAAGGCTATTGCCGACTTTCTCACTGAGAATCCGATACCAACCGACTCCCCCTTAAATTGCGGGTTTCCGGATGAACATGTGTTCGACACAATCGAAGGAAAGAAGGAAGAAAACGATTCCCGATGGGAACTCTACTTTGATGGAGCATCTTCCATGAAAAGGAGAAAACAAAACACGCCCATAATCAAAGCCGGGGTGGGCCTTATCTTCGTGACTCCGCAAGAAGGGATATTGTGTTACGCCCTCTCCTTAACGGAGCTAAGTACTAATAATGAAGCCGAATATGAATCCTTGATAGCCGGTCTCAAGATCACCGTCGACATGGGAATCAAAAACCTCCTTATATATGGAGACTCTCAGCTAATCGTTAGCCAGGTAAATGGCGACTATCAGACATGCAAGCCAGAGCTGATAAAGTATGAAAAAATAGCACAACAACTGTTGACACAAATCCCCACCTACGTCCTGGAGAGTATACCGCGTGCAGAAAACAACAAGGCGGATGCGTTGGCCAAATTGGCTAAGGAATTAGACGACGAAAACCTCGATGACGTAAAGAACATCGTGCAAAGTCGCAGGATCCTCACGCCAACAGATATATCCTCGGAAGACTTAACAAAGCTATCCAAAGGGGAAAAAATGACCGAACAAGTAGCCCTTCAAATAGAGGATGAAGGAAAGGTCAAGGACTTGAGGGAAGTCTTCATAGACTACTTCAAATCTCTACGAATGCCTGAAAATGCATCGTCTAGACATTAGCTCATGAAACGAGCTATGTCCTTCGCCTTTGTCAATGATACTCTATATAAGAGATCGTTCGACGGTCTGTGGCTAAGATGCCTAGGGCTATAAGAAGCGAAAAGAGTCGTCCAAGAAACTCACGAAGGACTCTGCGGTTCTCACCAAGCTGGGCCAAAGATGAAGCTGGAGATCAAAAGAATAGGATATTATTGGTCCATAATGATTCAGGACTGCCTAGAATATGCGAAGCAGTGTTACTCGTGCCAAATTCACAGGGACTTCATACACCAGCATCCGAACCCGCTACACCCAACAGTAGCTAGCTGGTCGTTCGAAATGTGGGGAATTGATATAATTAGCCCCATTGAACCAGTATCGTCCAAAGGACATCGGTTCATATTGGAAACGACCGACTGCTTTTCTAAGTGGGAAGAAGCAGTACCACTAAGGCAAGTGAAGACGAAGCATATCCTCCATTTCTTCAGGACACATGTCATCTACCGGTTCGGCACTCCGCGACGAATTATCTCGGATAATGGGTCGGCCTACAGGAGCCATAAAATCAGTCGCTTCGCACAACAGCATAAAATAGAATGGAGATACTCTTCAGTTTATAATTCTCGTGCCAACGTCCTAGCTGAAGCTTTCAACAAGACCTTGACAAAGATTATAAAGAAAACGGTGTCCAGGAACAAAAGAGACTGGCACGAAAGGCTGCAAGAAGCTCTTTGGGCATACCGCACAACGTTCGAAATAGCTACAAATACAACACCATACATGTTAGTATTCGGCACGGAAGTAGTGCTCCCACTAGAAATAGAGCTCCCTTCTCTACGAGTAGCAGTTCGATACGAGCTGACTGATGTAGAAAATGCTCATCTTAGGCTTAAGGAGCTCGATGCCCTCGACGAAACTCGCCTTATAGTATAGCAAAACCTGGAGGCTTATAAGGCAAGGATGACACGGTCATACGAAAAACTGGCCAGGCTGAGAATATTCCGCCAAGGCGAACTCGTGCTAATCGTCAAAAGACCAATGATCCCCAATCGTGCAAAACAGAGGAAGTTCGAGCCAAACTATGAAGGCCCGTACATCATAAACAAAGTCTACCAAGGTGAAGCCTAGCTGCTCATGGATATGCATGGCGAAAGACCCTTCCGGCCAATAAACGGCCGATTCCTCAAAAAATACTATGCCTAACGGGTTACGACCTAGATCAATGATAGATGACGACGCTTGTGTCCGCTCGCTATCTTCCTGAGTCAGAACCCTAAAGTAGTATCCAAAAGATCCGTCGCCTCGAAAATAGGAAATAATGGACCGAGACGTCCCTAAATTAATACTCGTTTCTGAATGAAAGACCGAGATGTCTTTAAACTAAAAGCTCGCCTCAAACACGGTGACAACGAACTGAGAAGTCCTTAAACTAAAATTTCTCCTCAAACACGGCGACAATAGACCGAGAAGTCCTTAAACTAATATCCGTCGCCTCGAAAATAGGAAATAATGGACCGAGACGTCCCTAAATTAATACTCGTTTCTGAATGAAGGACCGAGATGTCTTTAAACTAAAAGCTCGCCTCAAACACGGCGACAACGAACTGAGAAGTCCTTAAACTAAAATTTCTCCTCAAACACGGCGACAATAGACCGAGAAGTCCTTAAACTAATATCCGTCTCAAACATGTCGATAACGGACCGAGATGTCCTTAAACTAAATATCCCCTCAAAAATGGCGACAGTGGACCGAGATGTCCTTAAATTCGTCTCAAAAAAGGCGATACCGGACCGAGAAGTCCTTAAACTAATCGTTCGCCTTAAATATGGCGGCAACGGACCGACATGTCCTTAAACTAAAAATTCGCCTCAAACATGGCAATAACGGACCGAGATGCCCCTAAACTAGCACATCGCCTCCAAAACGGTGATATGCTTCCTTTAGATCTATATTGCAATTGAAGTCTCAACGACAGAGATTGCAACTCAAGTCTCACCGGCTTCGCAGCTACTTTAGCGATGAAGCTACCCCCAAATCTCACCAGTAAATAGATGGTCACCTGTGGTGAAACTACTTTCGAGAGTTCTATCGTTCGTTAAAAAAAAGGTATGTCCACAAGCAAAATGGGCACGAATGAAAACCCGAAAGGGCGCCGTGAGTAAAAATAGCAGGGCTATCGGCGAGTTTGTGAAAATCCGGAAGGGCGCGATCTCGTTAAAAAAAAGGTATGTCCATGATTGAAAGAATTAAAGTTAACCGCAATCAAGACGGTGTCGCTTCGCAGCTAGCCGGTTGAGCACGGGTCGATCCACAGGGAGATGGTTGTATTTCCGTTCTTGTCTTAGAAGAGTCAATAAAGAATGAGTATATGTTTGTTCGATTCTATCCTATGTGTTTATTTGCAAGTATAAAGTTGTTAAGAAAAGATACGATAATGTAAGCTAAAGAAATCCGTACTCAAAACCTTTGAGCATAGTCTTGACCAATTGAAGCTAGAGCAATCGGCAACAACGTGGATTAGGGGATTTAAGCGCGGTATTCGTGGAATCCGGCTTATTTACCCTTGTCCTTCCGTTCTTGTCTCTTGCTTTCGCCTCCGGCCAAACCGAACGCAACCGGTCGCGGTTAGGAATCACCGTTACCTTGTCAGGGTAGGGTGCCTAATGAAGCGCTTGCGTATGGTTTGGGCGGAGTTCAATGGAAAATAACGGGAAAAGGAAATGAGCAAAGAAGATATTAACTTACAAAACCGTATTGATTCTTAACAACGACAATAATTACAACATCCACAAAATGAACAAAAGAGAGCAAAAGAAAAGAAAAGAGAAAAGAAAAGATTACAAGTAATTAAGTGCATGAATTAAATTGCAAGAAAGTAAAGCGAGGTAATAAAAAGCAAGTAATAAAAAGCGATAAAAAGAACAAGAAAGTAGAACTCAAGAAAAGCATGGGATCAATAGCCAACCCTTAAACTTGCAAGCTCAATCAAGAGGTTGCAAGATCAAGAGAAGGGTAGAGAACGCATGTGAATTGAAGCGCTAATTCCATAAGAAAATACGACCCTTGAGATCAATAACTAACCCTTAACCATTCAAGCTCAATGAAGAGGTTGAATGATCAAGAGAAAGCAAGAATCTCAAGGGGAAGAAGAAACAAAAGAGAATGATACAAAACCCTCATCTTCATTAATATCCACTCAATGCTCTCACTACATTTCCATGGAGGAAGAATGAAGAAGAAGAAGAAGAACTATACAAAAAACTACAAAAGAGTGGACACAAAATTGGACCCTTGGATTAGCTCAATTCTGGAGTATTTATAGGCAGTTTACAGAAACCCTAGGGCAAGAAGCTGGCATAAAATGAAGTACTCAAACTACCCTAAAAAAACGACAATGAGAGGAGCCCACTTGGCCGCGGATCCGCGGCCAATACCCCCTATTGGCCGCGGATCCGCGGCCGTATAGGTGAGTTGGGTCCTCGAAATTTGTGTGCTTCCCTGGTTCCATTTTTACTTGTGTCTGAAAACTTCATACTGCACAAAAGTCTTCCAGAATATCAGCAGAATTCTTAGTCCAAGATTGCTATCTTTTCTTAACTTTTGACTTCTATCTCTCTTGAGCTCCGCGCACCCATTGATTCTTGTGCTGCCCCCCTCGTGCTCTGTGCTTGTCCGAGACACGAATGACCACTGTCATATGTCTTGTCTCTGGAACTGGTACTCGGCACTGGACGGATATGGATGACCGGAACCCGTCTTTTATCTGCTGTGACAGATGTTCTGTATTTGGTGTAACTGTGGAGATTTTGTCTTGATTTGCAATATTTGGACTGAAAACCTGTACTCTGTAAATATGTAACAAACACGGATTAAAAGTACCTACCTATAAATACACGAGCATAAGAATGGGCGGTATAAAATGCCGTATTCTGTTATGAACAGTCCACAAGCAAAATGGGCACGGATGAAAACCCGAAAGGGCGCCGTGAGTAAAAACAGAAGGACTGCCGGCGAGTTTGTGAAAACCCGAAAGGGCGCGAACTCGTAAAATAAAAATTCATATGCACTTACAAAAGTCCTCTCGACCTTGTGAGGAGAAAATACCCACATGAGATCCTTACGACTCACAGAGGAGCAACACACTTATGAATCCTCACGATTCCTAAGGAGAAATTACACTTGCGATATCTTCACGACTCGTAAGGAGAATTCCCCTTATGAGACACTCACGGCTCATAAGATTCAAAAGCCAAGCCGTCGCATTCCCTAAAGTTGCCCTACAGGCGGTCCAATATTGACCCTTGTATACAATCCACGGGCACAAAAAACATTTCCCAATCAAGTTCCACCAATGGCGAGAAATGTCCCCATATGATAAACGACACTTGTAAGTCCTCTCGACTTATAAGGAGAAAACACTCTTGGAAGATCCTTACGACTTACGAGAGAAAATATCACTTGGGAATCCCCACGATTCCTAAGTAGAAAATACACTTACGAGATCCTTACGACTCATAGGGAGAAATACCTTTATGAGACCCTTACGGGTCATAAAGTCAAAAAGCCTTAATCGACAGGATCCTAACCCTGTTTGCTAAGCCGGATGGTGTAAGTCCTTCTCTAACTTGAAGACGTAATTAACTTCACCAAATTTCCCATAGTGGGTGGCGAGGTGACATATGGACATTCAGGTGTTGAGGCAGGCCAGGGTTAAGACCGAAAAGGAGCTGGGTATAAATCGACAAAGGCAAATGATGATTCTCTCCTGGAAATATCCCAGTTGCAGCGATACTGATGTCTAAACAGGAGTCAAACCCCAAGTCCTTTCACGGTAAATGATGATTCGCTCCTGGCAGTATTCCAGTCGTAGCGATGCTGATGCCAAGGTTGGTATCAGATTCTAAACTCGCAATAAAAAAACAGCAGCGAGTAGCAAAAAAATGCATATGAAATAGCCGAAATGATGGGGTAACTCGCGATAAAAATCAGCGAGCAAAAAATATGCATATAAAAAGAACCTAAATGATTGGGCAACTCACAGTAAAAAGTAGCGAGTAAAAATATTTTTAAAAATAGCCGAAATGATTGGGCATCGCGGAAGAAAAGCCGAAATGATTGGGCAATCGTGACTTTCGTGATATAAAAAGCTGAAAAGATAGAGCATCGCGGAAATAAAAAATATCTAAATGAAATTTTCTCTACCCTACAGGTAGGTCCATACTGACCCCTGTATACAATCCATAGGCACAAATGAAAGAAAGGGAACTATGTTTTCCACCAGGCTCCATCAAAGGAAGAGCCAGATCTTAATGGAAACATATACAGCGTAGAGGTCATCTCGGCATTCTTCTCGTTACAACATGCGCAATGTCTACAAAGGCTCTAAATAGCCAAATAAAAAAGGAGTGACGGCGAAATCCCAGCTCCAGCTCAACATTCTTCTCGTTACAGCAGGATGTAGATGCGATGTCAACAAAAGCTCCAACAAGCCAAATCAAAATGGAGCCATGGCAAATTCCTAACTTCAAGTCTTGATGGTTCATATACAACCTAAAGACTACCCTGACGTTCCTTCTCATTCCATCAGGATGCAGACATGACGTCATCAAAGCTCCAACGAGCCAAATCAAATTGGACCAAAGGTATATTCCGAGTTCCGGACTTCAACTGCAATACATACAGCATAGAGGTCCTACAGATGTCTACCCTACTTTAGCAAAGAAACGGCATGGCATTGTCAAAACAAAAAATGGGTCTCGACGGCAACTCATATAAAGCTTAAAAAACTATCGGAGATCATCCCACACCAGCGCGGAGTGGTTATAACTCATCGGGGCTCCAAATTGAGCCTAACCTCAAGTAAAAAGCGACATGGCAAATTCCTAACGCTTGCTCTTCCGACGGTAATATAGCCTAAGGAGATTACTTGAAGACGTCTTGTACAGCCCCCGAAGGGATCAGAGACACGACAGTCACGGGGTTACTCGAACAACAGCTTAAAGACTGTATATCGAGGTATACATCAACCAACGCGATGGTACCACGGACAAACCCTAGTACCAAAAAACCTAACGGGCCTCTGTCGCAAAGAACATGGGTTATCTATATATAACGTTAGGACAAGTTTGCCTGTAAACCCAAGGGGGGTAAACTGAATAAACTCCGAAATTAGTACATAAACTAGAAACTCGGAAACGAGTGAATAAACTACATACTCCAAAATTAGTACATAAACTAGAGACTCTGAAATGAGTGAATAAACTACAAACTCCGAAATGAGTACATAAACTATAAACTCCGAAACGAGTGAATAAACTATGGACTCCGAAACAAGTAAGCACCACATTAAGACATCAAAACACAGATGAGCGCATGCAAAAAGTGTATATTCTTTATTCACGAATCAAAGTGTTTAAGAGATAAAATTAATACAAAAGGGGGGAATAAAATTGCAATTGTTAAGAAGATAAGACTTTCAACAAATTGGCAACCCGCTCACGCGCTCCCTGCAGCTCTTCCTCGCATGCTACTACTGCGGCTAGCCCCGTTTTAATTTGAGCCCGCTGTTGCAAGCATGAGGAAAGTTTCTCGGTGATTTCTTGCTTGGAAACCTCGCAATCTTGCATTCCCCGCTCGGTAAAATCGAGGTTCTGCCTCAGCGACAACCCATAAGAAATACATTGTTGGAGGTTTTCAAAAATAACTTGCAGCTGCGCGGCATTTGCTTCGATCTGGGCGCGCAATTGGATGGATTCACCGGAAGCTGTCTCATGCTCCTTTCGCTTCAGGGCAAACTTTTGTTCAAAATATTGAATAGAATCGGCACTTTGCTCGATCCACGTGACCCGCTGAGCATTCAAGGTCAATCTTTCCCCAATAAAAGAGCAAAGCTCTGTGAGGCAGCGTCCAGCGCTCAAGCGCCTCATGTGCCTTACACGAGGGCGCCAATGCCAAAATTAAAAACTCTTATATGAGCGACGCCAGTGTGCAAAGCACACAAAAATATTAAGCAGCGCCCATGTGCACAACACGTGAGCGGCGGCGCCCAGTAGAATTAAATTCTACTATCTGTTAAACAGAGCCGTTGGATCAAAAATCCAACAGAGATGATAAATCATCAGGATGCAGAATTAAATTCTGTTTAGAGGAAATATTCCTCAAATCTTTCTAAATAAGAAAGATTGCCCTCTGTAAAATAGAGTATCGTTGGATTACAAATCCAATGGTGATTAAAGAATAACCTATCTACAGAATAAATTCTGTATGGGTAAATATTTCCCTAATCTTGTTAAAAATAAGAAAATACTTTCCGTAAAATAGAAGTCCTTGGATCAAAGATACAACGGTAGGTAAAATCCCCAAATCATTTAGGATCTCTTAATGAGAGATTTTTTCGGAGCTAATCAACAAACTGCCCCTACTATATAAAGGACACAAGACTTCAAGTCTGAGAGAGAGGAACCCAACCATAAGCTTAAAAAAAGAGAGAGAAAGTTTCGAAAGAACAGAGAATTAAATTATCGAGGAAGAAGAACTCTCTTCTTGGAAATTTTAGGTAAAAAGAAGTATATAAAGATCCTGTGGATCATTCAAGAAATAAAGAACTCAGTACACAGCGCCCAACGTGTTCCTCACATGGGCGCTACAAAAGTGCTTAGCACTCTGTGGGTGACGCTCAGTACCCAGCGCCCCACATGTTCCTCATGTGGGTGATACAAGAGTGCCTAGCACTCATTGAGCGGCACTCAGCGCCTAGTGCCCCACGTGCCCCTCACGGGGGCGCCACAGAATAAAAAGATCTCAGGGAGTGGCGCCCAGCGCCCCACGTGCCTCTCACGTGGGCGCTACAAAAGAACTTAGGAGTGCTTAGCACTCAGTGGGTGACGCTCATCATCCAGCGCCCCACATGCCTCTCACGTGGGCGCTAAGAAAGAACTCAGGAGTGCTTAGCACTCAGTAAGCGGCGCTCACCGCCTAGCGCCTCACATGACCCTCATGTGGGCACCACAAAATAAAAGTGCTTGGCACTCACTAGGCAGCGCGCCTAGCTCCTCACGTGGGCGCCATAAAGAGTGCTTAGCACTCCATATAAAGACAAAAGGGGTAAAGTGTTTAACACTTATTGGGTATTGGATGTATATGCCCTAGAGGCCAGTATTGTATATGTATACATATGGACACTAGGGATATGTATGTACAGAACAATCTTACTCAGTTTTATAGTATATTATTTGACTTGTCTTTATCGAGATATGTGTGTTTATTTGTATTGTTGTTATGTATGGTTTGCACATATTGATAAAGACTAGATACGGTAGTATACTATAGTGGTTTGTCTTTATCTTAACATGGCATATATCATACTAGTTATTACATATTGCGGTTACATGTTGATAAAGCCCCTAGGATCTTGCTTGACTACCTGCGTTGTGATGGCGATCATACTTGTGGGAGCAGGGTAGTCTATAAGCACATCCTTAAATGGTCCCTAGTCGCGTGAGTATCGAGACTGGGCATTGATACTCCAGAGTAGACTGGTGTATACGTTTCTACCACCGTCGGGAGATGGTTGGTCCCGCAGCCATTGGTCTGATGCACTTAAGATCGTATACAGGTGCTCACTGGGTGTGAGTACACTGGACGGACTCACCGAGAACTTCCATATGGTACTATACCTATCGTCAGATGGAAGTTCTCAGGTGACATGTGTACAGGTTAGTCTTCGGACCCGAGATCGGCATTTGTCTCGTGTGAGTTCCCACTGAGCTTTGATCACTGCCCTACCACGGCTCTACTGAGTCGTGCAAATAGATTTTGGTTGGGTTTAGTCCCGAGCCACATGGAGGCAGTGAGCGATTGTCGGGGATTCGTCTCTCCCGGTATAGGGAGTCGATATCGCACTGTGATTCGATTGGTCAGGACCATAAGACCTTGGCCAAGGCACTTGGTATTTACTGATAGGTTGATCAGTAGTTTCCCGGATTGGTCCTGAGCCACATCGGCACGACTTATCAGGTTGTTAGCGTCTGACGTTCACCATCCCCTAGACCCGGTATGCGATACTCTTTGACGAAGAGACCGGACTGTATGGATATTGTCACGGATAGGCTCAGTAAGAGATCCGGATGAGTTTGCTCGTCAGCCTTCCGTTTCGACAGGTACCTGGACAGCCGTTACGTACAGCTAGTGCCGCTGACGTGCTTGTGGTTAAATCCACTGCCAGAGTACTGTCGAGTCTTTAGAGTCCCACACAGAGGGTTTCCCTGATCCAGGAAAAACGATGTAGTACCCGTATTGGATACGTGCAGGGTTCGATCGATTGATGTACATGGTACTCGGATTTTCGATCGGACAGTTTGTAATACTAGCCGACTCGTGTTTGAGCCGGATTATTAAATCAAGTATTGATTTAATAATTTACATATATTTATTTCAATATATATATTCTAGTATTACGTTCTTCGTGTTATTCTATCTCTTTTGGGCGTTCGGATTTTTATCTGATTGCCGGTATATTTGTACAGTAGTCGGAAATCCGTATTTATTACAGTTTTCCTTCTAGAAGGTGGCCACCTCATTTTGGTTTTTCCTTTTATTTCATAATTGAAAATGAGGTGTAAAGTGAGAGGTGAGGGAGGAATGGGAGTGACCATGCTTCAATAGTGAACAAATGAATTTATAATTCATTTTAGGTTTACTATTGAAGTATGGTTGCTATTGTTTATTGAAAGAATTCATACACAAAACCAAGGTGTGTGAATTTCTCTTTAATGCTTGCTCATTATTTTCTTGAGCTCCATTTTCACTCCAAGCTCCTCCCTCCTCTCTAGCTTCCTCCACCTTCATCTTCTTCCTCTTCACTACCTTCTCATGTGTTGAGAATCAAGTGAAGAGGCAAGAAAGAGATAGCTAAACACTAAGACACCCTAAACTACATCCTAGTCTACTTGGTTTAGCAAACCAAGTTTTCTAGTTGCTCCTTTTGTTACATAGTTAGGAGCTAGAGTCATGGATCATACTCCCCGGGTGGATCATCAAGGACTAAGGAAGACCGGAGAACAAGCTCGATCCCGGAAAACCAATGGAGCCAGAGTTGGAGATCTAGCAAGTTCAAGGAGGCCACTTGGAGCACATGACGAGGAGAGAAGACCGAAGGACTTGAGCCTCTTGGTGTATCTTCTTTCATAGTAGATAGAACTCACTTTTAGCTAGCTAGGTTTATAGTTAAAGATCCGGTCAAGTTTTATTCTAGTGCCGAGTTTTCGCTCGTTTCGAAATTTTTATTCCGCATTTGGCCACGGAAGTTTGCCGGGGCACTAGGGTAACCCTTCATGGTATCAGAGTCACCCATAAAACCTATACTAGCTTATTAAATCGTGTTTAGAATAACGATCGACGGGATTTTTCAAAAACTGCATTTCCTCACAGGATGTTTCTGTCGATTTTTAAAGTGCTCGAAAAATCAATTTTTTGCTCTCAGAAAACCATGCAGGGTTTTTTAAGACGACAGAAGAAAATTTTGCACGTGAGCATTTTAAACCGCCGCGGATCCGCGGCCATTTTGGGGGCCCACGTGATCAAATTTTTTCTGGGCCTCTTATTTTTATAATTGTGGTTTCTGGAATATTTTCTTTTTGGGCCCAGTTTTGTTACAGTGTTGGTTTAATACTTGGGGCCCACTTAGAAAGTTTAGTCGATCGTAATTTTAAAATACGTATTTTATATTTAGTACATTCACTTTTATCTGCGACCGGGAATGTCACTCGATCGGTAAAACTCGTCTGATTGCTATATGTTCCTTTAAACGGGTTTTGCGAACGTGACATTCACGTTGATGTTGTGTGCTTGTGCTGTGATTGTGGTTGGATTGTCGTGGTGGATAGCATGTGGTGCAATGTTAGAATACAATTTATAATTCATTTGTACATTTGTTATTACGGGGCGAGCGTCCGACATGTGGACTGCCGTCTTTGCCGTTTGTATATTATTTTGGGGCACGACCGGGATGAGGTCGATGTCACAGGTTGTATATATTATTTTCATTTTCTGTATTAGGATTACCCTACGATGGGGTGCACGAATAGCCGGGTTCTAGAAGGCACAAGCCCGCATCTCAAGGCGCTGAGACAGAAGGGGCTTCGTTCTAGAATTGGCGGGCTATTCGTCGCACTCATAGGGGGTACAGGTTTTCATTGCACAGGCTATCCACACGACAGGGAATGTCGGGTTTTATTTGCGGCTCAAATGAAACCCGGGGCTCCAAGACTATCCACCATTCTGTAATGTTATATGTGATGTTGTTTATTATCATGCCCGGGACGAATGTTATATATACTTATATATATACTAATAGATGTTGTATATGTTTTGCACCCGCGCTACTCCATCCCCCGCTCTGTCGTTAGTTAAGTAACCTAACGGGTGATGACGGGGCCCCGTGGCGAATGCGGATCGCATATACGTACATTTTATTTCCGTTCTTTTCTGGTGTGATAGGTTTCAAATTTGATGGGGCCGCATTAATTTAAATTAATGCAAGATAAAAACCTAAAAAGATGTTGTTGGAACCAGATTTTAAAAACTGAAATCACAGACGTTCTCTTTTGCTTTGCACAGTGGTATTCAATTTGGAATATCCAGCACCTCATTCGACGAGGCAAGGGCCGAGATCCCTTCACCGGGAGTGACCCCTTGAGTAAAAGTTTGCGTCAGGGTAATAAATTCATTATAGTCGACTATTTTTGCTTTGCATCGTGGTATTCAGTTTGGAATATCCTGCACCTCATTCGACAAGGAAAGAGCCGAGATTCCTTCACAGGGAGTGACCTCTTTAGCAAAAGTTTTCACCACTATATATTTCTAAAACAACTCAGGTTCTTTCAACGATATCAAGTTCATTACGTTAACGGGTTTTTCGCCAAAAACCCAGTCGTAGCCCTCCGTCATTTCTTACAAGTGTTGCTTAGTATTCGTGCTGCGTATTTTGACCTAGTCAAGGCGTAGTGTTCGGTAGCTAAGTAATGCTTGTTTGTTGCATGTATTGCGATTATTTAGGACAGCCGTATGACTATTTTGACCTAGTCAAGGGTATATACGGATGGGTCTAAGTTAATCCAGGATAATGACGGGTTGAACTTGACTAGCGGCTTATGATATGTTGACCTAGTCAAGGTCATAAACCATTAGGGGTAAAAACCACATCGGGAGTTTCAAATATACAGGAAACTTGCAGATTTAGCATACCTTTTGGAGTGTGGTGGCTAGAGTGGATTCCATCTAGTGCATCACACAATGATAGTTGGATCCCGATCCCACTGATGAGTAGGATTACTCTCGGGAGATTATCACACTTAACAATTAATGCTATAAACCAAGTAGGTATCTAGAAAGGTGTTAGCGGGGCTACGCCTCCAGGGAAAAGAGGTTATATAATTAACGAACTTCGCGAAAGCGTTGGAAAACCTTCCTCGAAGTACCAACACCGGCCTGGCCAAAAGGTTAAGCAAGTATTGTGACATGCGATTAATCCTGACTAGTTCTTCTTTTAGAAGAAGAATTTGAGGAAACAGTGGGAGCCATCCTGGTTAGATAAAAAATAACCAATCTAATCTTGTAAGAG
Source organism: Agapanthus africanus (assembly GCA_030015575.1). Lineage (NCBI taxonomy): Eukaryota > Viridiplantae > Streptophyta > Magnoliopsida > Asparagales > Amaryllidaceae > Agapanthus > Agapanthus africanus. The sequence goes on along the minus strand of JASDDO010000014.1, from coordinate 636,698,621 downwards.
AGCACGCTGAGTGTTTTCCCTCTCTCTCTCCAGGTAGCAACCATTTCACGCCCTAATCAAGATAATAAAATGTATTGCTTGACCGATCCGAATTCTTATTCGGGGCTGGGGAACGTTGGCTCGGCTCTAACTTACAACAACAGTCATAAGTATGGGCATAAGAAAGAGGAAAGTTTGAATTCCTTGATAACCCCATCGAAGAAGAAACATATTGTTGCGTCTTCTTCAGGTGTTCTTGTTATTGAGAACTGTTTTTCGATCAGTTCTACCTCTTGGGTACTCGATACCGGATCAGGATCTCATATTTGTAATTTATTGCAGGGACTGAGAAAAAGTAGGATAGTTGCACCTGGTGATATGTCCCTCAGAGTAGGGAACGGAGAACAAGTTAATACTGCGGCCGTCGGTGGATATCACCTACTGTTGCCAAATGGCAATACTATGATTTTGAACAATTGCTACTATGTACCCTCCATGCTTTGCAACATAATATCAGTTTCTTTACTTAATAAAGATGGATATAACTTTGTTCTTGATAGAAATATCATGAACATTTACCTTGATAAGGTACTGGTTGCAGAAGGTACACTGTGTAATGGTATCTATGTTCTAAATCAGAATACAGTTCTCAATATACAAAACACACGCAAGAGGAAGAGTTCAGACACGAACGAATCCTACTTGTGGCATTGTAGACTTGGTCATATCGGAGAGAAAAGACTGAGTAAGTTACATAAAGATGGACTTTTGAATACGTTCGAATTTTCATCTTATAAAACTTGTCAGTCATGTCTCAAAGGAAAGATGACCAAATCTCCGTTCACCGGGCATGGAGAAAGAGCAGCAGAGCTCTTAGGACTCATACACAGTGACGTGTGTGGTCCAATGTCTATAAATGCAAGGGGTGGGTTCTCGTACTTCATCACATTCTGACGATCTCTCTAGGTTCGGATATGTGTATCTCATGAAACACAAATCTGAAGCTTTTGAGAAATTCAAAGAATATATAAACGAAGCAGAGAACCAGACTGGCAAGAGTATTAAGATCCTCCGATCTGACAGAGGAGGGGAGTACTTAAGCACGGAATTCCTGGATTACCTAAAAGAGAATGGAATTCTCTCTCAGCTTACTCCTCCGTATACACCACAGCTCAACGGTGTATCAGAGTGGACGAATCGTACCCTATTGGATATGGTTCGCTCCATGATGAGTAGTGCTGAGTTGCCTCTTTCATTTTGGGGACATGCGCTTTTAACAGCAGCATATCTGTTGAATGATGTTCCATCCAAATCCGTGCTAAAGACACCATTCGAGATGTGGAATGGAAAAAGGCCGTATCTTAAAAGATTTAAGATATGGGGTTGCCCGGCTTATGTTAAAAAGCACAATCCGGATAAACTGGAGGCACGGTCAGTTTTGTGTAAGTTTGTAGGATATCCTAAGAACAGTTATGGATATCAGTTCTACCACACCGAGGAACAGAAGGTGTTTGTTGCTCAGCATGCCACCTTTTTAGAATGGCAGTTTCTTGCAAAAGAAATTAGTGGGAGCACGGTAGAACTGGAAGAAATTCCAGAGGGACAAACTGCAACTGAAAATTTGGTGGAACCTCAGGATTCAATAACCCTGGATGAACCTCAGCCACTCCGCAAATCTAGTAGGATTTCTCATCCGCCCGAGAGATACTACGGTTTTCTCATAGATGGGGATCGAGAGGATTGCATCTTTGAAGAAGATGATGATGAAGTAGGATTTTCGCTCTCTTTATTTATCATTTTCTCACATTTATTCATCACTTGAAGAAAACTAGTAAGCTTTTTCTATGAAAAGAATGAAGGAAGAAGATGAACAATATCATAAGAATCCTTTTGTGATGAATAGAAAAAGAATAATATGATGAATAATGCAACCATGGTTGACTAAACCCATGTAGAGAATTAACTAGGGTTAGGGTTTGGGTTGGGTTAAAGCATGAGTCACTTACAAATATCTTTCACAAAACAAAACCAAAACCTTCTAGAAACATCTAGAAAGCTTAACCCTAATCCAAACCCTAATCATGTTTAAACTCCACTAAACTAGTTGCATTAGTTATCATATCATGTTACAATATTATATATCACATATATAATATTTATTGTAACAAAATAAAATAATACAATTAATATATATCGCATATATATCAATGTATTACCCGAGCGAGAAAAAGAATCTTTTAGTGAGCTAATATTAGTTAATGTAATTTAATATATCATATATATTATTATACATTAAATTATCGAATCAACACTTGATCCGAAAATCCGGCTATATCGCATATAACCGACTAATATATATCCGTACCGATTCATCGAATCAACATTTGATCCGATGACCCGGCTGATATCAAATATCGCGAGAATACAATACGGTATCACATACCGCATTATCCTCGGTCCCGCACATATCACATATGTGCTCCTACTCCGTTTTTCCTGAGCCAAGAAACCTCTGTGTAGGACTCTAAAGAATCGTCAATACACCGGCAGTAGGTGATGATCATATCAAACACCCACAAGCTGCAAGCAGTCAGCTAAATGTAACAGCCACCTAGGTATTGAGCGCTCATAAGATCAACAAGCAATCCTGTACATTCTCCTGTGAATCCAATCAGTAACACTCCCGTACAGTCCGGTCTCGTCGTCTGATATGTTGCATATCTCGCCTAGGGGTGGTAAACGTCAGACCCCAGTAGCTCGATAAGTCGTGTCGATTTGAGGTCTATAACTGTTCGAGAAACTACTGATAACACTTACCAGTAAATCTCAGCAACCCTGGCCAGGGATTTCCGGTTATAGCCAATCGAACACAGCACGACATCAACTCCCTATACCGGGAGAGACGAATCCCCTCCTATCGCTCATTGCCTCCATGTGATTCGGGACTGTACCCAAAAGCCACCTTTTTGCACGCCCTCTTGGACGTGGTATGATGGAAATCAAAGCACAGTGGGAATCACACAAGACTCTATGACGATCTCGGGTCAACAGACTACTCTGTACCAGTGTCACCGGAGAACTGCCATCTGACGTGAGGTATAATACCATCTGGGAGTTCTCGGCGAGTCCGTCCAGTGTACCCAGTCTCCACTGAGCACCCGTACACCATCCTTGATGTCAAACACCGATGGATATGGGATCATCCATCGCCCATCATATGGGTCAAGATGCGTATACGCTAGTCTACTCTGGTGTATCGATGCCCTGTCTCGATACACCCTCGACTAGGAACAGTTATAGGATGTACTCGTCGACTACCGTGGCCCCACTAGTATGATCTCATCATAGTCCCAGTAGTCGAGTAAATATCCTAAGGGCTTTATCAATATGTAATATAGAGACAATCAGAATACATGTTAAGATAAAGTACAACCAGATAGCATACTATCATGTCGAGCAAGAAAGTCCTCCCTATATATGTCCAAGCATCCATTACAATATACATCGTATGTACAGTAATGGCCTCTAGGGCATACATATAACTAACAATTAGGTTCAGGCGTAGAAGGGTCAAGCCAACGCCTCACATGTGGCACGCCGTACTGCCTCAAACCCTAAGGTTCAAAAGGCAGTTCAAGACGGTCACATAATCGAGTTAAGGTTTGTTGTCTTCTAGAGGGTCCACCGCGTTACTTGCACGACTTAGAACGTTCTTAAACACGAGAAAAAAATCCAACTTTTGAAAAAATTTCCGACAGGGAAAAAAGTGAGTTATTGATATCCGTTCGAACTTTTTAACAATTTCTAAAAATTATCCGGACAAACTAAACAAAGTTATAATATCCGATCGAAACAACGATTCCCAAATACAACCCTTGAAAACTCAACACTTGAGTGGAATTAAAATATTCCCAGAAAAACTTAACAATAAAGGGCCTAAAAATAATTACATGAATTTCAGGGACTAAGTCCAAATTTTGGCCGCGGAACAGCCGCAAAACCCATGGTTTGGCCGCGGTTCCGCGCTCCAATTTTGGAATTAGAAGTCCGTACTTCACAGTAATTCTTAGTTATTCCTGCTTGTTTTTCTGAGCAATTTTAATTCAGAAAATATCAACTTTTTGAAAAATGTACAGAGAGGGTTCCGTGTCGGGGTTTCGGCGTTCGATCGGACTTTAAAATTCGTCTAGACTTCGCCTAAAGCTCTAGCTTGGCTCTGATACCACTGTAGGGTTGCTAGGAACGTGCACAAGGGTCTATGAGGCATCAACCATGCCCGATTAAAAAATTAGCTGTGCCGAACAACCCGAATACGGATCTTTAAACTAGAGATTAGGCGAAAACTAACATGCTAAACACTTTAACACTAAGTGAGAGGGATTACAACCTTTGTAGATCCGGTCCTTCACTTCATAAGCTCCGTGTTGTGGTCCATTCGCTGCGATCATCGGGTTCCGGACTCTCGAGAGGTTCCACGAAGAGAAAGATGCAGTCTTTGCTTCCGATCTTCGATACAAAGATGATCTACCTTGAAGTTTCGTTAACACAAGCTAACACTCATAATATGAAGTGAACACCCTCATCTAAATGGCAAAGAAAGATGAGGATGATGAAGTAGGATTTTTTCTCTCTTTTATTATCTTTTTCTCACTCATTTATCATCACAAAATCAAAATCAAGAAAGCTTTTCCATGAAAAGAGAAGGAAGAAGAAGAAGGAATCCTTTTGTGATGAATAATGAATAACCCATTAGTGAGGTTAGAAATGCAACCATAGTTAAGAATGAATCCTTCACCCTTGTTGAGAAACAACCATGGTCAAGGGTTTGGGTTTGGTTAAGCAAATATCTTCATAAAATATCTTACACAAAACAAAACAAAAACCTTCTAGAAACTTCTAGAAGAGCTTAACCCTAATCAAACCCTAACCATGTTTAATCTCCACTAATCATGTTGCATTAATAACCATATCCTGTTACAATATTATATATCACATATATAATATTTATTGTAACAAAATAAAATAATACAATTAACATATATCGCATATATATCAATGTATTACCCGAGCGAGAAAAAGAATCTTTTAGTGAGCTAATATTAGTTAATGTAATTTAATATATCATATATATTATTATACATTAAATTATCGAATCAACACTTGATCCGACAATCCGGCTATATCGCATATAACCGACTAATATATATCCGTACCGATTCATCGAATCAACATTTGATCCGATGACCCGGCTGATATCAAATATCGCGAGAATACAATACGGTATCACATACCGCATTATCCTCGGTCCCGCACATATCACATATGTGCTCCTACTCCGTTTTGCCTGAGCCAAGAAACCTCTGTGTAGGACTCTAAAGAATCGTCAATACATCCGGATAATTTTTAGAAACTGTTAAAAAGTTCGAACGGATATCAATAACTCACTTTTTCCCCAGTCGGAAAATTTTTCAAAAGTTGGATTTTTGCTCGAGTTTAAGAATGTTCTAAGTCGTGCAAGTAACGCGGTGGACCCTCTAGAAGACAACAAAGCTTAACTCGATTATGTGACCGTATTGAACTGCCTTTTGAACCTTAGGGTTTGGGGCAGTACGGCGTGCCACATGTGAGGCGTTGGCTTGACCCTTCTACGGCTGGACCATTGGTACTGTGGCATGTGATTGATGTTTTAAAACTGATTTCAAGTGTTGAGATACATTGGGGAAATCTTGGGTGTTTGATGATTCGATCGGAAAGTTTAACTTTGTCTATTTATCTGGAATGTGATACAATATTTGGAATCCACAAAAAGTTATGAGATAACTAATTTGAATATTATAAATCTAGCAGTTCAGTCTCAAATGATCGGTTGCCACGGAATTTTGATGTGATCAAAAGTCCGTCGCAATCACGTAGCGTACGCGGATACTCGCCGGATAAACTTAATAGACAGCTACACCCCATAGCCCCGACTAAGTGACTGTAGGAGAACCCCGTCGCCGAAAGCATCCGTTCAGGTGCTCGCGGTAGCGGTGTTCTGCCTTAGTGCACTTCGTCGACGGTATCAGGGGTGCAGACGCCTACTAAAGTTTGCGACGAGCATTCGATCAGGATGTCGGGAATCTTGTTGAATTGCCCGACTTGATATTGAAAAGTGTTTTCGATAATGAGACTAAAATGCGGGGTTTATAATTGTTAGGCATGCGATGTCTAAGGAATTCATTTGGTTAGGCATGCGATGTCTAAGGAGGTTGCGGATTCCAACTGTTGTAGTTTTACACTTTCTTTTCTGTGACCGTAAGCGTAGTATGTGGTGTATCGCTGGCTTCGTTGCTATACATCAACGACAATCGGGATACGTATACTTGCTTACGTTGATGATATGAGATATTATGTGTTGCTGTGATATGTTATATTGGATCGTCGCGTTTGAATAGCCGGGGGTTTTATGTGAGATGAGAGTTTTTCTTTTTCATTCATGTAAAAACTTGTATGTAATATTCTTTTATTGGGGCACTTCCAGGTAGCGGAAGATGTCACCGTTGTATATTATTTACTTTTCCGCATTAGGTAGACCCAAGGCGGGGAGCACAAGTAACCGGGTTCTAGGGTCCAGTGGGAGACCATCTCGAGGAGTCGAGACAGGGTCTCCTAACCATAGAATTGGCAGTGTTATTTTCCGCTCTCGTAGGGGTCTAGGGATGTGGGCTTGGCTATTCATCGCGACCGTGGAATCCGTGTTTTATACAGGCTCGTATTGAAAACACGGACGTCCTAGTATATCCAATATTTCATATATGTTCTTCTGCTGCATTGTTCTGTGATGAGATCATATTACTGCCTGAGACGAATGTTTATATTATATATATATGAGATATATGTTATATTGCAGATTTTGTTTCAACTGTGATGCTTGTGAAGCATAATAAAATGGGACTTCATTAATGAGGTTAATGAAATAAAAGAAATCTAAGATGTTGTAGAAACTTGTTTAAAAACTGGTAGCTCTAGTTCTTGCTTTGCATAGCGGTGTTCCTTGTAGAACATCCAGCACCTTATTCAATAAGGAAAGGACCGAGATCCCTTCACCGGGAGTGACTCCTTTAGCGATAACTGGCAGATGCTACAAACTCGGTTTGTCTTTTTATTGCTTCTATAGTTTCTGCTTTGCACAGTGATATATATGATATATCCTGCACCTCATTCGACGAGGAAAGGGCCGACGATCCCTTCACCGGGAGTGACCCCTTTAGCAAAACTAGAAAAGCCTCAAAAACACTCCATTTAAAAATCACTCGATTCTACAACGATATCAAGTTCATTACGCAAAGGGTTTTCTGAAAAACCCGTCGTAGCCCTCCGTCATTTCAGATAAGTACTGGTTAGTATTCGTGCTGCGTTTGTTGACCTTAGCCAAGGCGTAGTGTGCGGTAGCTGATTAGTGCTTATTCGTATAAGCATATGATTCGATTGAGTTAGGGTAGTCGTGCGACTTTGTTGACCTTAGCCAAGGGTCGTGCGGGTGGGTTTAATTCAATCGGGAAATGACGGGTTGAACTTGGCTAGCACTTATGATTTGTTGACCTTAGCCAAGGTCATAAGCTGCTAGGGGCAAAACATTATTGGGAATTTCAAGTGTTGAAATTTGCAATGAGATTGCATACCTTCTATGAGATAGTTGGATCCCGATACCCGCTGCGAGTAAGAGTTACTCCTGGGAGAGTTTTACACATTACAATTAGCCGATCAAGTAGGTGTCTAGAAAGGTATTAATGGGGTTACGTCTCTGGGAAAACGAGGTTTACTTTAATTAGGTTTGTGCGAAAGCACGGGGGACCTCCCTCAAAGTACCGACACTGGCCTGGCTGAAAGATTGGCGAACTTGTAGCGTGTAAATTAATCCCGGCTAGTCTTTCCTTTTAGGGTTTGAAGGAAGATTTGATTAAAACAGTGGGAGACATCCTGATTAGATATATTAGATAACCAATCTAATCTTGCAAGAGCATACGCTGAGTGTTTTCTTCTCTCTCTCTCCAGGTAGCGACCATATCACGCCTTAATCAAGATAATAAAACGGATTATTGACCGAACCCGCTTGTTATACTGAGCTGGGAAACGTTGGTCCCGCTCCAACTTATAATTGTTATAAGACAGAGCAGGAAATAGGGGATTACCAGAATTCCCATGCCGCCTAAACGAAGAAAGTGCATGCTGATGCATCTTCTTCGGGTGTGTTCATTACAGAGAACTGTTTCTCAGTATCCTTTACGTCCTGGGTATTTGATACCGGATCAGGATCCCGCATATGTAATCTATTACATGGGCTACAGAAAGGTAGAGAACTGAGAACGGGTGATAAGTTTCATGAGACAGAAAACGGTGCAGGTGTTGTAGCCAAGTCTGTTGGTCACTTTCACCCTGTATTACCTGAATACATTGATTCTGAACGAATGTTATTAGATACCGAACCTGATATACAAAATCATATCAGTCTCTTTATTAGTAAAGAAGGATATAATTTTGTATTGTTGGATAATGTTTTGAACATTTCCTATATCAAGAGTTGATCGGTTCAGGCACGTTATCTAAAAGCATTGACGTTCTAAATCAAACCACAGTTCTTAGTATACAGAACACACACGAGAGGAAGAGTTCAGAAATGAACGGATACTTCTTGAGGCATTGTAGACTAGGTCATATCAATGCGACCCGACTAGCTGAAGTTACATATAGATGCATATTTAAATTAGTTTAAATTTACATCTTGTGAAACTTGCCGGTCATGTCACAAAGATAAGATGACCACAGCTCTGTTTATTGGAAACAGAGAAAGAGTTAGTGAACTCTTAGGATTGATACATGTTGATGTATGAAAGTCCCCTGTCTACATATGCCAGGACCGGTTCTTTGTACTTCATTCCATTCTCTGATAATCTTTCAAGATTCAGACATATGTTCCTATTGAAACACAAGTCCGAACCTTTTGAGATATTCACAGAATATGAGTTAGAAGTAGAGAACCGAAAAATACGGGTAAAAGTATTATGTCCTTTGATGCGATCAAGGAGGAGAATACTTGAGCACGGAATTCCTGGACTATTCTAAAGGAGAATGAGATTCTCTCTCAGCATTACTCCTCCGTATACACCATAGCACGATGGTATATCGGGGCGGAGCAAACTCACCCTATTAGATATGGTGTGCTCTATGATGAGTACTACTGAGTTTCCTATTTTCTTTTGGGAGTTATGCATTTAAGAAGCTGCATACCTATTGAATAGGGTTCAAATCAAATTAGTTGCCTACCACTTCATATGCGATATGGAAAGGGAAGAGCCCATATCTTAAGTTTGTTAAGATTTGGGGTTGTCCGGCCTATGTCTAAAAGCAAAATCCGAACAAGCTCGAGGCAAGGTCTGTTATGTAGAACTGGAAATGTTCCAGCTATACAAACTACAACTGATAATTTGGTAGAACCAAAGGATTCAATAGTTTCCAACGAACCTCAGCCTCTCCACCGATCTAGTAGGGTTCCTCACCCACCTGAGAGATACTTTAGTTTCTCTATGACAGTGGGAGCGAGGATTGCGTCATGAGATGATGACCCAACTAGTTTCGGGCTGGCCATCAGGAGTGGGACTCTGTAAGAATGGCTGGATGCTTATCGATATGAGATGGAATCCTTATACACCAACAAAGTATGGAATTTAGTTGCTTTATCTGAAGGGTTAAATCCCCATCAGGAGCAAGTGTATCTTGAGAAGATTACTTGGTGTATATGGAAAAGTTGAGACTTTCAAAGCTATGCTTAAGTCCATCCAGATCCTACTTGCCATGGCTACATACCATGACTACGATATCTGGCGGTTGGGTGTCATGACTGCTTTTCTAAATGATGTTTTAGAAGAGAACGTCTATAAATACATAGCCAGAGGGCTTCGTAGACAGTGGGTGCAGCGGAAATGTGTACAAGATGTTTTATATGATAAAACAGGCATCGCGGAGTTGGAACATCTGTTTTGATGTGGTAGTCAAAGAGTTTGACTTCATCAAAATGGTAGATGAACCTTGTATATACAAAAAGGTAGTAGAGAGTATGGTGGTGATCCTCGTAGAGTACGTAGATGGCATACTCTTGATAGGGAAGGAGTTTCCTATGCTACGCTCGGTCAATCTCCGCTTATCACAAGGATTCTCCATATAGGATCGAAGTTGATACCTCCTAAATCCTGGGTTTTGGATCTATGAGATAGATCTAATTTGATGTTAGGATACTCACTAGTTGTAGTGAGATGGTATCAATCGATCCTGGGGAGAATCACTGGAAAGGTTCCAGGCTGATAAGGACGAGTGAATGTCAGTCGCAGGCATTGTCTTTACCCTCAGTGGAGGGACGGTATGTTGGAAGAGTTCCAAGCTAGATACCGTGACTTACTAGACGATTAAAGGCAAGATACATCGTTACCAAAGATGCTACCAAAGAGGCAGTCTGGATATATATAAGTTCATGAGATGAACTTCGTTCCTACCATTGTGTGACAATAGAGTTGTGGCTTTAGCCAAGGAACTACCGTCCCATCAGATATCCAGATATAATTCTTAGGCAGTATCACCTGATCATGGAGATGGTTGATCTCCAGGGAGATCGAGGTTAGGAGAGTAGACACAGAGGACAACAGCGCGGATCCACTCACAAAGGCCTTTTTTTCCCGGTAGAGACTTTTTATGGGATGGTTGAGTATGGGATACTTCAACTGCAGCTAATTGTTGGGTATGCGATACCACAACAGATGGCCCTAGTGCAAGTGGGAGATTGTTAGTTATATGTATGCCCTAGAGGCCATTACTGTACATACGATGTATATTGTAATGGATGCTTGGACATATATAGGGAGGACTTTCTTGCTCGACATGATAGTATGCTATCTGGTTGTACTTTATCTTAACATGTATTCTGATTGTCTCTATATTACATATTGATAAAGACCTTAGGATATTTACTCGACTACTGGGACTATGATGAGATCATACTAGTGGGGCAACGGTAGTCGACGAGTACATCCTATAACTGTTCCTAGTCGAGGGTGTATCGAGACAGGGCATCGATACACCAGAGTAGACTAGCGTATACGCATCTTGACCCATATGATGGGCGATGGATGATCCCATATCCATCGGTGTTTGACATCAAGGATGGTGTACGGGTGCTCAGTGGAGACTGGGTACACTGGACGGACTCGTCGAGAACTCCCAGATGGTATTATACCTCACGTCAGATGGCAGTTCTCCGGTGACACTGGTACAGAGTAGTCTGTTGACCCGAGATCGTCATAGAGTCTTGTGTGATTCTCACTGTGCTTTGATTTCCATCATACCACGTCCAAGAGGGCGTGCAAAAAGGAGGCTTTTTGGATACAGTCCCGAATCACATGGAGGCAATGAGCGATAGGAGGGGATTCGTCTCTCCCGGTATAGGGAGTTGATATCGTGCTGTGTTCGATTGGCAATAACCGGAAATCCCTGGCCAGGGTTGCTGAGATTTACTGGTAAGTGTTATCGGTAGTTTCTCGAACTGTTATAGACCTCAAATCGACACGACTTATCGAGCTACTGGGGTCTGACATTTACCACCCCTAGACGAGATATGCAACATATCAGACGACGAGACTGGACTGTACGGGAGTGTTACTGATTGGATTCATAGGAGAATGTACAGGATTGCTTGTTGATCTTCTGAGCGCTCAATACCTGGGTGGCTGTTACGTTTAGCTGACCGCTTGCAGCTTGTGGGTGTTTGATATGATCATCACCTACTGCCGGCGTATTGACGATTCTTTAGAGTCCTACACAGAGGTTTCTTGGCTCAGGCAAAATGGAGTAGGAGCACATATGTGATATGTGCGGGACCAAGGATAATGCGGTATGTGATACCGTATTGTATTCTCGCGATATTTGATATCAGCCGGGTCATCGGATCAAATGTTGATTCGATGAATCGGTACGGATATATATTAGTCGGTTATATGCGATATAGCCGGATTGTCGGATCAAGTGTTGATTCGATAATTTAATGTATAATAATATATATGATATATTAAATTACATTAACTAATATTAGCTCACTAAAAGATTCTTTTTCTCGCTCGGGTAATACATTGATATATATGCGATATATATTAATTGTATTATTTTATTTTGTTACAATAAATATTATATATGTGATATATAATATTGTAACATGATATGGTTATTAATTCAACATGATTAGTGGAGATTAAACATGGTTAGGGTTTGATTAGGGTTAAGCTCTTCTAGAAGTTTCTAGAAGGTTTTTGTTTTGTTTTGTTTTGTGTAAGATATTTTATGAAGATATTTGCTTAACCAAACCCAAACCCTTGACCATGGTTGTTTCTCTACAAGGGTTAAGGATTCATTCTTAACTATGGTTGCATTTCTAACCTCACTAATGGGTTATTCATTATTCATCACAAAAGGATTCCTTCTTCTTCTTCCTTCTCTTTTCATGGAAAAGCTTTCTTGATTTTGATTTTGTGATGATAAATGAGTGAGAAAAAGATAATAAAAGAGAGCAAAAATCCTACTTCATCATCCTCATCTTCCTTTGCCATTTAGATGAGGGTGTTCACTTCATATTATGAGTGTTAGCTTGTGTTAACGAAACTTCAAGGTAGATCATCTTTGTATCGAAGATCGGAAGCAAAGACTGCATCTTTCTCTTCGTGGAACCTCTCGAGAGTCCGGAACCCGATGATCGCAGCGAATGGACCACAACACGGAGCTTATGAAGTGAAGGACCGGATCTACAAAGGTTGTAATCCCTCTCACTTAGTGTTAAAGTGTTTAGCATGTTAGTTTTCGCCTAATCTCTAGTTTAAAGATCTGTATTTGGGTTGTTCGGCACGGCTAATTTTTTAATCGGGCATGGTTGATGCCTCGTAGACCCTTGTGCACGTGCCTAGCAACCCTACAGATGATCCTACTAGTTTCAGACATGCCATTATCAGTAGGGACTCTGATAAGTGGCTGGATGCTATGCAATCTGAAATGGAGTCCATGTACACCAATAAAGTGTGGACCCTGGAAGTTGCTCCAACTGGGGTAAAACCTGTTGGATGCAAATGGATCTACAAGAAAAAACTTGGTGTAGATGGGCTGGTGGAAACCTATAAGGCTAGACTCGTTGCAAAAGGTTTTCGTCAAAGACCAGGAGTGGACTATGACGAAACCTTTTCTCCAGTGGCTATGCTCAAATCCATTAGGATCCTGCTTGCCATTGCTGCCTTCCATGACTATGAGATCTGACAGACGGACGTAAAAACAGCTTTTTTAAACGGAAGTTTAGAAGAGTGCGTTTATATGGATCAGCCGGAAGGTTTTGTAGACAGTGGGAGCAGCGGGAAGGTGTGCAAGTTACTCAAATCCATTTATGGATTGAAGCAAGTATCACGGAGCTGGAACATCTGTTTTGATGAGACAATCAGGGACTTTGACTTCATCAAGAATGAAGATGAGCCTTGTATTTATAAGAAGATTGTAGGACGAACTGTCGTCTTCCTAGTCTTGTACGTGGACAACATTTTTTTGATAGGAAATGACATTCCTATGCTACAATCAGTCAAGCTATTCTTATCACAAAGGTTCTCTATGAAAGACCAAGGTGATGCCTCGTACATTCTGGGGATCAAGATCTACAGAGATAGATCCAAGAGACTATTGGTTCTTTCACAGTCCAGGTACATAGAGACCGTACTAAAGAGATATAGTATGGAAGATTCCAAGCGCGGTAACATACCCGCATTGCATGGAATCACCCTCTCCAAGGAGATGTCTCCCAAGACCGACGAGGAGAGGTTTCGCATGAGCACTATACCCTACGCTTTGGCGGTAGGATCTATAATGTATGCGATGCTATGTACAAGACCAGATGTAGCTTACGCGCTAAGCGTGGTGAGCCGGTATCAGTCAAACTCAGGTGAGGACCACTGGACAGCACTAAAGAACATTCTCAAGTACCTGAGAAGGACTAAGGAGATGTTCCTGATTTACGGTAATGGAGACCTCAGGGTCGAGTCCATTACCGACTCAAGCTTCCAGAGTGACAAGGATGACAGCAAGTCTGTCTCGGGTTTTGTGTTTACGCTCAACGGAGGGGCGGTATGTTGGAAGAGTTCCAAACAGGATACCGTCGCAGACTCGACGATGGAGGCTGAATACATTGCTGCAAGCAATGCCGCAAAAGAGGCGGTCTGGATAAAGAAGTTCATAGCTGAACTTCAGGTGGTTCCGTCCATTGTTGATCCGATACCAGTGTATTGTGATAACAATGGGGCTATAGCTTTAGCAAAGGAACCACGGTCCCATCAGAAATCCAGGCACATCTTAAGGCGGTATCACCTGATCAGGGAGATCGTAGATCGCCAGGAGATCGAGGTCCGGAGAGTGGATACGAAAGACAACACGGCAGATCCATTTACAAAGGCACTCCCTCAAGCACAGTTTGAGCAACTTTTTGGGATGTTGGGTATGCGGTACGCCAGCAGCTGACCTTAGAGCAGACGTTGGGTATTCGGTACGCCAATCACTGGACTTTAGTGCAAGTGGGAGATTATTGGATGTATATGCCCCAGAGGCCAGTATTGTAAATGTATACATATGGACACTAGGGATATGTATGTACAGAACAATCTTGCTCGGTTTTATAGTATATTATTTGACCTGTCTTTATCGGGATATGTGTGTTTATTTGTATTGTTGTTATGTCTGGTTTGCACATATTGATAAAGACCAGATACGGTAGTATACTATGGTGGTTTTTCTTTATCTTAACATGGCATATATCATACTCGTTATTACATATTGCGGTTATATGTTGATAAAGCCCCTAGGATCTTGCTTGACTACCTGCGTTGTGATGGCGATCATACTTGTGGGAGCAAGGTAGTCCATAAGCACATCCTTAAATGGTCCCTAGTCGCGTGAGTATCGAGACTGGGCATTGATACTCCAGAGTAGACTGGTGTATACGTTTCTACCCCCGTCGGGGGATGGTTGGTCCCGCAGCCATTGGTATGATCCACTTAAGATCGTATGCAGGTGCTCACTGGGTGTGAGTACACTGGACCGACTCGCCGAGAACTTCCATGTGGTACTATACCTATCGTCAGATGGAAGTTCTCAGGTGACATGTGTACAGGTTAGTATTTGGACCCGAGATCGGAATTTGTCTCGTGTGAGTTCCCACTGAGCTTTGATCACTGCCCTACCACGGCTCTACTGAGTCGTGCAAACAGGTTTTAGTTGGGTTCTGTCCCGAGCCACATGGAGGCAGTGAGCGATTGTCGGGGATTTGTCTCTCCCGGTATAGGGAGTCGATATCGCGCTGTGATTCGATTGATTCGATAGGTTGATCAGTAGTTTCCCGGATTGGTCCTGAGCCACATCGGCACAACTTATCAGGTTGTTAGGGTCTGACGTTCACCATCCCCTATACCCGGTATGCGATACTCTTTGACGAAGAGACCGGACTGTACGAATATTGTCACGGATAGGCTCAATAGGAGATCCGGATGAGTTTGCTCATCGGCCTTCCTTTTCGACAGGTACCTGGACAGCCGTTACGTACAGCTAGTGCCGCTGACGTGCTTGTAGTTAAACCCACTGCCAGAGTACTGTCGAGTCTTTAGAGTCACACATAGAGGGTTTCCCTGATCTAGGCAAAACGATGTAGTAGCCGTATTGGATACGTGCAGGGTTTGATCGATTGATGTACATGGTACTCGGATTTTCGATCGGACAGTTTGTAATACTAGCCGACTCGGGTTTGAGCTGGATTATTAAATCATGTATTGATTTAATAATTTACATATATGTATTTCGATATATATATATATATATATTCTAGTATTACGTTCTTCGTGTTATTCTATCTCTTTTGGGCGTTCGGATTTTTATCTGATTACCGGTATATTTGTACAGTAGTCGGAAATCCGTATTTATTACAGTTTTCCTTCTAGAAGGTGGCCACCTCATTTTGGTTTTTCCTTTTATTTCATAATTGGAAATGAGGTGTAAAGTGAGAGGTGAGGGAGGAATAGGAGTGACCATGCTTCAATAGTGAACAAATGAATTTATAATTCATTTTGGGTTTACTATTGAAGTATGGTTGCTATTGTTTATTGAAAGAATTCATACACAAAACCAAGGTGTGTGAATTTCTCTTTAATGCTTGCTCATTATTTTCTTGAGCTCCATTTTCACTCCAAGCTCCTCCCTCCTCTCTAGCTTCCTCCACCTTCATCTTCTTCCTCTTCACTACCTTCTCATGTGTTAAGAATCAAGTGAAGGGGCAAGAAAGAGTTAGCTAAATACTAAGACACCCTAAACTACATCCTAGACTACTTGGTTTAGCAAACCAAGTTTTCTAGTTGCTCCTTTTGTTACATAGTTAGGAGCTAGAGCCATGGATCATACTCCTCGGGTGGATCATCAAGGAATAAGGAAGACCGGAGAACAAGCTCGATCCCGGAGAACCAATGGAGCCGGAGTTGGAGATCTAGCAAGTTCAAGGAGGCTACTTGGAGCACATGACGAGGAGAGAAGACCGAAGGACTTGAGCCTCTTGGTATATCTTCTTTCATAGTAGATATAACTCACTTTTAGCTTTCTAGGTTTATGGTTAAAGATCCGGTCAAGTTTTATTCTAGTGCCGAGTTTTCGCTCGTTTCGAAATTTTTATTCCGCACTTGGCCACGGAAGTTGGCCGGGGCACTAGGGTAACCCTTCATTGGGAAATTCCTATGACTGAAAACCCACATGATTTTATGTAAGCGTCAGAACTTACATAAGTGCTCAGCAATTTTTGCACAAAAAAAAGGGACTGAGCCCAAACAAGTGCTTAGCACTCTTTTTCAAATAAAAAGAAAACTGAGTAGACCAAGCTCAGGTTGGTTAGGTCCCTAGAGAGTAGAAACTCCCTGATTTAGATCAACCGAGCCCATGTGCTCACTACTTCCCAAGCTGATTTTAGTCTCAAATACGACCATCGATCTTCCAACTGATGATATCCAAAACGGTATTCATCCCACATCCTCCTAAGGAAATCTTAGTCTCAAAATATGACTAATGATTTCTGGGTTTACCACTAACTCCTTTTCCCCCAAATATGGGAATTGGTTCAAGGGTACATCTCTCCACACCTCTGATCCACGTCGTTGTAATTCCTCAACGTCTTCAGAGAGGTAGAGGGTCCTAACAACCAACGTCTTTTTGGAGCACTTTCAAACTGATGTGCACACCTCAGATCAGACCGCACCCCAAACTGGATGCATCCCAAATCATCGTTGTTCATCCCGTCACGTAACAAATACACGTGCGCGTAAGATGAACAATGGACCATAATGTCCTTAAACTAAAGCTTCACCTCAAAAAGGGTGATAATGGACCACTACGTCCTTAAACTGGCCATGGACCGAGACATCTCTAAACTAACAACGGATCGAGATGTCCCTAAACTAACAACGGACCAAAACGTCCTTAAACTAACCGTTGCCTCCAAAATGGAAACAACGGACCGAGATGTCCTTAAACTAAACTCTCACCTCCAATATGGTGATCAATGGACCGAGACGTCCTTAAACTAAAATCTTACCTCCAAAATGGTGATCAGCGGACCGAGACGACCTTAAACTAAAATCTCACCTCCAAAATGGTGATCAACGGACCATGATGTGCTTAAACAAAAATCTCACCTTCAAAATGGTGATCAACGGACTGAGATGTCCTTAAACTAAAACCTCACCCCAACGGACCGAGATGTCCTTAAACTAACCGTTGCCTCAAAAATGGCAACAATGGACCGAAATGTCCCTAAACTAAGACAACAGAGCCCAAATGCTCTCTTGTTGGATCTGAAACAAAAATGATCCTGAAATCTCGTTAAGTGGATCTTAGTCTCAAATTGGACTAATGTATCCTTAACGAAAACAAATCGAGCCCCCAAATGCTCACATACGTTTAAGTCGATCTTAATCTCAAAATAGATTAACGATCCTTAAATAAAAAAAACCCAAATATAAGAAATACGGATTTGGACTAATCCACGCCCTACAGGCGATATCATAAATTAGTCTCCGTATACAATCCACGGGCAACCTAAACAAATAAAAACACACACGACAAGAAATGAACTTTCAGAGAAGAAGAAAGTGGTTATCGCGATGCGATAACGTAATTAACTGCAGGGGCTTGCGCCTGCAAAGAAGAGCGTCCCCACAATCAAAAACCCCTCGCAAACGAGGGGGAATCTGACGAAATCTGCTACAACGGCCGCATCCGTCCAAACCTATGATAAACGGTGCCATAAATCAACTTGGTATCTTCGGAGAGGTGGACGGATAAATCCAAATAGCATCTGCCCCCAAAATTCAGGCCGGACGTCCTAGCGTCCCGGTCATATCTTTCTGCGGTGAACAGATTCTGGCACGCCCGGTGGGACCTTTTTCTCTTTCCACTCCACACTTCGTGTGTCGTGTTTCGCGAACAAAAATCACGGTTTGCTATGGTTGCCATTGGATTTGAAGTACTAAGATTTGGTGTCTTGTTCCTGTGCAGAAAGAAGAAATGAACATCAATGGCTTCCAGCTGCACAAACTGCAACGGAAACTCCCGCTCCGCTCCGACTGAAGGAGTGACATACGGGCCCAATACGGCTTCCATCTTTTCAATGCCGGTTGGGCAGGTAACTCAAGCCACCACTGGATTGTTCTTCGGGACCATGCTCCCGCCAGCTAGTTTCAGCGCCCCAGTGCCACTACAGGAAGCACCAAAGAAGTCGGTCTTCGATCGACTTGCAACCACCACGGCCCCTCTCAACGGGTCGTCCAAGTCTACCACCTCAGTCTTCAACAGGCTGAGTTGAAGCTCAAGTGGGCCCGCAAAGAGGCTCGTGATATCCGAAGGGGCTATCCCAAAACGAACCGTCCTGCCCACTCCTGCTGCGGGCGAAGTCATCAAAAGTGCTTCCCCTGCAAGAAAGTCGGTCTTTGAAAGATTAGCCGTTCCCTCTCAACGGACGTCGGTCTTCGATAGGATGGCACCAGCAGCAGGCCCTCAACAAAGCAGGGGTCACGACGGGCCGCTTCCACAACTGAGGTGGTCCCATTGGCAAGACACGCTCGACGTCGCCACTGGCGCCGAGTAAGAAGAGCTGGGGGCAACTCCCCCTCTGGACTCACCCCACCAGCTCCAATGGTGGAAATTAACGCTGCTGTTCTGACCGGAAACAACATTGAACTGTTTAGGAGGGTGCAGAAGAACTCCCCAACTGCGGTGTTGAAGAAATCTCCACTTCCTCCTCAAAATATGACGCAGGAAAAGCTGGAGCAGCCCACTCAGCGGCTGTCCTCCTAAATCCACAAGGTCTGGCGGAAAGTCCATGATTCTGTGATCAACAAGAACTACTCTCATCAGCCGGAGAAAATGAAGGTTCGACAAGAGGAAAGTCATCCCTCCACCATACAGCGAAGGACTTCTTTCAGACAGGCGCCTGCTACAATGGCTTCTTCAACTTCGACCTCCCACAAAAAGAGGAGGCTGGAGAAAATACCACTACCGGCGGCAAATCCAAAAGGTGATGGATCCAAACGCCTCAAGTCTGGGGGCATGATCGTGCACACGGTTTACATGGCTTCTGGGAAAGAGGAAAGCCGTGCTTCCATGGGTCATCGACCGCAAACTCGGTCGTTAAGAAAGGCTTGGGAGCAACAACAAAAGATCCAGGAGATGCTGACGAAAATGGCAGCACTCACCGGAAAGAAAGAAAGTCCGGAGTCAGCATCAGAACAGCGCCAGGAGCAGGAGACTGATACAGAGTTCCTGTGAAGGGTGGTTGAAAGAAAGGATAAGAAGTCCGCGGAACAGGCTGCTAATATAAAACAGATGGCGCTCATGTTCCAAGACATGGTTGGAATGATGATCCAGCCAGAACCTCCAGCTGAAGACCCGCCGATTTATCGAGGACGACAGAGGGGAAACATCAAACCCTCTTCCAGCTTTATCGACAGCCAGGGAGGAAACGATCTTCAATGCTGCCTTTGATGATTACATAGCTCAACAAATACGAGCTCATCAGGCAAGTGAAGCGGTGGGCCAAGTCGTCAGAACTGGTCGACCGTACCCAGGCTGGTACGATCAAATCAAATGTCCGCCGGGATATACGATCCCCAAATTCCATGTGTACAAAGGGACATGCAACCCGCATCAGCATGTCACTCAGTTCAGAGCTTTATGCGGCAATACTGAAGGAGACTACAAATTGCTGCTTCGCCGATTCATTGCCAGCCTGTCAGAGACGGCGTTTGAATGGTACTCGGAGCTCCCAAATGACTCCATCGAAACATTCACAGAGATGGAACTGCTATTCACGCAGCGGTTCGCCAGCGCAAGCGAGCACACCCCGATCACGACATAAATCAATGCCAGGGTGAAGCTAGGAGAGACCTGGGTTCAATACGCAATCCGATGGTGGAACCTCTGATCAAAATGCGAACAACGCATCTGTTCAGTTGATAAAACTGCACATTTAATATGACATTTTTCCTACTATTTCTATATAGTAAAAGGTGTTTATTATGAATATGACACATATGAAGGTTTATTTGCAAAATTACTATTTTCATGTGTTTATATATTATAATTAACATTATGTAGGAAAAAGTAAGCATATAATATCCATGTAACAATTAGCCCATTTAAATATGCTTACCTTATTAAATACCATTGACCAATTCTTAAAACTATAATATCATGACCAATGGTTAAGTTAATATCTCAATTAAAATAAATTCTACTAATATTATTTATTGAGTTATTGTGCAGAATTTTCAGGACTGAAATCAAGGAAATCAAAGTTGGCGAAACAAACCTGCCTAAATAAGAAAGTAAACTAAAGAAATTAATTCTAGCAGTGACGTAGAGAAGATTTTCAGTTTCCAGATATTCAAAAGATCACCACGTGTCATCAAGATGAAGCCTTAGAAGATTGAGCCCACGAAGACACTATAAGGCCGCGGAACCGCGACCAAACCCACCTATTGGCCGCGGTTCCACCGCGATAAGGAGGAGTTAGGGCTCGAGATTTATTCTGTTGGGATCTTAACCATTGGTTTCCATATTAGGAAACTAGGGTTCTGACTCTGGGACTATAAATAAGGACCGAGAGCCTCTTGGAAAATTCATCAAGCTGAAGAGATCACGAAGTGCACGACAGGCTCACGCATCCAGGCTGATCATCAACGGTTCATCTATCTTCTTAGAAGAGATCGAGAAGCAAACTAGCATTTTGTAATCATTTTCTAAGGGAACAAAGTGTAAATGAATTTTGTTGATTAATAAAGATAGTTGTTTTCTTATTCTATCTCTTTGTAGTTTTAATATGATTTCCCTCTCCATCTCTTCTTCTCCCAATATGCGTGAGTAATTCTTCGCTTGTTAGGGTTCATAGGATTAAGGTAGATTAATGGATGATGAAGATCATTAAACTCTTTTTACATCCTATAAAGTTTATAAACTTTATCAAAAGAATAGTTAACATCCTAATTGGGCACGCTATCAATTCATTGATATTCACGACCACAATTAGAGATTAGATTAACAATTTTTTTGGTAAAGGCTAGACATGAACGGAGATCCATGTCGAGATAGGGGTTAAGAGTGGGAACCCATTTCCCTCCAGGAACCCTAATCTACATGCATCACTGTCGATCTAGTTTTAAATCTATTAAAGGATAAAAGGGGTAATCTTTAATTAATCATCCATGACTACTAAATCTTAATGAACCCTACAAGCCCCCTTTTATTATTAAACCTACATCCGTAGTTAATCTAGATCTATATTTTGCATCCGTATTTAACGTAGATCTAGAACCTACAACCATCCTTCACCATTATTTATTCTTCCTTCATTTTTCAACACATCTAAAGTAAGATTAAAAGATTCAATGTTTCCCTGAGGACGACCCGTACTCATCTCGGTCTAGCTACACGCGACACCGTTATTGATTGCGGTTATCTACTACACATAAATCATATCAATCAGCATCGAAAAAGCTCCTGCCGTAGGCATGTTCATAGGGACTTTCGATCCTCAAGCGACTGTATCCCAGTTCATGACGTTCTTTAAGCTGACCACCTTCCAGGCTTTGATCGACAAGTTGGCCCAAATGGACCAGATGGGCCACGGACCTTCCTCTTCAAAAATGGACCCTCGGAATGCAAAGGTCAATGGGAAAGCGGCCTTCGTTGCCAACACTCAACAACAACCGAGTGACCCGAAACCGGTTGCTCGCCAAAACAGCGCGCCCGCGCCAATCTCTGGAAGAGAAGCTAGGACATGCTTACTGGTTTCCCCATGATAAAACGAGGAGACTGTTCGAACTGGCAGTGCACAACAAACTCATCACTCTGCTGGACCCAAAACGTCCACCGCAGCCCGGTGACGTCCACCGCAGCCCGGTGACGTCAACAATCCAGGCTGATCATCAACGGTTCATCTACCTTCTTAGAAGAGATCGAGAAGCAAACTAGCATTTTGTAATCATTTTCTAAGGGAACAAAGTGTAAATGAATTTTGTTGATTAATAAAGATAGTTGTTTTCTTATTCTATCTCTTTGTAGTTTTAATATGATTTCCCTCTCCATCTCTTCTTCTCCCAATATGCGTGAGTAATTCTTCGCTTGTTAGGGTTCATAGGATTAAGGTAGATTAATGGATGATGAAGATCATTAAACTCTTTTTACATCCTATAAAGTTTATAAACTTTATCAAAAGAATAGTTAACATCCTAATTGGGCACGCTATCAATTCATTGATATTCACGACCACAATTAGAGATTAGATTAACAATTTTTTTGGTAAAGGCTAGACATGAACGGAGATCCATGTCGAGATAGGGGTTAAGAGTGGGAACCCATTTCCCTCCAGGAACCCTAATCTACATGCATCACTGTCGATCTAGTTTTAAATCTATTAAAGGATAAAAGGGGTAATCTTTAATTAATCATCCATGACTACTAAATCTTAATGAACCCTACAAGCCCCCTTTTATTATTAAACCTATATCCGTAGTTAATCTAGATCTATATTTTGCATCCGTATTTAACGTAGATCTAGAACCTACAACCATCCTTCACCATTCTTTATTCCTCCTTCATTTTTCAACACATCTAAAGTAAGATTAAAAGATTCAACGTTTCCCTGAGGACGACCCGTACTCATCTCGGTCTAGCTACACGCGACACCGTTATTGATTGCGGTTATCTACTACACATAAATCATATCAATCAGCATCGAAAAAGCTCCTGCCGTAGGCATGTTCATAGGGACTCTCGATCCTCAAGCGACTGTATCCCAGTTCATGACGTTCTTTAAGCTGACCACCTTCCAGGCTTTGATCGACAAGTTGGCCCAAATGGACCAGATGGGCCACGGACCTTCCTCTTCAAAAATGGACCCTCGGAATGCAAAGGTCAATGGGAAAGCGGCCTTCGTTGCCAACACTCAACAACAACCGAGTGACCCGAAACCGGTTGCTCGCCAAAACAGCGCGCCCGCGCCAATCTCTGGAAGAGAAGCTAGGACATGCTTACTGGTTTCCCCATGATAAAACGAGGAGACTGTTCGAACTGGCAGTGCACAACAAACTCATCACTCTGCTGGACCCAAAACGTCCACCGCAGCCCGGTGACGTCAACAATCCCAACTACTACTCCTATCACCGAATGGTGAGCCACCCCATTGAGGATTGCTACATCTACAAGAACTGGGTCGAGGACCAGTACCGTCAAGGGAAATTCGCGCTGTCAGAGACTGGAGGGTGAACTCGCCATAGAGGCACGCTCCTAAAAAGGTGGATACGCCAGGGGCATCATGTTCGTTTATGGATGAACCTCCGTAGGAAGTGGTCCTTTCAGCTAAAACTAAAAGAATGCTGAAGGATCTTCAAGCATGTCCAGCGATCAGGTGGAAAAGCCTGCTGGAACTCGAGATCATTGAAGGGATGCTGAAACCGCGTCCCACATCGAAAACTGCCAACGATGGGCAAAACACCTAGGTCAAGCCTTCAAAGTCTTCGAAAGGAAAGAAGAAGACCAATAAGCCCGTGCAGCCTGACGACAAGCGCACGGACCTGCAAAAGTACATCGACGCGCTGGAGGAGTACAACCAGAAGGCGCGGACCCCAGTCACCCTGAAAGAGTTTCTCAACCATATACTTGAGAATGGAGATAGTGACGATGATGAAGGAAATGGCTCGTCGGGAGAAACCGAAGATTATGTAGCAAGTTGCCGCATGATTTCTCATTCGTCGTTAAATAACGAAGAAACTCCCTCGGCGTCGGAAAGCAATGCAGAGGAACTGGGGGCAGGGTCGATGCCAAAATCCCCGGAGCTTCCAGAAGGCCTAATTGACAGGCTGCTAAACGAAGATTTTCAAAAGAGCAGAGCTGACCGAGAACGTGAAACGGCCATATACGAAAAGGCCAAGCATCGGCGTCAGGATGAAGACGCGGCGAGGAAGAGTCACAAAGTACTCTAACCAGAGCGAAGTAGTGTCACTCGTGCAAAGTTCACAGGGACTTCATCCACCAACATCCAAATCAGCTACACCCAATGGCAGCTAGCTGGCCGTTCGAAATGTGGGGAACCGACATAATTGGCCCCCATTGAACCAGCGTCATCTAAAGGACACCGGTTCATACTGACAACGACTGACTACTTTTCTAAGTGGGCGGAAGCAGTACCACTAAGGGAAGTGAAAACGGAGAATATTCTCCATTTCTTCAAGACATATGTCATCCACCGGTTCGGCACTCCGCGACGGATAATCTCGGATAATGTGCCAGCCTACAGGAGCCATAAAATCAGCCGCTTCGCAGAGCAGCATAAAATAGACTAGAGATACTCGTCAGTCTATAATCCTCGTGCCAATGGTCTAGCTGAAGCTTTCAACAAGACCTTGACCAGGATTATAAAGAAAACGGTGTCTAGAAACAAAAAGGACTGGCACGAGAGATTGCACGAAGCTCTCTGGGCATACCGAACGACGTTCGAAACAGCTACGAATACAACACCATACGCATTGGTATTAGGCACTGAAGTAGTCCTTCCTTCTGGAAATAGAACTCCCTTCTCTATGAGTAGCGGTTCGATACGAGCTGACGGATGAAGAAAATGCCCATCTTCAGCTTGAGGAGCTCGATGCCCTCGATGAAACTCGCCTCGTGGCGCAGCAAAACCTGGAAGCTTACAAAGCATGGATGACGCGCTCATACGAAACACAGACTAGGACGAGAACATTCCGTCAAGGTGAACTCGTGCTAGTCGTCAAAAGGCCTATGATTCTTAACCGCGCAAAACGGGGGAAATTCGAACCAAACTATGAAGACCCGTACATCATAGACAAGGTCTATCAAGGTGGGGCCTATTTTCTCATGGATAAGCATGGCGAAAGACCTTTCTGGCCAATAAACGGCCGATTCCTCAAGAAATACAACGCTTGACGAGTCACGACTTAGGTCAATGATAGATGACGACGCTCGAGTCCACTCGCTATCTTCCTAAGTCAAAACTCTAAGTGGTATTCGAATAAGCTTCACCTCAAAAATGGTGATAATGGACTGAGATGTCCCTAAACTAACAATGGACCGTAACGTCTTTAAACTAAAGCCTTGCCTAAAAAATGGTGATAGTGGACCACTACGTCCTTAAACTGGCAATGGACCGGAATGTCCTTAAACTAGCGCGTCGCCTCAAACACGGCGATAATGGACCACTACGTCCTTAAACTGGCAACGGACCATAATGTCCTTAAACTAAAGCTTCACCTCAAAAAGGGTGATAATGGACCACTACGTCCTTAAACTGGCCATGGACCGAGATGTCCCTAAATCAACAATGGACCGGAATGTCCTAAAACTAGTGCGCCGCCTCAAACATGATGCATCGCCCCAGATATGAGGATATCCTCTATTGAGATCTATATTGCAATCAAAACTCCAACGGCGAAGATTGCAACTGAAGTCCCGTTGGCAAAAAAAACGGTACGTCCATAAGAAAAATGGGCACGGATGAAACCCGAAAGGGCGCCGTGGGTAAAAAAATCAGGGCTACCGGCGAGTTTGTGAAAATCCAAAAGGGCGCAATCTCGTTGTTTAAAACAAAAAATACGTCCACAAGCAAAATGGGCCCAGATGAAAACTCGAAAGGGCGCCGTGATTAAAAACAGCAGGGTTATCGGCGAGCTTGTGAAAACACGAAAGGGCGTAATCTCTTTGTAAAAAAAACGCTATGTCCACAAGCAAAATGTGAGCGGATGAAAACCCGAACGGGTACCATGAGTAAAAACAGCAGGGCTACCGGCGAGCTTGTGAAAACCCGAAAGGGCGCAATCTCGTTGTTAAAAAAATGGTATGTCCAAAAGCAAGATGGGCACGGATGAAAACCCGAAAGGGCGCCGTGAGTAAAAACAGCAGGACTACCGGAGAGCTTGTGAAAACCCGGAAGGGTGCAATATCGTAAAATTTTCACTTATGAGATCCTCTCGATTCGTAAGGAGAACTTCCCCTATAAGACCCTCACGGCTCATAGAATTTGAATGTCTTATGCTACAAGGACTTGGACCTGTTCTTAAGCCATCGTATTCCCATTTTTCCCTACAGGCGGTCTAATATCGGCCCTTGTACACAATCCACGGGCACAAATAAACGATTTCCCCTACCAAGTTCCACCAATGATGAGAAATGTTCTCATATGGTGAACGACACTTGTAAGTACTCTCGACTTATAAGGAGAAAATACTCTTATGAGATCTTTACGAGTTATAAGAGAACACACACTTAGGAATCCCCACGACTCTTAAGGAGAAAATATGCCTATGAGATCCTCACGACTCGTAAGGTGAAATAACTTTATGAGAAAATACGCCTATGGGATCCTAACCCTGTTTACTAATACATATTTGTTCAAGTCGTCAAAGGCAAATGATGATTCGCTCCTGGCAATGTACCAGTAGTAGCGATGCTGATGCCGAGATTGGTACCAGATTTTAAGGTCCATATTCACAAAAAAAGATCAGCAAGCAAAAAAATGCATATAAAATAGCCGAAATGATGGGGCTACTCGCAATAAAAATTAGCGAGCAAAATATATGCATATAAAAACAGCCGAAATGTTTGGGCAACTCGCAATAAAAAGCAGCGAGTAAAAAGAAAGAATAGACGAAATGATTGGGCACCACGATAAAAAGCCGAAATGTTTGGGCAATCGTGACTTTCGCGATATAAAAAGCTGAAATGATATAGCATCGCGGAAAGAAATAAAATGCAATGAAACTTTTGCCCTGCAGGTGAGTCTACACCGACCCCTGTATACAATCCATGGGCACAAACGAAAAGGGAACCATATTTTCCCACTAGGCTCCGTCAAAGGGAGAGACAAGTCTTGCCGGTTCACAAAACAACCTAATGACTATCCCGACATTCATCTCGTTACAACACATGCAATGTCAACAACGACGTTCCTTCTCAAGTCCAGCAGGATGCAGACGCGACGTCAACAAAGGACCCCAGGGTCGAAACAAAACGGAGCCATGGAAAAATTCCTAGCTCCAAGTATTGACGGTTCACAAAACAACCTAAAGACTATCCCGACATTCATCTCGTTACAGCAGACACAATGTCAACAACGACGTTCCCTCTCACTCTAGCGGATGCAGATGCGACGTCAACAAAGACTCCAGGATCAAAACAAAACGGAGCCCTGGAAAAATTCCTAGCTCCAAGTCTTGACGGTTCACAAAACAACCTAAAGACTACTCCGACATTCTTCTCGTTACAGCAGACGCAATGTCAACAAAGGCTCCAAAATTGCCGAATCAAAAGGAAGTGAAGGCCCAAATTCCTAGCTTCAGGGTCTTGATGGAAACTCAAATAAAACCCGGAAGACTATTGGAGATCATCCCACATCAGTGCAGAGTGGTTATGACTCATCAGGGCTCCCAAACTGAGCCTAACCTCAAGTAAAAAAGCGACATGGCAAAATTCCTAACGCTTGCTCTTCAGACAGTCAAACTGCTTAAGAAAATTACTTGAAGACGTCTTGTTCAGCCCCCGAGGGGATCAGAGACACGACAGTTGCGGCGCTACTCGAACAACAGCGTAAAGTCTGCATATCGAGGAATGCATCAGCCAACGCGACGGTACCACGGACTAAAACCCCAGTACCATAAAACCTAACGGACCTCTGTCATAAAGAGCAGGGGTTAACTATAGCGTTAGGACAAGTTTGCCTCTAAGCCCAAGGGAGGTAAACTAAATAAACTCCGAAATGAGTTCATAAACTAGAGACTCCGGAATAAGTGAATAAACTACAAACTCCGAAATAAGTCCATAAACTAGAAACTCCGAAATGAGTGAATAAACTACAGGCTCCGAAACGAGCGCATAAACTACAAACTCCGAAACGAGTAAGTAAACTAATTACCGCCACATTAAGGCATCAAGACACGGATAAGCACATAAAAGAGAATGTATGTTCTTATTCATGAATCAAAATGTTTAAGAGATACAACCAATGCAAAAAGGGGAATACAATTACAATGATTAAGAAGGAAGCACTTTCAACAAACTGACGACCCGCTCACGCGCTCACGGCAATTCCTCCTCGCGTTCAGCTACGGCGGCCAGCTCCGCTTCGATTTGAGCTCGTTGTTGCAAGCAGGATGAAAGCTTCTCAGCAATTTGCCGTTTGGCAACTTCGCAACTTTGCGTGGCCCGATCAGTGAAGTCAAGCTTCTGCCTTAGCACCAACCCGTCAGAAATACATCGTTGGAGATTTTCAAAAATAGCTTTCAGCTGCACTGCATTTGCTTCAATTTGGGCGCGCAATTGGACGGATTCGCCGGATGCCGTCTCATGCGCCTTTCGCCTCAGGGTCACCTCTTGTTCAAAATATTGAATTAAAGCGACACTCTGGTCGATCCACATGGTTCGCTGAGATTTCAAAGTTAATACCTCAGGAGCAAGGCGCTTAAGCTCAATCTCATGCAGACAAGCCTCGATCTTCCTGCAATAATCGACCCAAGAACCGGCGAGGTCTTCAGTGTGGAAATTCACGAGCGTCGCCAGCATTAGGTTGAATTCGTCGGCAAAATTCATAGCAGAAGTGAGAGCCTCAGCATCAAGATCCTCGATAAACTCGCTTAACATTCGCCGGCTAGTCACCATGCCCCTGGAAGATGGACGTTTAGCGAAGGGCCCCGTGGGCATGGGAATACGGGACTCAAAAGGAGCTTAAGCCGGTGTAATCGCTACAAAATAAATTACGGTCAGATTTCAACTTGAAAGACAAAGAAGACACCTGACGGACGAAATCTACCGTACAAGCTATTGAAGGTGGCAAAATAGGGAGCTCCGGAAGCTTGGCTATTCCTTCGCTCCCTCCTTTGAACTGTGATACTGGGGTCAATATAAGGAAGGCTTATCAGCAGAAAGTTTACTCACGAAAAGGAGAAACACTAAACAAAGAATATACTGACCACTACTGGAAAAGGGAACGACTTCCGATTGGAAGGAAAAGTGCGGGTGTAGCACTTGGTATAAGTGGTCAAAGAGCACTCCTGCAAGGTTGCGACAATATATGGTTAAGGCAAAGAAAATTGGTATCTACAATAAAGCAACTAAATAAGAAACCCTTACCTTCCAAAACTCGTGGAGGCACAGAAGGAACCGTGACGGTCAAGGCAGCGGCCGGCGGTAATTCTTCGGCCAGTACAACTTCAGGGTTTATTGCGCATATGCTCAAGAAAAAGGAAATATCATCAGATACGCTTAGCAGGATTAAAAAACTCAAAGATAATAACCCAAGGAATACCTGACAAGTCAGAAACCGAAACCGTGCCCGAAGTGTCACCAGCTGTGACGGCTTCTTCGGTTTCCATTGGGAGAGCAGATTCAACGCCCACAGCTTCATCCCCTGATTCGACAAGGGCTGTCGTAACGCTTGCGTCACCCGCCGATATCAAAGATCCACAGTAGGAAAGAGCAGCAGTTGGAACGGTCCCAGTGTCCAGAGAAAGATTGGGCGCTTCATGCTCTTTAGTTGCCGGCGCTTCACCTGTCACACCGTCATCCAAATTTGGTCCTATAAATAAATGTGTATGTTAAATAAATAGACATGGGGGAGCAGCTGTTATTAAGGACCGTGCATTGTTCTACCTTGAAGTAGTCGTTCACTCTCTTCACGAGCTATACGCGCAACCTGTCTATGGGAAGTAGACAAGGCAGAAGGAACGTCCACCGAAGGAATGTCAGCAGGCGAAACATTGCTCGTGCCTGCACCCGCGGCCAAGACAGTGTCACGTTCCCTCGCGGCATACTTTCTGTGCTTGCTCTCAGCCTGAACCGTGAGAACCGACCTCCTAAAAAATTCCAACAGGGGGACGTCGTCGTCCGAATCGAACTTTGCCTCCGGAGCCGCTACGGCGTCCATCATCAGCTGCTTCAGCAACGCCTCCTGTGGTGGCTTTGGGATGGCCTCGGTCGTAGTCGGTGGCTCTGGAAGCTTTTCTGCGTCACCGCCTGGGATTGGAATTACACTTGGAACAACCTGGGTTTTGGTAGTCCCTGCAGCAAGATAAAGAAAAGAGTCAGACCATAAATAGAAGGAACTAAAAGAGCAAAGGTGTAGTGAAGTGAATTATACCAAGATCCAAGGTGGCGCGAAGCCTCTCTTCTTCCTCAAACGTCTTGAGGGAAGCCGCGAGAGTCACTTCAGCAGAAATACCTGTTAAAGAAGAGAGCGTTAATAAAGCATAATAAGGGGAGAAGGGATAGATGCAAAAGAATATAAATGAAGTATATCCGACTCCGCTATAGAGACCAACGTTGCTTCCTTGCGAGCCAGTTGCTCAGAGGCTGCGAGGGCAGCCTGAAGATTGGTATCAGTTGCAGGCATGTCAAACAAACCCTCATTGGTGCCATATTCGCACAAGCCCTCACTGTAGGAAGCATGGGGATCTTGGCCGAATACGACGTTAGCAGAGAATAGAGATTTCTTTTTCTTCTGCGAACTGACACCAACAACCGACGATAAAAGCTTTCGCTTGACAGGCCTCTTCAGATGGCGGGTCCCGATCTCCGAACCAATGCCCGATTCCGGGGACGCCATGGCTACCGCAGTCGCAGGAACATCCGGCCGAAGCTTATCAGGAAAAGCTTGTGGGAATATGTCGGTCGCTTGAAGCGTAAATCCGAAGCTTTCGAGAAATTCAACGAGTATAAACTTGAAGTAGAAAAACAAACATGCTTGAGCATCAAGAAACTTCGATCGGATCGAGGTGGAAAGTATTTGAGTACAAAGTTTTCAGACTTCTTAAAAGAGAATGGAATTCTCTCTCAGCTCACTCCTCCTTACACACCACAGCACAACGGTGTGTCAGAACGGAGGAATCGTCCCCTATTAGATGTGGTACGGTCTATGATGAGTGATGCTGAGTTACCGCTTTCTTTTTGGGGACATGCATTGGAGACAACAATGTATCTGTTAAACAGGGTTCCAACCAAGACCGTGTCTACCACTCCATATGAGTATGGTGTGAAAAGAGACCATCTCTTAAAAGAGTTAGGATATGGGGTTGTCCGGCTTTTGTCAAAAAGCAGAATCCTGACAAACTCGAGACACGATCGGTCATGTGCAAATTTGTGGGATATCCAAAACATTCATATGGATATCTATTCTACCACAAGAAGGAACAAAAGGTGTTTGTTTCTCAACATGCCACATTTTTAGAAAATGAAATTTTTACAAATAGTACTGATGGCAATGCGGTAGAACTAGAAGAGGTTCTAGAGACACAAATTACTCATGACGAATTGGTTGAAACTGATGTTGCAGTAGAACTTCAAGAACCTCAGCCGCTCTGGAGATCTAGTAGAACTTCTCGCCCACCGGAGAGATACTATGAGTTTCTCGTTGATGGTGATAGAGAAGATTGCATCATGGATGATGATGACCCTACTAGTTTTCAGCAAGCTATCACGAGTAGTGACTCAGTGAAGTGGCTGGATGCCATGAGATCCGAAATGGAGTCCATGTACACTAACAAAGTATGGACTTTGGACGTTGCACCTCCTAGGATAAAACCCGTAAGGTGCAAATGGATCTTTAAGAGAAAGATTGGTGTAGATGGACAGGTAGAGACCTTTAAAGCAAGTCTTGTAGCGAAAGGTTTTCGTCAAAGACCAGGATTGGACTATGATGAAACTTTCTCTCCAGTAGCAATGCTTAAATCCATTCGGATCCTACTTGCTATTTCTGCTCACTACAATTATAAAATCTGGCACATGGACGTAAAAACTGCATTTCTAAATGGTGATTTAGAAGAATGTGTTTTTATGTATCAGCCAGAGGGCTTCATTGACAGTGGGAGCAGTGAAAAGGCATGTAGGTTGCTTAAATCCATTTATGGATTAAAGCAGGCATCACGGAGCTGGAACATCTGCTTTGATGATACAATCAAAGAGTTTGATTTTATCAAAAATATAGATGAACCATGCATTTATAAGAAAATTGTAGGGAGTACTGTCACATTCCTCGTATTGTACGTGGATGACATTCTCTTGATAGGAAATGATATTCCTATGCTACAATCGGTCAAACTATTCTTATCGCAAAGGTTCTCCATGAAGGACCTGGGTGATGCCTCGTGCATTTTGGGCATAAGGATCTATAGAGATAGATCCAAGAGGTTATTGGGATTGTCCCAATCAAAGTACATTGACACCATCCTAAAAAGGTTTAGTATGGAAGATTCCAAGTGTGGTGCCTTGCCCGCTTGCCATGGAATCACTCTCTCCAAGGACTTCTGTCCAAAGACTGATGAAGAGAGAGCTCGCATGAGCATTATACCCTACGCTTCAGCCGTAGGATCTATAATGTATGCGATGTTATATACTCGCCCTGATATAGCTTATGCACTAGCTGTAGTAAGCAGGTATTAATCCAACCCAGGGGAGAACATTGGATAGCAGTGAAGAAATTCTTAAGTACTTGCGAAGGACTAAAAAATTGTTCTTGGTGTATGGTAATGTGGATCTCTAAATGGAGGCCTTTACCGATTCCAGCTTCCAAAGTGATAAGGATGACAGCAAATCTATCTCAGGGTTTGTATTTACCCTCAATGGAGGGGCGGTTAGTTGGAAAAGTTCCAAACAGGATACCGTTGCAGACTCCATGATGGAAGCTGAGTATATTGCTGCAAATGATGCTGCCAAGGAAGCCGTCTGGATGAGGAAGTTCGTCGAGGAACTAGGAGTAGTTCCAACCATTGTTGATCCAATACTATTGTATTGTGATAATAATGGGGTTATAGCATTGGCCAAAGAACCCAGGTCCCATCAGAAGTCCAGACACATCCTGAGGCGATATCATTTGATCTGGGAGATAGTAGATCGCTACGAGATCGAGATTCGGAGAGTAGATACAAAGAATAATATCGCGGATCCACTCACCAAGGCCCTTCCACAGCCGCAAAATGAGCGTCTTTTTTAGATGTTGGGTATGAGATACGCCAATAATTTGCCTTAGTGCAAGTGGGAGATTGTTGGATATATGTATGCCCTAGAGGCCATTATATGTATAGTGGACGCTTGGACATGCATATATATATATATATATGTATGTATGTATATATATATATATATATATGACTTTCTTGCTCGACATGATAGTATGCTATCTGGTTGTATTTTATCTTGATGTGTTCATTTGATCATGCATTTTACTCTTTTGGTACATGTTGATAAAGCCCATAGGATATTTGCTTGACTACTGGGACTATGATGCAGATCATACTAGTGGGACACGAGTAGTTTATAAGCATATCCTTGAACTGTTCCTAGTCATGGGTGTATCGAGATGGGGCATCGATATTCCAGAGTAGACTAGCGTATACTATTCTTTCCCCATATGATGGGCGATGGATGATCCCATATCCATCTGGTGTGGTGACACCAAAGATTGTATGCGAGTGCTCAGTGGAGACTATGTACACTGAACGGACTCGCCGAGAACTCCTATGTGGTATTATATCTATCGTTGGATAGCAGTTCTCAGGTGACACTGGTACAGGTTAGTCTGTAGACCCGAAATCGTCATAGAGTCTTGTGTGTCCTCCCACTGTACTTTGATCTCCACCCTACCATGGCTCCACCGAGTCGTGCAAACAGGTGGATTTTGGGTACAGTTCCAAGGCACATAGAGGCAATGAGCGATAGGAGGGGTTTTTTCTCTCCCGGTATTGGGGGTTGATGTTGTGCTATGCTCGATTGGATATAACAGGAAGTTCCTGGCCAAAGCTGCTGAGATTTACTGATAAGTGTTATCAGTAGTTTCTCGATATGTTATGAGCCATACACCGGCATGACTTATTGAGTTATTGGGGTCGACGATACCATCCCTAGACTCGATATGCAGCATATTTGACGAAGAGAACGGACTGTACGGTAAGTGTTGCCAGTTGGCTCGATGGGAGTTTTTGACAGCTTCGCTTGTTTCTTCTGATCGCTCAATACCCGGATGGTCGTTACGTTTAGCTGACCGCTTGTGGCTTGTGGGTGTTTGATGTGATCATCACCTACTGCCGGCGTATTGACGAGTCTTAGAGTCCCACACAGGAGTTTCCTAGCTCAGGCGAAACGATGTGGTGTGCATATGAGATATGCGCGGGGACCCGATTAAATGCGTGTATGAGATACCATATATTAATCGGGCGTTTTTCTATTGGTCGGGTAGTATGTGATATGACCAGTTTGTTAAATCAAGTGATGATTTAACATTGACTTTATAGCTCACTTTTATTAAACCATTTTCTACATTGATGTATGCATGCATGTATGCATATGTTTTTGTTCATGCAGATGATGATGTGAATGCACACATACATACATACATGGTGTCATGGTTGTTGATACATGGGAGATGGTAATACAAGACTCACATGGTTCATTTATATATTTATATTTTGATATTGGATTAAAAGAAAATGGAAATTAAATCATAATTGGGTTTATACACTCTTCTTTCCATTTGACCTAACTTTAACCCATGGTTTGATTTTCATTTGGTCTTTAACCAAACATCAAAATATCTAGATATTTATTAACCATAGTTTGGCATGACATAATGATATGTTTGATATTTTATTTCTATGCTTAAGAGAATTATAATTGGGAGTTATCAAAAGAGCTCTAGCTTTGCCATCTCCATCTTCTTCCTCCTTCATTCTCTCTTGAGATTTCTAGTGAGTGAGGTTTATAAAAAGAGAGGGGTTTTTAAGTGAGCATACAAACCACATCATCATTCTACATTAGTCTAGCCCACTAGTTTAGAGTGATTGCTTCATCTTCATCCTTGATCAAGTGAAGCTTGGAGCTTGAGCAAAGGGACTTCGGGTGGATCATCGTGGATTTGGAAGGAGCTTAAGCAAGCCGGTTCAAACTCTAGGAGATCTAAGGAGTCAAGAAGGGAAGTCTACAAAGGTTGCATTACTTAACTCTTAGTGTAGATTTCATCTAGTATGTGATACTAGTTAGTTGTTACCCTAAAATTCTAGTTTCGATTCATGGTTAGTTTGCTTAGCACCTCCCTAAAATTTTAAAGTGGCATGTGTGATGCTTCCAAACCCTAGGTAAGGTGCTAAGGAATCCCAACAGTGGTATCAGAGCCAAGCTAGAAATTTAGACACGGTGTTATAACTATTACGAAAACGAAAACAACTCCGAAAAATACGATATTAAAAAACCCTAAAATTGCTCTCTGTAAATTTTTGAAAAAGTCGTTTAAAAATTATTTAAGCAACTGCAGAAGTCTGTATATGATACATAATGAACACAGGTGATATACGAGGCCCATTGCTCGGGTTTGACCCGAGCACACCCTTCCAAATTCCGGCCTGGCCGGCCTCCTATGCTCCAAACGACTTCGTATTTCACCAGTGCTCTGTTCTGTAGGATTTAGGGTTTCAGGTATTGTTTGTTTAGCCTAAATTTTCAAGTGAAGTTTATTTTGCTTAGGGTCTAATTCATATTGTTTCGTAGTCGTATATTTTAACACTGTAAAGGTAACCTTGACAATGTTTAACAGTTCGAACGAACTTCAAACCCCAAATTAAGACCCCCTCTGAAATTTTCAAGAGTTGTAATTTTCCAAGTTGATTATATTCAATGGTCGTGCAAGTATCCTATGGACCCTCTAGAAGAACAAAAACCTTAACTCGATTCTATGGTCATTCAAGAGATGTAATTTTCCAAGTTGATTATATTTTTGGAATTTAATATTAAAATAATATATTTCGCGAAAACTACCTGATTTGCGAATTTGGGGTTTTCGTAAAATGGTATAAAGATATACCAATATTTGTGAAATAATTGGAGATTAAAATGATTTATTCATTTAAAAATATATTTATTGGATTTGGCATTTTTATAATTAATTATATGCAGTTTAAGTAAAAATTGATTAGTGCACTACTAATCGCGATTAGGCCAAATCCGTGTTTCTACATTTTTCCAAGAATACTGCACCATGACATGTTGCATTTTTGTTGCATGTTGTTTCATTTGTATTTGTTGATACTTGGCTTTAAAAGAAAAAGAGAAAAGGGAAATAGAAAAGAAAATTCAATGGCATGCGATGAGAGAGAGAGAGTGAGGCATGGACTTGTGAGAGGGTGAGAATAAGAGAGAGAGAGAGAGAGGGCTGCCTCATTTCCTCACCCCAATGTTTTCTTCATCTCCTTCTTCCTCATACTGTTAGTTGTATGTATGTCCTAGAGGTCATTATTGTACATATGATGTATATTACTGGATGCTTGGACATATATAGAGAGGACTTTCTTGCTCGACATGATAATATGCTATTTGGTTGCTCTTTATCTTAACATGTATACTATGTCTCTTGATACTGTCTTATGGTTACATGTTGGTAAAGCCCTTAGGATGTGTACTTGACTATCAGGATTATGATGAGATCATACTAGTGGGTCTATGGTAGTCCATAAGTTCATCCTTTAATGTCCCTAGTCGTGGGTGTATCGAGACGGGGCATCGATATACCAGAGTAGACTAGCGTATAGCTTCTCAACCCATGTAGATGGGTGATGGATGATCCTATATCCATTAATGTTTGACATCAGAGATGGCATACGGGTGCTCGGTGGAGACTGAGTACACTGGACGGACTCACTGAGAACTCCCAGATGGTATTATACCTCACGTCAGATGGAAGTTCTCTGGTGACACTTGTACAGGTTAGTCTGTAGACCCGAGATCGTCATAGAGTCTTGTGTGATTCCCACTGTGCTTTGATTTCCTCCTTACCACGTCCAAGAGGGCATGCAAAATGGTGGTTTTTGGATACAGTCCCGAGTCACATGGAGGCAATGAGCGATAGGAGGGGTTTCGTCTCTCCTGGTATTGGGGGTTGATGTTGCGCTGTGCTCGATTGGCCATAACAGGGAAGTCCCTGGCCAAAGCTGATTTAGAGATTTACTGGTAAGTGTTACCAGTAGTTTCTCGACCCGTTATGAGCGTCACATCGACATGACTTATCGGTTATTGGGGTCTGACGTTTACCACCCCTAGACTTAATATGCGACATATCAGACGAGGAGACCGGACTGTACGACAAGTGTTACCGTCGGGCTTTTGCAGGAGTTGGAGCGGGCTTGCTTCCTGATCTTCTGATCGCTCAATACACGGGTAGCCGTTAAGTCCAGCTAGTACCGCTGACGGCTTGTGGGTGCTTGATGTGATCATCACCTACTGCCGGCGTATTGACGAGCCTTTAGAGTCCTACATAGAGCTTTTACTGGCTCGGGCAAAAGGAAATAGGAGCACATATATGATATGTGCAGGACCGAGAATAATGCGTGTATGTGATACAGTATTCTATTCTCGTGACTTATGTATCGGTCGGTTATATGTGATATAGCCGGGTTATCGAATATGTGCTTGTTCGATAAGTCGATATATTGGATGTTAGTCGGTTATATGAGATATAACCGAATTATTAAATCAAGTGTTGATTTGATAATTTAGTGTATAATTGTATATTTGATATACTAATTTACATTAACTAACATTTGCTCACTTAAGCATTTATTTTCTCACATATGCACACTTAATATATATGTGATATATATTAATTTGTGTTTTGTTTTTGTATCATGGTTGTTGATACAACATACATGGGTGTATGAGACATACACCATTCTATTTATAATGGTAGGTTATTAATGTTTAAAGTAATTACAAAATTAGTGGATTATTTGTTAAAAGCATGAAGCTTGTGAGTGCTTTGACAAATTCCACTCACTTTGTTTTACTTTAGATATTTGTTAACCTAACCATTTTAATTAGCCATGGTTATGTCTCTACATGAGTTAGTATATGATATTCACTCACCATGGTTCACTCTCTCACTTGATCATTTCATTCTCTTCTTCTTTCTTCATCTTCTTCCTCTAAAAGAAAAAGCTCTCTAGGGTTTGAAAATAGTGAGAAAGTATTGTGAGAAAAAGAATTCTAAAGTGAACCCACTTCCTATTTCATCATCATCTACTAGATTAGCACTTTAGTATTGGGTGTTAGCTTCACCAATTCTTCATTAGTGAAGTAGTAGCTTGAGTTAGTATTCTCTCGACGTAGATCATCTTCGGCCTCGAAGACTTCAAGTAAGAACGTTCCATTCGCCTTGTGAAGCCATGAAAGGGTCCGGGAGTTCCATCAACGCAGCAAAGGGACTACTACAAGGAGCTTATGAAGTGAAGGACCGATCTACAAAGGTTGTATTTCTAGTTCACTTAGATGTAAAACTGTTTACATTAGTTTCCGTATAATATTCTAGTTAACGATTCTAGTTTAGAGTTCCTTGAAACGGCAAATTTTTGAAAATGGCATGGATGATGCCTCCAAAAAACTTGCTGCCGTCGATAGGAACCCTACAGTGGTATCAGAGCCTAGCTAGAGAATTATACGCATATTGTTAGATTACGAAAACTAATCGAACTCCAAAACTTGAAACCCTAAATCCATGTTTCTGTCGATTTTTAAATGAG
Source organism: Agapanthus africanus (assembly GCA_030015575.1). Lineage (NCBI taxonomy): Eukaryota > Viridiplantae > Streptophyta > Magnoliopsida > Asparagales > Amaryllidaceae > Agapanthus > Agapanthus africanus. The sequence continues at coordinate 636,659,457 of JASDDO010000014.1, read as the reverse complement.
CTCCAAAATTTTTTCAAACAAGTGCAGAATCATATTTGAGTCAACATAGGAACATGGAGAAAAATTGGGACCATGTGCTCAGATTTTGGCCAAGCACATGGCTTGGAAAACCGAGGAGGCCGGCCCCTGCATTGAAATTTGGTCTAAATTTTTTTCCATGTTCTGAGCTCTGGGATTTGGTGTTTCAGGTGTTGTTTATTTTTGCTAAATTTTCATGTGATGTTAATTTACTATAAAGACAACTCGGAGTGTTTCGTAGTCGTAATTCTAACTGTTTTCGGGTTACTTTTGACGGTGTTAAAAGGTTCGATCGGATATCAAATACCCATTTTAACCCTCGCTGAAAATTACCAAGTGTTGGAATTTTCTTAAGTTCATTATATTCGATAGTCGTGCAAGTAACTCTATGGACCCTCTAGAAGAAAAAAACCTTAACTCGATTCTATGCCCTCAGAACCGCGACTAAACCTTAGGGTTTGCCGTAGTTCCGCGGTGTCATAGGTTAGGCGTTGGTTTGGCCCTTCTACGGCTGGATCATAGGTACTGTGGCACGTTTTTGGGTACTTTAACTTATGCTCAAGTGTTGAGCTTTTCTGGGTAATTGTGGGTGTTTGTTGATTCGATCAGAATGTTTAACATCGTCTAGATTTTTCTGCGACCGTAAGTGTAATATGTGATATCGCCGGTTTCGTTGCTATATGCCAACGACAATTGAGATGCGCATATTTACTTACGTAGATGACATGTGATGTTATGTGTTGCTGTATATGTTATATTGGATCGTCGTGTTTTGAATAGCCGGGGGTTTTATGTGAGATGAGAGTTTTTATTTTCATTCATGTAAAATTCAATGTATGTAATATTCTTTTATTAGGGCACTTTCGGGTTGAGGTTGATGTCACCATTGATGTATATTATTTACTTTTCCGCATTAGGATAGACCCAAGGAGGGGAGCACAAGTAACCGGGTTCTAGAGTCCAATGGGAGACCAACTCGAGGAGTCGAGACCGGGTCTTCTAACTCTAGAATTGGTAAGGTTGCTTACCGCTCTCGTAGGGGTCTAGGGGTGTGGGTTTGGCTATTCATCGCGATCTTGGAATCCGTATTTTATACAGGATCAAAATAAAACACGGACCTTCTAGTATATCCAATATTTCATATGTTTCTTCTGCTGCTTTGTGATGTGATCACTGTGGATTATGAGACGAATGGATCTACATTATATATGAGATATATATTAAACGTTGCTTATGTTTTACACCCACGCTAGACCCGTCCAGGTATGCCGTTAGTTAAGTAACCTAACGGTGCATAACGGGACACTGTGGCGAATACGGATGGCATAAGCGTACGTTGTATTTTCGTTTCTTCTGTGATGCTTAAGAAGCTTAAATGAAGGGACTTCATTAATATGATTAATGAAAGAAAAGAAACCTAAAAGATCTTGTAGAATCAAATTTTCAAAAATGGTAGCTACAGTTTTGCTTTGCATAGTGATATATATAATATATCCCGCACCTTATTCGATGAGGAAAGAGCCGAGATCCCTTCACCGGGAGTGACCTCTTTAGCAAAACTGGCAGATGCTACAACACTCGGTTTGTCATTTGATTGCTTTTGGAGTTTTTGCTTTGCATAATGATATATATGATATATCCTGCACCTTATTCGATGAGGAAAGAGCCGAGATCCCTTCACCGGGAGTGACCTCTTTAGCAAAACTAGTTTTCCCGCCAAAAATTTCTGCGCAAAAGAGCCCAAGGTATCAAATGGCAGCAACACGCATAAGAAAATGCGAACCAGTATCTTTCGGCCTGTATTTTGATAAACTCTCCAATGAGGAACTGTTAAATTATGATGGTATTGAAAGCATCTCGAAAAAACCTTCGATTTGATATATTATGGGCCTCATAATTCATCCGGGATCAAAAGTTATGAGCAAATGTCTATGCACATGTGATCTAAGGAAGAAGATGCGAACCTGTAATTTCCGAGCTGTATTTTGACAAACTCCGGAACGAGAAATGGCTAAATTCTGATGGTATTGAAAGCATCTCGAAAAGACCTTCGATTTGATATATTATGGGTCTCATAATTCATCCGAGATCCAAAGTTATGAGCAAATGTGTTATGCACGTGTAATCTAAAGTAATACTCTACTACATGGGGAATGCATTTTTTAGTCCCACATCGGGAAAAGAAGAGATGGCTTCTCTACCACTCCCATATAAATAAGAGAAGATACCTCTTAGAAAGGGTAGAGTTCAATCCTCAAAGGATTTAATACTCAAAGGAGCTTAGTTCTCCAAAGGAGCTTAGTTCTTCAAGATAGGAGCATGCTCCTCCCCATAATGCGCGTATGCGCAAGCGCCATGTGCGCTACATGCAACGCACGTGTGCCCGCCATGCGGCACCACATGCAACGCACGTGCGCACCACATGAGAATATTTAATAATATTAAAAGGAGCCTGGTTCTCCATATATAGAAGCCCTGCTTCTCCTCATAATGCGCATGTGCGCACCACGTGTGCCTGCCACGCGCGCACCACGTGCAACGCACGTGCGCACCACATGAGAACATTTAATAATATTAAAAGGAGCCTAGTTCTCCATATATAAAAGCCCTCCTTCTCCTCATAATGCGCATGTGCGCTACGTGCAATGCACGTGTGCCTGCCATGCGCACACCACGTGCAACGCACGTGCGCACCACATGAGAACATTTAATAATATTAAAAGGAGCCTAGTTCTCCATATATAGAAGCCCTGCTTCTCCTCATAATGTGCATGTGCGCTACGTGCAACGCACGTGTGCTACGTGCAACGCACGTGTGCCTGCCACTCGCGCACCACGTGCAACGCACGTGCGCACCACATGAGAACATTTAATAACATTAAAAGGAGCCTAGTTCTCCATATATAGAAGCCATGCTTCTCCTCATAATGCGCACGTGCGCCACGTGCAACGCACGTGTGCCCGCCACGTGCGCACCACATGCAACGCACGTGCGCACCACATGAGAATATTCAATTAAAAGGAGACTCATTCTCCATAGGAGCTTGCTCCCCCCATAATGCGCATATGCGCAAGCTCCATGTGCGCTACGTGCAAATATGACCGCCCAACACGTGCGACGCACGTGCGCCCAACACATGCGACGCACGTGCACGAATGCAAAGAAGCCTTTTTCAGCAGCGAGAAGTTTAAGCTCCAGCCTGTTCTTCCCCCCTAATGAGTGAGATATGGTTCAAAGGGTACATCCCTCCATACCTTCGATATATGGCACTGTAATCTCTCAGTGTCGTCAGAGAGATGGTGGGTCACAACGACCAATGATCCTTCTTTCTAAAATAAAAAAAAAAAGAAAAAGAGAGAACATTGACAGAGAAACAGAGAAAGAATTCAGAGAACTCCTAAAAAGAAAGTTTAAGAAGAAATCAGAAAGAAAAGAAGGTAAACCTTTGAAAAGAAGAATTTCTTCTGAAAAGATCAATGATCTAAGAACAAGATCAAGATCTTAAAATAAAAAGAAAAGATCAAATAATAAGAATAAAATAAGAAGTAATATACTTCTTTATTAGATCATTTGATCTACACAAAGGCATTGCCTTTTGATGAACCACTGGTTCTGGAATCTTAAAAAGATTCTTTTCTTGAATCCAAAATTGAATAAAGATATTAAAACAGTGCCTTGCACTTGTAAATCTGTACTGTTGCGCTCTTAGGTTGGCGCAAGCCACCAGAAAGCGCCACGTGTCAGCTCCAGAACAACTTGCGCTATGCGCTTTTAAAATAGAGCATTGCTCTCTGAAATTAGTGCAACTCACCAGAGCGCGCCACGTGTCAGCAGCGCAGCGCACTGCGCTTGTGCTTACCAGAGCGTAACACGTGTCACCTCCACATGCGCTTGCGCTCATTAATTAGCGCAAAGCGCCTGACAGGCCACATGACCACTGTCAGATAATTAATGCACTGCATTATTGAAAAGAAGGGCCGAGCCCAACTAAAAAGGCCTAACAGGCCTAATAAAATGCCATGCATTATTTTAAAAAGGGCAGAGCCCAAACAAAGGTCTGTCAGACCAAAACAGATGCTCTGCGTCATTTATAAAGGGACAGAGCCCAAATCAAAAAGGCCTAGCAGGCCAGAATAAAATGCAGTGCATTATTAAACAGGGGCAAAGCCCTAGCACAGGCCTAATAGGCCAAAGATAAAAACGTTGAATATTCTCAACAGGACTTAGCCCAATCATGGCCGTAAGTCCTCAAATTAAATTGAATGAGCAAGACCGCTCTCTTAAATCAATTTACATCCGGTTCAAGGGTACATCTCCGAACTCCTCTGACACCTATCGTTGTAATCCTTCAACGACGTCAGGGAGGTGACGGGTCCCGACAACCACACATCGACACGGACTGTGGGGTCCTTAAACCCACGGACTTATGCGTCCTTAAACTTATGGACTAATGCGTCCTTAAACACAACCACATATCGATACGGACTGCGGGGTCCTTAAACTCGTGGACCGGAACGTCCTTAAACTAATATTCGTCCCAAAACGGGAACGTTGGACCGAAATATCCTTAAACTAATGTTCGTCCCCAAATGGGAATGATGGACCCCCATGTCCCTAAACTGGAACATGGACCACTACGTCCCTAAACTGGAACAATAGAGCCTCCAAATGCTCTTTTGTCGGATCTAAACGATCCCGTTTAAGTTGATCTTAGCCTCAAATATGGCTAACGTATCCTTAAACCTTCAAACAGACTTTAGTCCCAAATTGGACTATAGATCCCCCAATCAATTTTGGTTCAAGGGTACATCTCTGAACTCCTCTGACATCTGTCGTTGTAATCATTCAACGTCGTCAGAGAGGTGATAGGTCCCGATGGCCATACATGCAAGAGACCACCATGTCCCTAAATTGGAAATGGATCTAGACGATCCCGTTAAGTTGATCTTAGTCTGGAAATTAGACTAACGTATCCTTAACAAACGTTTAAGTTAATCTTAGCCTCAAATATGGCTAACGTATCCTTAAACCAAAACCCAAAACCCAAATCGAAGAAAATACGGATTTGGACTAATCTGCGTCCTACGGGCGACGAAATAAATTGTCTCCGTATACAATCCACGAGCAACCACAAACAAAACAAACACACACGACACGAAGTGAACTTCTGGAGCAGGAGAAAGTGGCTACCGCGATGCGATAGCGTAATTAACTGCAGGGGCTTGCGCCTGCAGGGAAGAGCGTCCCCACAATCAAAAACCTCTCAAGCGAGGGGGAATCTGACGAAGTCTGCTACATCGGCCGCATCCGTCTAAACCTCCGATACACGGTGCCATAAATCAACTTGGCATCTTCGGAGAGGTGGACGGATAAAACCAAATAGCATCTGCCCCGAATCACAGGCAAGACGTCCATGTCTTGGCCACCGTTCGGAGGGGAACAACTAGTGAAAGCCTAAAAAACACTCCATTTCAAAATTCACTCGATTCTATAACGATATAAAGTTCATTATGCAATAGGTTTTCAGAAAACCTTTCGTAGCCCTCCGACATTTCAGATAAGTAATATTTAGTATCCGTGCTACGTTTGTTGGCTTTCGTCAAGGCGTAGTGTGCGGTGGCTACTTACTGCTTATCTGCTTATGCATATGATGCAGATTGGATTAGGCTAGTCGTACGGCTTTGTTGGCTTTCGTCAAGGGTCGTGCGGGTGGGTTTAATTCAATCAAGAAATGTACGGATTGAACTTGACTAGAGGATTATGGCTTATTAGCTTTCGTCAAGATCATAGCACGTTAGGGGCAAAATATTATCGGGAATTTCAAGATTTGAAATTTGCAATGAGATTGCATACCTTCTATGAGATAGTTGGATCCCGATACCCACTGCGAGTAAGTGTTACTCCTGGGAGAGTTTTACACAGGACAATTAGCCGATCAAGTAAGTGTCTAGAAAGGTGTCAACGGGGTTATGCCTCTGGGAAAACGAGGTTTATTTTAATTTGGTCCGTGCGAAAGCACGGGGAACCTCCCTCAAAGTACCGACACTGGCCTGGATGAAAGATTGGCGAAATTGTAGGGTGCAATTAATCCCGGCTAGTCTTTCCTTTTAGGGTTTGAAGGAAGATTTGATAAAAAACAGTGGGAGTCATCCTGATTAGATAAAATAATAACCAATCTGATCTTGCAAGAGCATACGCTAAAGTGTTTTCTTCTCTCTCTCTCTCCAGGTAGCGATCATGTCACCTCTTAATCAAGATAATAATATGGATGTATTGACCGAACCCGCATGTTATACTGTGCTGGGAAACGTTGGTTCCGTTCTTTCTTATAATTGTTATAAGACTGAATAGGGAATAGGGGAATATCCAAATTCCTATGCCGCCCAAACGAAGAATAAGCATACTGATGCATCTTCTTCGGGTGTGTTAGTTATTGAGAATTGTTTCTCAGTTCACTCTACGTCCTGGGTATTAGATACCGGATCAGGATCCCGCATATGTAATATGTTACATGGGCTACGGAAAGGTAAAAAAACTGGGAATAGGTGATCATTCCGTAAGAGTAGGAAATGGGGCAAATATTGCAACCAAAGCAGTTGGCGAATATCACCTTTTGTTACCAAGTGGCAACACATTGATCCTGAACGAATGCTATTACATTCCGACCCTGATATGCAATCTTATATCAGTTTTTTTATTAAGTAAGAGTGATATAATTTTGAAGTACAGGATAATGTTATGAATATCTTCCTAAATCAAAAGTTGATTGGATCAGGCTCGTTAAATAATGGCATATACGTTCTAGATCAAACTACAGTTCTGAATATACAAAACTCACACAAGAGGAAGAGTTCAGAAATGAACGAATCCTTCTTGTGGCATTGTAGACTAGGTCATATCAATGCGACACGACTAGCTAAGTTGCATAAGGATGGATATTTGAATCCGTTCGAATTTTCATCTTATGACACTTGCCAGTCATGTCTCAAAGGCAAGATGACCAAAACTCCGTTTACAGGACACGGAGAAAGAGTTACGGAACTCTTGGGATTGATACATAGTGATGTATGTGGTCCAATGTCTACACATGCCAGGAATAGTTCTTCGTACTTTTTTACATTCACTGACGATCTCTCAAGGTACGGACATGTGTTCCTGATGAAACACGAGTCTGAAGCTTTTGAGAAATTCATAGAATATAAATCCGAAGTCGAAAACCAAACGGGTAAAAGTATTAAAATCCTACGATCTGATCGAGGAGGTGAATACTTGAGCACGGAGTTCCTGGACTTCCTAAAAGCGAATGGGATTCTCTCTCAGCTTACTCCTCCGTATACACCACAGCACAACGGTGTGTTGGAGCAGAGGAATCACACCCTATTAGATATGGTGCGCTCTATGATGAGCATCGCTGAGTTACCTATTTCCTTTTGGGGGGTATGCGCTTGAAACAGCCATACACCTATTGAATATGGTTCCTATCAAATCTGTGCCTACCACTCCATATGAGATATGGAAGGGGAAGAGACCATGTCTTAATTATGTTAAGATATAGGGCTGTCCAGCCTATATCAAAAAGCAAAATCCGGACAAGCTCGAGGCAAGGTCTGTTCTGTGCAAGTTTGTAGGATATCCTAAAAACTCACAAGGGTATATCTTCTACCACCCCGAGGAACAAAAGGTGTTTATTTTTCGACATAACACCTTTTTAGAAAAGGAATTTCTTGCAATAGAAATTAATGGCAAAGAGGTAGAACTGGAAGAGGTTCCATCTATACAAACTACAACAGAAGATTTGGTGGAACCAGAGGATTCGGTAGTTCCCAACGAACTCCAGCCTCTCTGCCGATCTAGTAGGGTTCCTCATCCACCTGAAAGATACTACGGTTTTCTCATTGATGGTGGAAGCAAGGATTGCATCATGGAGGATGATAACCCGACTAGCTTTAAGCAGGCCATCACGAGTGGAGACTCTGTGAAGTGGCTGGATGCAATGCGGTCCGAGATGGAATCCATGTACACCAACAAAGTATGGACTTTGGAAGTTGCTCCTGAAGGGGTAAAACCCATTGGGAGCAAATGGATCTTTAAGAAGAAACTTGGTGTAGATGGGAAAGTGGAGACTTTCAAAGCTAGACTTGTTGCAAAGGGTTTTCGTCAACGACCAGGTGTCGATTATGACGAAACCTTTTCTCCAGTGGCTATGCTTAAATCCATCCGGATCATGCTTGCCATTGCTGCATATCATGACTACGAAATCTGGCAAATGGATGTTAAAACCGCCATTCTAAATGGTGATTTGGAAGAGTGCGTGTACATGACTCAGCCGGAGGGCTTCGTAGACAGTGGGAGCAGCAAAAAGGTGTGCAAGCTGCTTAAATCCATCTACGGGATAAAGAAAGCATCGCGGAGTTGGAACATCTGCTTTGACATCGTTATCAAAGAGTTTGATTTCGTCAAAAACGTAGATGAACCTTGTATTTACAAGAAGGTGGCAGAGAGTAAGGTTGTCTTTCTCGTATTGTAGGCGGATGACATACTCTTGATAAGAAATGACATTCCTATGCTGCAATCGGTCAAGCTCTTCTTATCACAAAAATTCTCAATGAAAGATCTAGGGGATGCCTCCTACATCTTGGGGATTAAGATCTATAGACATAGATCTAAACGGATACTGGGATTGTCCCAATCCAGGTATATTGACACCATACTAAAGAGGTTTAGTATGGAAGAATCCAAGCGTAGGTTTTTACCTATGATCTCTGGACTCACTCTCTCCAAAGAGATGTCTCTCAAGACTGATTTGGAGAGAGCTCGCATGCAAGGGATACCCTATGCTTTGGCAGTAGGCTCTATCATGTACGCGATGCTATGTACCAGACCCGATGTAGCAAACTCACTAAGTATAGTGAGTAGGTATCAAGCAGATCCTAGAGAGAGTCACTGGACAGCTGTGAAGAGCATTCTCAAGTACTTAAGAAGGACTAAAGAGATGCTCATGGTGTATGGTAACGGAGAACTCCAAGTGGAGTCCTTTACCGATTTGAGCTTCCAGAGTGATAAGGACGACTCTAAGTCGCACTCGGGATTTGTCTTTACCCTGAATGGAGGGGCGGTTTGCTGGAAAAGTTCCAAGCAGGAAACCGTTGCAGACTCGAGTCCTCGACGATGGAGGCTGAATACATCGCTGCCAACGATGCTGCCAAAGAGGCTGTCTGGATGAAGAAGTTCATAACTGAACTTGGAGTGGTTCCATCCATTGAGCATCCAATACCTTTGTATTGTGATAACAATGGAGCGGTTGCTTTGGCTAAGGAACCCAGGTCCCATCAGCGATCCAGGCATATTCTGATGTGGTATCACCTGATCCGGGAGATAGTTGATGTTGGGTCCCGGCAGCGCCCCGGCCGTCGAAACGCGGCCAAAATACGGAACAAAAATTTTCTAAACCGGGTCTACCGCTACCCGAATCCCGGATCGACCTTAAACCCAAAACTAGAAAGCTAAACTAAGAGTTAGAATTGTTATACCGAGTTGATCCGTGTCCTTCGGTCTTCATTCCAAGCTCCTAGCGGCTCCTTGATGTAGTTTGGTTGTCGGTCTTCCTTCGTCTCCGATAATCCACCAGAGGGAAACGGCGCAAGCTCCAACCTCGTCGAACGAGGTAACTGACGCTTCAAAGTCGCTAGCGATGGAGAGTGGGGGTGTATGAAAGTGTCACTACAATTTTTCTCTCATCCATGTGGTCCATGGAGCAACTCAAGAAGAAGATGAAAGAGGTGAGGAAATCTTGGCATGAGCAAAATGGTTAAGGGTTTTGTGAACTTTAGAGAGTGATAGAGTGGGCTAGCATATAATGTGTAATCATACAAAATGGAAAAATGAATCCCCTCAAGGAAGTGTCCGGCCCCCCTCACTCAATCACCACCAAAAAAATATCATTTCCCATTAATCAATTAAACAATTGCAACCATACCCAAAATCCATACCTTGTTCCATGTTCATGCCACCTCACACCCTCCACCTCATCACTAAAAAAATGAATTTCCATAAATGGAAAATCAAGTAATGAGGTGGCAAAACTTTTAGAAGCTATCCCGTATATAATACGGAATACTTCCCGGTATATATATCGAAATACATATACGCGTATTCGTACAAAAATACGAATAGCCAAGAGAGAAAATGAATAGCGAACAATAATACTAGAATACATATATATAAATATATATGTAAATTATTAAATCAAAAAACCTGATTTAATAATCTGGCTTAATCCTAAGCCGCTAGTATTATCAACCGTCCGATTAAAGCCTGCGCATCACATGCATATATTTAATCGGACACCTGTATGTATCAACATACGCCATGTATACTATATCGCCTGAACCGTGAAGACCCTCTATGTAGGACTCTAAAGACTCGTCAATACGCTGGCAGTGGGTTTAACCACAAGCACGTCAGCGGCACTAGCTATACATAACGGCTACCCAGGTATTGAGCGAAAGGGAGGCCGACGAGCAAACTCATCCTGAACCCCTACTGAGCCTGACAGTGACAATATCCGTACAGTCCGGTCTGTTTGTCTAAGAGTATCGCATATCGAGTCTAAGGGGGTGGATAAAGTCAGACCTCTAATAACGCGACATTTAGTGTCGGTATGAAACCCCATCACCACCTGAGAAACTATCGATCCTGGATCGATAATTGTCGTCCACCGTGGCCACGGATTTATGGTGATGTCCATCCGTACACAACGTGACATCAACCCCCAATACCGGGAGAGATGAATCCCCAACGATCCGATCACTGCCTCCATGCGGCTCGGGACTGTACCCAACTAAAACCTGTTTGCACGACTCCTTTGAGCCGTGGTATGGTAGTAATCAAAGCACAATGGGAACTTACACGAGACAAATGACGATCTCAGGTCGACAGACTAACCTGTACACATGTCACCTAGAAACTGCTATCTGACAATAGGTATAATACCAACTAGCAGGTTCCCGGCGAGTCCGTCCAGTGTACTCATAACCCAATGAGCACCTGTATACTATCTTAGGTGAACAAACTAACACCAATGGCTTGTGAGACCTGGCTACCACCCCTCGTCGGGGTCTCGATCAGTATACACTAGTCTACACTGGAGTATCGATGCCCGGTCTCGATACTCCTACGACTAGGGACATTTAAGGATATGCTTATAGACCCCAGCTCCCACATATATGATCGCCATCATAATGCTGGCAGTCAAGCAAGAATCCTATGGGCTCTATCAATATGTACATGATGATAAAGACAAACCAGATAGCATACTATCATCTTGAGTAAGACTATTTTATCGGTATAGGTCCTACCTCAATCATCATAATCATCTGTCCGCGACTATGATAATTGCCTCGAGGGCACTATAGCCAACAATCTCCCACTTGCACTTAAGGCCAATTATTGCGATGTCGCATACTCACAGCCTGTGTGATACCGAACACCCAACTTCTCTACTAATCAGTTTCGCAAAGCCCGTTTGCGAAAATGATTGCGTTCGAGAAATAGCCTCAGTGAGTGGATCCGCTCCAATGTTTCTTTCTGTATCTCTCTTAATCTCAACTTCGCGGAGAAAACCATCTCCTGAAATGAGCAATACCAGTCATAGAATTTGTCTGGATATCTGATGGGACCCAGTTCACAAATGAACTCCAAATCCAGCAAACTTCTTAGACTGTATCATCCATGCTAATCATGCAGACCCCTCTCCCCTTTAGTCTATAAGACACCTTCAGAGAGGGTGACTCCATCATCTGCAGGTACACCACCATGCCAGGAGTTGTCCATCCTAAAATCTCTTTAGAATAATGTCAAAGTACCCAGATTGGGATACTTCCCAAATCTAGATCTAAACCCATAGATCTAGTAACCAGAAAAGCTGATATTATATCCATATCCTGTGTGGAGAAACAACTTTGCGACAACCAAAGTATAACCGATCGTAGTATAGGAATAACTCTTCCTATCAAGTGCATGTCATCCTAATACCTGGACATCACTCTCTACTACCTTCTTAGCATATCCATCTCCTATTCTGATGAAGTCAAAGCCTATAACTGTCACATCAAAAATAGATGATCTATTTCCGCTATACTTGCTATAGTCTATAAATAGACATAAGCTACTTGCCTACCATGCTTCCGCTGCTCCCACTGACTACAACAACCCTCTGGCAGAGTCATATATACGTGCACTTCCAAAGCTAGTTTAGAACGACGTTATACTCATCCTCCTGCCAGGTCTTATAGTCTAGAACAGCAGCAATGGCAAGTCTGGGTAAACAATAACCTCCCTGTCACCATCACTGAGAAGACCGAAGTACCTCTCGGGTGCCTGAGGTTACCCACCAAATCTGCGGAGTGGCTAATGGAATATCGAAACTAATTGAATCCTTAGGTTCTATTAAATCTTCAGTGATCATTTGTGGTTCTGGAATCACTTCCAGTTCTACCATACTCCCACTTTTGTTTTTCTGAAAAAATACATTTTACTAAAACTGTGGCGAGTCATGAACAATATAAATATTGATCTTCATGATGGTAGAATGTTAACCCTCGTCAAAGCCCGGGATAACCCACAAACAACCATTACTGAAACGTGCCTTGAGTTTATCCGGATTCTGGTTTTAAGCATCAGCCGGACAACTCCCTATACCTTAACATCGTTAAGATATAAATTGATTCTATATATATCAAATATAGAAACAAAAACACTAATTTAATTGGAACCGGATTCAAAATCATGCAGCTGTCTCCAGTGCATATCAACCAAATGGAAGGAGGCCATTCAGCATTACTCATCTAAGAGTGCATACATATATGAGTAACCTGAAAGAGAAACAAGTTCTCAAAACCATTACCATCAACGGAATACCAAACACAAGTATCTACATCTTCGAACTTCTCTAAGAATCCTTTTACTTCCAACAAATGGCTTTCTACTTTATTCTTATAGTTATAACTTCTCAATATCTGGACTTTGCATTTCTACGAAATACTTGTCCAGGATTGGAGAAGTCACAAGTAAAAAGAATATAGTACGAGTACCAACCCCATTGTCCTAATGGACACTGGACAACATACAATACTTTGTACAAGTCCCCTGAGTTCAATAACTCAAACCCTGTGCGTCGTAGGTTGAAAAACTGTACTATGGTTAAGAAGAATTACACCGCTGTTGAATGCACCTTACCTAATCACCAACTGATATAGGTAAATGTCACAGACATAATATCAAAAAGTTATATCTCACTTTATAAAAATAAACGTACAGATATATCAGTTTGAAATTGGTGCATAACAACGGATATTCAAATCCATATATTTGACATCCGGCAAAATTCAGATGATTTCCTCAAATATCACCAATTACAATGAATTCCGATATAATGAGGATCTAATCACCCAATTCCCAATATCTTACTCCCACTCACCATCTGCAATAACATGCAGATGTGAGAAACTGATCTGGTAAATACATACCCTGGAGTTAGATTCCAACTAGGAAAACGGTTATCAATTAACATCGCACAGTCAAACTGAAATATGAAAATGTTTCAAAAGGGTTAACTGGTATTCCTAGTAATTCCTCTTCCATTAACCTGATTCACGACAGTAACCATATACTTACCTGCCCTCACTCCAATCCCTTTATTATGTCTTTACTTATTACCTTCTGTACACCTTCTTTAGGCCAATTGGTTTTCTTCTTTCCCTGCCCTTCGGCACCAGCCTAAAGTTTGGAAGAAGACTATCCAATAAGCGTAATAGGTGTACTCTCCTAATTCTAGGAGCCCTCGCAACCTGAGATAAGGTAATGGGAAAAGACATCTGAATAATCCTATCCAATCTCTCCAGAACCAGAATCCATCCTCGAAAAAGTTCCTTCGAGTTCGTATATAACCATACGATGGATTTATCTAATGGAAGTGGATATCCGTAGTGATACGGAGTGTCACAGAGAAAAGCAAAGTGGATGTAGGAGTGGCAGGGGTATACACGGTTTTTGTCGTGAATGATGGTGGTCGCAATTTCCTTTGCCATTATTCTAATCCCTTTTTTATGTCTTTACTTATTACCTTCTGTACACCACACTTAAGCTTAATTGGTTTTCTTCCTTCCGTATCGTTCGGCACCTGCCTATGGTTTGGAAGAAAACTATCCAATAAACTCAATAGGTGTACCCTCTCCTAATCCTAGGAGCCCTCACAACCTGAGAGAAGGTAAAGGGAAAAGACAACCGAATAATCCTACTCAATCTCTTCAGAACTAGAATCCATCCTCGAAAAATTTCCTTCGAGTTCGTATATAACCATACGATGGATTTTTCCAATAGAAGTGGATGTTCGTAATAATACGGGGTGTTCTGGAGAAATGCAAAGGTGATATAGAAGTGGCAATGATGTATGCGACACCGTGACATTCCAAAAGCCAAAGTGTTTTAAGAAGGTTCGGTCAACTTGGTTTCATGAGTTTTAGTTTAGGGTCAGGTCATAATCGCAGCCAGAGAGAGAGAGAAAAGAAACACTCAGCGTGCACTCTAACCTAGATCAGAATGGTTAATCATTTTATCTAATCTGGATGGCTCCCACTGTTTCCTCGAATTCTCCTCCAAACCCAAAAGGAGAATTAGTTGGAATTACCCGAGAAGTAGTCCTACTCATCAGTGGGAATCGGGGTCCAACTATCATCGCATGATAACTTGATGGGAGCCACTCAAGTCGCCATATTCCAGAAGGCATGCACAAGCCTGGCAAGTTTCCTGTATGTTTGAAACTCCCGATGTGATTTTTTTCCCTAAGACCCAAGTGACCTTGACGAATAATCAACAAATCAAAAAGTCCTGGTCAAGTTCAACCCGCCATTATCATGATTGCATTAAACCCACCCGCACGACCCTTGACGAATAATCAACAAAGTCATACGACTGTCCTAACCAATCCACATATCCATGCGACAGAAAAGCATTACAGAGCTACCGCACACTACGCCTCGGCGAATAGCAACGACAAACGTAGCACGAATACTAAGCAATACTAATCTGAAATGACGGAGGGCTATGGCTGGTTTTTGGCGAAAAACCTTTAACATAATGAACTTGATATCGTTGAAGGAATCCAAGTGGTTTTATAAATATATAGTGGCGAAAACTTTTGCTAAAGAGGTCACTCCCGGTGAAGGGATCTCGGCTCTTTCCCCGTCGAATGGGGTGCAGGATATTCCAAACTGAATTCCACGATGCAAAGCAAAAGTAATCGACTATAGTGAAGTTATTACGTTGACGCAAACTTTTACTCAAGGGGTCACTCCCGATAAAGGGATCTCGGCCCTTGCCTCGTCGAATGAGGTGCAGGATATTCCAAACTGAATACCACTATGCAAAACAAAAGAGAACGTCTGTAATGTCAGTTTTTAAAAGCTTGGTCCCAACAACATCATATATAGGTTTGTTTTATCCTTGCATTGATAAGAATCAATGCAGTCCCATCAATTAATCACACCAGAAAAGAACGAAAATAAAATGTACGTATATGCCATCCGCATTCGCCATTGGGTCCCGTCATCACCCGTTATGTTACTTAACTAACGACAGAGCGGGGAATGGGCTAGCGCGAGTGCAAAACATATACAACATCTACTAGTATATATAAATATATAACACATTCGTCCCAGGCATGATATAAGTAACATCACAGAAACATCACAGAATGGTGGATAATCTGGAGTCCCAGGTTTCACTTGAGCCGCAAGTGAGACCCGACGTTCCCAGTCGTGTGAATAGCCTGTGCAATGAAAACCTAGACCCCTACGAACGCGGCAAGTTACCCGCAAAACCAGAAGCGAGGCAGCCCCCTTCAGCAACGTGAATGGACCACCCAGCACTTCACGGAATCCGGTAACTTGATCACCCCTCCTGGGTCAACCTATACCCTCTACGAGTGCGGCGAATAGCCCGCCAATTCTAGAGTAAGGTCCCCTCCGTCTCAACGCCATGAGATGCAGACCAGTTGCCCTCTAGAACCCGGCTATTCGTGCACTCCACCGCGGGGTAATCCTAGTACAGAAAATAAAATAATATACAAGGGTGACATCGACCTCAGCCCGGTTGTGCCCCAAAAAGAATAATATACAAACTGGCAGTGACGGCAGTCCACATGTCGGACGCTCGCCCCACAATATCAAATGTACAAATGAATTAAAACTGTACTACCACAGCACCCAGGCTATCCACCATGACCATCCAACCAACATCACAACACAACACAGAACATCAACGTGAATGTCACGTTCGCAAACCCGTCTAAAAGAACATATAGCAGTTAGACGGGTTTACCGATCAAATAACATTCACGGTCGCAGATAGAAATGTATGTACTGTCAAACGCACACTTAAAATATCGATCGACAAAATTCCAAATTGTCCCCAATAGCAATAACAACACTGCACAGAAAACTGGGCCAAAACAGAATATCACAAAAATCACAATTCCAAGAGAATGAGCTACAGAAAAAATTTGGACGCTCGTCGCCACTAAATGGCCGCGGAACCGCCGCCAATAGGGCCTAAGTGCAGCGGTTCCACGGCTCTTTAGAGGAATCATGAGCCCAAATTTTTTGTGTACTCCAAAAAAAGCCTGCATGGATTTTTAAGCCTCTGAAAATAATTTTTTGACCACTTTTGAAAATCGGCAGAAACATCAAAAATGGAATCGTGATTTCGGAAATTTCCGTCGTTCGATCTTTTAAGCATGTTTAAATAAGCTAGTAAGGGGTTTAAAGGGTGGCTCTGATACCATGTTGGGTCCCGGCGGCGCCCCGGCCGTCGAAACGCGGCCAAAATGCGGAACAAAAATTTTCTAAACCGGCGCTACCGCTACCCGAATCCCGGATCGACCTTAAACCCAAAACTAGCAAGCTAAACTAAGAGTTAGAATTGTTATACCGAGTTGATCCGTGTCCTTCGGTCTTCATTCCAAGCTCCTAGCGGCTCCTTGATGTGGTTTGGTTGCCGGTCTTCCTTCGTCTCCGATGATCCACCCGAGGGAAACGGCGCAAGCTCCAACCTCGTCGAACGAGGTAACCGACGCTCCAAAGTCGCTAGCGATGGAGAGTGGGGGTGTATGAAAGTGTCACTACAATTTTTCTCTCATCCATGTGGTCCATGGAGCAACTCAAGAAGAAGATGAAAGAGATGAGGAAATCTTGGCATGAGAAAAATGGTTAAAGGTTTTGTGAACTTTAGAGAGTGAGAGAGTGGGCTAGCATGTAATGTGTAATCATACAAAATGGAAAAATGAATCCCCTCAAGGAAGTGGCCGGCCCCCCTCTCTCAATCACCACCAAAAAAATATCATTTCCCATTAATCAATTAAACAATTGCAACTATACCCAAAACCCATACCTCGTTCCTTGTTCATGCCACCTCACACCCTCCACCTCATCACTAAACAAATGAATTTCCATAAATGGAAAATCAAGTAATGAGGTGGCAAAACTTCTAGAAGCTATCCCGTATATAATACGGAATACTTCCCGGTACATGTATCGAAATACATATACGCGTATTCGTACAAAAATACGAATAGCCAAGAGAGAAAATGAATAGCGAACAATAATACTAGAATACATATATATAAATATATATGTAAATTATTAAATCAAAAAACCTGATTTAATAATCTGGCTTTATACTAAGCCACTAGTATTATCAACCGTCCGATTAAAGCCTGCACAACACATGCACATATTTAATCGAACACATGTATATATCAACATACGCCATGTACACCATATCGCCTGAACGGCTACCCAGGTATTGAGCGAAAGGGAGGCCGACGAGAAAACTCATCCTGAAGCCCTACTGAGCCTGACAGTGACAATATCCGTACAGTCCGGTCTGTTCGTCTAAGAGTATCGCATATCGAGTTTAAGGGGGTGGATAAAGTCAGACCCCTAACAACGCGACATTTAGCGTTGGTATGAAACCCCATCACCACCTGAGATACTATCGATCCTGGATCGATAATTCTCGTCCACCGTGGCCACGGATTTATGGTGATAGCCATCCGTACACAACGCGACATCAACCCCCAATACCGGGAGAGACGAATCCCTGACGATCCGATCACTGCCTCCATGCGGCTCGGGACTGTACCCAACTAAAATCTGTTTGCACGACTCCTTTGAGCCGTGGTAGGGTAGTAATCAAAGCACAGTGGGAACTCACATGAGACAAATGACGATCTCAGGTCGACAGACTAACCTGTACACATGTCACCTGGGAACGGCTATCTGACAATAGGTATAATACCAACTAGCAGGTTCCCGGCGAGTCCGTCCAGTGTACTCATAACCCAATGAGCACCTGTATACTATCTTATGTGAATAAACTAACACCAATGGCTTGTGAGACCTGGCCACCGCCCCTCGTCGGGGTCTCGATCAGTATACACTAGTCTACACTGGATATCGATGCCCGGTCTCGATACTCCTACGACTATGAACATTTAAGGATGTGCTTATAGACCCCAGCTCCCATATATATGATCGCCATCATAATGCTGGCAGTCAAGCAAGAATCCTATGGGCTCTATCAACATGTACATGATGATAAAGACAAACCAGATAGCAAACTATCATCTTGAGTAAGACTGTTTTATCGGTATAGGTCCTACCTCAATCATCATAATCATCTGTCCGCGACTATGATAATTGCCTTGAGGGCACTATAGCCAACAGTTGATTGCCGGGAGATCGAGGTCAGGAGAGTTGACACGAAGAACAACACAGCGGATCCACTCACGAATGCTATTCCCCAGATACAGTTCGAGAGACTCTTCGGGATGCTGGGTATGCGATACTATAGCTCAAGGCCCTAGTGCAAGTGGGAGATTGTTAGTTGTATGTATGCCCTAGAGGCCATTATTGCACACATGATGTATATTATTGGATGCTTGGACATATATAGAGAGGACTTTCTTGCTCGGCATGATAGTATGCTATTTGGTTGCTCTTTATCTTAACATGTATTCTATGTTTCTTGATACTGTCTTATGGTTACATGTTGGTAAAGCCCTTAGGATGTGTACTTGACTATCAGGATTATGATGAGATCATACTAGTGGGTCTATGGTAGTCCATAAGTTCATCCTTTAATGTCCCTAGTCGTGCGTGTATCGAGACGGGGCATCAATATACCAGAGTAGACTAGCGTATAGCTTCTCGACCCATGTAGATAGGCGATGGATGATCCCATATCCATTGATATTTAACATCAGAGATGGCATACGGGTGCTCGGTGGATACTGGGTACACTGGACGGACTCGCCGAGAACTCCCAGATGGTATTATACCTCACGTCAGATGGCAGTTCTCTAGTGACACTTGTACAGGTTAGTCTGTAGACCCGAGATCGTCATAGAATCTTGTGTGATTCCCACTGTGCTTTGATTTCCTCCTTACCACGTCCAAGAGGGTGTGCAAAACAGTGGTTTTTGGGTAAAGTCCCGAGTCACATGGAGGCAATGAGCGATAGGAGGGGTTTCGTCTCTCCCGGTATTGGGGGTTGATGTTGCGCTGTGCTCGATTGGCCATAACAAGGAAGTCCCTGGACAGGGCTGATTTAGAGATTTACTGGTAAGTGTTACTAGTAGTTTCTCGACCCGTTATGAGCCTCACATCGGCATGATTTATCGGTTATTGGGGTCTGACGTTTACGACCCCTAGACTTGATATTCGACATATCAGACGAGGAGAACGGATTGTACGGCAAGTGTTACCGTCAGGCTTTTGCAGGAGTTGCAGCAGGCTTGCTTGCTGATCTTCTGATCGCTCAATACCCGGGTAGCCATTACGTCTAGCTAGTACCGCTGACGGCTTGTGGGTGCTTGATGTGATCATCACCTACTGTCGGCGTATTGACGAGTCTTTAAAATCCTACATAGAGGTTTTACTGGCTCAGGCAAAACGAAATAGGAGCACATATGTGATATGTGCGGGACCGAGAATAATGCGTGTATGTGATACAGTATTCTATTCTCGCGACTTATGTATCGGTCGGTTATATGTGATATAGCCGGGTTATCGAATATTTGCTCATTCGATAAGTCGATACATTGGATGTTAGTCGGTTATATGAGATATAACCGGATTATTAAATCAAGTGTTGATTTGATAATTTAGTGTATAATTGTATGTTTGATATACTAATTTACATTAACTAATATTTGCTCACTTAAGCATTTATTTCTCACATGTGCACACTTAATATATATGTGATATATATTAATTTGTGTTTTGTTTTTGTATCATGGTTGTTGATACAACATACATGGGTGTATGAGACATACACCATTCTATTTATAATGGTAGGTTATTAATGTTTAAAGTAATTACAAAAATAGTGGATTATTTGTTAAAAGCATGAAGCTTGTAGAAGCTTGTGAGTGCTTTGACAAAGTCAACTCACTTTATTTTACTTTAGATATTTGTTAACCTAACCATTTTAATTAGCCATGGTTATGTCTCTACATGAGTTAGTATATGATACTCACTCACCATGGTTCACTCTCTCACTTGATCATTTCATTCTCTTCTTCTTTCTTCATCTTCTTCCTCTAAAAGAAAAAGCTCTCTAGGGTTTGAAAAAAGTAAGAAAGTATTGTGAGAAAAAGAATTCTAAAGTGAACCCACTTCCTATTTCATCATCCTCTACTAGATTAGCACTTTAGTATTGGGTGTTAACTTCACTAATCCTTCATTAGTGAAGTAGTAGCTTGAGTTAGTATTCCCTCGACGTAGATCATCTTCGGCCTCGAAGACTTCAAGCAAGAACGTTTCATTCGCCTTGTGAAGCCATGCAAGGGTCCGGGAGTTCCATCAACGCAGCGAAGGAACTACTACAAGGAGCTTATGAAGTGAAGAACCGATCTACAAAGGTTGTATTTCTAGTTCACTTAGATGTAAAACTGTTTACATTAGTTTCCGTATAATATTCTAGTGAACGATTCTAGTTTAGAGTTCCTTGAAACGGCAAATTTTTGAAAATGGCATGGACGATGCCTCCTGAAACCTTGCTGCCGTCGATAGGAACCCTACACATACTCCCTCCACTTCTACCCTCAAGTATCATCTCAATTCCTTCACCAAAACCCTATACACCCTTCATTAAAAATGATCCCCAACTCATCCTCAATACTTTGGATCTTTCAAAGTTGGATTATGAAGACATTGAGCAACTCAAGAAAATTTTTGAGTTGCCAAATGAGGTAGAATTCTAGACTTTAGTTAAGTTATTGTGTTTAGTTTATTCTATTATTAGTTTAGAGTCAAATCGATGTTGATTAGTGATGTTTGGAAATTCCAAGAGAGGGTTTGGATGATTGTGTGGACTTGTGATGTTTGGTGGCTGTTTACAAGACCTTAGTGTTGATTTTATGACCTAGAACACTAAATAGAAACCAAAATACGAACTTAGAAATTTACCCGTGTCGGTTTTGTGAAGTATGTTGGCCTATAGGGAATCTGGGATGACCTGGAACCTTTATAATAAAAACCAGCAACCCCGGAGACCTAGATGGACCACTAGAAGACCATCCTGAGAAGACGAACCCAAACAGAGAGGGTAGGCCGAGCAAGCCGGATTTTGGGATTATGTCGCCGGTTAAATTGTGGGTATTGGTGTTGGAATTGGTTCTGTAGCTCACATATCGCATATACTACCACATTGCACTGCTTGTTTAGTCCCATTTGACCTGAGCCAAAATCTGGGAGTGATTTCCTAGGTTGCTGAATATGGTATTTGTGATTTATGAATTTGGGATTTGGTATTTGATATTGTATTGGGTCGTTGGATGTTTGTACGTCAACGACGAGAGTTGTTTGGTTGTTTTTCATACGTAGGCTATAGGTTCTAACCTATGAGCGCACCGCATGCCATATCGGTTTTCTGGACTTGATTTTAATAGTATTGCGACTGTGTATTTATTGTAGGTACCTTCACATAGATTCAGAGACGACGAAGCACATCGACTACGGCTGAACAAGGAGTTCCGCAGGTGAGTAGATTTATATCTACGGGGGAAGTCGAGTGGATGGCGTATAGCACCCCCGCAAACATTGATATGTGATTTATGATTTGGAGACAAGATATGCGACGACTTAAGGTTATAGTTTATGATTTAGTGTGACATGATATGATAGAAATGATGTCTCGAACTGATATATAAGCATATGAAAAGTGAATGTGAATCACGATATATAGATATGTAGTTGCAAGAGAATAAGTATGAGATTATAGTGGCATGTAATGAGGTCGATAAATACGACATGAGATGTATAAGATGACTTGATGTGAGATATTGATGTGAAGAAAAGAGTATACGATGAGATATGATGACTTGGTTAGATATGTCGTTATACGGCTGCGAGTCGATATGAGATAATTGATACCTTTGTCAGTCCCATGATATGAGATGGATACGGATGTGACTTGAGATATAGGTATATACATATATAATGATGTGAATAATGAGTGATATGCCGTACGAGATATTAGGTCCGTACCCTCATTGTCATATAAATTGATAGGATCCCTAATTGTTTAATGCCGTCATACGATGGATTACCGTACGTGACGAGTTTTACCTGATGATTGATCCAAACTCTTAACTAGAGGATGTCGTATGATGGATTATACCGTACGTGATGTTGTGAAGCTGGATTGCCGATTGATAGATTCATCGACTCGGATATGTTATAGATTACGTATACCTTATAGCATTTCGCTTACGGTGTACTTTATGCTACGTTCATGATATTCTCATTGCATTACATATACCTGTGCTAGTACACCTACACAATTATCGATGATGCGTATGTTACACTTACACAGATTGCCGGCTCACATACTTTCATCATCGATAATTGCTATGACACTTACACGGTATAATTGCCACATCATTATTCTATGTTGCATGATATACTGATATGCTTACATCGCTATTCTATGTTGCATGATATACCGATATGCTCACATCGCTATTCTATGTTGCATGATATACTGAGATGCTCACTGTTCTGTTCTATGTTTGCATACATCATGCTTTACGATTATATGCATTGAGATGCTGTTTTCATGAGATTCTGGATTTGAGAACCGTGGTTATATTTCAAAAGAAAGTATGTATTATTTTAAAAACTGGGTTTCTCTTGATATGATATTTCGAGACGTCCACCATGTGTTTTCTCGGTTATGAGTTATGTGATACCCGATTTGAGGAGCTGGATGAGGCTGTTTGCGGGTATATGGTGGACCCGGTATGGTACCTCGGGGCAAGAAAGGTATGTTGTGCAGTAGACGATGAGCCTGGCAGAGAGACTACTACCTACCGGTGATAGTATTTGGGCTCAGCGGTTATCCGGAGGATACCGACCGGAGTCGTGAAATGATATGGGCCGATCTGGACTGACGAAGCCCGTGGGCCGATCCGGACTGACGGAGCCCGAGATATGAGGATTTACATGTCGATGTTGGACACGGGTTTCATGATGTTTCGAGTGTCGATGTTGGACACTCAGGTTCCATGATTTTGATGCGTCGTTGATGGACACACGTTGATTGATATCCTCATATTTACATGCATATACTTTCATGATATTTACATGCATGATGTTGTTGTGTCATTGATAGACACGTAGATGTTATCCACATGCTTACAGGCATTGATTATATTGTTGGCATATATGCAGATACGGTCACCCTAGATATCATAGTATTACCTTTATGATATAGTTGACCTAAGAATCGTTGTTTTATTCGATTTCTACCTGATGATGTTTTCTACTCACGAGTTGGCAACTCACCCCTGTTGTGCCACAGTTCTTGCAGGTTGACCGCATGGATCAGTAGCGGTATCGCTGGCACACCGCTTGCATTCAGGTGATTTGCTTTGGTAGGTGGGACATATTGGATCATGCCACTCTTGTATTTATTATTCCTGTTGTATCTAGTCAACTCCATCAATCAAAACTAGTATTTGTATAAATAGTACGACTTAGACAGACTTGTGGTTGCGAGACTTAGAGCGATGGGTTATATGTTCGCTTGGTGAGTTGATGTCTTGCTTTATTCATTATCTTTTGTGTTGATCTTCTCCGTTGGGCGTCGTATACTTACATTTTTGACTTGGGTAGTTGTGATTCCGCCGATTGGCAAAGAGCTAGCTCCCGCTTGGGGATGCCTTTTATATTATCATGTATATATGGTTTTGGATCAAAATATACAAGGGAGGTGCTGCCCAAATTTTTAAAAAGACGAAACATGTTTTTCAACCAGTAAAATCCTCTTGCATTTTTCATGCTCCATTATCTATGCATTTAAGAAAACATTTGATTTCATCATACCTTTATTTCAAAACTTCACCTCTTTTATTTTCTTAAAAAGGTTTAGATTTCTGGGCTTCGGCTTACTTGAATTACGTTACTCCTTTAGACGTTGCGTGATTTAAGTGCCGGTCACGAACTAAATTTCGTGTCATGACAAGCGCCCCACGTGTTCCTTACGTGGGCGCTACAAGAGTGCTTAGCACTCAGTGGGCGACGCTCAGCACCCAGTGGGTGACGCTCAGCACCTAGCGGCTCACGTGTTCCTCACGTGGGCGCTACAAGAGTTCCTAGCACTAATTGAGTGACGCTCAGCGCCTAGTGCCCCACGTGCCCCTCACGTGGACGCCACAGAATAAAAAGATCTCAGGGAGTGGCACTCAGCGCCCCATGTGCCTCTCACGTAGGCACTACAAAAGAACTCAGGAGTGCTTAGCACTCAGTGGGTGACGCTCAGCATCCAGCGCCCCATATGCCTCTCACGTGGGCGTTAAGAAAAAACTCAGGAGTGCTTAGCACTCAGTATGCGGCGCCTACCGCCCAGCGCCTCACGTGACCCTCACGTGGGCGCCACAGAATAAAAGTGCTTGGCACTCACTAGGCAGCGCCTAGCACCTAGCTCCTCACGTGCTTCGCACGTGAGCGCCATAAAGAGTGCTTAGCACTCATATAAAGACAAAAGGGGTAAAGTGTTTAACACTTATTGGGCAATTCCCATGACTGAAAACCCCACATGATTATATGTAAGCGTCAGAACTTACATAAGTGCTCAGAACTTTTTGCACAAAAAAAGGGACTGAGCCCAAACAAGTGCTTAGCACTATTTTTCAAATAAAAAGAAAACTGAGTGGACCAAGCCTAGGTTGGTTAGGTCCCTTGAGAGTAGAAACTCCCTAATTCAGATCAACCAAGCCCATATGCTTACTACTTCCCAAACTGAACTTAGTCCCAAATATGACTATCGATCTTCCAACTAATGATATCCAAAACGGTATTCATCCCACATCCTCCCGAGGAAATCTTAGTCTCAAAATATGACTAATGATTTCCGGATTTACCACTAACTCCTTTTCCCCTAAATATGGGAATTGGTTCAAGGGTACATCTCTCCACACCTCTAATCCACATCGTTGTAATTCCTCAATGTCTTCAGAGAGGTGGCGGGTCCTAACAACCAACGGCTTTTTGGAGCACTTCCAAACTGATGTGCACATCTCATATCGGACCGCACCCCAAACTAGGTGCATCCTAATCATCGTTGTTCATCCCGTCACGTAACAAATACACGTGCGCGTAAGATGAACAACGGACCGTAATGTCCTTAAACTAAAGCTTCACCTCAAAAAGGGTGATAATGGACCACTACGTCCTTAAGCTGGCCATGGACCAAGACGTCGCTAAACTAACAACGGACCGAGACGTCCTTAAACTAACCGTTGCCTCCAAAATGGCAACAACAGACCGACACGTCTTTAAACTAAACTCTCACCTCCAATATGGTGATCAACGGACCGAGACGTCCTTAAACTAAAATCTCACCTCCAAAATGGTGATCAACGGACTTAGACGTCCTTAAACTAAAATCCCACCTCCAAAATGGTGATCAACGTACCGAGACGTCCTTAAACTAAAATCTTACCTCCAAAATGGTGATCAACGGATCGAAACATCCTTAAACTAAAACCTCACCCCAACGGACCGAGATGTCCTTAAACTAACCATTGCCTCAAATATGGCAACAATGGACCGAAATGTCCCTAAACTAAGACAACAGAGCCCAAATGCTCTCTTGTTGGATCTGAAACAAAAATGATCCTGAAATCTTGTTAAGTGGATCTTAGTCTCAAATTGGACTAATGTATCCTTAACGAAAACAAATCGAACCCCCAAATGCTCACATACGTTTAAGTCGATCTTAATCTCAAATAGATTAAAGATCCTTAAATAAAAAAAACCCAAATCTAAGAAATACGGATTTGGACTAATCCACGCCCTACGGGCGACAACATAAATTAGTCTCCGAATACAATCTACGGGTAACCTAAACAAATAAAAACACACACGACACGAAGTGAACTTCCGGAGCAGGAGAAATTAGTTATCGCGATGCGATAATGTAATTAACTGCAGGGGCTTGCGCCTGCAGGGAAGGACGTCCCCACAATCAAAAAACCCTCGCAAACGAGGGGGGATCTAACGAAGTCTGCTACAACGGCCACATCCGTCCAAACATCCGATATACGGTGCCATAAATCAACTTGGCATCTTCGGAGAGGTGGACGGATAAATCCAAATAGCATCTTCCCCCAAAATTCAGGCCGGACGTCCTAGTGTCCCGTTCATGTCTTTCTGCGGTGAACAGTCAATACTTCAGGATTGAGACGCTTGAGCTCGATCTCATGCAGACAAGCCTCGATCCGCTTACAATAATCAACCAACGGCCGACGAAATCTTCGTTGTGGAAATTCACAAGCGTCTCCAGCATAGGGTTGACTTCGTCAGCGAAATCCGCGGCAGAAGTGAGAGCCTCGGTATCAAGATCTTCGATAAATTCGTTTAACATCTGCCTGCTAGTCACCGCGCCCCTGGAAGATTAACGCTTAGCAAAAGGCCCCGTAAGCATAGGAATGCGAGACTCAAAAAGAGCCAAAGCCAGTGTTGCTGCTGGATAAAGAATAAAGAAGAAAGCTGATGGACGAGATCTACCATACCAGTTGTTGAAAGTGGCAAGACAGGGAGCACGGGAGGCTCGGCTATTCCTTTGCTCCCTCCCTCGAGTTGTGATAATGTGGTCAATATGAGGAAGGCTTAGCAACATAAAGCTTACTCATGAAAAGAAGAAACACCAAGTGAAGAATATACTAACCAATGCCGGAAGGGGGAACGAATTCCGATTGGAAGGAAAAATGCGGGCTTAACACCTGGTGTAAGTGATCAAAGAGCACTCCTGCAGGATTGCGACAATATATGGTTAATACAAGAAAATGGTATCTACACTAAAGCAAAGAAATGAGAGATCTTCACCTTCCAGAGTTCGAGGAGACGCATAAGAGAGGGGTGGAACCGTAACAGTCAGAGCAATGACCGGCAGTAATTCTTCAGTAAGTACAGCATCTGGGTTTATCACGCCTATACTCAGAATAAAGGAGATATCATTAGAGATGCCTAGCGGGATTAAAAACTCAAAGATAATAACTCATGGAGTACCTGACAGGGCAGAAACCGAGACAGTGCCCGAAGCGTCACCAGTAGTGACGGCTTCCTCGGTTTCCATTGGGAAAGTGGATTCAGCATCCACACCTTCATCCCCTAACCCGATAAGGGCCGTCATAATTCTTGCATCACCCGCTGATACCAAGGATCCACAAGGAGAAGAAGCGGCAGTCGGAACAATTCCTGATTCCATAGGAAGGTTTGCCACTTCAGTCTCTTTAATCACCGGCACTTCACTTGCCACGCCATCACCTAAATTTGGCCCTGTTAAAAAAATGTGTGTTACGATTCAAGAAAAAGGCTGTTACTAAGGACCGTGTGTTGTTCTACCTTGAAGTAGCCGTTTAACTTCTTCTCGAGCAGCGCACGCAACCTGTCTATGGGCAGTGGACAAGGCAGAAGGAACTGTTTCCCCCAATCAGAGCAAAGCTCTGTTCAAATTTTCAAAATTTGAAATGAAGCAGCGCTTCATAAAAGCGCCAGCGCTCTGAGGCAGCACACCACGTGCAAAGCGCGAGTGCGCTAGCGCTAAGTGCGCTAAAAGCGCTAGCGCTCTGAGGTAGTGCACCACTTGCAAAGCACGAGTGCGCTGGCGCTAAGTGCGCCAGCGCTAAGTGCGCCAAAAGCGCCAGCGCTCTGAAGTAGCGCATCATGTGCAAAGCACGAGTGCGCAGCGCTGGAACTAAATATTCCCCACTATTAGATCAAAGATCCAATAATAATGATAAATCATTAATTGACCAGAATAAAATTCAGTTGAGAAAAGATTCCTCAAAATCTTTCCAAACAAAAAGATTGTGCTCTATAAATCAGAGCACCATTGGATCAATGATCCAATGGTGATTAAAGATCACCAAAAACACAGAATAAATTATGTTTAGAGAAAATTCCCCAATCTTGTTAAAAACAAGAAGATTGCCTTCTGTAAATCAGAAGCCCTTGGATCAAAGATCCAACGGGGGAAATATCCCCAAATCAATTAAAGAGAAGATCTCTTCAACTGATTGAACTGATCAGCCCTCACTATATAAAGGACCCAAGACTTCAAGTCTCAGAGAGAGGAACCCCCCAATAAACTTTGAGAAAATTGAGAGAGAAGAGCCAAGCTCTCGGAAGAAAAAGATTTTCTTCAAGGTAAAAAAGAACAGAAAGACGAAATCGTCTCGTATAAAAAAAGAAGAGTTCACTTCTTTCTTTAAGATCATAGATCTACAAGACCAAGGTCTTTCACTAAGAGATTAAAGGATCTCGTCATAAAATAAGAAGAAGAACATAATTCTTCTCACGGATTATAGATCTATAAGACTAAGGTCTTTTATACAAGGAGATCATGAACATCTCATTATAAAATAAAGGGTGGAGAATAAGTCAATTCTCTTAGGATCACAGATCCATAAAGGCAAAGCCTTTCATCAAAATAAGAGATTGAAACATCTCCTACCAAATAAGACTTTGTTCTTAGAATCTTGAGACAAAGTCTCTTCTAAACGAGAATTTATTTCTCAGATCATAAAGCTGATCAGATAGCGCTTTGCGCTCATAAACTAGCGCTTTGCGCTCCTGGACTGGTGCTCAGCGCCAAGCGCACCACGTGTTCCTCACGTGTGCACCACTGAACAAATAGCGCTTTACGCTCATAGACTGGCGCTCAGCGCCAAGCGCGCCATGTGTTTCCCACGTATGCGCTACTTGAACAGAAGCGCTTTGCGCTCTTTGGCCTGGCGCTCAGCGCCAAGCGCACCACGTGCTCCTCACGTGTGCACTACTCAGCAGAAGCGCAGTGCGCTCATAATCTGGCGCTCAGCGCCAAGCGCACCACATGCTCCTCACATGTGCGTTACTCAGCAGAAGCGCAATGAGCTCATAAACCGGCGCTAGCGCCAAGCGCGCCACGTGTTTCTCACGTGTGCGCTGAAAGAACATAAATTGTTTTTTAACAAACCCCAGAGCTATGATGAGTGCTCAGCACTCAATAAAAGACAGAAATACTGTCAGAACCTAAATCAATGCTCAGCATTGTTAAAAGGGCCAAGCCCAGATAAATGTTCAGCAGCCCAAACAAATGTCCAACATTTTAAACCTAATTGGACTTAGCCCAAGTTGGCCATAAGTTCTCAATTCAGATTTAACTGAGCCCATGTGCTCATAATCTAATTAACTGATCTTAGTCCCAAATTGGACTACAGATCTCCTTGGTTCAAGGGTACATCTCTTCACTCCTCCGATACATGTCGTTGTAATGCTTCAACGCCTTCAGAGAGGTGACGGGTCCCGACAACCAGATTTTACATGAACTATGATGTCCTTAACTTCGGACAGTGGGGTCCTTAAACCCATGGGCTATGATGTCCTTAACCTCGGACTGTAGGGTCCTTTAAACCCATGGATTATGATGTCCTTAACCTCGGACTGTAGAGTCCTTTAAACCCATGGACTATGATGTCCTTAACCTCGGACTGTGGGGTCCCTAAGCCCATGGACTATGATGTCCTTAACCTTAGACCGCAATGTCCCTAAACTAAACAATAGAGTCCAAATGCTCTTTTGTTAGATCTAAACGAACCCGTTAAGTTGATCTTAGTCTAAAATCAGACTAACGTATCCTTAACAAACGTTTAAGTTGATTTTAGTCTCAAATGAGACTAACGTATCCTTAAACCCAACCCCAAACCCAAATCTAAGAAGATACGGATGTGGACTAATCCACGCCCTACGGGCGACAACATAAATTAGTCTCCGTATACATCCACGGGCAACCGAAAAACAAAACAAACACACACGATACGAAGTGACTTTCTGGAGCATGAGAAAGTGGTTACCGCAATGCGGTAACGTAATTAACTGCAGGGGCTTGCGTCTGCAGAGAAGAGCGTCCCCACAATCAAAAAACACCACAACGAGGGGGAATTTGACGAAGTCTGCTACATCGGCCGCATCCGTTTAAACCTTCGATACATGGTGTCATAAATAAACTTGGCATCTTCAGAGAGGTGGACGGATAGCACCAATTAGCATCTGCCCTCGGAATTCAGGCCCGGACGTCCTAACGTCCCGGCCGCGCCTTCCGGCGGGGAACAGATTCTGGCACGCCCAGTGGGACCTTTTCCTCTTTCCACTCCACACTTCGTGTGTCGTGTTTCACGAACGAATCGTAAAGGGTTACCTACGACGGCAGCAAGGTTTCGGGAGGTATCGTCCATGCCAAATTCAAAAATTTTCCATTCTAGCTAACCCTAACCATGAATCGTTAACTAGAAATAATACGGTAAACATATGCAAACACTTTGCAATAAGTAGTGAGCAGGGAATACAACCTTTGTAGACCGGTCCTTCACTTCAAATAGCTCCGTGTAGTAGTCCCCTTCGCTGCGATCATAAACTCCGGACTCTAGAGAGGCTCTATGATGAAATGAACGTGCTTGCTTCGATGACTTCGAGGCCAAAGATGATCTACGTCGAGGAGACACTAACTCAAGATATTCCTTCACTGGGTCATAAACTTTGTGAAGAGAACACACTCTACTACATGGCAAGTGGTAGAGGATGAAGAAGTAGGAGGTGGTCTCACTTTAGAATTGATTTTCTCACATTATTTCTCATACCTCCATTGAAGCTAGAAAGCTTTTCATGGAGCTTGAAGAAGAAGAAGAAGAACTCCTCACAATAATTCATTCAAAATGAATTAAGTAACCATGGGTGAGTTAAAGCTCTCATGCTTAACTCATGTAGAGAATAAACTCAAGGCTAAGGTTAAGGTTTGGGTTAAGGAAAATATCCTAAGAAATGACAAAAGAGTGGACTTTGTCAAAGTTCTACAAGCTTCTTCAAGCTTGATAACTTTGATCAAGTTTAACTCTTTTTTTAAATCTTATGATAATAAACAAAACCCTAAATTAATCCTAATCATGGTATAAGTCTCATACACCTATAATGCATGTATCATCTACCATGACACAATGCATATGTACACAAATATATATCACATATATACTTATGCACAAAAAGTGAGAAAACAAATCATAAGTAAGCTAATACTAGTTAATGTAATGTAATATATCAAATATATAATTATACATTAAATTATTAAATCAACTCTTGATTTAATAATCCGGCTATATCATATATATCCGACCAATATCATGTGTAACAACTTATCGAATCAACACTTGATCCGATAACCCGGCTATATTGCACACAACCGATCAATGTCACGAATCGCGAGAATAGAATACGGTATCTCATATCGTATCAATCTCGGTCCCGCACATATCACATATGTGCTCCTACTCCGTTTTGCTTAAGCCAGGAAACTTCTGTGTAGGACTCTAAAGACTCGTCAATACGCCGGCAGTAGGTAATGATCATATCAAACACCCACAAGCCGCAAGAGGTCTGCTAAACGTAACGGCCACCCGGGTATTGAGCGATCAGAAGATCAACAAGCAAGCCTGTTCGTACTCCTGTGAATCCAATCAGTAACACCACCGTACAGTCTGGTCTCTTCGTCTGATATGTTGCATATCACAGCCTGGGGGTGGTATAATGTCATACCACAATAGCCTGATAAGTCATGCCGATGCAAGGTCCATAACGGTCCGAGAAACTACTGATAACACTTACCAGTAGATCTCAACAACCCTGGCCAGGGATTAACTGTTATGGCCAATCGAGCATTGCGCAACATCAACTCCCTATACCGGGAGAGACGAAACCCCTCCTATCGCTCATTGCCTCCATGTGACTCGGGACTGTACCCAAAAGCCACCATTTTGCACGTTCTCATGAATGTGGTAAGGTAGAAATCAAAGCACAGTGGGAATCACACAAGACTCTATGACGATCTCGGGTCTACAGACTAACATGTACCAGTGTCACCAGAGAACTGCTATCCGACGATAGGTACAATACCATCTAGGAGTTCTCGGCGAGTCCGTTCAGTGTACCCAGTCTCCACTGAGCACCCGCATACCTTCTCTGATGTCAAACACCAATGGATATGGGATCATCCATCGCCCATCATATGGGTCGAGAAGCGTATACGCTAGTCTACTCTAAAGTATCGATGCCTAGTCTCGATACTCCCTCGACTAGGAACAGTTATAAGATGTACTCTTTCAGTACACTGGCCCCACTAGTATGATCTGCATCATAGTCCTAGTAGTCAAGTACATATCCTAAGGGCTTTATCAACATGTGAGAGAAAGACAGTAAACCAATTCAAGTCCACATGTTAAGATAAAGAACAACCAAATAGCATACTATCATGTCGAGCAAGAAAGTCCTCCCTATATATGTCCAAGCATCCACTACAATATACATCGCATGTACAGTAATGGCCTCTAGGGCATACATATTATTAACAATCTCCCACTTGCACTAGGGCCATCAGTTGTAGTATCCCATACGCAACAATCGACAGTGGTTGAAGTATCTCATACTCAACTATCCCATAAAAGTCTCTCCAGGGAATAAGCCTTTGTGAGTGGATCCGCCATGTTGTCCTCTGTGTCTACTCTCCTGAACCTAGATCTCCCTGGAGATCAACCATCTGCATGGTCAGGTGATACTGCCTAAGAATATGTCTGGATCACGGATGGGAAAGGGGTTCATAGGCCTAAGCCACAACTCCATTGTCACATAATGGTAGGAACGAAGTTCATCTCATGAACTAGTGTACATCCAGACTATTTCTTTGGTAGCATTCTTGTAGTGATGTATCCAGCCTTTATCGTCTAGTATGCCACGGTATCTAGCTTGGAACTCTTCCAACATACCGTCCCTCTACTGAGGGTAAAGACAATGCCTGTGACTGATATTCAGTCGTTCTTATCACCCTGGAACCTTTCTAGTGATTCTCTCTAGGATCGATTGATACCATCTCACTACACCTAGTGAGAATCCTAACATCCACTTAGATCTATCACATAGATCCAAAAACCCAGGATTTAGGAGGTATCACCTTGATCTTATATGGAGAATCCTTGTGACAAGAGGAGATTGACCGAGCGTAGCATAGGAAACTCCTTTCCTTATCAAGAATATGTCATCCACATATAATACGAGGATCACCACCATACTCCTTACTACCTTTTTGTATATACAAGGTTCATATATCATTTTGATGAAGTCAAACTCTTTGACTACTACATCAAAACTGATGTTCCAACTCCGCGATGCCTGCTTTAACCCGTAAAGCAATTTGCACACGTTTCCGCTGCTCCCACTGTCTACGAAGCCCTCTGGCTGTGTACTTTTAGACGCTCTCTTCTAAATCACTATTTAGAAAAGCAGTCATGACACCCAATCGCCAGATATCGTAGTCATGGTATGTAGCAATGGCAAGTAGGATCTGGATGGACTTAAGCATAGCTTTGAAAGTCTCAACTTTTCCATGTACACCAAGTAATCTTCTCAAGATATACTTGCTCCTGATGGGGATTTAACCCTTCAGATAAAGAAACCAAAGTCCATACTTTGTTGGTGTATATGGATTTTATCTCAGATCGCTTAGCATCCAGCCATTCTTACAGAGTCCCCACTCCTGATGGCCTGCTCGAAACTAGTTGGGTCATCATCTTATGATACAATCCTCACTCCCACTGTCATAGAGAAAACTGAAGTATCTCTCAGGTGGATGAGGAATCCTACTAGATCGGCGGAGAGGCTGGGGTTCGTTGGGAACTATTGAATCCTCTGGGTCTACCAAATCATCAGCTGTAGTTTTTATAGCTGGAACTCCTTCCAGTTCTACAGAACTGACCTTGCCTTGAGCTTGTCCGGATTTTGGTTTTAGACATAGGCCGAACAACCCTAAATCTTAATATCCTTGAGAAATGGACTCTTCCCATACCATATTGCATATGGATTGGTAGGCAGTGATTTGATTGGAACCATATTCAATAGGTATGCAGCTACATAAGTGCATAGCCCCCAAAAGGAAATAGGTAACTCAGTAGTACTCATCATAGAGCACACCATATCACATAGGGTGTTAATGCTCCTCCCCGATACACCTATGTGCAGCGGTGTATACGAAGGAGTAATGCTGAGAGAGAATCTCATTCTCCTTTAGAATAGTCCAGGAATTCCGTGCTTAAGTATTCTCCTCCCTGATCTCATCAAAGAACATAATACTTAGACCCGTTTTGGTTCTCTACTTCTAACTTATATTCTTTGAATATCTCAAAAGGTTCAGACTTGTGTTTCAATAAGAACATAAGTGCGAATCTTGAGAGATCATCAGTGAATGTAATGAAGTACAAAGAACCAGTCCTGGCATATGTAGACAGGGGACCTACATACATCATCATGTATCAATCCCAAGAGTTCACTAACTCTTTCTCTGTTTCCAATAAACGGAGCTATGGTCATCTTATCTTTGTGACATGACTGGCAAGTTTCACAATATGTAAGTTCAAACTGATTTAAATATGCATCTCTATGTAACTTAGCTAGTCGGGTCGCATTGATATGACCTAGTCTACAATGCCTCAAGAAGGATTCGTTCATTTCTGAACTCTTCCTCTTGTGTGTGTTCTGTACGTTAAGAACTGTAGTTTGATTTAGAACGTATATGCTTTTAGATAACGTGCCTGAACCGATCAACTCTTGATATAGGAAATGTTCAAAACATTATCTAACAATACAAAATTATATCCTTCTTTACTAATAAAGAGACTGATATGATGTTGTATATCAGGTTCGGTATCTAATAACATTCGTTCAGAATCAATGTATTTGGTATTACAGGGTGATAACTGCCAACAGACTTGGCTACAACTCTTGCACCATTTTTAACTCTTAAAACTTATCACCCTTTCTCAGTTCTCTACCTTTCTGTAGCCCATGTAACAGATTACATAAGCGGAATCCTGATCCGGTATCTCATACCCAGGACGTAAAGGATACTGAGAAACAGTTCTTTATAATAAACACACCCGAAGAAGATGCATCATCATGCACTTTCTTCGTTTGGGTGGCACGGGAATCCTGGTAATCCCCTATTTCTTGCTCAGTCTTATAACAATTATAAGCTGGAGCGAGACCAACGTTCCCTAGCTCGGTATAACAAGCGAGTTCGGTAAATTCATCTGTATTATTATCTTGATTAAGGCGTGACATGGTCGCTACCTGGAGAGAGAGAGAGAGAAGAAAACACTCAGCGTATGCTCTTGCAAGATTAGATTGGTTATTAATATATCTAATCAGGATAGCTCCCACTGTTTTTATCAAAACTTCCTTCAAACCCTAAAAGGAAAGACTAGCCGGGATTAATTACACCCTACAAGTTCACCAATCTTTCAGCTAGGCCAGTGCCGGTACTTTGAGGGAGGTTCCCCGTGCTTTCGCATGGACCTAATTAGAATAAACCTCGTTTTCCCATGGGCGTAACCCCGTTAACACATTTCTAGACACCTACTTGATCGGCTAATTGTAATGTGTAAAACTCTCCCAGGAGTAACTCTTACTCGCAAGTGGGTATCGGGATCCAACTATCTCATAGGAGGTATGCAATCTCATTGCAAATTTCAACACTTGAAATTCCCGATAATATTTTACCCCTAGTACTTATGACCTTAACTATGGTCAACATATCATAAGCACTAGTCAAGTTCTTCCCGTCATTTCATGATTAATTAGACCCATCTACATGACCCTCAACTATGGTCGACATAATCACATGACTGTCCTAATTAATCGCATTATATGATGTGTAGGAAGACATCACTTAGCTACCGTACACTACGTCTCAACTATAGTCGACATACGCAGTACGAATACTAAGTACTCTACTTCCTAAAATGACGGAGGGCTACGACAGGTTTTTAAGAATACCTTTCACGTAATGAACTTGATATCGTTATAGAATCGAGTGATTTTTGAAAAGGAGTGTTTTTGAGGCTTTTACTAGTTTTGCTAAAGAGGTCACTCCCGGTGAAGGGATCTCGGCTCTTTCCTTATCAAATAAGGTGCAGTATATTTCACAAATATCACTATGCAAAGCAAAAACTATAGAAGCAATCAAAAGACAAACCGAGTGTGTAGCATCTGCTAGTTTCGCTAAAGAGGTCGCTCCCGGTGAAGGGATCTCGGCTCTTTCCTTATCGAATAAGGTGCTGGATATTCTACAAGGAATACCGCTATGCAAAGCAAGAACTAGAGCTACCAGTTTTTAAAACAAGTTTCTACAACATCTTTAGGTTTCTTTTATTTCATTAATCTCATTAATGAAGTCTCATCATTTTAAGTTATCTAAACATCACAGATAAATACAATGTACGCTTATGCCATCCACATTCGCCTCGATGTCCCCTCGTGCACCGTTAGGTTAGGTAACTAACGGTAGAGCGGGGCAGTGCTAGCGCGGGTGTAAAACATAAGCAACGTCTATATAATATATCACATATACTATATCCTGTATCCATCCCAACATATCAAATTATCACATCACAGATATCGCAGCAGAAGAACAACATATGAAATATTGGATATACTAGGATTTCCGTGTTTTATTTTAAGCCTGTATAAAACACGGATTCCACGGTCATGATGAATAGCCAAACCCACACCCCTAGACCCCTACGAGAGCGGCAAGAAACCCTACCAATTCTAGAGTTAGGAGACCCGGTCTCGACTCCTCGAGATGGTCTCCCTCTGGATCCTAGAACCCGGTTACTTGTGCTCCCCGCCTTGGGTCTATCCTAATGCGAAAAAGTAAATAATATACAACGATGACATCATCCTCAACCCGGAAGTGCCCCAATAAAAGAATATTACATACAATGAATTTTACATGAATGAAAAAGAAAACTCTCATCTCACATAAAACCCCCGGCTAATCAATCACGACGATCTAATATAACATATCCAAGCAACACATAACATCACATGTCATCAACGTAAGTAAATATGTGTATCCCAATTGTCGTTGACATATAGCACCGAAACCGGCGATACACCACATATTGCACTTACGGTCACAGAAAAGAAAGTGAAAAACTACAACAGTTGGAATCCGCAACCACCTTAGATATCGCATGCCTAACCAAATGAATTCCTTAAACATCGCATGCCTAAAAATTATAAACCCCGCATTTTAGTCTCGATCTCGAAAACACTTTTCAACATCAAGTCGGGTAATTCAACAAGATTCCCGACATCCTGATCGAATGCTCGTCGGAAACTTTAGTAGACGGCCGCACCCCCCGATACCGTCGACGAAGTGCACTAAGGAGGAACACCGTTGCCGCGAGCACCCGAACGGATGCTTTTGGTGACGGGGTTCTCCTACAGTCACTTGGTCGGGGCTATGGGGCGTGACTATCTATTAAGTTTACCCGGCGAGTATCCGCGTACTCTACGTGATTGCGACGGACTTTTGATCGCATCAAAATCCCTTGGCAACCGATCAAATGAGACTAAACTGCTAGATTTATAACATTCAAATTAGTTATCTCATAACTACATGTGGATTCCAAATATTGTATCCAATCACATAATATCCAGACGACGATAAACTCTTCGATCGATTCATCAAAGTCCCACAATTTTCCGACAGCTCAACACTTGAGCACGGTTTTAGTAATACCCAGAAGATACCACAGTACCTATGAACCAGCCGTAGAAGGGTCAAACCAACGCCTCACATGTGAAACGCTAAACTATCATAAACCCTAGAGTTCAAGTGATGGTTTTGACGGCCACATAATCGAGTTAAGGTTTACGTTCTTCTAGAGGGTCCAAAGAATCACTTGCAAATTTTTCCAAGTACGTTAAACTTGGAAAAATGGGTTTTTGACATTCGATCGAACATTTTAACATTGTCTAGACAATATGTGAAACACCCGAAACAATATTAAAACTATGAATACGAAACACTCCGACTTACTTATAGTGTAAGATTATATCATATGCAAAATTAGCCAAAATAAACAACACCTGAAACACCAAACCCAAGCCACTGGAACACTGGCAAAATTTCAGGGGAGGGGGCTCAGTTTTGGCCGATATAGGGGGGTGCTCGGCCCAAATTTTTCCAAATGCCCTGAAATTTTGGGTGTGTTCATGATATATCCCATACATCACTCTGTACTTGTTTAAAAAAAATTTGACAACTTTTAAAATCGACAGAAACTATAGATTTCGTGTTTCGGTTTCGGAGTTGTTTCGGTTTCGTGATTCTAACAAAATCCGTATTAATTTCTAGCATAGATTTGATACCACTGAAGGGTTACCTAT
The DNA here is from genome assembly GCA_030015575.1 of Agapanthus africanus. Taxonomy (NCBI): domain Eukaryota; kingdom Viridiplantae; phylum Streptophyta; class Magnoliopsida; order Asparagales; family Amaryllidaceae; genus Agapanthus; species Agapanthus africanus. The sequence goes on along the minus strand of JASDDO010000014.1, from coordinate 636,620,562 downwards.
GACGGCAGCAAGGTTTTGGGAGGCATCGTCCATGCCAAATTCAAAAATTTGCCATTCTAGCTAACCCTAACCATGAATCGTTAACTAGAAATAATACGGTAAACATATACAAACACTTTGCAATAAGTAGTGAGAAAGGAATACAACCTTTGTAGACCGGTCCTTCACTTCAAATAGCTCCGTATAGTAGTCCCCTTGGCTGCGATCGTAAACTCCGGACTCTAGAGAGGCTTTATGAAGAAACGAACGTGCTTGCTTCGATGACTTCGAGGCCGAAGATGATCTACGTCGAGAAGACACTAACTCAAGCTATTCCTTCACTGGGTCATAAACTTTATGAAGAGAACACACTCTACTACATGGCAAGTGGTAGAGGATGAAGAAGTAGGAGGTGGGCTCACTTTAGAATTGATTTTCTCACATTATTTCTCATACCTCCATTGAAGCTAGAAAGCTTTTCATAGAGCTTGAAGAAGAAGAAGAAAAAGAACTCCTCACAGTAATTCATTCAAAATGAATTAAGTAACCATGGGTGAGTTAAAGCTCTCATGCTTAACTCATGTAGAGAATAAACCCAAGGCTAAGCTTAAGGTTTGGGTTAAGGAAAATATCCTAAGGAATGACAAAAGAGTGGACTTTGTCAAAGTTCTACAAGCTTTTTCAAGCTTGATAACTTTGACTAAGTTTAACTCTTTTGTTAAATCTTATGATAATAAACAAAACCCTAAATTAACCCTAATCATGGTATAAGTCTCATACACCCATCATGCATGTATCATCTACCATGACACAATGCATATGTACACAAATATATATCACATATATACTTATGCACAAAAAGTGAGAAACAAATCATAAGTGAGCTAATACTAGTTAATGTAATGTAATATATCAAATATATAATTATACATTAAATTATTAAATCAACTCTTGATTTAATAATCTGGCTATATCATATATATCTGACTAATATCATGTGTAACAACTTATCGAATCAATACTTGATCCGATAACCCGGCTATATCGCATACAACCGATCAATGTCACGAATCATGAGAATAGAATATGGTATCTCATATCGTATCAATCTCGGTCCCGCACATATCACATATGTGCGTCTACTCCGTTTCGCTTGAGCCAGGAAACCTCTGTGTAGGACTCTAAAGACTCGTCAATACGCCAACAGTAGGTGATGATCATATCAAACACCCACAAGCCGCAAGCGGTCTGCTAAACGTAACGGCCACCCGGGTATTGAGCGATCAGAAGATCAACGAGCAAGCCTGTTCGTACTCCTGTGAATCCAATCGGTAACACCACCGTACAGTCCGGTCTCTTCGTCTGATATATTGCATATCACAGCCTGGGGGTGGTATAACGTCAGACCGCAATAGCCTGATAAGTCATGCCGATGCAAGGTCAATAACGGTCCGAGAAACTACTGATAACACTTACCAGTAGATCTCAGCAACCCTGGCCAGGGATTTCCTGTTATGGACAATCGAGCATTGCGCAACATCAACTCCCTATACCGGGAGAGATGAAACCCCTCCTATCGCTCATTGCCTCCATGTGACTCAGGACTGTACCCAAAAGCCACCGTTTTGCACGTTCTCATGAACGTGGTAAGGTGGAAATCAAAGCACAGTGGGAATCACACAAGACTCTATGACGATCTCGGGTCTACAGACTAACATGTACCAGTGTCACCAGAGAACTGCTATCTGACGATAGGTACAATACCATTTAGGAGTTCTCGGCGAGTCCGTTCAGTGTACCCAGTCTCCACTGAGCACCCACATACCTTCTCTGATTTCAAACACCAATGGATATGGGATCGTCCATCGCCCATCATATAGGTCGAGAAGTGTATACGCTAGTCTACTCTGCAGTATCGATGCCCAGTCTCGATACTCCCTCGACTAGGAACAGTTATAGGATGTACTCTTTGACTACACTGCCCCACTAGTATGATCTGCATCATAGTCCTAGTAGTCAAGTACATATCCTAAGGGCTATATCAACATGTGAGAGGAAGACAGTAAACCAATACAATTCCACATGTTAAGATAAAGAGCAACCAGATAGCATACTATCATGTCGAGCAAGAAAATCCTCCCTATATATGTCCAAGCATCCACTACAATATACATCGCATGTACAGTAATGGCCTCTAGGGCATACATATTACTAACAAATCGCGGTTTGCTATGGTTGCCCCTGGATTCGAGATACTAAAATTTGGTGTCTTGCTCCGTGCAGAAAACAGAAGATCAATGGCTTTCAACTGCACAAGCTGCAACAACGGCAATAACTCTCACTCCGTCCCTGCTGGAGGAGTGACTTACGGGCCTCAGGCGGCCTCCATTTTTACAACGACGGTGGATCTGGTGACGCAAGCCACCACAGGGATATTCTTTGGGACCATGCTCCCACCCATAAGCTTTAACACACTATTTCCATCGCAAGAAGCTCAGAAGAAGTCGGTCTTTGATCGGCTCATAACTACTGCGGCCCCTTTCAACGGGTCGTCCAAACCAAACGCCTCAGTCTTTAACAGATTGGGCCGAAGCTCTAATGGGCCTGTGAAGAAGCCCGCGATACCGGAAGGGGTTATCCCGAAGAGGATAGCCATTCCTGCTCTTGAAGTCACCAAAGCGGCTTCCCCTGCTAAAGAGTCGGTCTTCGCAAGACTGACAATTTCGGCCCCCGCTTCAAACAAAATCACCAAGACTGCTCCTCCTACTCGAAAGTCTGCCTTCGACAGGTCCAAGATTCCGTGATAGATCAAGACTATCTCCACCGACAGAAAAAGATGAAGGTTCGGCAAGAGAAGGACTGCTCTGTCGTACCACAGAAGACGACAGCTACTTGGGCACCCACTGCAACGGCCCCTTCAACTTTGACCGCTCACAAGAGGAGAAGGCCGGCGAAAATCCCTATATCCGCGACGAATCGTAAGGGCACTGAATCTAAACGCCCTAAGTCTGGGGGCATGATGGTACAAATTGTCTATATGGCATCCGGGAAAGAGGATAGCCGTATTTCTACGGGCCATCGACCACTCACCAGATCTGTAACGAAGCCCCAGGAGCAACAACAGAAGCTCCAGGAAATGTTGACACAGATGGCCGTACTCACAGGGCCAAAAGAAAGCCCGGAGACGTCATCGGAACAACGTCAAGAACAAGAAACTGACGCTGAGTTCCTTCGCAGAATCCTCGAAAAGAAGGATAAAGAGGCAGCGGAACAAGCTGCCAACATAAAACGAATGGCGTTCTTATTCCAAGACATGGTCGGGATGATGTTACAGCCGGATCCTCCAGCTGAAGATCCTCCGATTATCCTCGAAGATGACCGAGGGGAGACGTCAAACCCTTTTCCAGCTTGTTCAGCTGCCAAAGAAGAGACCATCTTAAAAGCCACCCTAGATGATTACATCGCTCAGCAGATACAAGTTTATCAGGCGAATGAAGCGGCTGGGCAAATTGTTAAGACTGGACGACCCTATCCAGGTTGGTACAACCAAATAAAGTACCCGCCGGGATATACGATCCCCAAATTCCATGTGGACAGGCAACCCCCATCAACATGTCACTCAGTTCATGGCTCTCTATGGCAACACTGGAGGGGATGATAAGCTACTGCTTCGCCAATTCATCAGCAGCTTGGAGGAGACAACGTTCGAATGGTATTCAGAGCTTCCCAACGATTCCGTTAAAACTTTTACAGAGATAGAGTTGCTATTCACCCAGCGTTTCGCGAGTGCTAACACACGCACCCCAATCACGGCATTGATTAATGCCAGGGTAAAGCCAGGCGAAACGTGGGTGCAATACGCAATACGGTGGCGGAATCTATGGTCGAAGTGCGAGCAGCGCATTGAAGAAGCGCCTGCGGTAGGCATGTTCGTGGGTACTCTCGACCCTCAAGCGACCATTTCCCAATTTATGATGTTTTTCAAGCCGACCACTTTCCAGGCCTTGATTGACAAGCTGGCCTAAATGGACCAGATGGGCCACAGACCTTCCTCTTCGAAGCAGGAGCCGCGGAATGAAAAGGGGAAAAGGAAAGTGACCTTCGTCGCCAATGCTCAACAGCGGCCCAGTGGTCCAAAACTAACTGATCGCCAAGACGAGAGACGGCGATTCTATAATGAGAAAATGAAGCGCCCTTATTCGTTTCCCCGGGACAAAACGAGGAGATTGTTCGAGCTGGCGGTGCGCAACAGGCTCATCAACTTTCCAGATCCAAAGCGCCCATTGCAACCCGGTGAGGCTAATAATCCCAATTATTGCCCCTATCACCAAGCGATAGGCCATCCAATCGAAGATTGCTTCGTCTTCAAAGGGTGGATTGAGAACCAATATTAACAGAGCAAATTCGCACTGTCCGAGAATTGGAAAGTAAGCCCGCCGCAGCCGCACGCTCTTAAAATGGGGGACACACCGGGGGCATCATGCTCTTTTATAGAAGAAACTCCATAGGAGGTCGTTCTTTCAGCCAAGACGAAAAGAATGTTGAAGGATCTCCAAACATGCCCGGCAATCAAATGGAAAAATCTGCTGGAACCCGAGGCCATCAAGGGAATGCTGAAGCCGCGCCCAACTCCAAAAATTGGCGGTGATAATCAAAGCGCTCAGACCCAGCCGTTAAAGTCTTCGAAAAAGAAGAAGAGGGCCAAAAAGCCCGTGAAGCCTGGTGACAAGCGCACGGACCTGCAAAAATATATCGACGCGCTGGAAGAATATAACCAGAAGGCGCGGACCCCGGTCACACTTCAAGAGTTTCTCAGCCACGTCCTTGAGGACGAAGATGATGACAATGGAAAAGACTCGTCAGATGAGCCTGAGGATTATATGGCAAGCTGCCACGTGATCTCTCATTCGTTAATAAACGGTGAAGAAGCTCCTGACGCAGAGAAACTGGGGGCAGATCCTGAGCCGGGACTTCTAGGACCATCAGACGAAATGATTGATGCATTCCTGAACGAAGCTCTTCTGAAAAGCAGAGCTGATCGAGAGCGCGAGATGGCTATATTTGAAAAAGCCAAACGCCGGCGACTGGACGAAAGGGTTAAAACACTCCCCCCAGATCAAAACACATTCGCCGCAAATAAAAGCAGGTTCAAGACAAAGAAAAGGTTCGCCAAATCCATATGGATGGGAATGAAGCTGCCCTCTTTCAGAAGAAATTCTCCTGGCGATATACATCTTGATGAAGCGGACGTACATCCTAACTTATGCTTATATCATCAGAAGATCGCACACCCTACTGAATAATGCAACACCTTTAAAAATTGGTATCAAGGGTACGTCGCTCACAGGCAACACTTCAAGAGGATGAAGCGTGAAGCTCGTCGACAGCGGAAAAATACGACAGACGAACGAGGAAGAGCTGCCGGCAACTGTCATATGATTGATTTCGGGGGATCGCAAGTTCTCACCTTCGGGAGTGATTCTGAAGAAGAAATGGCTCTTGGCCCTCTCTTCAAAGAATCCACCTCAGGAAAAGAGGAAGAACCGAAGAGCCGCGAGAACATTCAGCTGCGAAATCGCACATTACCTGAAAAGAATCTCGGACCCGTAAACAAGGGGTCGAACAAAAAGGATAAGGGGAAAGAAGAGATCCCTAAGGATATCGCCTTCGATGATCGAGTCGTCGAAGAGCTTGCATCCAAGGACCCGCCCAAGAAAAATAAGGTGGATTACAACGTTCTGGCACACCTGAGGAAGATGCCCTCACAGCTAAGCATTCTCGACGCCCTACCGCTATCTAAAGAGGCGAGAGATTCCCTAATCAAGGCACTACAAGAGCCCGAACAGCTCCAAGCTTTCCTCGCCGAAGAAAAGATGAAGGACGAGATGAAAGAAGTGTACATGGCCGATATCACTTTCGGCGATGAAGATCTCCTCCTCGGGACGTGCGAGCATAACCGCCCCCTTTATGTCTCTGGATACTATCATGATATCAAGATAGGCAAAATCCTGGTTGACAATGGGTCCTCCGTTAACCTCCTCAATGTAAGAGTATTGAAGGAGATATGCATGAGCGTTCAACACCTCGATCGTGATAAAATCACCATCTCCAGATTCGACTCCCAGTCATCACGGACACTCGGGTCTGTGATACTGACATTACCCTTTAGGCTACTCGTCACGGACATTAAATTTCACGTCATTGATGCCAAGACATGCTACAATGCTTTGCTCGGCAGGCCTTGGTTACACGAGTACAACATTATTCCTTCTACACAACATCAGTGTATGAAGTACTTCAAAGATGAGCTTGAATATACCGTGACAGGGGAATTGAACCCATTCTCCATGAATGAAGTCCGAAAGTACGAAGATGCAAAATACTTCTTACCAGAGTTCAAAGACACGGAAAGATGTCACAAACCGAAGAACAGAGCTATCACTACTATTCCGGTCTTCAGGAGTGATACCGAGGAGGAAGAAGAAATAGTTGATTCAGGGCCGCCCCAATGCAACAAGCCGGGACCGTCCACCCCTATCCTGGTCTTCGGCAGTGACTCGGAAGATGAGGTCAATACCGTATTTTCTGTTTAGCCATCAATACAAGCCTTCGCTAATGATGATCGGAGTTTGCAAATCTCCATGGTTCCGCGAGAGCATTACAAAGAGCTCGACGCACTTGATACCTTTAGTGTGCAGGAACTGCAGACATTCTACGTCCCTCCCAGGCGAAAAGATGAAAAAGCGATCCTCTTTTATCGATTCGCGGAAACCAAAGTGGAAAAAGAAATCTGGCACAACGCCGATTCTGCACTTGATAGGCTCCAGCCCATCCGTCTGCCTAGATACTACACAGAAGGATTAAAAAGGCTGTTGAGGCGCCAAGGCGTACCCTTCAAACAGACTGCTCGACAAGCTCAGTTCTACAACAGGATCTGGGACGTCCCCGGAACTCAGCGAAAATTTCCCAACGGGAGAATGGAAACGATCGGGCTTGGATATGTTCAATCCAAGAAACGAGAGCAGTTTCGCGGCTGCTATGTCATACATGACTTTGACGAAGAAGGAGATGCTCTATGGGAAGACGCTAATCCTGAAACAAAACAAGGTCTCGCCATGAAAGTGCCAAGTCCGTCGTTCGAAGAACAGATGGACAAGCTTATAAGGGAAGCAGGTCAAAAGGTTCGAGACGACCATAATCGCGAAACGGCCATCTACGAGAAAGCCAGAACGCAGCGCCTCCTTCAGCAGGCTACGGAGAATGACGATGCCCTTTGTCGCCAGCCCATCATACAAAAGACCCAACGCAGAGGCAGAGATAAACCCAAGAACGGAAAAAACGTTCGACGGCAACAAAGCGGGTCCAAGAAGCCACGCGATAGAGAATCGAGCAACCAGGATTCGTCTCTTATAAAGAAGATGGGTTGAGCGTATTCTTTTTCCCAAGACAAGACAAGGAAGATACTCGATCTTGTCATAAAACATCAGATGATTACCTTCCCGGAGTCCAAGCACCCCGAGCAAGCAGGCGAGGTCTCTCACCCGGACTATTGCTCCTATCACCGAGCAATAGGACATCCTCTCGAAGACTGCTTCACATTCAAAGACTGGGTAGAAGACCAGTATCAGTAAGGCAGGTTTGCTCTATCCAGCAGTTGGAAGGTAACCCCACCATGGAAGCATGAACCGAAAGCCACGTATACAGCGAGAGTAGAACCGGATCAGTATCGATCTTGGAAGCGATCTCGCACCTGTTACGTGATAACGATGTCAGGAGAAGGAGTATGCGAGAATATGGCTGACCTCCCCTGGTGCTTCGAAAACAATGATGACGAGGTGATCTCAGAGTTTCTACCAGCGCCAAAAGAGCTGGAAGATGGGATACATACTACTGCAACTAATCTCAAGAAAATTGACTTAGGGACGGCAAATGACCCGCGGCCGACATTCGTCAGTGAGCTGTTGTCTAAAGAAAGGGTGGCTACGCTAAAAGACGTGCTCATGCAGTATAAAGACTGCTTCGCATGGAACTATTCAGAGATGCCGGGACTCGATCCAGAGATCGCTATGCATAAATTAGCTATATCTACGGACGTTAAGCCAGTCAAACAAGCACCAAGAAGGATGTGGCTCGAGCTTGAAATGAGCATCAACGCCGAGGTCAAGAAGCTAATCGACTCCGGCTTCATCCAAGAAGTTCAGTATCCTGACTGGATCGCCAATATCATCCCAGTGATGAAGAAAAATGGGACGGTTCGCATATGCGTGGACTTTCAGGACCTCAACAAAGCTTGCCCGAAGGACGACTTTTCAGTACCGGTCACCGAGATGATGATGGATAACACATCCACTCACGAAGTCTTCTCCTTCATGGATGGCTCATCAGGATACAATCAGATAAAGATGCATCCCGAGGACCATAAGCATACCGCTTTTCGGACCCTTTTGGGCATATTCTGCTACAAGGTGATGCCCTTCGGTCTAAAGAACGCCGGTGCCACCTATAAGAGGGCCATGACGAAGATTTTCGATGACCTCATACACGAAATCGTCGAGTGCTATATTGACGACCTCATGGTTAAAAGCAAATCATATGAGGAACATTTAGAGCATCTGAAGATCGTGTTTCAGCGCCTTCGGAAATACAACTTGAAGATGAACCCTCTCAATTGCGCATTTGGAGTTTCCTCGGGCAAGTTTCTAGGATTCGTCGTCCGACACCGAGGCATCGAGATAGACCCGTCGAAGATCAAGGCGATCATGGAAATGCCTTCGCCAAGGATTCTCAAGCAGCTGCGGTCTCTCCAAGGAAAGCTCGCGTATATCCGGCGATTTATAGCCAATCTCTCCGGCAAGTGCCGTCCTTACAGTCACCTAATGAAGAAGGGAACTCCTTTCGTCTAGGATCGCAAATGCCAAAGCGCACTGGACAAAATCAAGCAATACCTGTAGAATCCGCCAGTACTGACCGCTCCCGTTAAAAGAAACCCTCTCGTCCTGTACACAACTTCCCTTGAAGGTTCTTTAGGCGCACTATGGGCACAGGAAAATGACCAAGGGAAAGAGAGAGCCCTCTACTACTTAAGTCGAGTTCTCCTGGGGGCAGAAAGCAATTACTCCCCCATCGAAAAACACTGCCTGGAGTTGATCTTTGCGATAACGAAGCTCAGACACTATGCGTTGGCGCATGAGGTCCATCTCATATCAAAGGTGGATCCTCTCAAATATTTAATGTCAAAGGCCTTATTAACGGGATGGCTCGCTAAATGGGCCCTACTCTTAATGGAATTCTCAGTGACATACTGACCCCTCAAGGCAATGAAAGGCCAGGCCATCGCCGACTTCCTCGCTGAACATCCGATACCTGTTGATTCTCCTTTGAACTGCGAATTGCTTGATGAGCACGCGTTTGACACGATCGACGGGGAAAGAAGAGAGAATGATACCCGGTGGGAACTCTACTTCGATGGAGCATCTTCTATGAAGAAGCGCAAACAAAGCACCCCCATAATCAAATCAGGAGTAGGCCTCATCTTCGTGACCCCACAAGGAGGGATAATGCGCTTTGCCTTTTCATTGACAGAGCCGAGGACGAACAATGAAGCCGAATATGAAGCCTTGATAGCATGTCTTAAGATCGTTGTCGACATGGGAATCGAAAGCCTCCTCATATACGGAGACTCCCAACTGATCGTTAGTCAAGTAAACGGCGACTATCAAACGTGCAAACCAGAGTTGGTAAAATATGGCGAGAGAGTGCAGCAACTGCTGACTCAAATTCCCTCCTACACCCTGGAAAGCATACCGCGTGCGGAAAATAGCAAAGCGGATGCATTAGCCAAGCTCGCTAAAGAATTGGCCGACAAAAACCTCGATGACGTGAGGATCATTGTGCAAAGCCGTCGGGTTCTTGCACCGGCAGAAATATCTTCGGAGTCGTCCGAAGAAAAGGGAGCTACCGAGCAAACGGCCCTACAAATAAAAGGCCGGGAAAAGGCTAAGGATTGGAGAGAAGTCTTTATGGACTACTTCAAATTCCTTCGAACACCTGAAGATGCGTCCTCAAGACATCAGCTCATGAAACGAGCTCTATTTTTTGCATTAGTCAATGATACTCTGTATAAGAGATCATTTGATTCTCTGTGGCTAAGATGCCTGGGACCTGAAGAGGCAAGGAGAGTCGTCCAAGAAACTCACGACGGACTTTGCGGCTCTCACCAAGCTGGGCCGAAGATGAAATTAAAGATCAAAAGGATGGGCTACTATTGGCCCACGATGATCCAAGACTGCCTCGAATACGCGAAGCAGTGCCACTCGTTCCAGATTCATGGGGACTTTATCCACCAGCATCCAAATCCACTACATCCAACGGTGGCTAGCTGGCCGTTCGAAATGTGGGGAACTGATATAATCGGGCCCATCGAACCAGCATCTTCCAGAAGGCATCGGTTCATACTGGCAACAACCGATTACTTCTCTAAGTGGGCAGAAGCATTACCACTAAGAGAAGTGAAGACGAAGAATATCCTCTATTTCTTCAAGACATACGTCATTTATCGGTTCGGCACACCGCGACAGATTATCTCCGATAACGGGCCAGCTTATAGAAACCATAAAATCAGCCACTTCGCACAACAGCATAATATAGACTGGAGATACTCTTCGGTCTAAAATCTCCGAGCTAACGGTCTAGCTGAGGCCTTTAACAAGACCTTGACAAAGATCGTGAAAAAGATAGTGTCCAAAAATAAGAAGGACTGGCACGAGAGACTGCATGAAGCTCTCTGGGCGTATCGAACTACGTTCAAAACAACCACGAACACAACGCCGTATGTATTGGTGTTCGGCACAGAAGCGGTACTCTCCTTGGAAATAGAGCTACCCTCTCTACGAGTGGCAGTTCATTATGAGCCGACGAACGAAGAGAATGCTCATCTTCGTCTTAAGGAGCTCGACACCCTTGACGAAACTCGGCTCATGGCGCAACAAAACCTGGAGGCTTATAAAGCAAGGATGACGCGCTCATACGAAAGGTTGACTAGACCGAGGACATTCCGCCAAGGCAAACTCGTGCTAGTAGTCAAAAGACCTATGATCCTCAATCGTGCCAAACGAGGGAAATTCGAGCCGAACTATGAAGGCCCGTACATCATAGACAAAGTTTACCAGGGTGGAGCCTATCTACTCATGGACATGCATGGTGAAAGACCTTTCAGGCCAATAAACGGTCGCTTCCTGAAAAAATACTACGCCTGACGAGTCACGGCCTAGGTCAACAATAGATGACGACGCCTATGTCCGCTCGCTATCTTCCTAAGCCCAAACTCTATAAGTAGTAGCCGGCAAACGGACTGAAACGTCTTTAAATTAACGATGGACCACCATGTCCTAAAACTGGCCATTGACCGAGACGTCTATAAACTACTACGGACCGCAGCATCCCAAGGCTGACACAAAAAAAAAGAAAAGAAAAAAAAAAGAAAACGGTATGTCCATAAGCGAGATGGGCACGGATGAAAACCCGAAAGGGCTCCGTGAGTAAAAACAGCAGGGCTACCGGCGAGTTTTGTGAAAACCCGAAAGGGCACAACCTCGTTAAAAGACACTTGCAAGGTCCTCTCGATCTTGTGAGGAGAAAATACCTGTGTAAGATCCTTACGACTCACAAGAGAGCAACACACTTAGGGATCCCCACGATTCCTAAGTAGAAATTACACTTATGAGATCCTCACGACTCGTAAGGAGAATTCCCCTTTGAGACCCTCATGGCTCATAGGATTCAAAAGCCTTAAGCTACAGGGATCTGAACCTGTTCTTAATCCATCACAATCTCTGATTCTGCCCTACAAGCGGTTCAATGCTGACCCTTGTATATAATCCACGGGCATGAATAAACATTTCCCTAACAAAGTCCCTTCAGCGACTAGGGATATGCTCACGCAGTGAACGACCCTTGTAAGTCCTCTCGACTTATAAGGAGAAAACACTCTTGTAAGATCTTTACGACTTATAAGAGAACATACACTTAAGGATCCTCACGATTTTTAAGGAGAAAATGCACCTACGAGATCCTCACGACTTGTAAGGAGAAATACCTTTATGAGACCCTTACGGCTCGTAAAGTCAAAAAGCCTTAGTCGACAGGATCTTAACCCTATTTACTAAGCTACCTTTGTCCGAACCGACAAAGGCAAATGATGATTCGCTCCTTTCAATATCCTAGTTGTAGCGATGCTGATGCCTAAATCGGTATCAAATCCCAAACTTGCAGCGAAAAGTCAGCGAGCCACAAATGCATATAAAATAGCCGAAATGATGGGGAAACTTGCAACAATATCAGCAAGTAAAAATGTATGCAAACAAATAGCCAAAATGATTGGGCACCGCGAAAAATAGCCGAAATGATTGGGCAATCGCGACTTTCGCGATATAAAAGCTAAAATGATAGAGCATCGCGGAAAGAAAAATATATAAAATGAAAATTTGCCCTACATGTGAGATCACATCGATCCCTGTATACAATCTAGGGGCACAAACAAAGAGGGAACCATACCTTCCCATCAGTCTCCATTAGAAGGAGAGCCAAGTCTCGACGGCCGCATCTACAGCCTGGAGACCCACAACAGCGTTCCTCCTAATTCCAGCAGGATTTAGACGCGACAATCAACCTTGGAGCCATGGCAAAGTCCCTACTCCAAATCTCGACGGTTCACAGGCAGCCTAAAGATCACCAACAGCGTTCCTCCTCATTCCAGCAGAATTTGGACACGACAATCAAGCGGAGCCATGGCAAAGTCCATACTCCCAAATCTCGACGGTTCACAGACAGCCTAGAGATCACCAACAGCATTCCTCCTCATTCCAGCAGGATTTGTATGCGACAATCAACCTCGGAGCCATGGCAAAGTCCCTACTCCAAATCTCGACGGTTCACAGGCAGCCTAGAGATCACCAACAGCATTCCTCTTCATTCCAGCAGGATTTGGACGCGACAATCAAGCAGAGCCATGGCAAAGTCCCTGCTCCCAAATCTCGACGGTTCACAGACAGCTTAGAGATCACCAACAGCGTTCCTCCTCATTCCAGCAAGATTCAGACGTGACAATCAACCTTGGAGCCATGGCAAAGTCTCTACTCCAAATCTCGACGGTTCACAGACAGCCTAGACATCACCAACAGTGTTCCTCCTCATTCCAGCAGGATTCAGACGCGACAATCAACCTTGGAGCCATGGCAAAGTCCCTACTCTGAATCTCGACGGTTCACTGACAACCTAGAGACCACCTCGATATTCGTCTCATTACAACAGACGCAACATCAGCAAAGCGGAACTGAGGCAATTCCCAGTTCATGACTCGGCGGTGCACAGACAACCGAGAGTCAACCCCCGACTCCATGAAATGCGGATAAAGTCAACTCCTGACTCCATGAAATGCGGATAAAGTCAACCTCTCCTGGTCTCATGGAACACGGCTAATGTCAATCCTGACCCCGTGGGAAGCGTCCAGAGCAAATCCTTGTCCCGTGGAACACGGCTAATGTAAATCCTGACCCCGTGGGAAGCATCCAGAGCAAATCCTGGTCTAGTGGAACACGGCTAATGTCAATCCTGACCCCGTGGGAAGCGTCCAGAGCAAATCCCGGTCTAGTGGAACACGGCTAATGTCAATCCTGATCCCGTGGGAAGCGTCCAAAGCAAATCCTGGTCTAGTGGAACACGGCTAATGTCAATCCTGACCCTGTGGGAAGTGTCCAGAGCAAATCCTGGTCTAGTGGAACACGGCTAATGTCAATCCTGACCTCGTGGGAAGCAGCCAGAGCAAATCCTGGTCCAGTGGAATACGGCTAAAGTCAATCCTAACCCCGTGGGAAACGCCCAGAGCAACCCTGACTCCGTGAAATGCGGATAGTCAACCCCTGACTCCGTGAAATGCGGATAGTCAACCCCTGACGCCGTGAAATGCGGGTAATGTCAACCTCTGACCCCATGAAATACGGAAATGTCAACCTCATCAATCACTTACGGGTCCTCTCGACTCGTAAGGGAGGAAAATTCTCTTGTGAGATCCTTACGACACTCAAGAGAAAACACCCTTACGAATCCTCACGATTCCTAAGGAGAAAATATACCTACGAGATCCTCTCGACTCGCAGGGAGAAAAGTCTTTATGAGACCCTCAAGGCTCATAAAATTGAAAACTCTTAGGCAGCAGACCTGAACATGCTTCCTAAGCCATCGCTACCCTACAAGGAGGCTAAGATGAAATGCTCACTTATTATCTACATGCCACACGTGCTAAAATCACATGGCGATGACACACCAAAGAGAAGAAAGCGACGGTAAGGAGAACATTTGATTCACATTCAGTTAAGTGTTCAAGGCATACTCATTCATGCATGTGCGAAAAAGTTTGATGTATAAAATAAACATATGGAAATGAAAAAGCTTGCTATTCATACTTCAGAAAATGCCTACATTGAGGAAAACAGTAAACAAAAACATAATTAGAATGTTTACAAAGGCACGACATCAAATCCAGGACATGGATTGAGAAATTCAAAGGTGAGGCCGCACAAAATTTTTCGGGCCTCTCGAACCATCTTCGTGTGCATCCTTTCACGATCACAAGCGTCAAGATCCTCACTGATTTCCTCCACCCTTCGATAGGCAGCGAGTATTGCCGCCTGCTGAAAATCTTGATGCAGGATATCAACAAGGTTGTCTCGCATTTTCTTTGAGATTAAGCTCATCAGATACACCGAGTGCACCTTACCTTCGGCATCATCCAATGCCTTAAGCGGCATGCCGGTATAAAATAGAGGAAGTGCTCCCCAGATCGCTCCCACAATAAGCTTCAAGAGAGAGGAACGACGAGAAAGCAGTCGACCATTGTATGCATCAAAGCGACCCATAATTTCAGCACACTGGGCGTTTGTGAATTCTTGGTTTTGGGAACGGCCGAGCGCGCGAATGTCTTCATAAGAAATAATCTCGTCGAGATCATACATATGAGCGTCCATAACGTCTGAAAAGGAAAATCAGTGAGAGTTAGTGGACAGACTGATAAAGAAAAGCTTATTGAAACAGACACGGGATTTAAACAACTCTTGATATCCCCAAGGAGGAAATCTAATTAAATCACCCAATGAATTTAATTCTGTGCAATTAAGAAAGAAATCCTAAAAAGTATTTCACATTTAATAAAAAGGTCTCTCGGGCTAAGGAGTTAAACTCCTCGAGAGCAATGCTCTGCAGACAAGAATGACACCTGTCAAAGTCAATTATGAGAGGAATTAAAAAATTCTCCATGAATTCTAAGAGCCTTGCTCTGTAAAAATGATGGAATAACCCAACAAAAAAATTGAAATAAAATTTTTTAATGAATTAAAATTCTGAGATCTTCAAGATCCATGAACAAACTCTTAAGAGTTCTTCATAAGAGATTAATAAATCTACATGATTTGAAAAGAGCAAACCTCTGTTAATGGGTTAAGAAATCCCAAGAAAGATCTCTTTAGATCTATGATTTCAATAGAGCAAAGCTCTGTTAATGAAACCCTAAAAAGGGGTTTTCTTTAGGTCAAAAGATCTATGAAGAGCAAAGCTCTGTTAATGGGTAAAACCCTAGATTATTAAAAGATCCTTTAAAAATCTAATCTTTACCTAAATTCTGACAGAGTTCTGTCCTTAAGAAAATGCTTAAGATGAAGAGCTATGCTCTTAAGGAGAATAAAAATTCTCAGAAAGTAAGAAGATGAACAGAAATCATCTCAAGGGCCAAGGGTCCTATTTATAGGCATAAAGAGCCGTTTCAACTTCTAAGTTGATCCAACGGCAGAGATGCTGCCACCGCTGCACTCACGTGTGGGCCACGTGAGCGCAACGGTGGGGGGGCATTTGTTTCCTCCAACCAGAGCAAAGCTCTGTTCAAATTTTCAAAATTTGAAATGAAGCAGCGCTTCATAAAAGCGACAGTGCTCTGAGGCAGTGCACCACGTGCAAAGCACGAGTGCGCTAAGAGCTCTAGCATTCTGAGGCAGTGCACCACGTGCAAAGCACGAGTGCGCTAGCGCTAAGTGCACCAAAAGTGCCAGCGCTCTGAAGTAGCGCATCACATGCAAAGCACGAGTGCGCTAGCGCTGGAACTAAATGTTCCCCACCGTTAGATCAAAGATCCAATAATAATGATAAATCATTAATTGACCGGAATACAATTCTGTTAAGGAAAGATTCCTCAAAATCTTTCCAAACAAAAAGATTGTGCCCTGTAAATCAGAGCACAGTTGGATCAATGATCCAATGGTGATTAAAGATCACCAAAAACACAGAATAAATTCTGTTTAGAGAAAACTCCCCAATCTTGTTAAAAACAAGAAGATTGCCTTCTGTAAATCAGAAGCCCTTGGATCAAAAATCCAACGGGGGAAACATCCCCAAATCAATTAAAGAGAAGATCTCTTCAACTGATTGAACTAATCAGCCCTCACTATATAAAGGACCCAAGACTTCAAGTCTCAGAGAGAGGAACCGCCCTATAAACTTTGAGAAAATTGAGAGAGAAGAGCCAAGCTCTCGGAAGAAGAAGATTTTCTTCAAGGTAAAAAAGAACAGAAAGATGAAATCGTCTCGTATAAAAAATGAAGAGTTCACTTCTTTCTTTAAGATCATAGATCTACAAGACCAAGGTCTTTCACAAAGAGATTAAAGGATCTCATCATAAAATAATAAGAAGAACATAATTTTTCTCACAGATCATAGATCTATAAGACTAAGGTCTTTTATACAAGGAGATCATGAACATCTCATTATAAAATAAAGGGGGAGAATAAGTCAATTCTCTTAGGATCACAGATCCATAAAGGCAAAGCCTTTCATCAAAATAAAAGATTGAAATATCTCCTATAAAATAAGAACTTTGTTCTTAGAACCTTGAGATAAAGTCTCTTCTAAACGAGAATTTATTTCTCAGATCATAAAGCTGATCAGATAGCGCTTTGTGCTCATAAACTAGTGCTTTGCGCTCTTGGACTGGCGCTCAGCGCCGAGCGCAGCACGTGTTCCTCACGTGTGCGCCACTGAACAAATAGCGCTTTGCGCTCATAGACTGGCGCTCAGCGCCAAGCGCGCTACGTGTTTCCTACGTGTGCGCTACTTGAACAGAAGCGCTTTGCGCTATTTGGCCTGGTGCTCAGCGCCAAGCGCACCACGTGCTCCTCACGTGTGCGCTACTCAGCAGAAGTGCAATGCGCTCATGATCTGGCGCTCAGCGCCAAGCGCACCACGTGCTCCTTACGTGTGCGCTACTCAGCAGAAGCGCAATGCGATCATAAACTGGCGCTAGCGCCAAGCGCGCCACGTGTTTCTCACGTGTGCGCTGAAAGAACATAAATTGTTCTTTAACAAACCCCAGAGCTATGATGAGTGTTCAGCACTCAATAAAAGACAGAAATACTGTCAGAACCCAAATCAATGCTCAGCATTGTTAAAAGGGCCAAGCCCAGACAAATGTTCAGCAGCCTAAACAAATGTCCAACATTTTAAACCTAATTGGACTTAGCCCAAGTTGGCTATAAGTCCTCAATTCAGATTTAACTGAGTCCATGTGCTCATAATCTAATTAACTAATCTTAGTCCCAAATTGGACTACAGATCTCCTTGGTTCAAGGGTACATCTCTTCACTCCTCCGATACATGTCGTTGTAATCCTTCAACGTCTTCAGAGAGGTGACGGGTCCCGACAACCAGATTTTACATGGACGATGATGTCCTTAACCTCGGAATGTGGGGTCCATAAACCCATGGACTATGATATCCTTAACCTTGGACTGTGGGGTCCTTTAAACCCATGGACTATGATGTCCTTAATCTCGGACTGTGGGGTCCTTTAAACCCATGGACTATGATGTCCTTAACCTCGGACTGTGGAGTCCCTAAGCCCATGGACTATGATGTCCTTAACCTTGGACCGCAATGTCCCTAAACTAAACAATAGAGTCCAAATGCTCTTTTGTTGGATCTAAACGATCCCGTTAAGTTGATCTTAGTCGAAAATTAGACTAACGTATCCTTAACAAACGTTTAAGTTGATCTTAGTCTCAAATGAGACTAACGTATCCTTAAACCCAACCCCAAATCCAAATCTAAGAAGATACGGATTTGGACTAATCCACGCCCTACGGGCGACAACATAAATTAGTCTCCGTATACAATCCACGGGCAACCGAAAAACAAAACAAACACACACGACACGAAGTGACTTTCTGGAGCAGGAGAAAGTGGTTACCGCGATGCGGTAACGTAATTAACTGCAGAGGCTTGCGTCTGCAGGGAAGAGCGTCCCCACAATCAAAAAAACCCTCAACGAGAGGGAATTTGACGAAGTCTGCTACATCGGCCGCATCCGTTTAAACCTTCGATATATGGTGTCATAAATAAACTTGGCATCTTCGGAGAGGTAGATGGATAACACCAATTAGCATCTGCCCTCGGAATTCAGGCCCGGACGTCCCAACGTCCCGGCCGCGCCTTCCGGCGGGGAACGGGAACGTCCACCATAGGAATGCCAGAGGTTTGAGCATTATTCGAACCTGCGCCTATGGCCAAGATAGCCTGACGTTCCCTTGCAGCGTGCTTTCTAAGCTTTCTCTTAGCCTGGGCTGTATGAACCGATCTCTTCAAAACATCTGACAGGAGGACATCGTCGTCCAAATCGGGCCCAGCCATCGGATCCGCTGTGGTATCCGTCATCGGCTGCTTCAGCAACGCCTCTTGTGGTAGCCTTGGGAAGGCCTTAGCCGTAGTCGGTGGCTCTGAAGGCTTTTCTGCATCACCACTCAGGATTGACATTACACTCGAAACAACCTGGGTCGTGGTGATTCCTGTAATAGGATAAAGAAAAGAGTCAGGTCGTGAATAAAAGGAACTAAAGATGTAAAGGCGTAGCGAAACGAATCATACCAAGGCCCAAGGAGACGCGGAGCCTCTCCTCCTCCTCAAACGTCTTAAGGGACGCCAAGAGAGCCTCTTCGGCTGAAATGCCTGTTAAGAAAAAGAGCGTTAATAAAGAGTAATAAGTTCAAAAAAAAGGGTAGGGAATATATACAGAAGAGTATAAACAAAGTATACCGGACTCCGCAATAGAGACTAACGCCCCTTGTTCATGGGCCAGTCGTTTGGAAGCTTCAATAGCAGCCTGAAGATCGGTATCGGTCATAGGCGCATCGAACAGACCGCCATTAGTGCCATACTCGTACAAGCCCTTGCTATAAGGAGCATGAAGCAAGAATAAGGATTTCTTCTTCTTCTGTGAATCGAGACCAACAGCCGATGATAAGAGCTTTCGCATAATAGGTTTCTTCGGACGGCGGGTCCCGATCTCCAAACCAACTGTAGGGTGTTTTTCGTCATCCCATTGAGATGGGAATACGCGCGCGCTGGTCAGGCGCAGTACAGATTCCCCCTGCCTAGGATAGGCTGGGGTTTATTGATTGTGGGGATCTGAATCTCCGGCAGCCGCGGACTAAGCTGCCGTTAATTACCCCTCGCCTTTGGAGCAAAAGAACCTCTGATTAACGGGTCAAACAGATCATGCGAACTCAATGTGTAGTGTACGTGTTTTGAAGGGGTTTTGGATATATCGGGGGCCCCGCAGAGTTTTCACGGACAGGGACAGTGTTGTGGAGTATGTGTGTGTGTGTGTGTGTATGTATATATACATACATATATATACATATAAAGGGGAAAAGCGCCCAAAGGACGCGTGGGGGCAGCACCTCACGTGCCTAGCACTTGAGCGTTGTGCGCTTAGGCGCTAGCGCATCACGTGCCCAGCACATGGGCACTTGAGCACTAGCGCACCACGTGCCCAGCACGTGGGCACTGGGCGCTTGAGCGCAAGGGCGCTAGGCGCTTGGGCGCCGGCGAGAAAAAAGGGCTTTTAGCCCCAGAAATGGGATTTAAACTCTCGAAAGAGGATTTATAGTGGAGTTAAACTCCTAAGATGTTTTTGGAGATGATGAAAGGGGCTTCTCCCTTGAGCTCTGGATCTTCCCAAAGTGGGATTTTTAGGAGATGGGTCTTCTTCTTCCTCCTCTTTTGGCTGGATCTTGAAGAACAAGAAGTAAGAGATTTTAAAAATCTCTTATTTTTAAGATCTGATGGGAGATCTAAGTTCCCCTTTGTGGGTTTTGTGGTGAAAAACTATTTAGTTTTGAAAAAGGAAGAGTAAAACTCTTAATTTAATTCAAAAAGTGAAGAAGGTTTTAGAACCTTAAGAAAGGAGAAGATCACAGATCTAGATTCTTTTTTGGGAGAGAGAAAAAGTTGTTGAGACATTTCATTATTTTTGCCTTTATAGGCTATACACTTTACATAGAGCCCATTGGGCTTTCCAAAATGGCATTTTGCCTATCCCATGGCTCATGTGCTATTTCTTTTTGCACATAAGCCATGGGCTTACAAAAATTTGGCTTTATGCCCATTTGTTTACATTCATGCATAAAAAATTACATAAAAATTATTTATTACATGATTTTTATTTTGGCATGGAGGAGGCTGGCCGCGGGCTTGGCTTGTGCATGGGCCCGCTTGACCTGGGCTTGGGCCCACCTGGCCTGGGGTTGACCTTAACTTTGACTTGGTCAATCGGGGTGTAAATTTTGACCCCAACACCAACACCCGATTCAGGAGACACCATGGTTACCGCTGTCGCAGGAACATCTGGTCGAGGCTTACTAAGAAAAGCGCGCGGCGCTATAACCGTGGCGATCTCTCTCAAAGAAGGGAGCACGACCGTCCGTTGCTTCAGTGGGACCGCTGGATTACTGGCTGGGACAGCATCCTTGTGGTCAAGCAGCAGCCGCCTCTCCTCCTTGATGACAGCACCCATTGCATGCTGGTACCAAACAACGTAACCATTCGAAGCCTTTGGAATATAACTCGGCTCGCTGATGAGGAAATAAGACCCCGTATTTAACCACATGAAATGATGCGCTGCACTGCGAACGCCCTCTTCCGTAGCAACCGGATCAATCAGGAACGCCTCGAGAGGAACGCCTTGGTTGTAACCCGATTGCTGGGCAAAGCGATGTGGGTTATACCTCATAAACAGCACCGAGGCATTCTGTCTAAATACCAGAAAACATGGCATGATAGAATACAGGTGTACAACCTCTCGAGCCCTCAACACAAAAGCCCCATCCTTGAAAACATCATGCAACGGTTGGATCGCTTTGGAAGATTCTTTGCCGATGATCAGGACTTTATCGACAAAGGTCATGCTGTCCCCAACCATGCGTGGGCGAAGGAGTAATCGCCGAGCCTCCCGCTGTGTTAGGTCTAGAGCAGAAGCGTCGACTAGGGGCATGACCCGAGGAAAATTGTATCCTTCATAAAATCGGGGTCGTTTATGAACACCAAAAGCACCCAGCACGTGCATCTCGATCCTTGAGGTGAAGTAGTGCAATGGGAGATTTACGGGTATTACCCCCGGCTGAGTAGTATCGGCTGCTAAGCTCAGGCCATGATATAAATGAGCCAGTCCCGTGACCCCAATGGCCATGCTTGTCCCCGCGGCGATGCGATGAGCTGGATAAAAGACAAATGGTCTTATATAGCGGGGGTGCATCAGAAGAGAAACCAACTCAGCCATAGGCCGATAAACCCAATGAAGAACGTCTCCTCATTAATGTCCGGAGCGGAAATCTCTGCGAAGGGGACGACTAGAGTGTCCAGAATAAAGAAGTTCTTTAGATTTGGCCCTGCTGTCGGTAAGTTGTCCGGACCAAATCCGAACGGGTCGTCGAGTTTGGCGAACTTCACAGCCTGTTTAGACAGAGCCTCCGGACAAAGAAAGCGGGAGATGAAATCTGTGAAGCTAACTCCGTGTCTACTAGACTTTAGGAATAAGCTCTCGTACATATTCAACACCTTGATCAAGCTCAAAAACTGGTATTGAACAACATTCTCCAGAGTAAGACCCATTACAACTGATTTGGTAGCAAAGATATACTCATCAGGGGGAAGTATCTCTTCGTAATGTTCCCCTCTGACGGGTAATCCAGATATCTCCGCAAATTCCTCCAATGAGATTGAAACCTCCCGATCCGATAAGAGAAACGTGTGGTCGGGATATTCCATTGTTCCAGAAAAGATTTGACCCACCACACATGAGGAGTGTGGTAGTGAAAGAAGGACGCATAGATCTTCGGATACAGCCCGGTCTTCAGTAGCAGCGATTTCTTGGCCGACAGGATATTTCGAGCCCACTGAAGATAGCCAGCCGAATGACGGGGAGTCATTCCTATCATGTAAACTTTCCCCCAAGGACGTGACTCTCCTTGGCATATGCGTTGCCCTAAAATGTCCAGGGCCATCGGCGGTTGCACTGGTATTGATGCCATGGAAGGCTGAAGACAACCTTCCGAGATCCAGTTAACCTCTTCTATTGCGTAAGTTACCTGAGGCGGGTCAGCATAATGGATCGCCGGGATTGGTTCCGAAGGCACTGCGCAAGTAAAACTGCGCTGACCCTGGATAATTTGACTGTACCATGACCCCCACAGATGAAGAGACTTTTGCTCTGGGTCATAGTCCCGAATAAGTACGAAGACTTCCCGATCTGTAGGTGCGTCGGCGAAAGCACTCTCCGAACGAACGAAGGGAAAGGAGGAATCGGAAGCCATAGTACCTGCACAAAAAAAGAGGAGGGGTTAATTATCAACACGATGTTCAAGACTTTAACATTTTTATTACACCTAGAATTGTACTGCGTGGTAAAAATCACCACAGTTCAAAGGGAAAGCGACAAGGGGCCCCATAAAATCGAAGTAATACCCCTACCAATGATGAGTAAAGTACTCATTGTAAGAATCCATAAGGATTCTTATTTAATGAAAAATCCCATTAAACTATGGAGTTAAACTTCATCGAGAAACGGGCTTTACAGCAGATTCAAATCTGCAGAGAGAAGAAAAAGGGGAATAAAATTCCCAAAAGAAGAAATCTTCTTAGAGCTAAGCTCTGAAGAACAACCCAGAGTTAAATCATGGGATCAATTCCCCAAGAAAAACCTCCATGAGAAATACACCGGAACTAAACTCCAAAGAACTCTTAAAAATCAGAGTAATAGGGTAAAACCCTGGGATCTTTTGAGATTAATGGTCTATCAAAATTATCGTAAGAAAATAGCAAAGCTCAATTAATGAGTTGAAAGAAATCCAAGACAAAAGAGTCTCTTTCAAGAGAAAAATGGTCAGAATCCTTACCAAGATTCTTGAAACGGAGTAAAACTCTAATAGTTTCTTTAAAAACATAGATCTAAGCACTGAAGAGTGAATTAAATTCTCAGGGAAGAAGAAAGAGAATGACGAAACGACAGTCATCTCAAGGGCCAAAGGCCCTATTTATAAAACTTTAGGGGACGGTTCCACTCCCCATAAGATCGAACGATGGAAGAAGGCGGCACCGCTGCACTCACGTGCGAGCCACGCGAGCGCAACGGTGGGGGCATTTGTTTCCCCAATATTTAACCTAATAAAGAGTAAAGCTCTGTTGGAACTCAATGAACAGCGCCTCACATACTCTCCACGAGGGCGTCAGCGCCAAAGCCAATCTTATAGGATTAAAATCCTATGATGGCGCCTTACGGGCTCCTCACGCGGGCGCCAATGTGCAAAGCACAGAAGCACTTTCTGAATAAAGAGTCAAACCCTTAGAAGGCGCCTCACATGTTATCCATGCGGACGCCAATGTGCAAAGCACAGAAGTGTCCATCTTAAGAATTAAATTCTTAAGCGGTGCCCACGTGCAGAACACATGAGCGCCAGCACCCAAGTTAATATTTGTAGAATTAAATTCTACATTTCTCTAATAAAAATTGGAATATTCTCCGTTAAACATAGTCGTTGGATCAAAAATCCAATGGAGAAAACATCTCCCAAATCTTTCTAAATAAGAAGGATACTCACGGTTGGATCAATGATCCAACAATAGGATAAAATTCTATTTCTTGGGAATATATTCCCTCAACCTTTTAAAATAAGAAACATTGCTCTCTGTAAAACAGAGAACCGGTGGACTAAAAATCCAATGGTGATTAAAAATCACCATTTCACAGAATAAAACTCTGCATATGAGAAAATATTTCCCCAATCTTGGTAAAAAAACAACAAGAAAATATGTTCTGTAAAACAGAAACCCTTGGATCAAAGATCCAACGGTGGATAAAATTCCCCAAATCAATTGGAATCTCTCAATGAGAGATTTTCTCAAAACTAATTAACAAATTGCCTCTACTATATAAATGACCCAAGACTTCAAATCTGAGAGAGAGAAACCCCCCCCCCTAAGCTTCTAAAAAAAGAGACAAAAAGCTTCAAAAGGAACAGAGAATTAAATTCTCAAGGAAGAAGATCTCCCTCCTCAAAAACTCTAGGTAAATAAAAAAATAGAGATCAAAATATCTCATTTACCTATTGAAGGGTTTAGCCTTTTTAAAAGAACTTATTTTTTTTTCTAGATCTGAGATCCGCGAGGCAAGTCTCCCACAAGTTGAGAATTTAATTCTCATCGGGAAGAACTTGTTCTTCAGAATCAAAGATTCAGAAAAGAACCAGAAATTGAGTTCTTCAAAACAAAAGCATACAAGAGAAACCTAGTTCTTACAAAAGAACTTAGTTCTTAAAAATGAAGCTTGATTCTAGATCTTCAAAACAAAGATCGTGGTGATCATTAATGGGCAAAAATGCCATCAACAGAGGAGAAAGGAATTCAGCGCCCCACGGGCTTCCCACGTGGGCGCCTCTAAAAGCGCTTAGCGCCTCATGTTCTCCTCACGTGGACGCCACAAAAAAGAAGTGTTTAGCACTCATTGGGCAGCGCCGCACGTGAAAATCACGAGGGCGCCATAAAGTGCTCAGCACTCCATAAGAAAAAGATAGAGCCAAACGGCTGAGTATTCAACACTCATTGGGCAGCGCCCAGCGCCTCACGTGTTCTCCACATAGACGCCATAAAAAGCGCCTAGCACTCCATATAAAGACAAAATGGGTAAAGTGCTCAACACTTATTGGGCAATGCCCATGACTGAAAGCTCCACGTATTTATATGTGGGCGTCAGAACTCGTATAAGTGCTCGGCACTTTTTGCATAAAAAAAAAGAGGGACCGAATAAATAGAGCCCAAGCTAGTGCTTAGCACTTTTTCAAAAAAGGGGGGAGACTAAGCAGATTAAAGCCAAAATTGGCTAAGTTGCTAAAGTCTTGCAACTGAGTCCAAATGCTCTGTTGTTGGATCTCAACTAAAATTTAATGATCCTTAAATGTTGCTAAGTTGATCTTTATCTCAAATAAGACTAACGTATCCTTAGTTAAAAATAAATTGAGCCCAAACACTCATATGTTTAAGTTGATCTTAATCTCAAATTAGATTAACGGTCTTTAAACCAAACAAAACATTTTTAGCCGAAATTGGCTAAGCATATATTTATTATATCCAAATTGATATCCAAACCGATCTTAGTCTCAAACATGACTAATGATCTCCCATCGATGATATCCAAACTGATATTCATCTCATGTCTCCTAAGTTAATCGTGTCTCAAATATGACTGACGATTCTTAGGTCCATCACACCCTTTTCCCTCAAATACGAGATTTGGTTCGAGGGTACAACTGTTCACACCTCTGATATATGTCGTTATAATTCCTCAACATCTTCATAGAGGTGGCGGGTCCCGATGACCAACAACTTCTTTCGTTGATGCACTTCCAAACTGACGTGCACGCCTCAAATCGGATCATTCCCCAAATTGGGCACATTCCATATCTCCATTGTTCACTCTGCCACGTAAAAAAATAAACGTGCGCACAGGGTGAATGATGGACCGAAATATTCCTAAACTAACATTCGCCCCGAAATACTTAAACTAATATTCGCCCCCAAATACGGCGACAAAGGACCGAAACGTCCTTAAACTAATATTTCTCCTCAAACATGGCGATATTGGACCGCGATGTCCTTAAACTAAAACAATCGAGCCCAAATGCTCATATGTTTAAGTTGATCTTAATCTCAAACCAGATTAACGATCCTTAAATCAAACCAAACAAAAATCTAAGAATATACGGATTTAGACTAAACCACGCCCTACAGGCGACAACATAAAAATAATCTCCGTATACAATCAACGGGCAACCAAAATAAAACAAACATACACACGACATGAAGTGAACCTCCGGAGCAGGAAAGAGTGGTTATCGCGTGATGCGGTGACGTAATTAACTACAGGGCTTGCGCCTGCAGGGAAGAGCGTCCCCACAATCAAAAAAACCCTCACAAACAAGGGGGATCTGATAAAATCTGCTACAACGACCGCATCTATCCAAACATCTGATATACAGTGCCATAAATCAACTTGGCATCTTCGGAGAGGTGGAAGGATAAATCCAAATAGCATCTGCCCCCAGGATTCAGGCCAGACTTCCCAACGTCCCGGTCCATCTTCCGGCGGAGAACACCTGCCAATCCGCAGAAGACTGCATATGAACTGTGCTAAAATGAGATAAGCTTCCTCCAGACTTCCAACTCAAAGCATCAGTTACAACATTTGCCTTACCCAGATGATAAAAGATCTCACAATCATTGTCCTTTACGAGTCCCATCCAACGACGCTACCTTAAGTTCAGATCCCGCTGCTGGATGATGTGCTTCAGGCTCTTGTGGTCTGTAAAGATCTAGCACGACTCGTCGTACAAATAATGTCTTCAGATTTTGAGTGCAAAGACCACCGCGGCTATCTTTAGATCGTGAGTAGGGTAGTTCTGCTCAACACGCAATCTAGACCCACCCGAGAAGCATCACAATAAACAACCTAACCGTCTGAACCTGAAGGAAAAGATAGAACTAGTGCAGTCGTCAAACGAGTCTTCAACCACTGAAAACTCTGCTCACATGCCTCAGTCCTTAGAAACGGAATTCCCTTCCGGGTCATCCCTGTTTACCACCGAAAACATAGACGAATTGGGATGGATCGTCTTGCCTGAATTTGGAGGCGGATACTATTTGGGCATATCCATCCACCTCTCCGAAGATACGAAGTTGATTTATGGCACCATATATCGAAGGTTTGGATAGATACAACCGATATAGAAAACTTTATCGGATTCCCCCTCATTTGTGTGGGGTTTTTGATTGTGCCCCTGCAGTTAATTACGTTATCGCGTTGCGATAACCACTTTCTCCTGCTTCGGTAGTTCCATTCGTGTCGTATGTTATTTTGTTTATTATGGTTGCCCATGGATTGTATACGAAGACTATTTTATGTCATCACCCGTAGGGCATGGATTAGTCCAAATCCGTAAATTTATGAATTTAGGTTTTGAACTTAGGTCGTATGTTCCGTTAGTTCAAAGAATATTTTATTTTTATTTAAGGACCGTTAATCTGGTTTGAGATTAAGATCAACTTAAATATATGAGTATTTAAGCTCAATTTATTTTAACTAAGGATACATCAGTTTTGTATGAGAGTAAGATCAACTTAGAAATATTTTAAAGGATTTTCGGACATCTTTGAGACTAAAATCACTTGGGTTTATTGATATTTTGATCAACAGGGGTCCAGCATTTAATTATACTTATTTAAGTGATTAAATGATACTTTGTGGTACAAGTGCGCATGTATATAGATGCGCACATGCCCGTTTATTTCATTTGAAAGGGTGTGCACGTGCGTTGCACGTAACTACGCACTGTTTTATTGCAAAGATGTCGCGTCTGTATGTATCATATGATGCGCATGCTTTTATAGGAAATTTTCATGAAGTGCACACACGTGAGGGTCACATGATGTGTATGCCTTTATTGGCAGACCTTATTAAGTGCGCACACATGAGTCCCACGTGATGCGTATGCCTTTATAGGCAGATTTTGTTAAGTGTGCACACATGATTTCCACGTGATGCACATGCCTTTATAGGCAGATTTTGTTAAGTGCTCGCTGATTTGGGTGCGCACTTATTTCATCAGAAAGCAAAAGTTTTCACTAGGAAGCAATAGCTTCAGTTTTACTTTCTTTTTTTCTTCTCTTATTTTCCGAGAAACGAAAACCCTAGTTTTCATCTGTTTTTGAGTTGAGTATTCATGTGTTTTTTTATGCACATTATATATATATATATATATATATATATATATATATTAGATCTTAAGATCAATCTCTCGCAAAAGTATGAACTTTATAAACGAGGGACAAACCCTAAGATCATTTAATCTTTTAATGGCGAATCAATGGATTCGCAAAGAAAGAAAGGCTTCTGTATAAAAGCAAAAGCTTTTAAAGAAAAGAGAATTTTTCTCTTTATTTCTTCTACCTTGTGCAATTTTTCGATGAAGGAGAAGTCTTGATATTTTCCAGCTTGTGGAGAGTTTTTCCTTTTTTTCATTTCTTCATATAAGGCTTCTATTTATAGGAGAGAAGAAATTAATTGATTTTAAAAAAGAAATTACTTCAATCAGATTGCGCATGTTTGTTTTGGTTTGTTTCTGTCTCAATCTGATTTTAGATTGATTTTAAAAAATTTAATTGATTTATATCAATTAAGGGCGACATGCGCACCGTTGGATTTTTAATCCACAGATCTTTTGGTTAAGCTATTTAATCAACATTATATTTTACTGTTAATTAAAGATTTAATTGCTTATTAATCAAGATTTATTTCTTTTTTAATAAGCGTCTGTTTTTAAGGAATGCGTTTGTATTTGCGTTTGTTATTGATCAAGTGCGCATTGCGCCCGTGCGTTGCACGTGTATGTGCGCACCTATCATATGCGCACTTGTTGCATGTGCGCTCATATCATGCGTGCGCACTTACATATGTGCGCATGTATACGGATGCGCAAATCATTTGAACTCATTTTATTAGGTGCGCATGTGTATAAGTACGCAAGTCAATTGAACTTGCTCATCAAGTGCCCATGTATGTAGGTGTGCACTTGAACAGATGCGAACAAGCCCGGTCATCGGTGCAGCGATACGAGAGGAATTCTCTACGAAACAACGGTAATAACCGGCCAAGCCCAAGAATCTGCGAACCTCGGTCACTGAAACGGGTCTGGGCCAATACTGCACTGCCTCGATCTTTTTCATATCCACTGGTATACCATCTCTCATAACCGCGTGACCCAAGAAGTCACACTATCAAGCCAGAAAGTGCATTTCGAGAATTTGGCAAACAACTGGAGCTCTCTTAATGTCTGCAATGCAATTCTCAAGTGCTGCTTGTGCTCCTATCGACTCCTGAAGTAGACCAGAATGTCATCTATGTATACGATGATAAACTAGTCGAGGAACGGCTTGAAAATCTGGTTCATCAAATCCATGAATGCAGCCGGGGAATTGGTGAGCCCGAACAATATCACCATGAACTCGTAATGCCCGTAGTGCATTCAAAAAGCAGTTTTCGGAATGTCATCATTCCGGACCCGCAGCTGATGATAACCTGACCGCAAATCAATCTTCGAAAAGTATCCCGCTCTCTTGAGCTAATCAAATAAATCATCAATGCGAGGTAAAGGATACTTATTCCGCTCTGTAACTCGGTTCAGCTAACGATAATCGATACACAATCTCATGCTATCGTTTTTCTTCTTAACGAACAGAACAGGAGCTATCCAAGGCGACACACTCAGTCGTATAAGTCCCTTACTAAGAAAATCTTGCAATCGATCATTGAGCTCTTTAAGCTCTGCCGGGGCCATCCGATAAGGCGGTATAGAAATAGACCCCGTGCCGGGGATCAAATCGATGCAGAACTCAAAATCGCGCTCCGGCGACAACCCGGGTAATTCATCAGGAAACATATCGGGAAACTCTCTCACAATCGGAACCTGGTCCAACGGGGCCTCTGTGGCTCCAACATCTCGAATATAAGCTAAGAATCTCCGACATCCTTTCCTCAAGAGTAGACTAGCGCAAAGGGCAGAAATCAGACTGTGAGGGACGGCACTGCGGTCCCCCTGCACAACCAGAACTAGCTCTCCCGGAAAACAAAATTTGACCGCCTTCTCACTGCAGTCCACAGACGCATAACAAGTGGCTAACCAATCTATGCCGAGCAGAATGTCGAAGTCTAATATATCGAGAAGGATCAAATCGACAGATGAATCCATATCCCTAATCCGAATGGAACATGACCAGAACACGTGTCGGGCGATGAAAGACTCTCCTACAGGAGTAAGCACAACTAGAAGCTGATCTAACAGGGACGAATCTCAATCCAATCTCGGTACGAAGTATGTGGATACATAAGAATGTATGGATCCAGGGTCGAACAATATACACGCGTCGAAAGAACACACGGAAAGAGTACTTGTCACAACAGCATTCGATGTATGCGCATCCTGAGGAATCAAAGCAAAAATTCTGGCCTGACCCCTATCAGCACCCTGATGCCCTCTACCTCTGCCGTCTCGTCCCCTCTGAACAGGACTGCCACGACCACGGCGGCTCTGAGCATCTGTCTGGCATGGAGTAGCGACGGGCGAAGGAGGTAACGCTCGCAGAGGAGGAGGTGAAGGGGGTAAAGTAACCTGTGGAACTATTGCCCCGCCCTGATGTCTTACGGTACAATACCTGACGAGATTGTATGGACTCCCACACTGATAACATCCTTGCGAAGGCTGCTGACCCTGCAGGTAAAAGCTAAATAATTGGCCCCATATCAAATCTCTACCGCTGCCACAGCCTAGAAAGAATCCGTCGCGGCCTCTGCCTGCCATACCTCTACCAAATTGCCCGGAAACCGATACACCAGCATGAACCCGTTTCGGTTCCGGAACATACGTGGTCTCGGTAATACGCTCCTCCATTGGCATGGCCGCGTCCATCGCCACTGCATAAGTATCAAAGTGTTGGGTGCCTTTAAAGAGGAACAACTATGTATCAAGACCTCGCACAAATCTCTTGACTCGCTTCTCCTCGGTGTTAACCAGATAAGGAGTGTATCTAGATAACTCGGTGAACCGGAGATCATACTTAAGCACGGTCATGCCAGGAGTCTTGCGCAAAGACTCAAAACTGCGAGCTCGAGCATCTCTGATGCTCTGTGGAAGGAAACGAGCAAGAAAAACCGTCGATAACTCATCCCATGTCATAGGAGGAAGACCAGCGCTTCGGCCTCTCTCAATAGACTCACGCTAAGTCTGGGCAAGACCCTCCATACGGAAACTAGTAAGCTAAACTGATCTCGCATCAAAACACCTCAAAGAACGACTAATCCTGGCCACCCTATCGAGGAACGACTGAGAATTCTCTGTTGCGTCTGTCCCAGTAAACACCGGAGGCTTTAATTTCATGAACTTCAGAAGTGATACCTCAATAGTCATGGTAGCGGCGGGTACAACTGTCTGAGCAGTATATAGTACCACGGTCCCTGTAGTAGGCGGAACAATATCTGACCTCTATGCCCGGCTGGTTTCAACCAATGATCCAACCATCTAGTGCAAATCCTGAATACTCGCCTCCAGCCTAGCAATCTTGCCTGGAGAAGGAGGATCAACCTGCTCTTGAGTGGTAGGCGTACTGCCCTGGTCGGTCCTCATCTTGGACAAGCCTGCCCTGATCTCGTCTCTGGTGGCAACCCTCTGGGACCTCATAGTCTTCGGAGGCATAGTGGCTGGAATAAGAAACAGAAATTGGTAAGAACATAGCAACCGGAACAAAAGAATGCATGGAATCAAAGAAGGAATCACAAGACATATATTATAAAGTCACTTAGGCGAAGTTTTGTATCGTGAATATACCGCGGAACATACACACGCTGTTGTTGGGGTAAAAATTTACACTCCGTTGCCAAACTCAAAAATCAAGCTCAAAGTCGGAGCCAAAATTAAAATCAAAAGCCAAGTGGGCCCAAGCCTAAACCCGAGCCCGAGTCAGGCCCAAGCATGAAGAGGGGGCTGCCAAAGAAAAGAAATACTAAATGTAATTTTTGTTTTTAATAGGCAATAAACCAATTTTTGTATAAGCCATGGGGCTAAATGTAAAAGATATAAGCCTATAAAAGACCCCCCATGGTGATTAGAAGGAGACAACAAAAAAATATTAATCTTAATTTCCCAAAAAACAAAATCTTGAGTTTTGAACCACTCTTTATTGCGCAAGTCTTTTTCTCCTTCCTCCTTTGTTTTTCTCAAAGTGCGCACGTCAGGAGGCCTCAAAAAAGGGGGAAAGAGACCCTTTTAATCTTCAAAAGTCAAAATCTTTGTGTTTTTGATCTGTTGCTTCATTGGGTTTCGACCCTACTTGCACCGTGCTGGATGCCTACTTGGCTAGGTGCGCACCCCGTTGGGTGCACATCAAGCCAACTGTGCACCGGCTCGGGTGTGCATCTCGTTAGGTGCACGCTTCTCTAAGTGCGTATCTAACTGGACCTTTTGGCCCATTCGGGATCCTTTGGCCCCATTCACTCTATAGTACTTTGCCAAGTGCACACCATATTAGGTGCGCATCTCGGCAGGTACGCACTTGTCATGTGCGCTCCTTACTAGGCACGCACCTTGCTTGGTATGCGTCTCGGCAGGTGCGCACTTGTCATGTGCGCCCTTTGCCAGGTGCGCACCTTGTCGGGCGCGCGTTTTGGCATGTGCGCACGTATCACGTACGCACTTGACATATATACATTCATCATCTTTCCCATTAGAAAAAAATTTCTAACGGGGAGCTGCCCCGCACCCTACAAGTAGGCTGCTAGCCCCTTTGACCCCCAGCCCGCTATCCGGATAGCGGGACCTCGTAAAAACTCTGCAAGGCCCCCGATATGCCCGAAGCACCCTCAAACTTATTCTCAAACACAACACGCACATATTGCATATTGAGTTCGCATAATTTGTTTGACTTGTTAATCGGAGGTTCTCTCGCTCCAAAAGCGAGGGGTAATTAACAGCAACTTAGTCCGCGGCTGCCGGAGATTTGGATCCCCACAATCATTAAACCCTAGCCTACCCCAGGCAGGAGGAATCTGTAATATGCCCGATAAGCAACGCGCATTTCTATCTCAATAAGGTGACGAAAAACACTCTACAGCTATGTTACTCTACTTAAGTTACTTACTCCATCATATCAAGGTCGTTCTAGATTCAGAAAGGTAAAACCCAACGCTCTGATACCAATTTTGTCACGAACCAAATGAGGAACGTGACCGGCTCTTTAATCACGCAACGTCTAAAGGCGTAACACAATTCAAGTAAGCCGAAAACCCAGAATCTAAACCGTGAACAAAGATAAAGAGGTGAAATCTTTGTAAAAAGTGTTAATTTATAAAGTAAAATAGTTATTGGAAAAACATTTTTTGAAAACAAGTTATCGCTAAGATTTTCGACAGCACCTCCCTTATAATTTTTTATCAAAACTGATACATAAGCAATAATATACAAGCATCCCCACTTGGGAGCAATCTTAATGCCTACTTGGCGGAACACAACTACGCAGTTAAATATACAACGCCTTAGGCAGAGAACAAAGCAATGAAGAAAAATAATAATAATAAAACACAACCTCAATAATCGGCTCACACGAGCACTACACACAGAATCAATATAATACAAATCTCTCAGTCTCGTCTCTAAGTCAAATATACATGTGATAGATACAGTATACTAGATACAATGTACAAGTACATAAGATAGAGGACAAAAAAATACTCGCAACCCACATAACAAAAAATCACACCCAAAAGTAGTTGTATGCCCCAAGCCGCGACTACTCCAAACGATCGGCCCTGCAGAAACTATGGCACAACGGTGGTGAGTTGCCAGCTCGTGGGTAATAAATAAGATTGTAAGTAGCAGTCGCTGTTCCCCTCCGAAAGACGCGCAAGACAGACGTCTTGCCTGAGATTCGGGGCAGATGCTAATTGGTGCTATCCGTCCACCTCTCCGAAGATGCCAAGTTGATTTATGGCACCATGTATCGAAGGTTTAAATGGATGCGGCCGATGTAGCAGACTTCGTCAGATTCCCCCTCGTTTTAGGGGTTTTTGATTGTGGGGACGCTCTTCCCTGCAGGCGCAAGCCCCTGCAGTTAATTACGCTACCGCATCGTGGTAACAACTTTCTCCTTCTCCATATGGTCACTTCGTGTCGTGGGTGTTTGTTTTGTGTTCGGTTGCCCGTGAATTGTATACGGAGACTAATTTATGTTGTCGCCCGTAGGACGTGGATTAGTCCAAATCCGTATTTTCTTAGATTTGGGTTTTGGGGGTTGGGTTTAAGGATACGTTAGTCTCATTTGAGACTAAGATCAACTTAAACGTTTGTTAAGGACACGTTAGTCTAATTTGAGACTAAGATCGACTTAACGGGATCGTTTAGATCCAACAAGAGAGCATTTGTACTCTAATGTTTAGTTTAGGGATATTGCGGTCGATTACCAGTTTAGGGACATGGTGGTCCATCATAGTCCGTGGAGTATATGGCTGTCGGGGCCCATCAACACTCTGAAGACGTTAAAGGATTACAACGACAAATATCAGAGGAGTTCAGAGATGTACCCTTGAACC
Source organism: Agapanthus africanus (assembly GCA_030015575.1). NCBI lineage: Eukaryota > Viridiplantae > Streptophyta > Magnoliopsida > Asparagales > Amaryllidaceae > Agapanthus > Agapanthus africanus. The sequence continues at coordinate 636,586,031 of JASDDO010000014.1, read as the reverse complement.
AATGTTGGTTAGGAGATCTATAGTCCAATTTGGGACTAAAGTCTGTTTGAAGGTTTATGAGCGTATGGGCTCAGTTGAACATTTTATTGTTCTGGCTGTTGAGCCTTTATTTGGGCTGGCCCCTTTTAATAATGCAAAGTATTTAAAGTAGGCCTGTTAGGCTTTTACTTGGGCTCTGCCCTTTTAAATAATGCATAGCATTTTAGTGGTCTGCCAATGCGCCACGTGGCTTGTCAAGCGCTTTGCGCCAATTAAAGAGCGCAAGGCACCGGCGCATGTGGATGTGACACGTGTCGCGCTCTGCTGAGCGCAAGTCTGTTAGCGCAGTGCGCTGCACCAGTGCGCTGCGCTAGTGCGCTGCTGACACGTGGCGCGCTCTGGTGCAGTGCGCCAATCCAAGAGCGCGGTGCTCTGTTTTAGGAGCGCAAAGCGTAGATTGTTCTGTGATTGACACGTAGCACTCTCTGGTGACTTGCGCCAGTCCAAGGAGCGCAACAGTGCAAATCAAGATTGCAAGGCACTGTACAATAGCGCAGAGCGCATCTTGATCAAATTCAGATCAAAGAAACAAGTTTTTCTTGTTCTAAAGAGGTTCTACCTCAAGATTCAAGAACCAATGGTTCATCAAAAGGCTGTGCCTTTATATAGATCAAAAGATCTAGAGATGAAGTAAATTACTTCTTTAATCTTTTTTGTGATTGGATCTTTTTGATCTTTTTTTATTTTTTTGTAGTGAAGATCTTGATCTTGTTCTTAGATTTTTGATCTTTTTAGAAGAAATTCTTCTTTTGGTGAGGTGGTTTTCATCTCTGTTCTTCCAAGAATTTAATTCTTTACCTTGAAGAAGATGATCTTCTTTTTTCAAAGGCTTGCCTTTCAAATTTTTTCAGAGTTCTCCCTTTTCTTTATGTATCTATCTGTGAGACTTGGAGTCTAGGGGCCTTTATATAGGGCCAATTGGTTTGTTGAGTTAGTTACAGAGATCTTTCTCTGATTGATCTGGGGATATTTCCCTACCGTTGGATCTTTGATCCTAAGGCCTCTGTTTTACAGAAGATAATCTTCTCATTTTAATAAGATTGGAAAGATCCTTCTAGAATTTTAATTCTGATTAAATAATTTATTATTTAAATTTTAATGCCGGCGCAGTTGGCGCAAGCGCACCGGCGCTTGACACGTGTCGCGCAGTGCACCTGCGCTTGACTCGTGTCTCGCAGCGCAGAGCGCAGCGCGCCTGCGCTGACACGTGTCACGCAGCGCAGGGCGCGGCGCAACTGCGCTAGCGCACCACTGTTTGACACGTGGCGCGCAGCGCAGAGCGCAAATTATCTGAAGCGTTACTTTCTTTATTTAAAATTTGAATTTTAAAACAGAGCCTTGCTCTGATTGGGGTGCGCTGCCTTGGGCGCAGCGCTCCTTGCGCTGGCGTGTCTGCTTTTGACACGTGGCGCGCTGCGCGCAGTGCAAGAGATCTGAAGCGTTGCTTCAATTTTTGAAGTTTGAATTTCGAAAACAGAGCTTTGCTCTGATTAAGGAAACAGAAGCGTTGCTTCATTTCCCGCTTTAGAATTCGAACAGAGCTTTGCTCTGATTGGGGGAAACAAATGCCCCCCCCCCCCCACCGTTGTGCTTACGTGGCCCTAAACGTGAGCGCAGCGGTAGCAACATCTCAGTCGTTGGATCAACTTTTGGAAGTTGAAACGGTTCTCAATGCCTATAAATAGGACCTTTGGTCCCATAGATGATTTTCATCTCTTCATAAGAATTTTTATTCAGAGCCTTGCTCTTTCGTTCAAGAACTTTTAAGAGTTAGAACTCTAGAAAAAATTTTAGGTAAAAATTAAATTAGATTAAATTAAATTAATTTTAAGAGCCTTGCTCTTAATAGATCCCTGATCTAAAGAAAACCCATTTAGGGTTTCATTAGCAGAGTTTTGCTCTATCGGTCTAAAGGGATCTAAAGAGAACTAAAGAGAACCCTATTAGGGTTCCATTAATAGAGCCCTGCTCCCTAAAAGATTTTTCTTGTATTTTCCTAATTCATCAATGGATCTTTGCTCCTTCCAAATCATATAGAAGAACTCTTAAGAGCCTTTCATGGATCTTGGAGGTTAAAGATGGCATTTTAATTTTTTTTGATGAATTATACCGTCTTGCTTAATCAGTCTGTCTGTTAATTTTGTTGATTTTCTTTTACAGGAGTAATGGACGCCCACATGTACGACCTTGATGAAATCATCTCTTACGGAGACATCCGCCGACTCGGCCGTTCTCAGAATCGAGAATTTACAAACGCCGAGTGTGCCGAAATTATGAGTCGCTTCGACGCATACAACGGTCAACTGCTTCCTTGACGCTCCCATCTCCTGAAGCTTATTGTGGGAGCAATTTGGGAAGCGCTTCCTCTATTCTGTACAGGTGTGCCTCTTAGGGCATTGGATGCCACCGAGGATAAGGTGCACTCGGTGTATCTGATGAACCTAATCTCCAAGAGACGGCGAGACAATCTTGTCGATCTCTTACACCAGGCTTTTCAACAGTCTGCCATTCTTGCTGCCTATCGGAGGGTGGAGGACATCAGTGGGGACCCCAACGCCCGTGCTCGTGAAAGGAAGCACACTAGGATAGTTTGCCAGGCTTGGAAAGTCTTGGACAAGGTTTCGAGTTCCTCAATCCATGCCCTGGGTCTGAGGTTTTGCCATTGTAATCATCTCGATAATGCTGCTTTTGTTTATTGTCTTTTTTGATGTAAAAATTTTCCGAGTATGAATGACAAATCTTTTGCCTCCTTCCTTTTATTTTCTGCTTTGTTATTGGCATATTCCTTAAGTAAGCGTAGCCTGTAGGTGATATAGAACATTCCGTCTTGAATATTTCGAGGAGTAGTGATGGCTTAGGAAGCAGGTTCAGATCTTCTACCTAAGTCTTTTCAACTTTATAAGCCGTGAGGGTCTCATAAAGACTTTTCTCCCTATGAGTCGAGAGGATCTCGTAGGTGTATTATCTCCTTAGGGGTCATGAGGACTCCTAAGTGCGTTTTCTTTTGAGAGTCGTAAGGATCTCACTAGAGAATTTTCCCTCTTACAAGTCGAGAGGACTCGTAAGTGGTTGTTTCCTTCCTTGTCGAGATTCGACTTCGGAAAGTGTGTTCCGTGAATAGTATGCAAGAGTCCGTTTTAGACCGACTTGCAGGACCCTAGTGCTTAGGAAACAGGTTTTTCAATCCCCGCTGCCTAAGGCTTTTCCTCACGAGTCGAGGCGAATCGAGCATTTCTCGCAAGAATATCCTAACGTCACAGTTAACCTCTGCTCTTTACGACAAAGGTCTGTTAGGGTTTGTGGTACTAGGGTTTTGTCCATCATACCGTCGCGTTGGCTGATGTAGTCCTCGATAGGAAATCTTGCTTGTTTGAGTAGCCTTGCGACTGTCGTGTCTCTGATCCCTTCGGGGGCTGGACAAGACGTCTTCAAGCATTCCTCCTAGGCAGTTTAACCGTCGGAAGAGCAAGCGTTAGGAATTTTGCCATGCCGCTTTTTACTTGAGATTAGGCTCATTTTGGAGAGCCCCGATGAGTCATAACCACTCCGCGCTGGTGTGGGATGATCTCCGTGTTAGTTATATGTATGCCCTAGAGGCCATTACTGTACATACGATGTATATTGTAGTGGATGCTAAGACATATATAGGGAGGACTTTCTTGCTCGACATGATAGTATGCTATCTGGTTGTACTTTATCTTAGCATGTACTCTGATTGTCTCTATATTACATGTTGATAAAGCCCTTAGGATATGTACTCGACTATTGGGACTATGATGAGATCATACTAGTGGAGCCACGGTAGTCGACGAGTACATCCTATAACTGTTCCTAGTCGAGGGTGTATCGAGACAGGGCATCGATACACCAGAGTAGACTAGCGTATACGCATCTTGACCCATATGATGGGCGATGGATGATCCCATATCCATCGGTGTTTTGACATCAAGGATGGTGTACGGGTGCTCAGTGGAGACTGGGTACACTGGACGGACTCGCCGAGAACTCCCAGATGGTATTATACCATACGTCAGATGGCAGTTCTCTGGTGACACTGGTACAGAGTAGTCTGTTGACCCGAGATCGTCATAGAGTCTTGTGTGGTTCCCACTGTGCTTTGATTTCCATCATACCACGTCCAAGAGGGCGTGCAAAAAGGTGGCTTTTGGGTACAGTCCCGAATCATATGGAGGCAATGAGCGATAGGAGGGGATTCGTCTCTCCCGGTATAGGGAGTTGATGTTGTGCTGTGTTCGATTGGCTATAACCGGAAATCCCTGGCCAGGGTTGCTGAGATTTACTGGTAAGTGTTATCAGTAGTTTCTCGAACTGTTATAAATCTCATATCGACACGACTTATCAAGCTACTGGGGTCTGACGTTTACCACCCCTAGGCGAGATATGCGACATATCAGACGACGAGACCGGACTGTACGGGAGTGTTACTGTTTGGATTCACAGGAGAATGTACAGACTTGCTTGTTGATCTTCTGAGTGCTCAATACCTGGGTAGCTGTTACGTTTAGCTGACCGCTTGCAGCTTGTGGGTGTTTGATATGATCATCACCTACTGCCGGCGTATTGACGATTCTTTAGAGTCCTACACAGAGGTTTCTTGGCTCAGGCAAAACGGAGTAGGAGCACATATGTGATATGTGCGGGACCGAGGATAATGCGATATGTGATACCGTATTCTATTCTCGCGATATTTGATATCAGCCGGGTCATCGGATCAAGTGTTGATTCGATGAATCGGTACGGATAAATATTAGTCGGTTATATGCGATATAGCCGGATTGTCGGATCAAGTGTTGATTCGATAATTTAATGTATAATAATATATATGATATATTAAAAGACATTAACTAATATTAGCTCACTAAAAGATTCTTTTTCTCACTCGGGTAATACATTGATATATATATGATATATGTTAAATGTATTATTTTATTTGGTTACAATAAATATTATATATGTGATATATAATATTGTAACATGATATGATAAATAATGCAACTTGTTTAGTAGAGATTAAACATGGTTAGGGTTTGATTAGGGTTAAGGCTTTCTAGAAGTTTCTAGAAGTTTTCTTTCTTTATCTTTGTTAAGATATTATGCTAGATATTTCCTTAACCCTAACCAAACCTTTAACCTTAGTCAAATCTCTACAAGGGTTAGTTTGACCATGGTTACATTATTCATCATATCAATTCTTTTCCTATTCATCATAAAAGAATTCTAATAATGTTCATCTTCTTCCTTCATTCTTTTCATGGAAAAAAGCTTTCTTGATTTTTCCAAGTGATGAATAATTATGAGAAAAAGATAAATAAAGAGAGCAAAAATCCTACTTCATCATCCTCATCTTCCCTTGCCATTTAGATGAGGGTGTTCACATCATTTCATGAGTGTTAGCTTGTGTTAAAGAAACTTCAAGGTAGATCATCTTAGTATCGAAGATCGGAAGCAAAGGTTGCGTCTTTCTCTTCGTGGAACCTCTCGAGAGTCCGGATCCCGATGATCGCAGCGAAGGGACCACAACACGGAGCATATGAAGTGAAGGACCGGATCTACAAAGGTTGTAATCCCTCTCACTTAGTGTTAAAATGTTTAGCATGCTTGTTTTCGCCTAATCTCTAGTTTAAAGTTCCGTATTCGGGTTGTTCAGCACGGCTAAATTTTAAATCGGGCATGGTTGATACCTCGTAGACCCTTGTGCGCGTGCCTAGCAACCCTACACTCCGATAGTCTTTCAGGTTTTGTATGAGTTGCCGTCAAGACCCTAAAGCTAGGAATTTGGCATTTGCTTCATTTGCTGGCATTGCGTCTGCTGTATCGAGACGAATGTCGCGGTTGTCTCTAGGTTGCGGGTGAACCGTCGAGGTTTGGAACTGGGGATTTTGCCGTGGCTCCGTTGTTTGATTGTCGCGTCTGAATCCTGCTGGAGGGAGAACGCTGTGGTGACATCTCATCTGCTGTATCGAAACGAACGTCTAAGTGGTGACCACTCCATGTGGGATGATCTCCGTTAGTCTTTCTGGTTTTTTATGAGTTACCGTCAAGACCCTGAAGCTAGGAATTTGGCCTTCGCTTCGTTTGCCTTGGTGTGTCCGAATCCTGTTGGAGGAAGGACGCTGTAGTGACATATCGTCTGCTGTATCGAGACGAATATCGCAGTTGTCTCTAGGTTGCTGGTGAACCGTCGAGGCTTGGAACTAGGGATTTTGCCGTGGCTCCTTTTGGTGATGGTGCGTCTGCTGTATCGAGACGAATGCTGAGGTGGAGTTGGGATTTTGCCGTCACTCTGCTTTGTTTTGACGTTGCGTCTGCATCGTGCTGGATTGCAAGGGAATGTCGTTGTTGATATTGCGTCTGCTGTCACGAGACGAATGCTGAGGTGGAGTTGGGATTTTGCCGTCACTCCGCTTTGTTTTGACCGTGAGGTCTTTTGTTGACGTTGTATCTGCATCCTGCTGGACTGCGAAGGAACGCCGTTGATGACATTGCATCTGCTGTAACGAGACGAATGCTGAGGTGGAGCTGGGATTTTGCCAGCACTCCTCTTTGTTTTAACCGTGAAGTCTTTCGTTGACGTTGCATCTGCATCCTGTTGGACTGCGAAGGAACATCGTCATTGACATTGCGTCTGGTGTAACAAGACGAATGCTGAGGTGGAGTTGGAATTTTGCCGTCACTCCGCTTTGTTTCGACCATGGGGTCTTTCGTTGACGTTGCATCTATATCCTGCTGGACTGCGAAGGAACGCCGTTGTTGACATTGCGTCTGCTGTAACGAGACGAATGCTGAGGTGGAGTTGGGATTTTGCCGTGGCTCCAGGGTTGATTGCTGTGTCTGAATCCTGCTGGAATGGTGAGGAACGCTGTTGATGATCTCTAGGCTATCCTTGAACCGTCGAGATTTTGGCTTCGTTTTCTGATGAAGCCTAATGGGATGATATGGTTCCCTCTTTGTTTGCATCCCTGGATTGTATACAGGGATTGATGTGATATCATCTGTAGGGCATAAATTTCATTTTTTTTATTTCTTTCCGCGATTCTCTATTATTTCAACTTTAATATCGCGAAGGTCGCGATTGCCCAATCATTTGGGCTATCTTTCGCGGTGCCCAATCATTTCGGCTATTTATTTCATTTTTACTCGCTGCTTTTTATTGCGAGTTGCCCAATCATTTCGGCTATTTATTTCATTTTTACTCGCTGCTTTTTATTGCGAGTTGCCCAATAATTTCGCCTATTTTGCATGCATACATTTTTACTTGCTGATTTTGTTGCAAGTTGCCCCACCATTTCGGCTATTTCGTATGCATGTATGGCTCACTAGCTTCTTGCTGAAAACCTGGGATTAGATATCGATTTCGGCATCAGCACCGCTACAACTGGAATATTGACAAGAGCGAATCATCATTTACCTCTACCGATGTCGAACAAAGGTGGCTTAGCGAACAGGGTTAGGATCCTGTCGATTAAGGCTTTTGACTTCATGAGCCGTAAGGGTCTCAAAAAGGTATTTCTCCCTACAAGTCGTGAGGATCTCGTAGGTGTGTTTTCTCCTTAGGAATAGTAAGGATTCCTAAGTGCATGGCTCCTTGTAAGTCGTAAGGATCCTACGAGAGAGTTTTCTCCTTATAAGTCGAGAGGACTCACAAGGGTTGTTCATCGTGCGAACATGTCCCTAGTCATGGATGAGACTTGGTTAGGGAAATGTTTATTCGCGCCCATGGATTGTATACAAGGGTCAGTATTGATCCACTTGTAGGGAAATATTGGAGGTTGTGGGGGTTGCTTAAGAATGGGTTCAGGTCTCTGTAGCTTAAGACTTTCAAATCTTATGAACCGTGAGGGTCTCATGAGAGAGTTCTCCTTACGAGTTGTGAGGATCTCGCAAGTGTAATTTCTCCTTATGAATCGTGGGGATCCCTAAGTGTGTTGCTCCCTCGTGAGTCGTAAAGATCTCACGCAGGTGATTTCTCCTTACAGGGTCGAGAGGACCTTGCAAGTGTCTTTCAACGAGCTTGCGCCCTTTCGGGTTTTCACAAACACTCGCCGGTAGCCCTGCTGTTTTTACTCACGGAGCCCTTTCGGGTTTTCATCAGTGCCCATTTTGCTTATGGACATACCGTTTTCTCTTCTTTTTTTTTATTATTCTCTTCTTTTTTATATATATAGCGAGGTTGCGCCCTTTCGGGTTTTCACAAACACTCGCCGGTAGCCCTGCTGTTTTTACTCACGGAGCCCTTCCGGGTTTTCATCACTGCCCATTTTGCTTATGGACATACCGTTTTTTTTTATTCTTTTTTTTTGTATCGACTTTGGGATGCCGCAATCCTCCGTAGTCTATTGACATCTCGGTCAACCACTATTTTTAGGACATAATGATCCGTCATTAGTTTAAGGACGTTTCGGTCCGCCGTTAGTTTAAGGACGTTTCGGTCCGTCGTTGCCGTATTTGAGGCGGACTTTTAGTTTACGGACTTTTCGGTCCATGAGGCCTTCCTTATGAATGAGCATGATGCCTCCGGCATATCCTTCTTTCTCGGAGCGTGTGGTTGTGGCGGGTTCACCTTCCAGTTTTCGGATAACGCGATCTTGCCCTATTGGTGTTTGTCTTCAACCCAGTTTTTGAAGACGTAACAGTTTTCGATCGGATGACCCAATACTTGGTGGTAAGGGCAGTAATTAGGATTGTTGACCTCATTCGATTGTAGCTGGCATTTCGGCTCCGGTAGAGTGATAAGCCCGTCGCGCACTGCCAGTTCGAACAGCGTCCTTGTTTCATCCCAGGGAAACGAGTAAGGACGTTTCAACTTCTCATAGAGGGGTTGCCGCTTGTTGCTTTGGTGAACAACCGGTCTAGGGTCACTCGATTGTTGTTGAGCGTTGGCGACGAAGGCCGTTTTTTCCTTCCCCTTATCCTTTTTGTTTGATCCCTTGTTTGCGGGTCCGGGATTCTTTCCGGGTAGCGTGCGATTGCACGGCTGAATATTCTCGCAACCTCTCAGTTCTTTCGTTTTAGAGATGGACTCCTTGAAGAGAGGGCTGAGGGCTACTTTTTCGTCAGAGTCGCTCCCGAAGGTGAGAACTCGTGGTCCCTCGAGGTCAACCCTATGACAATTGTCGGCAATTCTTATACGCTCATCTGTCGCATTTTTCTGCTGTCTACAAGCTTCACGCTTTGTCCTGTTGAAGTGTTGCCTGTGTTCGACATACCCTTGCCACCAACACTTAAAGGAGTTGCAATCTTCAGTAGGATGCGTGATTTTCTGATGATATAAGAAGAAGTTAGGATGTACGTACGCTTCATCAAGATGTATACTACCAGAAGAATTTTCTCTGAGAGAGGGCAGACTCATCCCCATCGATATGGCTTTGGCGAATCGTTTCCTTATCTTGATCCTGCTTTCATTTGCGACGGATGTACTTTGATCTGGTGGGAGTGTTTCGACCCTTTTGTCCAGTCGCCGGCGTTTGGCCTTTTCAAATATGGCCATCTCACGCTCCCGATCAGCTTTACTTCTCAGGAGAGCTTCGTTTAGGAATGCGTCGATCATTTCATCTGACGGCCCCAGAAGTTCCGATTCAGGCTCTGCCCCCAGCTTCTCAGTGCAAGGAGTTTTTTCATCGTCTGTAAACGAATGAGAGATCACATGACAACTTGCTACGTATCCCTCAGATTCATCCGACGAGCTTTCTCCGTCATCTTCCTCCTGAAAGACATGGCTGAGGAACTCTTGGAGCATGATGGGAGTCCGCGCCTTCTGATTATACTCCTCCGGTGCGCCGATCTGTTTCTGCAGGTTCGTGCGCTTGTCGCCAGGCTTCACGAGCTTTTTGGATCTCTTCTTCTTTTTTGAAGATTTCGACGGCTGGGTGTGAGCACTTTGGCTATCACCACCAATCTTTGGAGTTGGACGTGGTTTCAGCATCCTTTCGATAATCTGGGGTTCCAGCGGGTTCTTCCATCGAATCGCCGGGCATGTCTGGCGATCATTCAGCATCTTTTTGGTTTTGGCCGAAAGGGCCACTTCACAGGAGGCCTCTTCAACAAAAGAGCACGATGCCCCCGACGTGTCCACCTTTTTAGGAGCATGAGGCTGTGGCGGGTTCACCTTCCAGTTTTCGGATAACGGGAACTTGCCTTGTTGGTATTGGTCTTCAACCCAGTTTTTTAAGACGAAGCAATCTTCGATTGGATGGCTTACTACTCGGTGGTAAGGGCAGTAATTAGGATCGTTGACATCGCCTGGCTGCAACGGACATTTTGGATTCGGCAGATTGATGAGTCTGTTGCGCACTGCCAGCTCGAACAGTCTCCTCGTTTTATCCTGAGGAAACGAGTAAGGACGTCCCAGTCTCTCCTCGAGGGATGGGCGTGGACGCACGTTGTTTTGGCGAACAACCGGCTTTGAGTTGCTCGGCTGTTGTTGAGTATTGGCGACGAAAGTTGCTTTTCCTTTCCCTTTTTCATTTTGAGAGTCCGTCTTTGGAGGAGATGGTTTATGTCCCATCTGGTCCATTTGGGCCAACTTGTCAATCAAGTCCTGGAAAGTAGTTGGCTTGAAGAACATCATGAACTGGGAGATGGCCGCTTGAGGGTCAAGAGTACCTACGAACATGCCCACCGCCGGCGCTTCTTCGATCTGCTATTCGCATTTTGACCACAGATTCCGCCATCGGATAGCGTACTGGACCCACGTCTCGCCTGGCTTCACCCTGGCATTAATCAGTGCCGTTATCGGGGTGCGTTCACTAGCACTCGCGAATCTTTGTGTAAACAGTAGCTCCATCTCCGCAAATGTTTTGACAGAGTCGTTAGGTAGCTCCGAATACCATTCAAAGGCCATTTCTGCTAAGTTTCCGACGAATTGGCGAAGCAACAGTTTGTCGTCGCCCCCAGTGTTTCCGCCTAAGGCCCTGAATTGAGCGACATGCTGATGTGGATTCCCTGTCCCCTTGTACACATGGAATTTAGGGATCGTATATCCTGGCGGGTAACTGATTTGGTCATACCAGCCCGGATAGGGTCGTCCGGTTCTAACAATTTGCCCAGCCGCTTCATTTGCCTAATGAACTCGTATCTGCTGAGCTATATAGTCGTCTAGGGCAGCTTTGGAAATGGTTTCCTCCTTGGCTGCTAAATGAGCCGGAGGAGGATTAGATGTCTCCCCTCTATCGTCTTCAAGGATAATCGGAGGATCTTCAGCTGGAGGGTCCTGCTGGATCATCATACCCACCATGTCTTGAAAGAGAGGCGCCATTTGTTTTATGTGGGCAGCTTATTCTGCTGCTTCTCTATCCTTCTTTTCGAGGATTCTCCGAAGAAACTCGGCATCAGTTTCCTGCTCACGGCGCTGCTCTGATGACGCCTCCGGCCTTTCTTTTGGCGCGGTGAGTGTGGCCATTTGCGTCAACATTTCTTGAAGCTTCTGTTGCTGCTCCTGGGCCTTTGTTATGGATCTGGTGAGTGGTTGATGGCCCATAGAAGCGCGGCTATCCTCCTTCCTAGATGTCATGTAAACAGTGTGCACTACCATGCCCCCAGACTTGGGGCGTTTAGATTCAGTGTCTTTGCGATTTGTCAAAGACACAGGGATCTTCTCCGACCTCCTTCTTTTGTGAGCGGTCGAAGTTGAGGGGGCCGTTGTAGTGGGCACCTAAGTAACTATTGCTTTTTCTGGCTTGACAGAGAAGTCCTTCTCCTGCCGAACCTTCATCTTTTTCTGTCGGCGGAGATAGTCTTAATCCATCACGGAATCTTGGACTTGACGCCAGCTCTTGTAAATTTTAGACGACAGCCGTTGAGGGGACTGCTCTGGTTTGGCTTCCGCAACATTCTCCACCGGAGGAGGAGATCTTTTCAGTACGGCAATTGGCGAGTTTTTTCGCACCCTTCTCAGCGGTTCAAAGCTATTCCCGGTCGGAACAGCAGCATTAATTTCCACCATCGGAGCTGGCGGAGTTAGCCCAGAGGGGGAGTTGCCCCCAGCCTTCCTTACCCGAGGCCAGTAGCGACGTCAAGCGCGTCGAGTTGATAGAGTTGGCTCGGTGACGGGGATGGCCTTGTCTTGCCCCATGTTCGGGTGAGGGGTTGTTGCCGGCGTCAGCCTATTAAAAACTGATGTCCTTTGAGTAGCAGAAGCGGGTGTGGGAGTTGGGACGGTCAGTCTTGTAAAGACCGATCTCTTGGCAGGAGAAGCCGCCTTGAAGACTTCAGGAGCAGGGTAGGTTACTCTGTTCGAAATAACCTTCTCTGGGACTGCAAGCTTCATTGTGGGCCCGCAGGAGTTTTGGCCCAGTCTGGAGAAGACTGAGGCGCTGGTGTTGGACGACCCGTTGAGAGGAGCCGCAGTAGCCGTAAGTCGATCGAAAACCGACTTCTTGGGAGCTTCTGGTACAGGCAAGGGAGCAGTGAAGCTCGTCGGCGGAAGCATAGTTCCGAAAAACAGCCCTGTGGTGGCTTGAGTAATCTGCTCCACGGGCATCGTGAACAAAGAGGCCGCTTGGGGCTCGTAGGTTATGCCCCCAGTTGAGGCAGGACGCGAGTTGCAGCTGCAGTTGGAGCACTTCGAGCAGGTGAATGTCATTGCTGTTTTGTTTTTTGCGCTAAGCAAGAGACCAAATCTTAGTAACTTGAAACCCAAGGGCAACCGTTAACAAACCGCGATTCGTTCGTGAATACGACACACGAAGTGTAGAGTGGAAAGAGGAAAAGGTCCCACCGGGCGTGCCAGAATCTGTTCCCCTCCGAAAGACGCGCAAGACAGACGTCTTTCCTGAGATTCGGGGCAGATGCTAATTGGTGCTATCTGTCCACCTCTCTGAAGATACAAAGTTGATTTATGGCACCATGTATCGAAGGTTTAAACGGATGCGGCCGATGTAGCAGACTTCGTCAGATTCCCCCTCGTTTTAGGGGTTTTTGATTGTGGGGACGCTCTTCCCTGCAGGTGCAAGCCCCTGCAGTTAATTACGCTACCGTATCGCAGTAACAACTTTCTCCTTCTCCATATGGTCACTTCGTGTCGTGGGTGTTTGTTTTGTGTTCGGTTGCCCGTGGATTGTATACGGAGACTAATTTATGTTGTCGCCCATAGGACGTGTATTAGTCCAAATCCATATTTTCTTAGATTTGGGTTTTGGGGGTTGGGTTTAAGGATACGTTAGTCTCATTTGAGACTAAGATCAACTTAAACGTTTGTTAAGGACACGTTAGTCTAATTTGAGACTAAGATCGACTTAACGGGATCGTTTAGATCCAACAAGAGATCATTTGTACTCTAATGTTTAGTTTATGGATATTGCGGTCGATTACCAGTTTAGGGACATGGTGGTCCATCATAGTCCGTGGAGTATATGGCTGTCGGGTCCCATCACCTCTCTAAAGACGTTGAAGGATTACAACGACAAATATCAGAGGAGTTCAGAGATGTACCCTTGAACCAATGTTGGTTAAGAGATCTATAGTCCAATTTGGGACTAAAGTCTGTTTGAAGGTTTATGAGCGTATGGGCTCAGTTGAACATTTTATTGTTCTGGCTGTTGAGCCTTTATTTGGGCTGGCCCCTTTTAATAATGCATAGTATTTAAAGTTGGCATGTTAGGCCTTTACTTGGGCTCTGCCCTTTTAAATAATGCATAGCATTTTAGTGGTCTGACAGTGCGCCACGTGGCTTGTCAGGCACTTTGCGCCAATTAAAGAGCGCAAGGCTCCAGCGCATGTGGAGATGACACGTATCGCGCTCTGCTGAGCGCAAGTCTGTTAGCGCAGTGTGCTGCACCAGTGCGCTGCGCTAGTGCGCTGCTGATACGTGGCACGCTCTGGTGCAGTGCGCCAATCCAAGAGCGCAGTGCTCTGTTTTAGGAGCGCAAAGTGCAGATTGTTCTGTGATTGACACGTGGCGCTCTCTGGTGACGTGCACCAGTCCAAGGAGCGCAACAGTGCAAATTAAGAGTGCAAGGCACTGTACAATCGTGCAGAGCGCATCTTGATCAAATTCAGATCAAAGAAACAAGTTTTTCTTGTTCTAAAGAGGTTCTACCTCAAGATTCAAGAACCAATGGTTCATCAAAAGGCTGTGCCTTTATATAGATCAAAAGATCTAGAGATGAAGTAAATTACTTCTTTAATCTTTTTTGTGATTGGATCTTTTTGATCTTTTTTTATTTTTTTGTAGTGAAGATCTTGATCTTGTTCTTAGATCTTTGATCTTTTTAGAAGAAATTCTTCTTTTGGTGAGGTGGTTTTCATCTCTGTTCTTCCAAGAATTTAATTCTTTACCTTGAAGAAGATGATCTTCTTTCTTCAAAGGCTTGCCTTTCAAATTTTTTCAGAGTTCTCCCTTTTCTTTATGTGTCTATCTGTGAGACTTGGAGTCTAGGGGCCTTTATATAGGGCCAATTGGTTTGTTGAGTTAGTTACAGAGATTTTTCTCTGATTGATCTGGGGATATTTCCCCACCGTTGGATCTTTGATCCTAAGGCCTCTGTTTTACAGAAGATAATCTTCTCATTTTAATAAGATTGGAAAGATCCTTCTAGAATTTTAATTCTGATTAAATAATTTATTATTTAAATTTTAGTGCTGGCGCAGTTGGCGCAAGCGCACCTGCGCTTGACACGTGTCGCGCAGCGCAACTGCGCTAGCGCACCTGCGCTTGACTCGTGTCTCGCAGCGCAGAGCGCAGCGCAACTACGCTGACGCGCCTGCGCTGACGCGCCTGCGCTGACGCATGTCACGCAGCGCAGGGCGCAGCGCAACTGCGCTAGCGCACCACTGTTTGACACGTGGCGCGCAGCGCAGAGCGCAAATTATCTGAAGCGTTGCTTCCTTTAATTAAAATTTGAATTTTAAAACAGACCCTTGCTCTGATTGGGATGCGGTGCCTTGGGCGCAGCGCTGGCGTGTCTGCTTTTGACACGTGGCGCGCTGCGCGCAGCGCAAGAGATCTGAAGCGTTACTTCAATTTTTGAAGTTTGAATTTTGAAAACAGGGCTTTGCTCTGATTGGGGAAACAGAAGCGTTGCTTCATTTCCCGCTTTGGAATTCGAACAGAGCTTTGCTCTGATTGGGGGAAACAATCGCATGCAAACGAAATAGCGACAATCCTAAACATGAGATTATAATGATGTATAGTGATATAGACAGGACATATGTGAGTAAGCGACGTGCAGTAACATGGATGCAGCAAGTGTAAAATGAGCACATTATAACAATTTTTAGTAAGGTAAAAATATGAATACCATCAATGAAATCATCATAAATCCGGTGTTCAACATCGACACTCGAAATCCCAATATCTCAGGCGCCGACTCTCGGATCGGCTCTCATATCCATCTAAACATATAACTCCGGTCGGTATCCTCCGGATATTCGCCGAATTTTCATACTATCACCGGTAGATAGTATTCCCAGCTAGGCTCAACGTCTTTCTATACGATCTTCTTGTCCCTGGGTACCGTACCGGGTCCACCATATATCCGCAAACAGTTACTCATCACTCCTCGAATCGGATATACTCATAACTCATTACCGAGAAAACTCATGCTGGATTCCAAATATCATATTAAGAGAAAACCGCATTTTTAAAAAAAATGAATCCAAGTTTTATAAAATGTGCCACGAGATTTCTCAAATCTCATGAAAACAGAAATCCCACGAAACAACATCGTATAAAGAACATGGTAATCATGGTAAAAGTACGGGATATCGACATGATGCATGCTAGTATGTAATAAGCAAATATCTGACTACTAATATGAATATAGTACAATGCATGAAAATGTGGCTAGTTCTATAGTGTACGTTGCATGGCAATTAGCAATGGTGTGGGTATACATATGAGTCTGTGCACATGCGGCATAAAATCCATTGGTAATGGTGCAAGTGTCCTACGAGAATGTATTCATGTATAGCAAGTAATTGAGTTTGTAGGATAACGATAATGTAACATATGAATGTGAATAGTGATGGTATAATATGAGTCTAAATATTGGGTGCTTAACGTCATCCACACGATTTCCCCGTTAATGTTAAATCTATTCATCGGAACGGCCTCGATCTACTCGAATCCGATCACCTCCTTCTCTTTTCTTGCCGCCTCCGAAGTCCCCGCAACCGCTCCTAGCATCGAATAAAACTTAGCGCGTGAGGGGATAGAATACGAAACGATATATATACATACACAAAGTGAATAAACCCCCAAAGGTTAATACGTGTGATCTTGGTGCGCTATATTTGAGCAACACTCACCTAGGACTACCCCGAATAGCTGTTAACCAACCAAAACACCTAATTGAGAGTCGGGATATCTGTATCGTACGTTAAAATATCGCCAAAAGTGAAGTAAAATGGTCCCAGCTTTTGCATATACGAAATTGGAAGAAATTAAGTATACCAGATATCTAGTTTAAAAATTAAAGAGCCCTCGACAAAAATCCAAACCCCAACTCCCAAAACGAACCGCAAATTGCAGCCAAATCTAATATTTTGGCCGCCAGGTGGTGGAAGAAAGGGCTCAGGTTTCGAGGGTGCACTCAGGGTCTTATAACAAGCTCTCAGTAATCACAATTTATCTATGAGATCACTGGTTTAGTAGCAGATTCTAATTGAAACCTCAAACTACAACTAAATACTAGTTTTGTTACTAATTAAAACATCATGGTAGATTAGTGAAGTCTTGGTATTAAACAAGAGATAATTAGCACTAAGATATCTTTATTTATCCTAGTTTAAGTTGTGGTTACCCAAAAATTCACATAAACCCAATTCTCACTTCAAAACCTCACTTCAAGTTTGAAAATAACTCAAAACACAAATTTTAACCTAAATTAAGGGTTGTTAAAGCAAGTAGTTGCTAAACTTGATTAGAAATGGTGTTTTTACCTCTAGATTAGCTTGTGGGGAAGCTCAAGTTGCAAGGTGGCCTCAATGGTGAGGATTTGGCTTCAACAAGAGTTCTTAAGAGAAGAAGATATGAATTTTAGGATGATTTTTGTGGTGATTTTTAAGTAGGTGTGTGTGACTCGTTTGAGAGGTTGGGTGGAAATTAAATGAAGAGGAGATGAAGAAAAGAAGAAGAAAGAAATAAAGAAGAAGGAGAGGAAGAAGAATGGTTAATATTAGCCATTCATAACCATTCCCTCATTTAATACACAGGCCATCAAGCCTATAGCTCCATGTCTCATACCATTTTAATATTTATTTATTTTTATTTTCTTTTCTTTTCTTACACAATTTAACTTAGCTAAAAATTTAAGAGAAGTAGATTTAAGGTTTATTTGTCATGGCAATTTAATTGGTGTTTTAGTCTAAACTAACATATTACTAATCATAGGATAAGTATGTGTGTGTGTGTGTGTGAATAACTATATATTTATTAACTATGTATTATTAAATAGCACATGTTATATCGCTAATTAAATTATAATTAACTCTAATAAAATTTAAGATGTTGCAACAAATCTCTCTCTCGTTCTCAAACTCCCTCTCTCTGTCTCACCCCTCGCCAGCGTCCCTCATCCCCGACGAGACCCACAACACCCCTACGAGGCCGCCTCTTTGCTACAAAGCTCACCACACCATCCTTTTCTTCTTCACTTCACCTACCCAACTCCAACTCCACCCATCGCCGAGGCCGCTGCCGCCGCCACCAACCCCCTTCCACCAATGATCATCCTTGTCTCACCTCCACTACCTTGGCCACCTCCCATCACACCGACGAGCTGCCAGCCACCAGCAACCCTCCACCGACCACATTTCCTCACCCTATCATCCACCGAGCACCCCACTGCACCCACTTTCCTCCCTCGATGCCTTCGCCATCACGCTGAGCCGCCGCCGAACCCCTGGACCATCTCTACATCGCCAGCCGCCTCATCTCGTTGCTCATCACAACCTCGTCACCCAACACTTCAAGCCTGAGTCTCGAACCCCAAGCTTATGACCGCTGCCATGATCGTGTCGTGTTCGTGCCCATGTCGCGCTCGTCGTCGTTGTCGTTCCACCGTCATCTCCAGGCAAGTGAAAATTTTCACTTGCATTTCATGCTATAATAGATGTTAACTAGAGATATTACTTTATAACTAGATACAAAAATAAAAGATATAACTAGATCGATATACATATATATATACTTGAATTTGGTTTAGCGAACCATCGTGCCGTTTTATTTTGAGTGGATCCTGATTAAAGCTTATTACTTTGATAGTAACACGTATAAATTAAGTGATTAACATTTAATTCAACTAGTTAGAGGAAACGGTAAATTCGATCGATAACCAAATGTTTGTTTTAGGTGTTCGATACGAACCTTAAGCGAAAACCAAATCGAATATGGCGGAACTTGACTACTAGACTCCTTTAGTGACAATGAATAGTATGTAAAAAGTTGGGTTAAAAATACAGACTTAAACACCATGAAATGACACCCCCATTTAGATCCGACAAATCTGAAATTTCTCGCACACGTAGCTAGTGAAAATTATAGTAAATTAGATACATACCGGAATGTTGTGTTCGAGGGCTCGTATCAAATCCAACTCGACAACCTAGAACACTATGTATTTTATATTTCGATACGGCTATAAAAAATGATAAAAAATTGATTGGAAATACGGCTTTGGATTGCAGTCCAGAGCGGTATTCCATATTGACACCTGAATCAATTTGTTTGTATACCTCTGTATGAAAATGAAAATATGCGGAATCCTATGTCGTTGAGAAGATAATCCTGTTAGCTAACTATGGGTGATAGTTTCGTTCAATTTTACTATAGTTTGATATTTTAATTATATTTTAAACCGTCGATGTGTACTGCAGTTTAGTGCAGCGACAGATTGTATACCTTAACCTTAAACGGTGCATATCTCCCAGCATACCACAGATATTGTCGATCCGTATGGTGAGTTGGAAACATAATAGATAAATCTAAATATTATCTAACTGTAGCATCGCCTAATTATGATCCCAACAGGGTGTAAAATGTGTTACGAAACGGACTTTCAGTTCAGGAACTGGATTGCCAGTTGTGAACACTTAAAATGGAATTACCGTAACTCGCAAACAAGAAACCCGATTGACCTAAAAAAAATTTTGTCGACTGTTTAAGTTTACTTTCTATCTCTTTTGTATCATGTTGTCTAATTACGATCATACGATATAATATATTTTTCTGAACTCGTAATTCACGTTGTGATTCATATCGTTCATGACTTGTCTGGTAGCATAATTCTCATATTTACCCGACTGTGATACCTTCATATTGATTCTTAGCGGATACCGCATTGTTGAACGTGAATGGTATTGGATTAGTTATGCTAAGTACGCCAGTGATAAGTGATTGATTCGTGAAAGTGAACAGTGCAGTGAAAAGTGAATAAAACTGTGTTATTGGTGTGTACTTGTACACAACTAACCCTATACATATAGTTATTGAAACATGAGGAAAAAGGGGAAATCGAAGTGGGATGGATCTTGTATTTAGCGAGGTTGGAGATTTAGAGAATAATCATTCGAACAACGACTCTTATATATATTTAGATTATGGACTTAGCGGTCCGGCTGGCAGGGTTATATCCCGGGCAACAGCGGGTCGTAGTCTCGGTTACGCACGAGACCCTCGTTAAACATGATCACTCTTTTCCATAGTTCAATTTTAATTTGACCTAAAGACCAATAGGAACATAGATCATATATTGCATTGATTATTAATACACCGATTACCTGCATACACTGTCTCCATTGTTATTACCTTTCGTTTCATGCTTTATATATTGCTATTATATTACTGCTATTGCATCGTCCTGACGACCCGAGAATGCATGCTCAGAGCCTAGAAAGGACACCGCTCAGGAGTTAGATCTATCGTTCGAGTTTGCAGAGATCTAGACGGTTTTACTTTCAGTACTTTTTACTGCTTTCCCTAAAATCAATCATGTATTCGCACTTGGTTAGTAGTTTTCTTTCTGTTAAACTATTGTAAAATTATTAACAATGAAAATTAATATAATAAACTAAGTGATGTGGTTTCTTTACTTCTGTGCTATGTTGATTGATTGATTGATTGATTGAAATCATTGATCGGTTCAAGATAATCAAAATTTTCTGTTTTCTTTGATTTTTTAATATTTTGTTTGCATGCCGAAAGACCGAAATTTTCAAAAATATTTTTAAAAAAATTGTTTACTTTATTTTTCAATATTTTACATGACATAACACATGAAACTTTGAAAAATCTAAAAAAAATTGTTATCTTCGGTTTTTCAATATTTTATTTGTTTGCACACAAAAAATTATGACATTTTCTTCAAAATATAAATATTTTATATGTCATATCACACAAAAATTACGAAAATTTCAAAAATCTCAATTTTTTTAGTTTTCTTTGGTTATTCAATATTTTCTTTACTATACTGGAAACAAAACTCGCTATATTCTTTAAAAAATCTAGTTTGTTCGGCTTTTTAATATTTTGCATATTATAGCTCACGAAAATTGTGAATTTTCATAAATCTCAAAATATTCTATTTTCTTCCATTTTTCATTGTTTGCGTGTTATAGCAGATGAAATAAGGAATTTCAGGGATATCAAATTTTTCCGTTTTCTTAAATTTTCAGTATTTTGCATGTTGTACTGTTGTAGTACACGAAAAGCGTGAAATTATTAAATATCTTTAAAACAAGGTTTTTCCGGTAGTTTAATAATTTGCTTGCTATATAGCACACAAACATCATCAAATTTTAAAAAATCTCCAAAATCTTCTATTTATAAGTTTTTTTTATAATTTTGCATGCACAAGAAAAACCGCAAATCTTTCAAAAATATTAAATTTAAAAGAAAAATATTTGACTTAAATGCACAAACCCCTCATTTTGCCCGAAAAGCACGAAACCCACCCCAAAATTGAGAAACCTGCAATTTACCTCAAAATCCTTCAACGGTGTTAATTTTTCCGTTTATTTATTTTTCTATGCCAAAGTTGCCCTTCAGTGAATGGGCCCATTGACTGCCCCAAATAAATTACACCGAATTTTCTGTTAAATTAATTTTTTTAAAAATAACTGTGCCTCTTTCTCTTTTAGGGTTCTTTCTCTCTTTCTTATTCTCAATTCTTAATACCTATCATTTACAAAAACCACAAAAAATCTTCGGATTTCTTGTTATCTTCCCCAAATTTTCTTCTTTTCATTTTCTCCCAAATTTCTTTTCTTGCTTTCTTACCCAAAATTTTCACCCTCCAGGTAAACAATTTTTTTTGGCTATGTCCATCTTGGGACTTCTAAGAAACACTGATTTTTTCCCTTTTTTTGGAATGGATTGATTCAAATTTTCTGAAAAAGAAATAAAGTGATTCTCCCATATTAGAGAAAATGCTTGATTGAATAAGACAAACGAAGTCATGATGTTCAAAATACAAAACATTTCTATGGTCGAGACAGCACAGACAACAAACAAACAGAACCCCAGTGATGATGCTCAGTACTGGAAACTCCCCAGATCACGACACGTGGCAAATGACGTGTCCCGAGACTTATGAGAAAGGAGCAAGAACGGTACATTGAAGGCGTACCCCGGGCCTTCGACCCGAGAGTGTCATCGATCTTCGATGACCTCCCAGAACACCCCTATGCTCATCTTACAAATAACCATTGGCTCACCTACGAGCCTTCCTGCACGAGGGGCTTCCTCAGCCTTCCCAGCTTGCTCCCGAGCTATCATAGAACCAAACTTTCTCGGCCTCCCGCTCACCCCAGATCCTCCCGCCGAGCTCAGCTTCCTCAGTCTCACCAACCGACCCAGAGCACAGATCGTGGGCGTTCCCGCGATGGCTCCGCGAATCTCGCCAGACGCGAGATATTCGCCGCCCCACGATCCCGTGTTCCACGCCATCGCGTTCCCCCGCTAACGGGCGTATCTCGTCGTTAATGGAGGATCCCGCCATTCGCGCAGGCGTGAATCCAGGGGCATAACGGCCGGCGTAAATCTTGCGCCCGCCAGCTCATGGCTGCCACTATATAAACCCCCTCTCAGACGACTCAGGTAAGGCAATTCTATCTCAATAGGCCGCTACTCTGCCCAAATACCTCGACTAACTTGATCGTCGGAGGGTCCACGGTGGTACAACCATCCCGGAACTTCCTTACAGGTAGGTCGGCCTCATTCCAAACCAAGCCCACTGAGATCCACACGTTTCAGGAGGCAACCCTCAAACCTAATCTCAGCCATTCATCAACACTCGCGACAGATCAACGGAAGACAACAACTGAAGAAGATCCAGACCTCCATCAGTTGGCGCCGTCTGTGGGAAGGACGATTCCACTCAACGAAAGTTGATCTTCCGATCTCGAATTCATGGCGAGTGATCACCGCGACGATCAAAGCACCAGCCGTCGCCCTCCTCACAACGGATGCCCTTGTCCGTGTCCAAACGGAGGGACGAGCCTCCCAGATCGCCGCTCCCCCACCTCGGGACCGGGACCTCCACAGAGCGGGAGAAGACACTGCCCACGCTGGCATGACCGAACAACGCCTCGCTATTTCCTGCGGCCACAGATCCTCCGTGGCGACCAATTCAATGACCCGCTGGGCGCCTCACAGCTCCACGCCGAAGTCTCATGAAAGAGCACCCCGCCCTGAAGCACATCGCGCTCCTGTCCCTCCCGAGGAGTGTCGGTCAGCTCGCCTGCTCCCAGGCATGGTCGGCGCCCTCTCCCTCGATAGGTTTGCACGGACGGGACTCACCACGGTAGCTCTAGGACGACCTCGCCAGGGGACCTGAGGAACCTCATAGAAAGGAACCGGAACCGCGGCCAGGCGCAGGCCGCCAGTAGGAGGGGCCATAACTCCGAGTATGTCGAATCCTCGAAATACCACGACCGACTCGATGCCCTCGAAAAGAAGATCGACGGTATACATCGGGATATTCGCCCTTCAAGCGAGGGGGCTAGATATGCCGCTGACTCGCTTACGAAGCCCTTCACTGAAGAGCTGCTCGATGTCCGCGTCTCCTCCAGGAACAAGCCTCCAAAGGTGTCCCTCTTCGACGGAAAGTCTGACCCGAAAGACCACTTGGACGTGTTCACGGCAGGGATGAGCTTCCAGGACAACTCTGACGCCGCCTAATGCCGAGCGTTCCCTGCCACTCTCATCTGCGCTGGACGAGATTGGTTCCGAGGATTCACACCACGCTCCATCTCTACCTTCGATGAGCTGGCCGCCCAATTCCTCGGCCATTTCGATAGGAACAGACGGCAGAAGTGGATCGTCGACCACCTCTTCACTATAAAGAGCGGGGACAAGGAATCTTTCAAAGGATACGTCACCCGCTTCTACAACGCTCTTCTTGAAGTCCCAGAGCACCGGGACGAGACGGTCATCACGGACCTTAGGTCAGGTCTTAGGCACAAGGAGTGGCTCCGCTCCTTTGCATTATCGCGGCCTAAGACCATGGCCATGGTAAAAGCCTGGACCGAGTGAGGGATCCAGCTCGAGTCCGAGGTGAACGCGAACCTACCCTGGACCGACCAGGCCGATCAAAAGAAGAAAGCCAGAGAAGAGAAAAAGAAGATTGACCGGCCAAAGCTATACTCCCTGAAGTTCCAGGAGTATACCCCACTCAACATCTCCCAGACAGAGCTGTTGTAGGAGGTAGAGGGCGAGAAATTCTTCAAACTCCCCCCGTTCAACAATAGGGTGGCCAAACGGACACGAGGCCCCTATTGCACCTTCCACGGGTCGCAGGGATACCCCACCGAGAACTGCAAACAGCTCCGCGACTACATCGAGGAGTTGATTCACTCGGGGCACTTGGCAAAGTACTTGCGGGAAAAGCGACAAGCAGACCGAGAGCGAGAGCAAAAGCATCATCCCATCCCCCCCGGCGAATTGACGATCGGCCAAATCATGGTCGTATCAGCGGGGGGTGCGCCTGGGGCCGACGAGACACGACGCCCCCTGCCGGTCGAGGGGACTAGCAGCCAACCCAGGAAGAGGATCAAAGCAACGAGCCCATCACCTTTACCGACGAGGATCTCTACGGGATATCCTTGCCTCACAACGACCCCCTGGTGATTACAGCACGGGTCTACCGCTACGAGGTTCAAAGGATACTGGTCGACTCGGGGAGCTCGGCAGATATCCTCTTCTATGACTACTTTCTACGTATGGGGCTTGCCCCGTCGGACCTGAAGCCGACCGCCCACATCCTGTCGGGGTTTACTAACCACTCCATCCCGGCAGAAGGAGTGGTCACCCTCCTACCTAACATCGGGGAGGCAGGCCGTACACGTACCGTGCCTGTGGAGTTCATCATCGCCAGAATTCCATCGGCCTACAATATCCTCCTGGGACGCCCGACGCTAAACTCCCTTCGGGCCCAGATATCGACCTACCACCTCGCGGTCAAGTTTTCGCTCGACCAAGGTGGAATAGGCCGGGCCTACGGGAACCAGCCGGCCGCAAAGATTTTCTTCACAGCGACATCTATGCCCGAGGAGCGAAGCGATGACCTAGAAAGCACGGATGATTTCAGGGGGTCCTTGGATACTCGAGACGAGCAAAAAGAAATCCGAGGAGCCCCGGTAGAGCCGCTAACGGAGGTCCTCCTCGTCGAAGGGGACAACGAACGAACTGTCCAAATCGGGTCACTCTTAACGGGGACTCGACGCGATGACCTGGTCCACTTCCTTATAGGGAACTCAGACGTGTTTGCCTGGGCGCCCGCCGACATGCCTGGGATCGACCCTAAAATAATATCACATAAGCTCGAGGTCGACTCTGCGGTCCGACCCGTCAGGCAGAAGAAACAAAGCTTCGCTCCGATCAAGCAAAAAGCGATCGAGGAAGAGGTTGATAGGATACTTGCAGCCAACTTCATTCGGAACGTGGCATACTCGGAATGGTTGGCGAATGTGGTCATGGTTAGAAAGAAAAGCGGGAAGTGGCGCATGTGCGTCGACTTCACTGATCTCAACAAGGCCTGCCCGAAAGACAACTATCCCCTCCCTCGGATAGATCAGCTCGTCGACAGTTTGGCAGGCCACGAGCTACTCAGCTTTATGGATGCTTTCTCCGGCTACAACCAGATCCGTATGAACCCCACGGACGAAGAGCTCACCGCATTCATAATGGACCGGGGGGTATACTGCTATAAAGTGATGCCCTTCGGCCTCAAAAACGCCGGGGCTACGTACCAACGCTTGGTCAACAGGATGTTCAAACCACAGATCGGGAGGAACATGGAGGTTTACGTCGACGACATGCTCGTTAAATCGACCTCGTCAGATGAGCACGCCAAAGATCTGAGCGAGACCTTCGACGTCATCCGCAAGTACAAAATGAAACTGAATCCCGCCAAGTGCGCGTTCGGGGTCATTAGCAGAAAGTTCATCGGATTCATGGTTACCGATCGAGGAATCGAGGCTAACCCGGAGAAAATCAGCGCCATCCTCAACATGGCCGCACCAAAGACCAACGTCGAAATCATGCGGCTCACGAGGAGGGTAGCCGCCCTGAGTCGTTTCATGTCAAGATCCGGGGAAAAGTGCCTCCCATTTTTCAAAGCCCTAAGGAAGATCCCAAGGTTCGAATGGTCAGAGGAGTGTCAGATCGCTTTCGAGCAATTGAAAATGCACCTGACGACTCCTCCACTACTCACCCGGCCAGTTGAAGGAGACGAGCTATCGCTATATCTAGCGGTGTCGGATCAAGCTGAAGGCTCGGTGCTCATCCGAGAGGTCGAAGGAGTCCAGAGGCCGGTCTACTATATAAGCCGCGTCTTTAAGGACGCGGAAATAAGGTCCCCGGCCATAGAGAAGATTGTCTTGGAACTTATCATGACCTCGAGGAAACTACGGCACTACTTCCAGGCACACACCATCCTCGTTCTCACTGAGCCTCCTTTGAGGGCTATTCTCGCATCCCCCGAGTCTTCTGGTCGCTTGGAGAAGTGGAAGTGGGAGTTATCTCAATTAGATATCAAGTACCGTAGGCAGGCTATCAAAGCACAAGTCCTGGCCGATTTTATTTTCGAATGTACTATCCCCAGCAAGGAGGCAGTGTCAGTGTCGGCCTCCGGATCCCAACCCTCGATCGAAGAGAGGCCCGTCTCCATCCTCGATTGGGTCCTTTACGTCGATAGATCATCAACCAAGGATGGTTGTGGTGCCAGCCTCATCATTCGAGGCCCGAACGAGGCAGAGATGGAGTATTCTTTGAAGCTCGGATTCAAGGCCTCAAACAACGCCGCGGAGTACGAGGCTTTGCTAGCTGGGCTACGAATCGCCTCCGGAGTGGGGCTGAAGATGATCTGAATCCGCAGTGACTCCACCCTAGTCGTATGCCAGGTGACCGGCCGTTTCAAGGCACGAGAGCCTCTGATGGTGAAATATTTAGCCGAGGTAAGGAGACTACAAAAATACTTCGACGAAGTTCAAATAGGGCAGATCCCCCGGCACCTAAACGCCCAGGCCGACGCTCTGAGCAAACTAGCTTCCACCTATACGGCCAACAACAAGGGAAATATCCTCTTCAAGGTCTTGCCACAGCCCAGCGTGGAAAACAGAGCGACAGCACTTCAAGTTTACGCTGCCCGGGAAGAAGGCCAGGATTGGAGGAAGCCCCTTGTGGAATTCTTGAAGGAGGGTACGCTCCCAGAAGATCGAGGGGAAGCCCGCCTCCTCTGAGCCAAAGCCAGCCATTTCGTCTGGAGCAGAGGGAACCTCTACAAGAAATCCTTCACTCAACCCCTGCTTCGGTGCGTCGATCCCCACGAAGCTGACTATGTCCTCCGTGAGGTTCACGAAGGGGTCGGCGGAGCACATCAAGGGGCCCACACCTTAGCCCAGAAGACACTCCTCCAAGGGTACTGTTGGCCGACCATCTATCAGGACGCTCAGAAGCTCGTCAGAAGGTGCAAGAGCTGCCAACTCCATGGCAGCATACCCCGCCTTCCGGCTACCGAGCTAACGGCCCTAACCTCCCCCTGGCCGTTTGCCCAGTGGAGAATGGACATGATAGGCCAATTCCCTACGGGTACAGGCGGGCACAAATACATCCTCGTCATGGTGGACTACTTTACTAAGTGGATCGATGCCGTCCCCATCAGAAAACCGGACGCCACCATGACCATCAAGTTCCTGCAGAACAGCATAATATTCCGGTTCGGGATCCCGATGTGTATCATCACCGACCATGGGACGAATTTCAAAAATGAAAAAGTTAAAGGGTTCTGCAGCGAATACCATATACTGATGAAGTTCACCGCGGTCGCGCACCCCCAGTGCAACGGGCAGGCCGAGGTCGCTAACCGGGACGTCATTCGAGGTCTTCGAGCTCGCCTGGAAGGACGACAGGGCAGTTGGGTCGACGAATTACCCCGGATTTTATGGGCCTTGCGCACATCGAAGAAGACCCCCACTGGAGAGACCCCCTTCAGCCTCTGTTGCAGCACCGAGGTCATGGTCCCAGCAGAGATTGGGCTGCCCAGTTACAGGGTTGAGCATTTCGACGACGAAGCAAACACCTCGGCCCTCCGGACTAATTTATACATCTTGTTGGAGAAGCGGGACCGGGCACAGATCAGAGCTGCCGCTTACCAACAACAAACTGCCCGCTACTACAACGCACGAGTCAAGCATCGTACCTTTAAAACCGGAGATTCGGTCCTAAGGCGGAACAAGTTCGTTGATCAGGGCAAATTACATAAGTTGTCTCCGAAGTGGGACGACCCATTCCTCGTCTTCGAAATCTTGCCCAGCGGGGCCTATCGCTTACAAGACGCGGCGGGTCGTAAATTTCCACGGCCCTACAACGCCGAGAAGCTCAAGTTGTATCTTTGAAAAGTATATCTATGAGTATATGTTTCTTCTTTGACAAAGCGATATAAATTTTTCTAAGTTTTTTTAGTAATAAGAAGGAACTTCCCCTATATGTTTCCCTCTTCCTCGGTTCAAAGCTCACGGATTTCGTTTCGCGAAAATACTCAAATGCACCCATAAGGACAAAAAGGAAACAATAGAACGTCGCAAAAAGGAGAGCTTCATTTATTTATCAAAAGGTATTGTGGGCTCTTCAGCCTTACATAAAAATTAAAATTACAACAGAGGGGGAACGGGGTCAATGAAACACTGCTGGTGATACTCCATGGAGATCTCCGCCAGCCGAGCTCTTGCCTCTTCAGCCCGCCCCCGCTGATGCTGCCCACGAACTCGGGATGCCACAGAAGCGCCGAGCACTCCATCTGCCGAGCCCTAGCTTGCAATCTATATCTTTTGGAAGCACTCTAAAATGAGGGCCACAGATCGGTCGTGCCTGTTCTTCAAGATGAGGTCGATGACGTAGATCGTACGCACTTTGTCGAGCGCCTCGTCCAGCAGCTCCTCGAAGAGGGGGTTGTATAGCTCCGGGGACCTCCTCCAAATTGCGTACATCAGCAATTGGAGGAGGGATGACCGGCGAGAAAGTAGACGGCCGATGTGATCCTCGAGGCGCTGGACAACACCCTGGTACCTCTCCTCGAAAACGGACTGGTCGTACAGGTAGACGTCATCGGGAGTGATGATCTCTTCAATCGCGTAAATAAGCCCGGCCATCTCAAAAAAGCAATGTTGAAACAAACCCATCTCCTTCTCTATTTATAGCCTGAACAGAATCCCCAAGGGCCCTAATTTGCGCTCGCGCGGGCACGAATCCAGGGATTTTCTCAATTCTTCCAATACCGCACCGCCACATGGCGGGCATCCCGTATTTCTCGGCCAACCGAAGTCGGAACGACGCGGATCTTGGAACGCCTTGCCTCACCCGTGCGTTCCTGCCATGTTCCACCCGCGACGGTCACTCTTCCAGATTTTCATACACTAAGGAAAGTCAAGCAACGCCTCGCAAAACCGAGAAGCTTCCCTGCTCCGTCCATCCTTAGTGGGTAACTTCTTACCCATCCACGCTAAGGATCAAAGCCCTCGTCAAGAGGCCACCGAGCAGCTTTCCTGCTCCGTCCGTCATTAGAGGGTAACTTCTTACCCATCTACGCTAAGGATCAAAGCCCTCGTCAAGAGGCCACCGAGCAGCTTCCCTGCTCGGTCCGTCATTAGTGGGTAACTTCTTACCCATCTACGCTAAGGATCAAAACCCTCGTCAAGAGGCCACCGAACAGCTTCACTGCTTGGTCCGTCCTTAGTGGGTAACTTCTTACCCATCTACGCTAAGGATGAAAGCTCTCGTCAAGAGGCCACCGAGCAGCTTCCCTGCTCGGTCAATCCATGGCTGGTAGTTTACTACCCACCGACGCCAAAGATCAAAGCCCTCGTCAAGAGGCCACCGAGCAACTTCCCTGCTCGGTCCATCCTTAGTGGGTAGCTTATTGCAGGGTCGCCTAGGACGGCAGCAAGGTTTCGGAAAGTATCGACCATGCCAAATTCAAAAATTTGCCATTCTAGCTAACCCTAACTTAGAATCGTTAACTAGAAAAAGCGACGGAATGAAATGCAAATAACTTTGCATAAGAAGTGAGCAAGGAATACAACCTTTGTAGACCGGTCCTTCACTTCAATAGCTCCGTGTAGTAGTCCCTTCGCTGCGATCATGAACTCCTGGACTCTAGAGAGGCTCCCATGAAGAAATGAACATGCTTGCATCGAAGTCTTCGAGGCCGAAGATGATCTACATCGAGGAGACACTAACCCAAGCTATCTCTTCACTAATTGTAGAATTAGTGAAGCAAACACCCTAAACTAAATGGCAAGTAGTAGAGGATGATGAAGTAGTAAGTGGGCTCACTTTAGATTTGATTTTCTCACATATTTTCTCTCATCTCCATTGAAGCTAGAAAGTTTTTTTAAGGAAGAAGAAGAAGAAGAAAACTCTCATCATAATTATCCAAAGGATAATGGCAACCCTAGGTGAGTTAGTATCATATACTAACCTTTGTAGAGAGTTAACCATGGCTAGGTTTAATGGTTGGGTTTATAAATATCTCTAGTAAAACAAAAGAAGTAGACTAAGTCAATGGCAATCCAAGCTTCTTGCCATGACAAAATCATTTAGTTTTGAATTACTTAATCCATTAAAAACCCTAGGATTAAACCAAGCATGGTGTAAGTCATACACACACCCAAGTTGCATGTATCATCAAACATGACACAATATTATGTACACTTTCATATATCACATATATACAATGTGCACAAACAAAGTGAGAAAAGAAATCTTAAGTGAGCTAATGCTAGTTAATGTAAATTAATATATCAAATATATAATTATACATTAGATTATCAAATCAACTCTTGATTTAATAATCCGGCTATATCACATATAACCAACTAATATCATATGTAACAACTTATCGAATCAACGCTTAATCTGATAACCCGGCTATATCTCATATAACCGACCGATGTCACATGTCGCGAGAATAGAATGCGGTATCACATACACGCATTAATCTCGGTCCCGCACATATCCCATATGTGCTCCTACTCCGTTTCGCTTGAGCCAGTAAACCTCTGTGTAGGACTCTAAAGACTCGTCAATACGCCGGCAGTAGGTAATGATCATATCAAACACCCACAAGCCGCAAGCGGTCTGCTAAACGTAACAGCCACCCGGATATTGAGCGATCAGAAGATCAACAAACAAGCCTGCTCACACTCCTGCGAATCTAATCAGTAACACTACCGTACAGTCCGGTCTCTTCGTCTGATATGTTGCATATCTCGTCTAGGGTTGGTAAACGTTAGACCCCAGTAACTCGATAAGTCGTGCCGATATGAGGCTCATAACGGGTCGAGAAACTACTGATAACACTTACCAGTATATCTCTGAAGCAACCCTGGCCAGGGACTTCCTGTTATAGCCAATCGAACACAGCGCAACATCAACTCCCAATACCGGGAGAGACGAAACCCCTCATATCGCTTATTGCCTATATGTGATTCGGGACTGTACCCAAAAGCCACCGTTTTGCATGTTCTCTTGAACGTGGTAAGGTGGAAATCAAAGCACAGTGGGAATCACATAAGACTCTATGACGATCTCGGGTCTACAGACTAACCTGTACCGGTGTCACCAAAGAACTGCTATCTGACGATAGGTATAATACCATCTAGGAGTTCTCGGCGAGTCTGTTTAGTGTACCCAGTCTCCACTGAGCACCCGTATACCATCTCTGATGTCAAACACCAATGGATATGGGATCATCCATCGCCCATCTCCATGGGTCGAGAAGCTACACGCTAGTCTACTCTGGTATATCGATGCCCTGTCTCAATACACCTACGACTAGGAACATTTGAAGGATGTACTTACCGACTACTCTGTCCCCACTAGTATGATCTGCATCATAATCCTGGTATTCAAGTACTCATCCTAAGGGCTTTATCAACATGTAATATAGAGACAATCATTGTACATGTTAAGATAAAGAGCAACCAGATAGCATACTATCATGTCGAGCAAGAAAGTCCTCCCTATGTATGTCCAAGAATCCACTATAATATACATCATATGTACAATAATGGCCTCTAGGGCACACATATAACTAGCACTTACTACCCACCGACGCCAAGGATCAAAGCCCTCGTCAAGAGGCCACCAAGCAGCTTCCCTGCTCGGTCCGTCCTAAGTGGGTAACTTCTTACCCATCTACGCTAAGGATCAAAGCCCTCGTCAAGAGGCCACCGAGCAGCTTCCCTGCTCGGTCAATCCATGGCTGGTAGTTTACTACCCACCGATGCCAAGGATCAAAGCCCTCATCAAGAGGCCACCGAGCAGCTTCCCTGCTCGGTCAATCCATGGCTGGTAGCTTACTACCCACCGACGCCAAGGATCAAAGCCCTCGTCAAGAGGCCACCGAGAAGCTTCCCTGTTCGGTCCGTCCTTAGTGGGTAACTTTTGAAGGGTTCCTAGGCACACTCATGAAGTTCCACAAGGCATCTACCATGCCAAATTCAAAAAATAGAAGTGTCGAAGAACCCTAAACTAGATCGTATACTAGAGGTAAGGCAAAAAACATGCAAGTTAACAACTTTAACTACAAGTGAAAGAGATTACAACCTTTGTAGATCTGATCCTTCACTTCTAAAGCTCCGTGTTGACGTCCCTTCACTGCGATCATCGGGATCCCGGACCCTACCGATGGTTTTGTCGGAGAAATGAGCGGGCTAGGTCGTTGACTTCGAGGCCGAAGATGATCTACGTCGGGGAGACTCAAACTCAAGTTATTCATTCACTTGGTCAAGAACTTTGTGAAGAGAACACCCTATACTACATGGCAAGTGGTAGAGGATGAAGAAATAGGAAGTGGGTTCACTTTGGATTTGGATTTCTCACTCTTTTTCTTCACCTGAAAATTTTCAAGAAAGCTTTCTTCACTTGAAGAAGAAGATGAAGAAGAAAAGAATATGAATAATATATCATTATCAAAATGAATAATCAAGTGAATTCTATCATAATGCAACCATGGGTGAGTTTAACCTTTGTAGAGACTAAACTAGAGTTTAAGTTAATGGTTAGGTTAATGAAAGTATCATGCAAAACAAAATGGTTAGACTTTGTCAAAGATGCTTAAAAGCTTCATGAAGCTTCAAGCATAAAACAAAGAAAGCCACCATTTTATTTTTGCCAAAATAAATAAAATAAATAAAACCCTAACCATTAACCTAAACATGGTGTAAGTCATACACACACCCAAGTTTGCATGTATCATCAAACATGATGCAAACTAGTGCACAAAAATATATCACATATACAACTTGTGCACATCAAGTGAGAAAATCAATCTTAAGTGAACAAATACTAGTTAATGTAAAGTAATATATCAAATATATATTTATACATTAAATTATTAAATAAATACTTGATTTAATGATTCGATCATATCATATAACCGACTAATATGTAGTGTATCAATATATCGAATCAACACTTGATTCGGTAACCCGGCTATATCACATAAAACCGACCGATGATACAGATCGCGAGAATAGAATACAGTATCACATACTGGTATTATTCTCGGTCTCGCACATATCTCATATGCGCTCCTATTTCATTTCGCTTGAGCCAGGAAACCCCTGTGTAGGACTCTAAAGACTCGTCAATACGCCGGCAGTAGGTGATGATCATATCAAACACCCACAAGCCGCAAGCGGTCTGCTAAACGTAATGGCCACCAGGGTATTGAGCGATCAGAAGATCAACGAGCAAGCCTGCTCACACTCCTATGAATCCAACCAGTAACACTTACCGCACAGTCCGGTCTGTTCGTCTGATATGTCGCATATCTCGCCTAGGGATGGTAAACGTCAGACCCCAGTAGCTTGATAAGTCATGCCGATGTAAGGTCCACAACAAGCGTGAAACTACTGATAACACTTACCAGTAAATCACTGCAACCCTGGCCAGGGATTTCCAATTATGGCCAGTCGAGCATAGCGCAACATCAACCCCCAATACCGGGAGAGACGAATCCCCTCCTATCGCTCATTGCCTCCATGTGAATCGGGACTGTACCCAAAAACCACCTGTTTGCACGGCTCAGTAGAGCCGTGGTAGGGTGGAAATCAAAGCACGGTGGGAGACACACAAGACTCTATGACGATCTCAGGTCAACAGACTAAGCTGTACCAATGTCACCAGAGAACTGCCATCTGACGTGAGGTATAATACCATCTGGGAGTTCTCGGTGAGTCCGTTCAGTGTACCCAGTCTCCACTGAGCACCCGCATACCATCTCTGATGTCAAACACCAATGGATATGGGATCATCCATCGCCCATCACATGGGTCGAGAAGATATACGCTAGTCTACTCTGGAATATCGATGCCCCGTCTCGATATTCCTACGACTAGGAATATTGAAGGATGTACTCATGGACTACCCAGGCCCCACTAGTATGATCTACATCATAGTCCTGGAAGTCGAGCACACATCCTAAGGGCTTTATCAACATGTAATAGAGATACTGCAAGTATACATGTTAAGATAAAGAGCAACCAGATAGCGTACTATCATGTCGAGAAAGAAAGTCCTACCTATATATGTCCCAGCATCCACTACAATATACATCTCATGTACAGCAATGGCCTCTAGGGCATACATATAACTAACAATCTCCCACTTGCACTAGGGTCATCTGTAGCAGTGGTTGCAGTATCACATACTCAACCATCCCATATAAGTCTCTCTCTGGGAAAAGGCCTTTGTGAGTGGATCCGCCGTGTTGTCCTCTGAGTCTACTCTCCTAACCTCGATCACGCTGGAGATCAACTATCTCCATGATCAGGTGATGCTGCCTCAGAATATGTCTGGGTCGCTGATGGGACCGGGGTTCCTGGGCCAAAGCCGCACTTCCATTGTCACACAATGGTAGGAACCTAGTTCATCTTAGGAACCAATATACACCCAAACTTCCTCTTTGGTAGTATCTTTGATAGCGATGTCACCATCCTATATCGTCTAGTTTGCCACGGTATCTAGCTTGGAACTCTTCCAACATACCGTCCCTCCACTGAGGGTAAAGACAATGCCTGCAACTGACATTCAGTCGTCCTTATCACCCTGGAACCTTTCCTGTGATTCTCCCCAGGATTCATTGATACCATCTTACTACACCTAGTGAGAATCCTAACATCTATTTAGATCTATCTCATATATCCAAAACCCAGGATTTAGGAGGTATCACTTTGATCCTATATGGAGAATCCATGTGATAAGAGGAGATTGACCGAGCGTAGCATAGGAAACTCTTTCCCTATTAAGAGTATGTCATCCACGTACTCTACGAGGATCACCACCTTACTCTCTACTACCCTTTTGTATATACAAGGTTCATCTACCATTTTGATGAGTTCAAACTCTTTGATTACGACATCAAAACAGACGTTCCATCTCCGTGATGCCTGCTTTATTCTGTAAAGCAATTTGCACACGTTTCCGCTGCTCCCACTATTTACGAAGCCCTCTGGCTGTGTACTTATAGACGTTCTCTTCTAAATCAGTATTTAGAAAAATAGTCATGACACCCAACCACCAGATATCGTAGTCATGGTAAGTAGCAACGTTAGTAGGATCCGGATGGACTTAAGCATAGCCACTGGAAAAGGTTTCATCATAATCCATGCCTGGTCGATGATGAAAACCATTAACAAGTCTAGTTTTGAAAGTCTCAACTTTTCCATCTACACCAGGTAATCTTCTCAAGATATACTTGCTCCTGGTGGGGATTTAACCCTTCAGATATAGTATCCAAAGTCCATACTTTGTTGGTGTACATGGATTCCATCTCAGATCGCTAAGCATCCAGCCATTCTTACAGAGTCCCTACTCTCGATGGCCTGCTCGAAACTAGTTGGGTCATCATTTCATGATGCATTCCTCGCTCCCACTGTCATCGAGAAACCGAAGTATCTCTCAGGCGGATGAGGAACCCTACCAGATCGGTGGAGAGGCTGAGGTTCGTCGGGGACTATAGAATCCTTTGGTTCTGTCAAATCATCAGCTGTAGTTTGTATGGCTGGAAATCCTTCCAGTTCTACAGAACTGACCTTGCCTCGATCTTGTCCGGATTTTGCTTTTGACATAGGCCGGACAACCCCAAATCTTAACTTGCTTAAGAGATGGATTCTTCCCATACCATATCTTATATGGAGTGGTAGGCACTGATTTGATTGGAATCCAATTCAATAGGTATGCAGTTTCTCAAGTGCATAACCCCCAAAAGGAAACAGGTAACTCAGTAGTACCCATCATAGAGCGCACCATATCTCATAGGGTGCAATTGCTCCGCCCCGATACACCATTGTGCTGTGGTGTATTCAGAGGAGTAACACCGAGAGAGAATCTCATTCTCCTTTAGAATAGTCCAAGAATTCCATGCACAAGTATTCTCCTTCCTGATCTCATCACAGGACATAATACTTATACCTGTATTGGTTCTCTACTTCTGACTTATATTCTTTGAATTTCTTAAAAGTTTCAGACATGTGTTTCAACAGGAACATGTGTCCGAATCTTGAGAGATCATCAGTGAATAAAAAGAAGTACAAAGAACCAGTCCTGGCATATGTAGACTGGGGACCTTCATATATCACTATGTATCAATCCCAAAAGTTCACTAACTCTTTCTCTGTTTCAAGTAAACAGAGCTATGGTCATATTATCTTTGTGACATGACTGGCAAGTTTCACAAGATGTAAATTCAAACTAATTTAAATATGCATCTAAAATGTAACTTAAGCTAGTCGGGTCACATTGTTATGACCTAGTCTACAATGCCTCAAGAAGGATCCGTTCATATCTGAACTCTTCCTCTTGTATGTGTTCTGTATACTATGAACTGTAGTTTGATTTAGAACGTCAATGCTTTTAGATAACGTGCCTGAACCGATCAACTTTTGAAATAGGATATGTTCAAAACATTATCCAACAATACAAAATTATATCCTTTCTTTACTGATAAAGAGACTGATATGATGTTGTATATCAGGTTCGGTATCTAATAACATTCGTTCAGAATCAATGTATTCTAGTAATACAGGGTGATAGTGACCAACAGACTTGGCTGCAACACTTGCACCATTTTCTGTCTCATGAAACTTATCACCCGTTCTCAGTTCTCTACCTTTCTTTAGCCCATGTAACAGATTACATATGCGGGATCCTGATCCGGTATCTAATACCCAGGACGTAAAGGATACTAAGAAACTGTTCTATATAATGAACACACCCGAAGAAGATGCATCATTATGCACTTTCTTCGTTTGGGTGGCACGGGAATTCTGGTAATCCCCTATTTCCTACTCGGTCTTATAACAATTATAAGTTGGAGCGGGACCAACGTTCCCCAGCTCAGTATAACAAGCGGGTTCGGTTAATACATCCATATTATTATCTTGATTAAGGTGTGACATGGTCGCTAGCTGGAGAGAGAGAGAAGAAAACACTCTGCGTGTGCTCTTGAAAGATTAGATTGGTTATATATTTTATCTAATCAGGATGGCTCCCACTGTTTTTATCAAATCTTCCTTTAAACCTTAAAAGGAAAGACTAGCCGGGATTAATTACACCCTACAAGTCCGCCAATCTTTCAGCCAGGCCGGTGCCGGTACTTTGAGGGAGGTTCCCCGTGCTTTCGCAAGGACCTAATTAAAATAAACCTCATTTTCCCATGGGCGTAACCCCGTTGACACCTTTCTAGACACCTACTTGATCGGCTAATTGTAAAGTACAAAACTCTCCCAGGAGTAACAATTACTCGCAGTGGGTATCGGGATCTAACTATCATATAGAAGGTATGCAATCTCATTGCAAATTTCAACACTTGAAACTCCCGATAATGGTTTTTACCCCTAGCACTTATGACCTTAACTATGGTCAACAAATCATAAGCACTAGTCAAGTTCTACCCATCATTTCGTGATTAATTAGACCCACCCACATGACCCTTAACTAAGGTCAACAAAGTCACGCGACTGTCCTAACTAATCGCATCATATGCGGTGTAGGAAGACATCACTTAGCTACCGTACACTGTGCCTTGACTATGGTCAACAAACACAGCACGAATACTAAGTACTCTACTTCCTAAAATGACGGAGGGTTGCGGATGGTTTTTGAGAAAACCTTTAACGCTTTGAACTTGATCTCGTTGCGGAATCAAATGGTTTTAAAAATGGAGTGCTTTTGAGGCTTTTACTAGTTTCGCTAAAGAGGTCACTCCCGGTGAAGGGATCTCGAATCTTTCCTCGTCGAATGAGGTGCAGGATATTCACAATACTACTATGCAAAGCAAGAACTAGAAAAGCAATCAAAAGACAAACCGAGGGTTGTAGCATCTGCTAATTATTGCTAAAGAGGTCACTCCGGGTGAAGGGATCGTCGGCTCTTTCCTCATCGAATAAGGTGCTGGATGTTCTACAAAGAACACCGATATGCAAAGCAACAACTAGAGCTACCTAAATTTTTGAAATCCGATTCCACAACATCTTTTAGGTTTATTTTCTTTCATTAATCTCATTAATGAATGTCCCATCATTTAAGTCCACCTAAACATCACAGATAAATACGACGTACGCTTATGCCATCCGCATTCGCCTCGATGTCCCGTCTGCACCGTTAGGTTAGGTAACTAACGGCAGAGCGGGGCAGGGCTAGCGCGGGTGTAAAACATAAGTAACGTCTATATAATATATCATATATACTATATACAGTATCAATCTGAACATATCACATGATCACATCACAGATAACGCAGCAGAAAATAACATATGAAATATTAGATATACTAAGACGTCCGTGTTTTATTTTGAGCCTATATAAAACACGGATTCCACGGTCGTGATGAATAGCCAATCCCACACCCCTAGACCCCTACGAGAGCAGCAAGCAACCCTACCAATTCTAGAGTTAGGAGACCCGGACTCGACTCCTCGAGATGTTCTCCCACTGGACCCTAGAACCCGGTTACTTGTGCTCCCCTCCTTGGGTCTATCCTAATGCGGAAAAGTAAATAATATACAATGGTGACATCATCCTCAACCCGGAAGTGCCCCAACAAAAGAATATTACATACAAGTTTTTACATGAATGAAAAATGAAAAAAACACTCATCTCACATAAAAAAAAACCCGGCTATTCAAACACGACGATCCAATATAACATATCCAGCAACATATAACATCACATGTCATCAACGTAAGTAAATATGCATACACCGATTGTCGTCGACGTATAACAACGAAAACCGATGACACAACTACATACTACACTTACGGTCACAGAAAAGAAAGTGTAAAACTACAATAGTTGGAATCCGCAACCTCCTTAGACATCGCATGCCTAACAATTATAAACCCCGCATTTTAGTCTCATTATCGAAAACTCTTTTCAATATCAAGTCGGGCAATTCAACAAGATTCCCGACATCCAGAACGAATGCTCGTCGCAAACTTTTGTAGATGGCCGCACCCCCGATACCGTCGACGAATTGCACTAAGGCGGAACACCGCTGCCGCGAGCACCCGAACGGATGCTTTCGGCGACGAGGTTCTCCTACAGTCACTTGGTCGGGGCTATGAGGCGTGGCTGTCTATTAAGTTTACCCGGCGAGTATCCGCGTATGTAACGTGATTGCGACGGAATTTTGATCACATCAAAATCCCGTGGCAACCGATCAAGTGAGACTAAACTGCTAGATTTATAACATTCAAATTAGTTATCTCATAACTACTTGTGGATTCCAAATATTGTATCATATTCCAGATAAATAGACAATGTTAAACTTTCCGATCGAATAATCAAACACCCAAGTTTTCCCGAAAAGCTCAACACTTGAAATAAGTTTAAAAACATCCACTTCATGCCACAGTACCAACGGTCCAGCCGTAGAAGGGTCAAGCCAACGCCTCAATTGTGGCACGCCGTACTGCCCCAAACCCTAAGGTTCAAAAGGCAGTTCAAGACGGTCACATAATCGAGTTAAGGTTTGTTGTCTTCTAGAGAGTCCATCGCGTTACTTGCACTACTTAGACGTTCTTAAACTACGGAAAAATCCAACACATAGAAATTTCCCGTCAGGGGAAAAAGTGGGTTATTTATATCCGGTCGAACTTTTTAACACGTTCTAAAATTATCCGGAAAAAAATAAACAAAGTTAAATAAACCGATCGAATCATCGAGTCCCCAAAACAACCCGGAAAATTCAACTGTTGGATATAGATTAAAAATTCCCAGAAGAAACAAGAAACTGCTACGGAGGTAACTGTAGAAAATAGAACAACTAATCATCACAGACGGCCGCGGAACCGCCCCAAAAAGTGGGGTAAGGCCGCGGTTCCGCGGCTCTACTGTAGAGTTAGCTTGTCGTTTTCTGCAGTTTTTCTTAGAA
The DNA here is from genome assembly GCA_030015575.1 of Agapanthus africanus. Lineage (NCBI taxonomy): Eukaryota > Viridiplantae > Streptophyta > Magnoliopsida > Asparagales > Amaryllidaceae > Agapanthus > Agapanthus africanus. The sequence goes on along the minus strand of JASDDO010000014.1, from coordinate 636,546,099 downwards.
TTTCCTGCTCTATTTTCTGAGCATTTTTAATTCACAAAAATCCACAATTTCAGAAAATGTAAAGAGAAGAGTGTAGTTTAGGGTTTCGGGGTTCGATCGGGTTTCTAACTTCGTCTACACTTAACCTAAAACTCTAGCTAGGCTCTGATACCACTGTAGGGTTCCTAGGCACACTCATGAAGTTCCACAAGGCATCTACCATGCCAAATTCAAAAAATAGAAGTGCCGAAGAACCCTAATCTAGATCGTATACTAGAGGTAAGGCGAAAAACATGCAAGTTAACAACTTTAATTACAAGTGAAAGGGATTACAACCTTTGTAGATCCGGTCCTTCACTTCTAAAGCTCCGTGTTGACGTCCCTTCGCTGCGATCATCGGGAAATGAGCGGGCTAGGTCGTTGACTTCGAGGCCGAAGATGATCTACATCGGGGAGACTCAAACTCAAGCTATTCCTTCACTTGGTCAAGAACTTTGTGAAGAGAACACCCTATACTACATGGAAAGTGGTAGAGGATGAAGAAATAGGAAGTGGGTTCACTTTGGATTTGGATTTTTCACTCTTTTTCTTCACTTGAAAATTTTCAAGAAAGCTTTCTTCACTTGAAGAAGAAGATGAAGAAGAAAAGAATATGAATAATATATCATTATCAAAATGAATAATCAAGTGAAGTCTATCATAATGCAACCATGGGTGAGTTTAACCTTTGTAGAGACTAAACTAGAGTTTAAGTTAATGGTTAGGTTAATGAAAGTATCATGCAAAACAAAATGGTTAGACTTTGTCAAAGATGTTTAAAAGCTTTATGAAGCTTCAAGCATAGAACAAAGAAAGCCACCATTTTATTTTTGCCAAAATAAATAAAATAAATAAAACCCTGACCATTAACCTAAACATGGTGTAAGTCATACACACACCCAAGTTTGCATGTATCATCAAATATGATACAAACTAGTGCACAAAAATATATCACATATACAACTTGTGCACATCAAGTGAGAAAATCAATCTTAAGTGAACAAATACTAGTTAATGTAAAGTAATATATCAAATATATATTTATACATTAAATTATTAAATCAATACTTGATTTAATGATCCGGTCATATCGCATATAACCGACTAATATGTAGTGTATCAATATATCGAATCAACACTTGATTCGGTAACCCAGCTATATCACATAAAACTGACCGATGATACAGATCGCGAGAATAGAATACAGTATCACATACTGGTATTATTCTCGGTCTCGCACATATCTCATATGCGCTCCTATTTCGTTTCGCTTGAGCCAGGAAACCCCTGTGTAGGACTCTAAAGACTCGTCAATACGCCGGCAGTAGGTGATGATCATATCAAACACCCACAAGCCGCAAGAGGTCTGCTAAACGTAATGGCCACCCGGGTATTGAGCGATCAGAAGATCAACGAGCAAGCCTGCTCACACTCCTGTGAATCCAACCAGTAACACTTACCGCACAGTCCGATCTGTTCGTCTGATATGTCGCATATCTCGCCTAGGGGTGGTAAACGTCAGACCCCAGTAGCTTGATAAGTCATGCCGATGTAAGGTCCACAACAAGCGTGAAACTACTGATAACACTTACCAGTAAATCACTGCAATCCTGGCCAGGGATTTCCAGTTATGGCCAGTCGAGCATAACGCAACATCAACCCCCAATACCGGGAGAGACGAATCCCCTCCTATCGCTCATTGCCTCCATGTGAATCGGGACTGTACCCAAAAACCACCTGTTTGCACGGCTCAGTAGAGCCGTGGTAGGGTGGAAATCAAAGCACGGTGGGAGACACACAAGACTCTATGACGATCTCAGGTCAACAGACTAAGCTGTACCAATGTCACCAGAGAACTGCCATCTGACGTGAGGTATAATACCATCTGGGAGTTCTCGGCGAGTCCGTTCAGTGTACCCAGTCTCCACTGAGCACCCGCATACCATCTCTGATGTCAAACACCAATGGATATGGGATCATCCATTGCCCATCACATGGGTCGAGAAGATATACGCTAGTCTACTCTGGAATATCTATGCCCCGTCTCGATATTCCCACGACTAGGAACATTGAAGGATGTACTCATAGACTACCCAGGCCCCACTAGTATGATCTACATCATAGTCCTGGAAGTCGAGCACACATCCTAAGGGCTTTATCAACATGTAATAGAGAGACTGCAAGTATACATGTTAAGATAAAGAGCAACCAGATAGCGTACTATCATGTCGAGCAAGAAAGTCCTACCTATATATGTCCCAGCATCCACTACAATATACATCTCATGTACAGCAATGGCCTCTAGGGCATACATATAATTAACAACTTCTTACCCATCTACGCTAAGATCAAAGCTCTCGTCGAGAGGCCACCGAGCAGCTTCCCTGCTCGGTCAATCCATGGCTGGTAGTTTACTACCCACCGACGCCAAAGATCAAAGCCCTCGTCAAGAGGCCACCGAGCAGCTTCCCTGCTCGGTCCATCCTTAATGGGTAACTTCTTACCCATCTACGCTAAGGATCAAAGCCCTCGTCAAGAGGCCACCGAGCAGCTTCCCTGCTCGGTCCGTCCTTAGTGGGTAACTTCTTACCCATCTACGCTAAGGATCAAAGCCCTTGTCAAGAGGCCACCGAGCAGTTTTTCTGCTTAGTCAATCCATGGCTGGTAGTTTACTACCCACCGACGCCAAGGATCCAAAGCCCTCCTCAAGAGTCCACCGAGCAGCTTCACTGCTCGGTCAATCCATGGCTGGTGGTTTACTACCCACCGACGCTGAGGATCAAAGCCCTCCTCAAGAAGCCACCGAGCAGCTTCACTGCTCGGTCAATCCATGGCTGGCAGTTTACTACCCACCGACGCCAAGGATCCAAAGCCCTCCTCAAGAGGCCACCGAGCATCCTCCTTGCTCGGCCAATCCATAGCTGGTAGTTTACTACCCACCAACGCCAAGGATCAAAGCCTTCCTTAAGAGTCCACCGAGCAGCTTCACTGCTCGGTCAATCAATGGCTGGTGGTTTACTACCCACCGATGCCAAGGATCAGAAGACTCAACCTCGGAAAACGCCGACCAATCCGGACTAAACTCTTTCCTAACTCATTCTAAGAAAAGTGGTCGCCGGTCCGACTCGAAGGAATGGGCAAATCTATGCCTTTCTACTCGAAGGAGCCAACCGACGTACCTTAAGTGAGCGATCGCCACCTCGACTCCGAGGCCATAAGGACACCAACCTTACACCGGCCTTTGCACACTTAAGGCAGATAATTGGACTTCACTCGACGCGTGATCGCCCACTAAAGGACAGGTCGCTGACCTAGCACGTGGCTCGTCAAGCGAGGAAAACGCTAATAGGCTCACACAAATGAAAACAGTACCACACAAAAATTTGCAAAACGGCTTTATTCACAACTCGTGAGTCTTTACAAAGGTATTATCGGCTCCCCAGCCTCACAAAATTTCCCGAAGGCTTACAAAATTCCAAAACAAAAAAAAGGGAAAAGAAGGTAGAAGGCTCAAGCCTCGGGACCGGGGAGGACCTCGATATGCTCCACGTTAGCATCGGTAGCCGGAGTGGCGACCTTAGGGTCGACGCCCTCAACGGGGATTTTGGCACTAGGAGCCGGGGTGATCGCCTTATCCCCAACGCTCCCACCAGGAGCCTTCCCTCCGGCGGCACTTCCAACGGCGTCCCCCTGTGTCTCATCCTCGAGGAGGTACTCGAGCCTAAGCCTGCCGTCGGGAAACTCCGGCATCAACGCCTTGATGGCATCGAGGGCCTGATACCAAACGAGGGTCGAGGCGTCAGCAAGGTCGGTGTAGAACTAATCCGACGTCTTGTAGCTCTCCACCGCCTTTGCGGCCCTGAGGTCGACGCGCTTCATCCCTTCCTTCGCCGCCTCATTCTCCCTATTAAGGGTGTCCCGCGTCTTCTTCAGAGTGGCGTTGAGCACCCTAGCCTCCTCCAACTTGGCCTCGACGGCCCTGTTGGACTCCTTCAAAATTCGGATAGACTCCCTGCAGTTGGAGTTCACCCCCTCCTCGGCGTCCACCCGATCTTCAAGGACGGCGATCCTCTCCCTCGCCTGACGCAGTTCCCGGCTCAGGCTCTCCTCCCGCGAGGAAGACTCGCCCGCTATCTGCATCGCCGGGGCGATTACCTCGTTCTCCATGTTGGCGACGAGGGCGCGGTGCTGGAGGACCTGAGGAAAACGAAAGGAAGGGTTAAAAAGGTATCCGATCCTGCAAACAAAGGCTTAATGAAAACCCGAATGGGAGGCGGACACTGACCTGCATGGCCTCCTGAGCTATGGCTGCGATTTGGGCCTTGAGGGTCCCCCGGGGGATTTTGCCCCCAGTAGACCATTCCATCTCCGAGAGCAAGCTATCGGTGACAGAAAGCCCCGACGGCACCTCGAAGTGAAGATCCCCTTCCTGCACGAAGATCGGGGAAGACGGGGCTCGGGACACCGTCCTTTTGTGCTGCTTGAGGGGGGCTACGGGAGGGTCGGCCTCATCCGCCACCTCCAAAACCCAGGGTTCCTGCTCCCGAGCGTGTTTGCGGCTCTCCCCATGGCTGGTTTCCGGAGCCCGAGGCGTAGTGGAACTCCTAGTCGAAGCGGCCGCCGATGGGGCCGGGCTCGAAGCGGGGTGTGACGAGCCGACGCCTCCGGCCTTCCTCCCCTTCTTCTCAGCCATCGCAGCCAGAAATTTTGAGTGATCCATCAGTTCTGCAAAGAAGGAAAACGCACAAAGGGTGTTAGCGATGCCAGAAAGAATAGAAGAAGAATATGCAAGTCTATACAAGTCGCCTAGGCTCCTAACTTACCCACGAACTGAGCGGGGCTGAGCTCGGCCCAACTGAGGGCCTGCTCGGAAAGCAGTACATCGGCCCGTTGGACGGGATCCCACGCCGACACTGCCCTCACTTCGGGATTGGACGACCCCCTCACCCGCGGGCAGTCGACCCTGTGCTACTGAACAGGCACAGACCAATCCTCACCCTCGGGTGGCCCGACAAATAAGAATTTCTCCTTCCATTCATGGATGGAAGAAGGAACTGCTATGACCCCCGACCCGGCCGCCCCTCCCCTGTGCTTTCTAAAGGAAACGTATACCCAGCTCGGCTCGTCCTTACGGGTGCCGGGATGATTTTTGTAGCAGAGGGAGGAAAGGAGAAGGGTCAGGCGAAAGGGATTTCTTATAGCCTCAACCGGACCAGGAACCCGAGGAGAATCCTCCATGAATTCGGCACTAGCTGGCCCGAAGCTAGTTGAAAACAACGCAGCGCTGCACTCACCTCGGGGGAGAAGGGCAGATGCATTCCAGCCCAAAAGGCATCTAGGTACAAGGCAATTTCCTTGTCCCGCGCCTGGTCTGCCCTCTCTCCCACCCGGCCAAGAGAAGCGAGTAACCAGGGGGAATGTGGAAGCGAGCCCGGATTGTGGTGAGCTCGTCCACATTCCTCAGGAGGGAGGGCGCGTCACGAGAACTCTTGATACGCGCTTTGGGGACCGTCCCCGTCGCGTGACCCCGGGAAGCATGTCTAACCCTAGCTCCCCGGGGAGAATCCGACTCGGATGAGGCAGAGTAAGAAGCAGCAGAGGACTCCCTAGACTCTACCCGAACTACCTCAACAGACTCCTCAGAGGAAGACATCTAACCTGAGCAAAGGAAGGAGACCTCCGAGGAAAGAACACAAGAAATCCGACCTAAAGGGAAGAGCGCCGAGCTAACTCACGCAGCGATGAGGAAATTATAGAGAAGTATGGACCCTTGGGGGATCCCACCTCTATTTATAACATTTGGCAAGCGCATCCTACGGCGCCGATTGTTTCCCGCCAAAACAATGCTTCGCGTTCGATGGCCATCAACGTTCCACGTGTCTCACGATCATTGGGCGTGTCCCCTCAAGCGCGAAGGACACCGGCGGCCCGTCACATTAACCAACCAGCGCCGGACGCGTGGCCTAGCGCCTCAACGAACGTACAATCGAATCGGCGCTTCCCCTTTAATGCACGATCTCCTCTCTGATCCGCTGACGTCATCGAAAAATACGACTAACTGCCCGGGAATCCATGCCGACGAGTTCTTCAACTAAGAACTTAGCCCGGGTGACCGATCAGACCACTCTCGACCCGACCCATAAATAGGTCGGGACGAGAGTGGGGGACTAATGATGATGCTCAGTACTGGAAACTCCTCAGATCACGACACGTGGTAGATGACGTGTCCCGAGGCTTACGGGAAAGGAGCAAGAACGGTACATTGAAGGCGTACCCGGGGCCTTCGACCCGAGCGTGTCCTCGACCTTCAATGACCTCCCAGAACACTTTTATGCCCGTCTTATAAATAACCATTGGCTCACATACGAGCCCTTCTGCACGAAGGGCTTCCTCAGCCCTCCCAGCTCACACCCGAGCTATCACAGAACTAAACTTTCTCGGCCTCCCGCTCGCCCCCGAGCCTCCCGCCGAGCTCAGCTTCCTCGGTCTCACCAACCGACCCAGAGCATAGATCGCAGGCGTTCCCGCGATGGCTCGGCGAATCTCGCCAGACACGAGATATCCGCCGCCCCACGATCCCGCGTTCCACGCCATCGCGTTCCCCCGCTAACGAGCGTATCTCGTCGTTAATGGAGGATCCCGCCATTCGCGCAGGCGTGACTCCATGGGCGTAACGGCCGGCGTAAATCTCGCGCCTGCCGGCCCCTGGCTGCCACTATATAAACCCTCTCTTAGACGACTCGGGTAAGGCAATTCTATCTCAATAGGCCACTGCTCTGCCCAAATATCTCGACTAACTTGATCGTCGGAGGGTCCACGGTGGTACAACCACCCCGGGACTTCCTTGCAGGTAAGTCGGCCTCATTCCAAACCAAGCCCACTAACCAAGCCCACTGAGATCCACACGCTTCAGGAGACAACCCTCAAACCTAATCTCGGCCATTCATCAATGCTCGCGACAGATCAACGGAAGACAACAATTGAAGGAGATCCAGACCTCCATCACCCAGAAACACTTCAAATGGGAGAAGTTTTTGTGTTAAACATCTATTGTAGAAATATGCTTATTATTTATTCTTGCTTATTGTTTTTGTACGGGACAATTGTTCTGATCATTGTGATAGATAATACATGAAATTAAGCTTCATTACGTAGAATCTTTGTGACATGGAATGTTTGTGTGATTGCAATTATTTGAATGAATGCATTTAAGTTTTTTTTTTAAAAGCAAATTACCGAGTTCTTTGATTTCCATGCACCTACTAACTCAGAATGTGTTCTTTATTAACCAAAAAATGTGTATAGGTGTAACACATTATCAAATTAGTCATTGTATTGTTCAACTAATACATTCATCAACAAATTCACTAATAGAAATTTGTTTCAGTTTCGAACCTCATTTCACATCACTTAAGTTTAAGAACGCATAATCCAGCTTTTATATGTGAAATAAAATCAAATACATGAAAAATTAACACGGCTAAAGGTTTTTGGGTAAACTGCAAGTTTTTCAACTTTAGGGGGGTTTCCTTCTTTTCGGATAAAAGTGAGAAGGTTTTCTGCATTTAAGCCAAAATATTTTGCATCTAGTAGCTAACAAAAATCCCGAAAGTTTCCAAAAATATCAAAATTTTCAGAACTTTTAAATTTTTGAAATTGAGTGGGTAAGATTAAATTTGTAGCCACGTACATCCAAGCTAAACGAGGAAATTAATATTATATATAGCTAACAATGTGCAATTTGCAATTTCTTTAAAATTTAGGGGCTACGACAAATTTGCAGCCATATATATCCATGATAGATGAGGAGTATCCATTGAAATATTCTTTCATGTTGCTTTTTTATATATAATATATATAGATTGGTGGAGTGATCAAAATCTTAAAGTTGCATAATCTTTATGATGATCGGCATGGTCCGTCTTCATTGTCATGGCCAAAAACATGATTTTGACACGCTTTCAATGTTGATTTGGTTATGAATAATATTGTATTATCGGTTTACTGTATTTGCGACCCTTCAATGCAAGTACAGGAAGTATTGGAAATTGTTTGCGTGAGAAAATGGATAACCATTTATTTCTGAATTGTCCTTTGAATGTCGGCGATAATGACAAGGACATTTGGTGTTATAAGGTTGTCTGATGGGTTGAGGAACTGGCTCTTGTTTGTACCTATTGAATTAGGAGGTTTCTTTATGTTAAAAATTATTATATGTTTTAGCTTTTGTGGAACAAAATGAACTCAAAAATCTTCAATAATAAAGAATTGTTCTGATGCATATATTATTAGATATTGAGTTTCGCGTCAAATTCACTGCAGAAGCAACTATCAAGGTTAAACATAAATGGAGTGATTGATGGAACTACTCCACTCTATCGGATTAGTTCAGGTATTTTTGATATATTTTCTCATGAAAATAAAAAATGAAAAACGGTAAACTGCGCGGATCATTACAAAGTTTGATAGATTGTAGATTTTTGATTGACTATGAGAGAAATTCTCTCCAATGCCATTAACACCCAAATTTCTCGTATTTTACAGCTAATATTTTGAACTCTGAGAAAATTGGCAATGAATTTCATTGAAGATACTATAGAATTTTACAGACTTCGAGTGGAGATCGTTTAAAAATTTTGTTATTTTTTTAATAGTTTTTCTCTGAAAAAATTATGTACGAGCCTGTTATTGTGTTATCATAATAATCAAATTGTAGATCTCAAATTTTGAAGACCCCCTTCCTTTCCAATTAATAGTAAAGATATATATGTGTTATTCTAGTTAAAAATTGCATTCCTCCACATTTCATAGCAAGCAAACAAACAACCTCCGAACCCTTTTGGGGAGTGCGGGATTCGAATCCCAGGACTCTAAGTGGTCACAAATTAACGCTTTCGGGACAAATTCGTGGGTCTCCTGGATGCGTGTGTGTTGTGTGCTTGTGTATAATGTACATGTGTGCTTAAGTTAGGGCTCACGGGCCAGTGCCAAAACAAACAAAAAAAAATCATTCTAAAATTTGTTATCATTTCTCACCCATAGATTAAAAGTTGTATTGGCTAGAGAGTTCATAATTGTTTCCATAGTAATATATGCTTGTGGCAGCAAATATCGGTGCCGTTGAAGCATTGAAAAATTGATCTGCCATGGATCCCCCAAAATTTTAATTAGCAAGCATGATGCCTCAAACTTTGATACCTTGGAATCCGTTCTCTCCTAAACAAACTTGATAGATAATTCTAAACATATTTCCAAAAGACAAGAAACTGTACACATTTCCCACAACTATGACACTTAAACACAAAAAAAAAGGATAAAACCACAATATCCCCAAGATACCAAACATTACAAAAAGAAGAAAACAATATGATCTTCGAAACAGCCGCCCTTCTTCGAGCGGCACCACCACCACCAACTATATCTTCATTTCTTCTTTTCTGTATACACCACCGGTGACCACCCTAAATTTCTTTCAGATAGCACTTCTCTTCTTATGCAGCTACTTTATGTTTGCTATCGAGATTGCTAACGAGGTCGTCGTTATGCGACTCGGCAGCATCGATGACATCGTCCTCGTCTTTCAGCAAGAACTTGTCGACCTGAGAGGCCGCTTGCCGGCCTTCAGAGATGGCCCACACAACGAGCGACTGGCCGCGCCTGCAGTCTCCTGCAGCAAACACTCCATCGACGTTGGTTGAGAATCTCCCATACTCTGCTTTGAAGTTCGACCGCTGGTCTTTCTCCAAACCCAACTTGTCTGCAATCGTCTGCAAGTATATAGTTTTTCATTGCTTATCAGAGAATGAAGTATGCACCTTGAATAGGTTTTTAGTTTAGAGAAGTATAAGGTTGGGTACTTCCACAATAAATCTCAGTTATCGAGCATAAACCCGTCCTATTTTGGCTCCACAAATTTAGTGGCTGCTTTAATTTTCAAGGGGAAAATACAGCTGGTTTGAATTATGGTTCCATTCTACCTTAAGCAGTCGAACAGGATATATGATGACCCTACAAGATGGACTAGCAGTGTGTCCAAGTTTCAATTTATTCAAATGGTGATCTGAAAATCTATTGATCCTAACAACTGATTGCAGGGTTCATCAATTCATAGATGTGGACCTCAGGAGAGAAGGTTGAACTTAAAAAAAGGGAGGTTGATGCATTCCAAATGGTCTGCTACCAAGTTGCCACGTTTTTTGTACTGATTTATACTTAACATGGAATTCTCGTTTACATGGCATTACTTGTACCAAGTGTGGTACCCGTAAATGAGACTGGGGAACTTGTGATGTACCTCTCGTTGAAAAACTAGCCTCTTATGATTTGCTTAGGAGCACATAGTTTATAGTTGGGTCTACATAACATATAGAGAACTTACTGATTCTGGGCCAAGGAATCCCATGGCAAGGAGAACAAGATCGGCTTCTATAATTTCTTCTGACCCCTTGATTTCCTCAAACTGGAATCTGCCGCTGCTATCTTTTGCCCATTTCACACTTATAACCTCAAGACCCTTCACCACACCATTTTCATCTCCAATGAAACGTTTGGTCAGGACTTCATAAGATCTTGGGTCCTTTCCAAACTTGCTTGTTGCTTCTTGGTGGCCATAGTCAACACGGAACACTCGAGGCCACTATCAACATAAACCATTCACCATAAGAAAAGTGTATTTTGTATATCTAAACAAGAAGCGGAGACAAAATAAATTTAAAATATATAAGATTTATAGAGGAAATCTACTTCAGTTGCAAAGATCCTGATAATTGCCATCTATATAAAGCTAGCTAAGGTCGGGTTTTGGCATATTCTATAAATATGCTGCCCAAGTCATGACTTTCTCATCCACATTTACCTTCAAATTGAATTAGTTGTTTGCAATGCTAGGCTTATTATGGGAATTTAATTCCGTCACTTCTTTGATGCCTGGTGTGATTTGACAACATATAGGTCAAAACAAACTACCATTTGTTCCTCGATATACAGCCATTATGAAGGATATTTTGGAGATTTGTGTGGAAAAACTATTTGCCGCCTCCCCTACTCTGGTTTCGTCAAGTTCTCTCAAATGAAACTCATGATGCTTTGTCTATTGAAAACTTATTTGCCACCCCTAATCATATGACTATCCTTCCTTCCTAGTAGCAATGAGATAGATATATGACATAAAATAGCGAGATTCGCTTGCAACACTCTATTTGTGTCGTGGCAAATTTAAGTCTGCTTGATTAAATGAATTAAGGGGGAAAAAAGAAATAATGCTGAAAGCGTAATTTATGCTACAGAGGAAGGGTAATTAATACCTGGGGCCAAGGGTTTCCTTGAGCTCTTGTTCCAGGTGGCTCTGGAAGGAGCTCGAGATTAACAATATGTGTGCACCCGTGTCTGATGGATGTGCCTATGCAATCAGTTCCCGTGTCTCCTCCACCAATCACTACCACCTTCTTTCCCTTGGCAGATATGTATTTACCATCCTGCAGATTGCTATCGAGCAAGCTCTTGGTATTTGAGTGAAGAAATTCCATAGCAAAATAAACTCCAGATAATTCACGCCCAGGGACAGGCAGATCCCTGCACATGAAAATAATTTTTTACATTATTAGTAATAGCTCTCATTCCTTCAAGACCAGATTTATGCCACAATTCTTGATAACAAGTAATAATTTACAAAGATTTCACCAGTATGTAAATCGCTATCATCAACACCTCCTTATTATCAAAACAAGATACAAAACAAGACTCCATAAAGATTTGATAAAATGTTTTAACGTCATGATCAATGCCAAATTTCTGGTCGAGAAAACTATGAACAAAGATGTTCTCATAATCCTAAATGAAAATTCTAGAACGAGAAAGATAGATTCCTTTTAAATATCTCTGCTATTATATGCAACCCCTTTCATGAGGGGTTGCGATTGTCTTAATCTATCAACACACATAAAATATCAAGTGGCATCTTCATAGGCAGAAGCAAATTAACCATTAAAGGACATGAATACATGACCTTTTATGCATAAGCCCTTCTCAATCACTGGTTTGCTGCAACAAGACCCAAAATTTTCTTTTCAAATATCCTCTAAGCAACCGTAGTTACCATAAATATAATTTTGAATTTTGAATAAAAAGCTTCTGATTAAGAAAATTGCACATGCATTACAGGTGACGAGTTGAAGTAGATCTGATGTTTATGTACTTATTTAATTCCTTTTTTCTTGATTACCTTGGTTTTGTAGCTCCGCAAGCCAAAACAATTGCATTATTCTCTGAACGAAGGCGGTCAAGAGAGTATAGAGGATCAGTGCCTACACTAGCATTCACCACAAACTTGACACCTTCCTTAGCCATGAGGTCTACACGCCGCTGAACTATATCAGTCTTGTCCGCCTTCATGTTTGGAACCCCATACATCATCAAGCCCCCAATACGGTCAGCACGCTCATAAACAGTGACCCAATGCCCCATCTTATTTAGCTGATCTGCAGCAGCTAAACCAGCTGGACCACTACCAACTACAGCCACTTTCTTCCTGCACAAGCAAGCCAAAGAACTTGATGTTGCCTTGAACAAAAAACACACATTAAATGTTTGGTAACAGAGATCTGCTTGCTACTTATTTATAAAGATTCCCTCAAACTTGATTTAATTATGCAATACATAAGCTTCAAAAACTCGAGATTTTTGAATTCATGGTCCAATCATGACAAATATAAAACAAGACAACACAAACTGTTGTAGACCTTCTCAAAAGCTAAGTTTTAGTTACTCGTCGAGTAGTAAATATATTTAGAGATTTTTATTATTTATGTCACTACCTTGTATTTCACAACTTCTCTTATTCCATACTTCCAATAAAATGCCTATCTGGCTAGGATTACATTAAGCATGTATAGATTTCTCAACCCCCACCAAGCCACGCAAAACAACCAGAGAGAGAGAGAGAGAAGTAACATAAACTAGAGGGGACATATGGATAAATTATTTCCAACTATAGCCAGAAATGGCTTGATAGGAATTAGAAGAGAGAGAAACAAGCGGCATACCCTGATCTCTGAGGAGGGAGTCGGGGTATCATCCATCCTTCTTCAAAGGCTTTGTCAATGATAGAGCACTCGATGCTTTTGATTGACACTGGGTTATCAATGATGCCTAAAACACAAGCACCTTCGCAAGGAGCCGGGCAGACGCGACCAGTGAATTCTGGGAAGTTATTAGTCTCAAGAAGCCTGTCCAGAGCTTCACGCCACCGATTTTGATGAACCAGTCCATTAAATTCTGGTATCTTATTTCCGAGAGGGCACCCAGAATTATCCTGTGTGCATCCAAAGGCCATAAGAGTGTTACTGGTACATAAATAACTAGCAATGGAAAAGGAAACAGCCGAAAATTTAAAAAACTAGTCTCCAAAATATTAAGCCCAAATGTCATATTGATCGATTTCATTATGTATAAAAGAATTCTATGTTATTGGTGACTAGAAAATAAAATTCATCTAGCTACTAAAATTGTCCGCAATCCAAGAGTGTGTTTTTGATAGTATATACAGTCTTTGTAAATCATTTATGCAAAGATAGTATGCGAGTATGTTTGTTTGGGTGTATTTGAGTGTCTAGATAGTGCATACAAGTGTCTCAGAGGTAAAAAAATATATTTGTAGAATAAGAAGAAATGTAGTGATAATTGATAAAAGAAGCACCAAACAGTAAATACATAAAACAAATCACTCAGACCCGCTCCTCATTAATAGTACCAAAATGCCATACAGCATCTTCAACCCAGAATTACCAAATTTCAAAGGAAATTCCTAGAAAGAAAGTACAATTTATACAGCTAGCTTTTTTTGCACATGCAAAGCAAGTGAAGAAATAAATATTTCTATACAATATTGTGTGCAGGAGATATGACGGTTGAAATAAAAAACAACTTTTAAAATAAAAACAATGATATGGAGAGATTTGAAAATTGAGCAAAAGAGGGAGGGAGATTCTAAATTTTAAAAGGTTGATGTTGTAGCTATGTTGAAATGAGGTAATAATTTAGAGGATTTTTCTTAATTTTCACCACCTTGTTAAAAAATAAATAAATAGGCCATCAATTAAAGATCTTAACTACACCCTTCGAGTTTGCATTATAATAGTAAAGTTATTATGTGATTTGAATATTTAGGTTTGAGAAGCTCAGGAGATACCTCTAGAAATTGAAAGAGATGCCTTGGATGTTGGTGCCTAGATCTTCTTCTTTTTTGTTGGGGGGGGGGGGGGGGGGGGGGGGGGTTGAAATTTGAAATTAATGAGTCAATTAAAATATTTAAACAAGTTGATGACATGGATAGTTTCATATGAGGAATAGATATGAAGACTTGATTTCATTTTTAAATAATTCTACTAAAAAGAAGAGAACATCAATTGATGGCATAAGCTGCATACTTGGAGTTACATTATAATAGTAGAGATAATGTTGCAGCCATTATTTATTATCTCACCCAAAAAAATTATATTGAGAAATATTTATTTAAATGTTACCTGATGGCAAAAAGGGGTTCCACAGTCCATGCAACGAGCAGATTGTGTTTCCAACAGCGGTCCTGGCTTTGATTCAACAGCAACTTCTTTCCAGTCACTAATCCTAGCAATAGGATCTCTGTATGAGATTCCCTGCCGCTCATATGAAACAAAGCCCCGATGCTTGACGGCGTTAGGGACTTTGGTTGGCCTCTTTGGTACCTCTGAATCTTCCACAGTCTGGATGCCGTTGTTGATGTAAGATGCCTACAGAGAACATAAATTTAAAATGTGAACCAACCATAAGTATAATTATTTCTCCTTAATTTAAATGACAACCATTTATGTTATGATTTCTAAAATTTGTAAAACTGTGTAATGAACAAAATAACAATGAACCCCAAGAATAAGAAAAATTTAAGCATCTTTCCTTCATTATCAGATTTACTTTAGGGGGGGGGGGGGGGGGAAGGAAAAGAAAAGAAGAAGAAAACAAACCTATGATGCAATAGGATAGAACTATAGAGCTTCCAGAGAATTACCAAGTCAAAGAAATTACCGTGCTGGGTTTATTATTCGATGCTGCCAACTTCTCAAGCTCTATGAATGCATCCTTTTGCATCAACTCCTTTTCTTCTTGCTTCTGGGCCTCTTTGGCAGCTTTCTCAGCCTTCAAATTCTGAAGGATTCTCTTATAATCACGTGGAAATACTTTCACAAACTTTGGAAGAAGATTGTCAAAATTGGAGAGGATCTCCCTTGCTAATACACTGCTGGTATGACGTTGGTGCTGCTGAATCATCATTTTTAATGTAGTAATATCCTCTTCCTCCTCAACCTTATCAAGATCAACCAATTCCATATTGCATCGAGTATTGAAGTTCCCATCCACATCGAAAACATAAGCAACTCCACCGCTCATACCAGCAGCAAAATTCCTCCCGGTTTTTCCAAGCACAACAACAGTGCCACCAGTCATATACTCGCAGCCGTGGTCACCTACGCCTTCCACAACTGCCTTCGCACCCGAGTTTCTCACACAAAACCTCTCCGCTGCCATACCATTGAAATAAGCCTCTCCATTTGTTGCACCATATAAAGCAACATTGCCAATGACAATGTTCTCCTTTGGGTCAAATTGGCTCTCTCTTGGAGGGTAGACTACAACCTTGCCACCAGATAACCCTTTTCCAACATAATCATTACTGTCTCCTTCAAGCTCAAGAGTAATTCCAGGGCAAAGGAAAGCACCAATGCTCTGACCAGCACTTCCATTTAGTTTTATGTGAATAGTATCAGAAGGAAGCCCATTCATGTGATATCGCCTAGTCACTTCATGACTAAGCATGGTACCTACAGCACGATTCACATTCCTAATTGGCGTCTCGATGTAAACAGGAAGGCCCTTTTCCAGAGCAGCTTTAGATAAGCGGATCAATTCCTGGTCTAAAGCCATATCAAGGCCATGGTCCTGTTTCTGGACGCAATACTGAGCAGCTTCTGGTCGAATATCAGCTGCGGGTCTGAGTAGTAAACGAAGATCAATGTTCTCCAATTTCTCATTATTCTTAACCACTTCTGGATCGATTTCTAACATATCTGAGTGACCAACCATCTCATTAATAGAGCGGAACCCCAACTGAGCCATGATCTCACGAACTTCCTCTGCAAGCATGAAGAAAAAGTTTATGACATGCTCAGGCTCTCCAGCAAATTTCTCCCTAAGCACAGATTCCTGAGTGGCAATGCCAACAGGGCAGGTGTTTTTATGGCATTTTCGCATCATAATGCAACCAAGAGTGATGAGTGGGGCAGTGCTAAACCCAAACTCCTCTGCACCAAGCAAAGCAGCAATTGCAACATCTCGCCCGGTTTTTAACTGGCCATCGGTTTGAAGAGTTGTGCGGCCACGGAGATCATTTGCAACTAAAGTTTGATGTGTCTCGGCCAACCCAAGTTCCCAGGGTAGCCCGGCATTTTTAATTCCGGTCCAACGAGACGCTCCAGTACCTCCATCATGCCCAGATATCAATACATGATCAGCATGTCCTTTTACAACCCCACTAGCAACAATTCCAACGCCAGCCTCAGATACAAGCTTAACACTAACTCGAGCACCTGGGTTTGCATTCTGTAATGAGGAAAAGAAAGAGAGACGATTGTAAATAAAGCATACTCAAATATGTAAGCAATGCCAAATTATTGTACGAAACCAAAATTTCACACCTATATTCCCTCGGAGAGCAAAGAAGAAATGTAAGACTACAAAATAGAATAGCAGGATTTTGTTCAAAAGATCAGTAATAAACCAAATCATTTACCTTAAGATCATGAATTAATTGAGCAAGGTCCTCGATTGAATATATATCATGATGGGGAGGAGGACTGATTAGCCCAACGCCAGCAGTAGAATTCCTAGTGACTGCTATGT
The DNA here is from genome assembly GCA_030015575.1 of Agapanthus africanus. NCBI lineage: Eukaryota > Viridiplantae > Streptophyta > Magnoliopsida > Asparagales > Amaryllidaceae > Agapanthus > Agapanthus africanus. Next base: position 636,529,152 of record JASDDO010000014.1, on the reverse strand, counting down.
CACCGATAACCTTATGTCCTGGCAACTCACCCCCTTCACCTGGCTTGGCCCCCTGTTACGAAAGTTCAATAGAAAATCAAATGGAATGCCATAGATCAATATAACCTCCCAAATGTCAAGTGATGCATCAAGAAAGACGCACAAAGGTGATTTGTACGTCCTTTGGCATCTTTCCATGAGTATAATTCATAAACATGAGGAACTGCTGTTCCAGAGAAGATCCGAAGTATATTTCAAGGAAGCACATCCCCAGTAAAGAATTTGAATATAAGATGGCTATGGATTAAATATACACAGTTTCAAGTAATTACCTGAGCCATTTTTATTTGAAGTTCATCCGCATTTGTGAGATAGTAACTAGAAACACCAAATCGTCCACTAGCAACTTGCTTAATGGCACTTCTCTTTGGATTCTTCGAACCATCAGAAAGAGGTTCCATACGTGAAGGTTGTTCTCCTCCCTCACCTAATTGAATTATAAAACAAAATTAGGACCAATGAAATCTCATCAGCTACTCATGCATTCATATTGGAACTCAATAGAAGGAAAACAAAAATATAAAAGCGCCATAGTTTCCATAATTCAGAGCTTTTGACAAAATGCATATAACATAAAAGAACATCATAAAAGAAGCTGATATAACATAAAGGACGACCTGGATTAACTCAGTAATGAACTACTAGTTACTTCCTTACGAGAGAGAACCATACCAGTATTTGATTTTCCTCCAAGCTTGTTCATTGCCACAGCAAGTGTGCTATGGGCTTCCAATGATATTGATCCATAACTCATTGCACCAGTACAGAATCGCTTCACAATCTCACTAGCAGGTTCCACTTCATCCAACGAAATCTTCTCGGAAACATCTTTGAACTTCAACATTCCCCTCAAATTGCAGCTCTTGTTCAGCTCTTGGATACGGCGAGAATATTCCTTATATGCAGCCACACTGTTTTGTCGTGCTGCTTCTTGCAGTTTTGCAATAGCAAGAGGATCATTGAGATGAATTTCACCTCCCTTCCTCCAGTGGTAATCTCCAGGATTAGGCAGTGCCACAGCTTCCGCACTTCCAGGTGGTAAAGCCCTTTTAGGAAATGCCAATTCATGAAGGCGAAGTGCATCCCGAGCAAGCATTTCAAATGTTGCTCCCTCAACTCTGCTTGGTGTGCCACTAAAACATTTCTGGATCACCTCAGATGAAAGACCCAAAGCTTCAAAAATTTGTGCACCTTTGTAAGAGGCTAATGTGGATATCCCCATTTTTGCAAGAACTTTCATCATGCCATAGTTGCTTGCTTTAAAGTATTTCTTGACGAGTTCCTCTCGGGTATGAAAACCGCCATCTCTTTTGGGAGGGATTTTTCCATCAATCTGCAACCGCAAGATGGTATCTATAGCCAAATATGGGCATATAGCATCTGTTCCAAATCCAACAAGAGTACAGAAATGATGCACTTCACGAGGCTCAGCGGATTCTATTACCAACCCAATCCGTGTTCTCTCAAGTTTGGAGACTAGGTGCTGATGGACAGCACCAACTGCCAAGAGAGAACTCACAGCAACACGCTGTGACGAGAAACCTGCAAAAAAGATTTTAAGGATTACAACTTAGAATGTCTATATAACAAGAATATGAGAAATACATTCATTATTAACAGCTCAAAGGACATATACATATAGGCACATATTAACAGAAAATCAATTATTGGAACGAAAAATGTCGATCTATAAATTAACATTTGAAAACAATTGTTAAGCGAAACATAAAAAGGCTGAATTTAATATGCATTTTGAACTAAAACATTATAACATAATGATTGGAGGTAAAAAGGCGCATAGAATACAGTCAAAAGGAGTTTATGATGTCCTTAGAGTATAACAAAAATGCTGAAGATTAAAGAATGTTCTTTAAAAGGCTTTTCAGCTGTTAATAGTTGCTCACCTCTATCAGAAAGTACCAATGTCGTATAGCCCTCACGAATAGCAGTACGAGCTTCGGAGCAAATCCTATCGAGAGCCTCCTCTAAACCCTTCCTGCCACGTGTTTTAGGATAAGTGATGTCAACAACTTTACTACGCCAACCTCTGTAGTCCATCTTTTTAATAGCTTCCATTTCTTCAATGGATAGAAGCGGTCCTTTCAACATGAGCCGGTGGCATTGCTCTTCCGTGGTCTCAGTGAGATCTCCTTCTGGCCCTATCATACATTCCATTGATGTGACTATTTTTTCTCGGATTGGGTCAATTGGGGGGTTTGTAACTTGTGCAAACATCTGCTTGAAATATTCAAATGTAAGTTTCTCCCTGTTAGACATTACGGCCAAAGGAGCATCATTTCCCATTGAGCCAAGAGCTTCAGTGCCTTCTTTAGCCATCGGTACCAACATCATTTCCAAGGCTTCCACAGTGTAACTGCAATGACAGATTTCGGGTACAAAACATGTATAAGAATGTAAGCATAAAGGAATGAATGTTGACCAATACGAAAACATCACTTACCCAAATGCTTTTAAAGGTGCCAAAATTCCACGAATTCCCATGTTTTCCATGTTATCATCATGATTATGTGCCTAAGTTAAATTGAGATGGTTAGTTTCGATTACTGCATATAGTTTTAATTAAAAATAACAATTTTATGCAAATTAAGGGATTAAGCTGCAAATGAGAAGCTTACAGGGAGAGTCCCAAAGATGGTTGGAGGAACCCTATCAGTTTCAGGGATGGAGCTAACAATATCTTTGAGGCTTATCTTCTGTCTCTTGAGCCACTCTCCATATGGTCTTGCTTGTGAATATTGCCTTTTCAATTCTTCATCATCTACAACCTTATGATTCTCAAAGTCGACTAATAACATCATGCCCGGGTTTAGTCTCCCTTTCTGGGACACATCTTCTGGGGCAACATCTACGACACCAACTTCACTTGCCATGATAACCCGCCCACTGTGTGTGATATAGTAGCGGCCAGGCCTCAACCCATTCCGATCCAATGTTGCTCCAAGATAGCGTCCATCAGTAACTTAATATGCAAATATCAATAAAATTAAGATATGTTCTCAAGTATAAGTCGTCTGCGAACTGTTAGGGAAGCTTACATGATATAAGTGCAGGTCCATCCCATGGTTCCATGAGAGCTGAGAAGTATTCATATAATGCCTTCCTCTCTGGATCCATGTTTTTATCATTCTGCCATGCCTCGGGTATTAGCATCATCACAGCTTCTGGCAGGCTTCTACCAGCTCGAACCAAAAGCTCAAGAACACCATCAAAGGCCCCTAAATCATTGAGATGTCAAGATCAGTAGCAAGTAGACTTGACTTCAATTACAATGAAATTACCTTTGCAGATTTCAATTATATTTATGCATGTTGCAATCACTTTTGTTATCCTGGTTGGTTAATTGTTATTCCTCATCAACTCCCTCTGTCCTTTTTTCAATTAAATAATTGCACATCTGGTGTCCTGCCAGTGCAAGTGTTCCAGGACCAAAGAATTTACATTAACAACCGATTATAACATATGGCAAGCTTATACAGTAAGTATATAGATGATAAACCTATGGCCTCATGTGGTAGGTTATCTGACTGCTGTATCTAAATTATGTTAGGTGTAAGTATACATGATTATCAATAAACTAGAAGAATACATTATAGCGTAAATCACAGTAGTCAGAGTGATTATATTGAGATTAAAAGGTGGGATCGATTCAGGATCAACCCCACACCTAAAATAAAGAGGGTTGGTCAACTTTTTGTTGGTTGCATTTCATTAGACTGGTGACTTATCATGATTCCTCCTTTGAAAATTATCCTTGTTTCCTATGTAGTTTAAGAGTTTGTTTTCTCACAAGCATCAAGTATACAGGAAATCGAACCTACCAGAATCAGATGAGCTAGCATCCACAATAGGCAGAAGCTTCTTCATCTCGTCTTTTGACAGACCCAGCTCCTTGCACTTTAGAAGGCCCTCACGTGCCTTCATCCTGAGAAAAGCAGTGTGTCATTATACTTAACCAGGTATGTTGCATATGTTTTCAGCAACTAAACTCTCTTTGAATTTGTACCAGTTAATGTTCCCACGAAGTGTGTTAATCTCTCCATTGTGACCTAAAATGCGCATAGGTTGAGCACGATCCCAGCTAGGAAAGGTATTTGTGGAAAATCGGGAGTGGACCTGTGTGAAAGCATAGCAGTCAACTAACTGTCCCACAATTTCTAATAATATAAGTGTTCACGCCAATCGAAAATTCATTTCAGAATCCAATATCATTTTGCATCAAGGTACTGAAAATAACTAGGGATTCCACCTATCAGTTCCAATACAAAGTAATGTGGAAACCCTAAGCTACCTTGACCATATATTATTCCCTTTCCACCTCCATATGGAGTCTCATCCTCAGTACAGACCACAAGTAGCACTGCAACGGGATTCTGCAACATATTCATTATGAATCAACTATCGTGGCCTTTCACAACTTACCCAGGCATCCAATATTCAAATTCAAATAGTATTGAATACATTAGAACAGAAGAAATAATTTGAACTTTGATTCTTTTAAACCGCATTGCTTAACCTTATATCTGTGCTGCTACCAGAGACCTCTCCGAGCAGCTTGCTGTTAAATGCAGACTGTGCATTAAGCAGAATGTTAGGATATTTACCAGTGCCATGTAGCTTGAGAACCTTTCATCACCAAGGTCTGCATAATAGTAATTCTTCAACTGAGATGGCTTCAGCTGTCCTTTGTAAACAATAGTCCTGCCAAACAAAGGAAAAGGTGTGATTTGCTGCAAATGAATTGGTAACATCATTCAACTAACAGAAATACTATAATATAGTTTAAAGAATACAAACATAAATAACAAAGTCACGTCTGGGTTATCAAATTCAAGTTGCGCTTGATGTCGAGAGGTATAAACTAGCATGACATCTTAAAGGAGCTGTCTTCAATTCTCTATGAGCTACTTGTGAAATGGAAGAAGAAAACGAATGAAATACCTTGAAGACAAAGAACATATGTAGAAGTCCTTAACTCCACCATGCTGTAAGTTTAAAGCAGCTCGGATGGCTACCATAGAGACCCTCCTTAATATGTACATCTGAAAAGATTACAAGAAACTCATGGTAAAGATCACCAAATGAAGATTTAGAATAGTTTTACATAAACATTTCTCCTATAAAAAATATAATTATTTATTTAAAAAAAGCGGAAACAAGAAGTATTTGAACAGTTAGGCAAGAACCTGCTGCTCAAAATCAGCACTCGATCGCGGACTGGGAGTAAGGAATACTTGCTCAACGATTGGTTCTGTTTGAATGGCTGACTTGCCCAACTCTGTATTATCAGTTGGTACATGGCGCCACCCAAGAACACCATGGCCTAAAGATTCTGCAACCTGGAACACCAGAAGTTTTCTTAGGAAGTTTCTACATACAACAATTTAGTTATCAATTACAAGGATGTAACATGCAAAACAATGAGTACAAATAGTAAAGCAAAAAAATAGAATGATGAGCAATTGATATTGACATGTCTGGCAGAAAATGATACAATCAACAACAAATATGTACATAAGAAAAACTGCACAAGAAATTTATGCCAAACTCACGGACCTGGTTTCGTGACAAGAAGGGGATTCTGTTGTATAACTAATGACCTAGTTGCGGATATACAAAGAATAGCTGGAGCAGTGTCCCATTTTCTAACAAGTGACAATGAGTTAACATGGTCAGAAATTGGTCCAAATACAGTCTACAAAGTACTGTGCACTTCATAATTTTGCCATCTTCCTATTATGCTCAGATAGATGCCGAAAACAGAGATATTAACTATACAGCATAATGTGACAATCTGTTATAGTGTAACAGCAAAAAATTAAGGTAAATGCTGCAAATAGTTGCAGATTCACTAATTGATGCCAGACTCAACACTGAAGTAATGCATGCATTAGAAGCCTCAGAAGTCGGTCAATTTATAACAGAGAAAAGATGATGGCTTTCATCTTCCCTTTGCTTATGAGACTAAGAGTCTATGCCTTGCATCCCTGGCAGTCACCAATTTCCTTGAACTATAATACTGTATCAATTAGCAATAAGCGGTAGGTAGGTTGAGAAAAAACAGGACAGCAACACCAGCTCATATATAAGAATATTATATGTAAGCCCAATTGAAAGTAAACTATTCAGTTTTTAAATTATTAAATAGGGATGATGAGATCCCGTATGCTATAATTGTAACTTCACCACTTAATTGAATATTAAACAAAGTGTAATAAGTGTTGACAGCCCTCTCTTAATGTATGACAAACCCTCAACAGAGAAATTTAGCTATCGATAAAATTAATGACTTTCTTGCATAAATTTAGTGCAGCTAATTTTGCAGAGCCTTATTTTACAGTCAACTTAAAAAGAGAGATTCTAATGTTATCTGACATCTCCATCAGACTAATAGAACATACAGAAAGTGTACGCAGAACAAAACATATAAAGGAAAAAAAACCATATATTTATGTAGATAGATAGACATACACTAGAAGAAACTAAGAAAACAACCCATGAATAGCATTTTAAAAATGTCATACTACAATCTAATGAATAACAACCATTAAACAAAGATTGTTTACAACTTAATGTAGCAATTAGAGATTGAATGGATACCTTTGTGAAAACGACTTTGCTTTCTTCCCTTCGGCTTGGATTTGTTGGCAAGAAGAACATGCCAACAGCATACTGTCCAGGAGGTGGCAATTCAAACCCCAAATCCTTTGTAGCCTATATAACATAAACAGGACAAAATTAACCCACAAAAAAATAATTGCTAAAATTTGTTTAAAAGCCAAAGAATAAGACATTCATAACCAAAGAACAAAGCTACCTCTTTGAAAAAGTCATGAGGGAGGGCTACTAGGATTCCAGCTCCATCACCAGTGTTGGGTTCGCAACCACAAGCCCCCCGATGGGTCATCCGAACTAGCATCTCGATTGCATCGACGACCTGAAAACCCCAACAATAAACATTAATCTTTGAAAGATAAATTCACTCTTTTTTCGTTAAAAAAAGGCATACAATGCAAATTCAGTCTTTTTCTCATTACAACTTTTTAATCAAATACATATAGAAAACACGCGCCCACATACATATGCCAAATTTGAATGCTCCACCTATGTAATGTATAGTAATTAACACACTACCAATTCATAAAATGGATAATAATTAATAAGCATAAATAAGCCATAAAGGCCACGATTGCATATTTGCAGCCAGAAGAAAGAATGCTCAATTAATCAAAAAAATTAAAGATAATAGCATTTAACAACCAAAGTTTACTTTTTTTATATGTTTGTACTGCTCGCATGATCAAAACATACCCAAAAAAAAGTCGTACGGCTAAAAATAGACATCAAAATTACCAAATTTAACATCAACGAAAATACTTACAGTTTTCCTATTATACTCCCCAGAGAGCTCAGCAACAAAGCCAACTCCACAAGAATCCTTATCAAAGGACGGATCGTATAGCCCAACAGGCTCCTCCGGCACCTGCGACAGCGACATGGTGGGGCCCACCACCCTCAGCCTCGGCGATCGGCCCAAATGGACTCTCTCGGATGCTTTGATATTCTCCCCAAAAAATCTGCTCTCTAAACGAACAGCCTGCGATCGTCTCGTCGAAGGACACCTCCATCGTCGATCCACAGCAGATCGATTGCGATTCAGAGCCGCCGAAGGAAGAGCAACAGAATCCCTTCGGAGCTTAAAGGCTTGACCTGAGACCGCAGCCATAGCGAAAAAACAAAGAAAGAAACCAACTTGAATGAATCAAGGTACAATTTTTTCCAATTATTTTTCACAGATCAAGCCAAAATAGATCCGATCAGATAGGATTACGATAGATGAAACAAGATCAGATTGCGAAAAAGCACTTCTTTCCAAAAACAAACCGTTCAAGCTCCTCCAATCTCAGCAATAATTCACTGCAAAAAAAGGTTTTAAAAAACATCATAATGATAAAATTTCCCAAATCGTTCCGATGTTTCGCACCTAAACTCTATATCCAGAATCTAAACCCTAGAAAACAAAGAAAAAACGCCATCAAATCCATCATTCACAAAGTGTACCTCGCAAAAAGATCCACCTATTTTGATCGATTCAGCGATTTAAGAGCACGAGCTCGAATTTTTTACAAAAAATCGAGAAAAATTGAGTAGTAAAGGATTGGATTTTGCGCCGCCCACAGTTTCGCTCTCTATCAACCGACAAAATCCCCACAGTTTATCTTTTTACTTTCTCTCTCCTAACTCTCGGTGGTGGAAGCATAAAAGAGGAGGCATTCACTCTATTTATAGACACATCACGCGGCGTGGACCCCACAGGTCGCCCAAAAACCTAATCATTTATTTAGTTCCTCCGTCCCTTTTAACTTGTCATTTTGAAGAGAAAAAGGATGCCCCACTTTACTTGATGCTTTTGAAATAACGAAAAAATCATTAATAATAAAAATATCAATAAATGATACAATACAAAAATAGTCTGAAAAATTAATTGTTGGTATTAAAATAATGATAATACTTTCCTTAATAATTAAGGGCGGAATTGATATGATTTTTTAGTGGTGATATGGCAGTAAATTAATTGCTGATATGCATTTCTCTAAAATGACAAGGGGAAAAGAACGGAGAGAGTACATAAGGGCCTCTTTGGCTGCAAGATTATGAAATTTGGATTCCAAAATAGTACAATTGAAAATTTCTGGATTTGGTAATTTGTTGTTTGGTTGGTTTTGGATTCCTAATATTGGATTTGTAAATCCTTGCAATTTTTGTTTAGTTGATGAAAAGAAAGTAGGATTTGGATTTGAGGATTTTAGAGAGAGATAGATAGAGAGAGGATTATTAAATAAATAAAGTATATTGGTCCCATCTAAAAATACAATGAATAGTGCCGAATCCTTGCAAATTCTAAAAAAAAATTAGGATTCATGAATCCTTGTTTTGTGGTGGGCCATCCATAAAAAACAAAGAAATCCCGCAAATCCAAATACACCAACCAAACACAAAATTATGGAATCCTTGAATCGCACAATCCAATCAAGAATCCCGCAACCAAATCTTTAATAATCCCGCAAAAAAATTAGCAGCCTAACCATTTTTTGCCGGTTAGGATTAATTTAAACTTTATCTTTGGGCTCGTGTGGGCCGCGCACCACCTGCCAACTGGCATCTCAGCCACGTCGGACGCTCCATGAAGCGGCACGTGACAGCCGCCCGTGGTGGGGCCCGCTCCCAGGCTCGGTTCTGACCCTTCGCGGTGCAAAGTTTGCAAAAAAAATCTGCTTCGGAGCTTTTTAAGCATTTGGGCAGAATAACGTATGCGAGGCAAAAGAAGCGAGCCGGACCGTCCGACTCGCGCTTCATTAACGAGGTAAGTTTAACTCGTCTCGTTTAGCCGGCGATGCGGGTTCAACAGTAGTCGATCTTAACCATGCTCGTCTAGACGAATAACGGGACGAGGCGAGCGGACTCTGATGAGTCAGGCAGGTCGTCCTGTCTAACTTTATTTTTTAAAATAAAAAAATATAAAAAATTTAGAAATAAATGAATATAGTTAAAATAAATAAAAAATGAACTAAAATTATCGTTAATATAAATCAAATTACAATTAAATAATACAATTTGTTACTTTCTACATTACAGACCGAGCCCACTCGGAATGCCTACGTATCCTTCTCAAACATTGAGCTCAATGAAAGAGAATCAGGTCGTAGTTCTTTTTCTACTATTACTAGTTCTTACTCACCACTCGTCGCCGCCGATTGTGGTTCCTCATTCGGTATTGGACTCTCCCGACCTTGTTAGCTCTTTAGGTAGATAATCTAAGTCCGAAGCGATTTGATTTTGTTTCCTAACAGCTGTTGCTTCCGAATCTTGTGAGCAAATCATGCATTCCTTTGTATCGTATGCCAAACCGCATCTTTTTTCGCTTAATATCCCGTCGTTTGTACTAAAAGTACTTCCTGACACTACTGTGGACACTTAAATGGTTAGTAAATCATAAGTCATGGTAGAAAGCACCGGAAGCAAATATTCGTGGCTTTCCCACCATGCTAAAATATTAATCTCATCTATAGCAAATCTACGTCTAACTCAATCTGTAAATATATTGTTAATTCATTTAAAATTGACGATGATGAGACCACAGGGTCTCATGCCCTTTTTGACTGTTTAATAAGTGCAATGCTATAGTCAAAGCACGAGACTGGTTGCGACCGATACTCTAATATTTTTATCAGTAGAAGATCATGCAACATATAAATCAAACATTTCATTTAAATTACATTTAACGGTATTAATATAAGTATTAATATCTAAAGCACATGCATCCATAAAACCTCTTTAAAAGAGCCTCCAAACGTTCTGATTTTATTTTATGGTCCATTATCGAACAGAAACTGTAAACAATTAGAACTTCAGAGTAATATTTAGAAATCTTAGTTAACATGGCGAGCATCACGGGATGAAGTATCTAATTAGTACAACGATTAGAAAAATATTAAGCTATATATACTATACAGTTCCGATACAATAATACAAGAAGTGGAGTTATAAATAACAGAAAAACATTTGTTTGCTATTTAAAAAATCATAAGAAAATACTTGAAAAGTTCTTTAACCGCTCAATGATCATCTGTTAAGTGGTTTTCTACGGGTATCTGCTCATTTCACATATTGCTAATAATTCCACTAGTCTTTGATACAGTATGAAACATGTCATATGTACCATTCCATCCAGCGGAAACATTTTTTTCTATGAGACGGTCTTAATCCTACAGTCTTGCATTTTGCTTTATATTCAGATTTTCTTTTTGCAGAACTTTTAACAAATCTATATGCATATTTAATTGTTTGAATATTTGAAGAACATACTTAATATGCATACTGTACAGAAAAATTAAATATATTATGACAGGCACGTCGAATATGAAAAAAGTGACCATTACAAATTGGTTGGCATAGCCTAATAAGTTCAATAACAACAGAGTTATTACTGTTAGTATTGTCGAAAGAAATTTTAAAAAAATTATTTACATATTGATATTCTTCTAAAACATATATAATTTCAGAAGATATATTAAACGCATTATGCGGAAATTGAAACTGTTTAAAAGCAATAATTATTTTTTGAAAATACCAGGCAGAAGTTATCCAATATGCAGCAACACAAATTCAACGAAGTTCTTTTCTATCGGTCCAAATATCAAAAATTAATGAAATAATAGTATCTAAAAAACCAAGAGCGGCAATTAATAGTTGTTTACTTTCGTTATAGGGCCCAAAACAACGACTTTTAAGCGTACTTCTCGAAACCTTTTTGTATCCCAGTTATAATACCCTTTGAACGTACCACTCAAGCTTGACTTTCTTCGAATCCCAGAACGTGTTCATTTGCGATAACAAATCTTGCCATTTTTTCAACATTTAGATCATGATTATATTGAAAAAGACGTTCACCGGAGAAATTAATTTGTGATTGCGTGGTGGAGTAACCGGGCGTTCTTTTTAAGTGTTTTTATGTAAAGTATCGGTGCCGATACTTTCCTTATATTCATACGGAACGGCACAATATTTGCATATTGCGTATTTAACCCCTTCCCTATGTTCAGCTGTAAAGTGTTCCTCAGTGCACGTTTTCTAGCTTTTCTGGATGTAGGTGTGGATTCTCCTACTTGTGTTTCTAAATCAGGATTAGAAAGGTGGGTGTGATCAGATGAGCCTTCTATATAATTTTTTTAACTGATTAAAAGAACTAAATACTAAATATTACCAATACTAATTTAACCGTAAGAAGAGAGCTAATAAAAAAAAACAAGAATAGCAAAGACGTTACAGTAGAGCAATTGAGCAGAAGAGCAGTATAGTAGAATAAATCGGCCGGACCGGCGAAAACCCGGAGTCGGAGCTTCAACTCTTGAAAACTTGAAAGTTGAGAATATAAACTTTGGAGAAAGCTTTCTTTTAAAAAATCGAGAGATTGATTTGAAGTGAGATGGAATGAGTGTGGGTTCTATTTATAAGGATTTCAAAATTTTCAGTTGTTACGAGGCGAGACGAGACGAGTCGTCGCAAAATCCAATGAATCCGCCCGTTGGATTTGGATTTTGAGACGAGGCGAGGCAAATTTTCACTGTTGGATCTGGGTTCCGAGGCGAGGCGATTCGTTTGGAATCCCACCGTTGCCAACCGTTGGATTGGAATCTCGAGACGAGACGAGGCGAGTCGAGGCGAGTCACGAGACGAATTGGAGCAAGCCGGCAAGACGGGGGACGAGTTAGACGAGTCATCTCGCGAGTCGGCGATATCGAGATTTTGGGGACCCGGCCCGTTTCGCCCGACTCGAATCCACGAGTAAAGTCGACTCGCCCGCATCAACAACCAAGCTTATTGAATTTGCCTCGTTGCGAGGTGAGACGAGTTGGCCTTGAGGCTTAGATCGCTATGGACTTGTTTAAGCTTCTAGTGCAATTCTTTTAAGGCACGTGTGGAATAAGAATATTAATTAGGTCACAAATTACATACTCTATTTCAGGAAGGATTATGATGAATTTGATGTCGTTTGGTAGGATTTGACGAGTAAAATCATGATCAACTAACCTTTTATGGTTTTTACTAGTGATTTAGGCATGGGGTACGGAAAGCAACGAGTTAAGACCGGTTTTAAACTCATGTGATACAAGCAGCAGTTCGGTTGAACTGGGGTTAACGAAGGTTGATAATAGCAAGAGCCTAAAGCAAAAGATGCCCGTCTCTGAAAAGTAAAAAACGCAAGAAGCGTTGTGCAAAGCGCGAGCTACACGGATTATAAATTATTTTTCTAACAATTTTGTTTAGTCATTAATAATTTACCGGCATAAGAAAATTAATTTTAAAAACAAAATAAATTCATTCTTTTTCTTGAGAGTCTCCATATTGATTTCAATTTGTTGATCTAACATTGCCTTAAATAGCGCCGCATCAGCAGTAAAAAAACTAAATGTAGAATTTCTTATCAAATATTTAATAAATACAGTTATCAACTGAATCGGTTATAACTATACAATCATCTCTACTGATCTTAAATAACTACTATAATCATGATGAATCGTTTTAAAAATAAATTAACCATTTCCATCATCTAAGTTTTAATCCTATCTATTCAAATTAAAAAAATAAACATAATTCTTTAATCTACTAAATATAATTATATTGAGATATAGAATTTCATAATTAATGATTGAGTAATTCAATTCAATAAACAAATCAGATCAAGCGGGACCGAACAGAGTTTATCGAGACCCAACCTATTAATTAAAGCTTTAAATGGATTTGGATCGGCTTCGAGTCAGCGCTCCTGGAATCAATCCCGGATCCTATTTTTTGGAGCGCGTCTGCGTCGGGCTGGGTCTAACCCGACCCATTAACAAGCCTAGATTCAATGATTATTGTTGTGAACAAAATCTTCAACAGTTGCAACAAATATAAAATCCATTTTCAGGAACAAACTTCTTCAAAAAATAAGATGCTGAATATGAATCTTAATATTGTTTTTCAAAAACAAAACTAAAATTCTAAATATTTAGATTCTTTTGTTGTAGCAAATCATGTTAGTCCACAACCTTATTGCCTGGAATTTTGATGCTAAACCTACCCTTTAATCTCTACTATCTTAACGTCAATAAAGAGGGTCTTGTACGTGAAATTGGCAAGTTGATTCCCATATGCATATGAAAAGAAAAAAAATTCTCATAATTTTGAAAAAAAATTGTTATAAAAGACAATAATAGTTTTTTCCCCAAATCATCCAAAATCTTTTTGAGTAATATATTGGTAACAAATTAAAAGGAACAAAGAAATTTAATTAATTTAAAAATTATTTATTTATTGATATATTCACTTATTAATTTAATTATGTGCATCACAGACGTCCAAAAGTATTCATCTTTTTCTCTTTCCCGTCCAGAGAAGTATTACAGCAGATACACCAACTAATTTCTCCGCAAATTGATCCGGAAATAGGTTAAAGGAATTAACTCATTTATTTTATTTATTTTATTTTTGTATGAATAGTCAATAGAAACATAAGCAAAATTTGCTATATATAACTGCACGGGGTAGAAACCGTTACGGTTTATTTTCAGTAACGGTTCAGTAAGGGCTTGTTTGGTTGTCGGAAATACCGTAAGTAAAAATGAAGTAACTTTCAAAAAAGGTTGCCATGGAACAAAACTTAAATCTTACTTCTAATGTTTGTTTGTATATTTTTTGAAAAAGTAAGTAAAAAAATGAAAAAAACATCCTAGGTTTCTTTCATAAATAATACAAACACAAAAGGTGCATTTTTAATAGCAACATGTTATTACATTTTGGAAATATAAGGTGCTTTTTTAATAGCAACATGTTATTACATTTTGGAAATATAAGGTGCTTTTTTAATAGCAACATATTATTACTTTTAGAAAATATTGAAGAGTATGATTAAATAATTCATTCTTTTTCTTGTTCCTTGTCCTCCATGGTTACTTCCCATCTAAAATGAGGGGAAGGAAATTTTAAAAGTAATCATACCATATAAGATCCATCAAATTTCCATAAAGTAACTTCCAAGCTCTATTTCAGTTAAAATAAACAGCCGAAGTATCTACTTCCATATTACTTCCATATAAGCAAGCATGCCTTAAATGATGGAGTTAGGTTGACGGTTGACCTGGTAACGGAGCAAACGTCACAGCTGACGTCATCACAGCCTGCTGATTCATATAGAAACCGACAACTTATGTATGCGGCCAATTGTAACAGCATTTTAATTACTTTATTTATTTACTTATTTAAATTTCACGTCCTCTCTCAATTATTGATTGCTGCTGCTGGTTTGTCTTGGGGAAGTCTTTTTGAAATGAAGAACCATGTTGAAGCAAGATGTTTAGAAGTTATTTCCAATAATTTAAATATTTGTTTTGCTGGAAAAGGTGTTTGAAAGCTACTTTAAAATGATGACATGGATCCTATATGACATAGCCGCTTTCAAAAATTTCTTCCTCTCATTTTTTGTAGGAAGTGCGTATGAAGCATAAGGAACCAGACAATAAATTATTTTTTAATACTAAATTATTATTACTTCCCAAAAAAAACATAATGCTTATATGAATCAACTTTTTTGTTTGTTTTGTTTAGAAGTGCAAGCAGTTACTTCGTAACTATTTCTTTCTACCAAAAACAAGCAACCAAACACTAGAAGTAAACTTTTATGGCTTCTTATATAACACATTTTTTGGAAGTTACTTCAAGAATATTTTCGGTTCTTCCTGGGATTCTGGTCATCCAATGGGACCCTTACTATGTGGAACATTTCATTCAAAGTTGAATGTGACATTTTATAAACAAATCGTTCACTTCTTCTTCTTCTTCTTCTTGCCCTTTTTGTTTTGAGTCTCAGCTTATATCTATCAATTCTTATGACACGAGTATGCTCACACTTAGGGTAAAATTAGGTTTTTATATGGATATTCTCAAACTAGAAATCTCTAATCTATTGTCATAACTAAAAATCTTTATTAATCTTTTCAACTTTTTTCCCATTTTATAATTTGACCATTTTTGCATAATCTAGATTGTTCAAGATTTTGTTTGTATTTTTTCTAGAATTTTTTAATTTTAAATTTTATTAAAATTTCACATGGCATCCATTTATTGTTTGTTAGTACAATTTGAAATTCTAATTGCAGCTATCAAAGAATTGTAATTATAATAGCAGAATGTGTTCCCGTTTTATTATGCCCAAAAAAAAATATCCTCTACCGGAGGTTGTTTCTTACCAACGTCTCCTCCCAACAATCATAGAACTTCCATGTTATACTTCTGGTAGCAGGGGTGGATTTATAGACGACGAACTTTATACGGAAATGTGTATATGAGTCTAATAAATTATAAGTTGTTCTTTTATGAGTTTGGTAGTTGCTCCCATGGTTTAAGGTGGTGGTCCTTAATCCGCATGTTTAGAAGGTACCAAGTTTGATTCAGCACTTTTAATTTTTTAGTTTATATCAAGCATCATTTTTATACAATAACTTTGCACAAAACTGATACAGTTTTGGAAAAATTAAGATTGAAAATCAATATTATATCAAACACCATTTGACCTATAATATAAAATCCGAATGGAAATAGATTATTCAATCAAAAATACAAGATAATCTATGCCAAAATGAACAAAGTAGACAACTCTCATCCTATCATGTCCAGTTTTGTCTTTGATTTGAAATTGTCCTTCAACAAAGTCAAACTCTAACAGCATTTCAAGTATTCTTTCGATTTTTTTAGGATTATACTAAGTACGATACAAAGCCGTGGATCACCTCGCAACGAATACAAATCCATCACAAGAAGACATAAACGGAAGCGTTTAATTAACCAACGACCTACAGGGCGTTGGAATCTCACATACCTTAGCAGGTTTGAGATCTCCTGATCGATGATGCCTTAGATCTGATCTTGTCTCCTTCTGATGATGATGATGATCCGCGGAGTGTAATCACACGTTAAGCGGAATGTCTCTTTCTCCACAGTAGCTATTAGACTCTTTGCAAAAGAGAGGAGGAAGAACTCTTTTGGAATCTTAGGTTAAGTTTTCTCTAGAATATATGGAGGCTATCATAACACATGTGGAACCCTAAAAATAATAATCTGAATTCCAATTATTTAGCCCCAACCTTCCACATCCATATATATAGCAAGGGGGTTTAGATCGACGGTTATGATTAAAACCTTAGCGCCCTTGATCGGGCGGTGTTCCCCTCCGAAAGACGCGACGAAGACGTGGCGGACGTCTCGCCTGAAATTCGGGGCAGATGCTAATTGGTGCTATCCGTCCACCTCTCCGAAAATGCCAAGTTGATTTATGACACCATATATCGAAGGTTTAAACGGATGTGGCCGATATTGCAGACTTCGTCAGATTCCCCCTCGTTGAGGGGTTTTTGATTGTGGGGAGCTTTTCCCTGCAGGCGCCAGCCCCTGCAGTTAATTACGCTACCGCATCGCGGTAACCACTTTCTCCTTCTCCAGATGGTCACTTCGTGTCGTGTTTGTTTGTTTTGTTTTTGGTTGCCCGTGAATTGTATACGGAGACTAATTTATGTTGTCGCCCGTAGGGCGTGGATTAGTCCAAATCCGTATCTTTCTTAGATTTGGGTTTGGGGGGGTTTGTGTTTAAGGATACGTTAGCCTTATTTGAGGCTAAGATCAACTTAAACGTTTGTTAAGGATACGTTAGTCTAATTTTTAGACTAAGATCAACTTAACGGGATCGTTTAGATCCGACAAGAGATCAATTGGGGGGCTCTATTGTTTAGTTTAATGACATTACGGTCGATAGGTAGTTTAAGAACATTGCGGTCCAATGTTAGTTTTAAGACGTTGCGGTCAAGGTTAAGGACATCATAGTCCGTGGATTTAAGGACTCTACAGTCCGGCGTTAGTTTTAAGACAACTCGGTCAAGGTTAAGGACGTCATAGTCCGTTGTCAGTTTTAAGACATCCAAGGTTAAGGACATCATAGTCCATGAGTTTAAGGACTCCACAGTCCGTGAAATGTATGGTTGTTGGGACCCGTCACCTCTTTGAAGACGTTGAGGAATTACAACGACAAATATCAAAGGAGTGAAGAGATGTACCCTTGAACCAAGGTAGATTAAATGATCTGTAGCCCAATTTTGGAACTAAGACCAATTAATTATATTATGAGCTCATTGGCTCAGTTAAGTCTGGATTGAGGACTTATGGCCAACTTGGACTAAGTCCAACTGAGTTTGACCCTTTATTGGACAATTTGACATTTGTCTGGTTTTAGCCCACATTATTTTCATCTTTGATTTCCTCAATTTTGAGATTCAATTGAAGGAGGGGTTTTGCCTCTGGAAAATTAGCCAGATTGGCCAAAAATAGTGTTTAGACAATAGGGAGCAGCAGTGTTAAACACTAGAAATAAAGCTTTTAGATTAGTGTTAAACACTAGAGAATAATAGTGTTAAACACTGTAAAGTAAGATTCTCAAATTAGTGTTAAACACTAAAAGATGATCGGTGTTAAACACTGAGAATAGGATTCTCGAATTAGTGTTAAACACTTAGCAGATAATCAGTGTTAAACACTAGAAATAAGACTCTCAAGTTAGTGTTAAACACTAAAAGATGATCAGTGTTAAACACTGGGAATGAAGCTCTTGATTAGTGTTTAAAATACTAAAAGAAAGAATCACGTGGGGACACGTGAGGGCACCCAAAGGTGGGACCGGATCTCCTTTTCTTCTTTCTGCAAGTAAGCGTTAAACACTTTTTATATCTTCTTTGGAGCATCACGCGCTGACACGTGAGGAGGATTAGTGCGCTGATTGTTAGAGCACCAGCCAAGGGGTCACGTGGGAATACGTGAGTGCGCCCAAGACTTTTATTTCTTTTATTTTTTCTATCTGTGTTCCGAGAGTCACGTGGAGCACGTGAGGCATTGCCTCTGAGCTTTTTCCTCCTTATTTCTGTGGGACTTTACAGGGGTCACGTGGGGCACGTGAGGCGTTGCCTCTGAGTTCTTTCCTTTTCATTTGTGGGGTTCTTTTCAGGGGTCACGTGGGAACACGTGACCCGGGTTCTTTACCTGTTTGAAGATCTGTTTATCCTTTTTAAGAATTAAATTCTTCATAGGATTAAACCCTAGCAATAATTTTAGAGAAATTAAATTCCTATTTTCTTTTGAAGAATTATATTCTTAGATAGGGTTAAACCCTAATTCTCCTTCTGTGGGAATTAAACTCCCATATATGTAAGGAATCAAGTTCAGGCATTGGGTAAAACCCTAATTTTATTTTGAGAGGAATTAAATTCCTGTGAGTTTGAGAGAATCGAATTCTCAATTAGGGTTAAACTCTAGTTCTGTCCATCTTGAAGGAATTAAATTTCTATAATTTTTGGAGAATTGAATTCTCACATAGGATTAAACCCTAATTTCATATCTTGGAGGAATTAAATTCCTATAGCTTTGGGAGAATTAAATTCTCTGAACTCAATTCCCCCTCTAAGTTTTAGATCTGTATGACAGGATCTCAACCCGATGAGAATTAAATTCTCAACTTATGGGGAGATGTGCACTTTGCAGATCTTCAACTAGAGGAAGAACTAAGTTCTTTCATAAAAGAGTTAAACTCTTAAATTGAGAATTAAATTCTCTTTTTTGAAGTTTTGATCCCCTTTTTTTTGGGAGTATGCTACCTTGGGCGTTGCGCTCCTTGCGCTACTGTGTCTGATTTTGACATGTGGCGCTCTGCGTGCAGCGCAGGGGATCCGAAGCGTTATTTCATTTATTTTAACTTTTATTTTCACTTTAATTTTCAAGACAGAGCTTTTCTCTGATTGGAGAAAAACAGAAGCATTGCTTCTTTTCCCACCTTGGAATTTGAACAGAGCTTTGCTCTGATTGGGGTAAACAGATGCCCCCCCACCGTTGCGCTTACGTGGCCTCCTAACGTGAGCGCAGCGGTGGCAGACTCCGAACCGTCGTGCTATCCCTTGGAAGCTGAAAGGGCACTTGATGCCTATAAATAGGACCTTTGGTCTCTTAGATGATTCTCATCTCTAAAATTTTACTTTCAGAACTCAGAGCCCTGCTCTTTATTTTCAAGAACTTTAAGAGTTACATTCTTAAAACTTTTAGGTGAAAATTTTAATTTGGATTAAATTAAATTAAATTAATTTTCATCGATAGAGCCTCGCTCTCAATAGATCCCTGATATAAAGGAAACCTATTTAGGGTTTCACTTAGCAGAGCTTTACTCTACAGGTCTTAAAGGGATCTAAAGAGAACTAAAGGGGGCCCTACTAGGGTTCCATAGAGCTCTGCTCTCTGAAAGATTTTTCTTGGATTTTCTTAATTCATTAATGGAGCTTTGCTCCTCCTAAATCATATAGAAGAACTCTTAAGAATTCTTCATGGATCTTGGAACTTAAAGATGACATTTTATTCCTCAGTACATTATATCGTTTTGCTTAATCAGTCTTCCTGATAATTCTGTTGATCCTCTTTCACAGGAACAATGAACGTCCACATGTATGCTTTTAACGAGATCATCTCTCATGAGGACATCCGCCGACTTGGCCGCTCTCAAAATCAGGAGTTCACAAACGAAGAGTGTGCTGAAATAATGAGTCGCTTCGACGCATGCAATGGTCCACTGCTTCCCCGACGTTCCTATCTTCTTAAACTTATCGTGGGAGCTATCTGGGAAGCGCTTCCCCTATTCTGTTCCGGCGTGCCGCTTAGGGCGTTGGATGCCGCTGAGGACAAGGTGCACTCTGTGTACCTATTGAACTTTATCTCGAAGAGACGGCGAGACAGTCTTATCGACCTTTTGCACAAGGTCTTTCAACAGTCTGCCATACTCGCTGCTTATCGGAGGGTGGAAGACATCGGAAGGGACCCTGACGCTTGAGCTCGCGAAAGGAAGCACACTAGGATGGTCCGCGAGGCTTGGAAAGTCATAGATAGGGTCGCTTTTGAATTCCTCAATCCAAGCCCTGGATCTGAGGTTATTCCATTGTAACTTTCATTTATTGTTTTTATGACTGTAAGAACTTCGGGCAATATTAATGGAATTTTTTTTATATCCTAGCTTGTCTTTATTATATATCTTTTGTCCTGAGTCTTTTTGCCCATGCATGAATGATTGTGTCTTGAACGCTTGATCAAATGTAAATCGGATGCTCTTTCTGTTGCTTTTCCTCTTTCTCAGCATGTCGTAACAATTAGCAGGTAATAGAGTAAGCTTCTTGATTTCTTCACGAGATAGCGAGTGCTTAGGCCGCAGGTTCAGATCTGCTGCCTAAGACTTTTCAACTCTATGAGCCGTGAGGGTCTCATAGAGACTTTTCTCCCTACGGATCGAGAGGATCTCATAGGTGGGTTTTCTCCTTAGGAATCGTGAGGATTCCTAAGTGTGGTTTTCTCTTGTAAGTCGTAAGGATCCTACAAGAGAATTTTTCCCTCTTACGAGTCGAGAGGACTTGTAAGCGGTTATTTCCCTCCTTGTCGAAGTTCGATGTTGGAGAGTGAGACCTGTGGATGGTATGCAAGAGACCGTTTTGGGCCAACTTGCAGGGTCCCAGTGCTTAGGAAACATGCTTCTTTTATGCCCACTGCCTAAGGCTTTATCTCACGAGTCGAGCCGCCTCAACAATTTTTTCCGCAAGTCGAGACGAATCGAGCGTTTCTCGCAAGAATATCTTAACGTCGCATTTAACCTCTGCTCTTTACGACAGAAGCCCGTTAAGGTTGGTGGTACTTAGGGTTTTGGCCATCGTACCGTCGCATAAGCTGATATAGTCCTCGATAGGCAATCGTGCTATTCGAGTAGCCCTGCGACTGCCGTGTCACTGATCCCTTCGGGGGCTGGACAAGACGTCTTCAAGCAATCCTCCTTGGCAGTTTGACCGTCGAAAGAGCAAGCGTTAGGAATTTGCCATGTCGCTTTTTACTTGAGGTTAGGCTTATTTTGGTGAGCCCCGATGAGTCATAACCACTCCGCGCTGGTGTGGGGATGATCTCCGATAGTCTTTCGGGCTTTATATGAGTTGCCGTCAAGACCCTGAAGCTAGGAATTTGGCCTTTGCTTCGTTTGCTGGCATTGCGTCTGCTGTATCGAGACGAATGTTGCGGTGGGAACTAGGGATTTTGCCGTGGCTCCGTTTGTTTGATGACGTTGCGTCTGCTGTGTCGAGACGAACGTTGGGGTGACATCTCGTCTGCTGTATCGAGACGGACGTCGAGATTGTCTCTAGGTTGCTGGTGAACCGTCGAGGTTTGGAACTAGGGATTTTGCCGTGGCTCCATTCGTTTAATGGCGCTGCACCTGCTGTGTCGAGACGAACGTTGGGGTGACATCTCGTTTACTGTATCGAGACGGACGTCGAGGTTGTCTCTAGGTTGCTGGTGAACCGTCGAGGTTTGGAACTAGGGATTTTGCCGTGGCTCCATTCGTTTAATGGCGTTGCGTCTGCTGTGTCGAGACGAACGTTGGGGTGACATCTCGTCTGCTGTATTGAGACGGACGTCGAGGTGGTGACCATTCTATGCTGGTGCGAGATGATCTCCGATTGTCTTTCCGGTTTTATATGAGTTACCGTCAAGACGTCGAAGCTAGGAATGTGGCCTTCGCTTCGTTTGCTTTGGTGTGTCCAAATCCTGTTGGAGGAAGAATGCTGGGGTTGACATTTCGTCTGCTGTATCGAGACGAACGTCAAGGTGGTGACCACTCTGTGCTGGTGCGAGATGATCTCCGTTTGTCTTTCCGGTTTTATGTAAGTTACCGTAAAGACGTTGAAGCTAAGAATGTGGCATTCGCTTCATTTGCTTTGTCACGTCCGAATCCCTGTTGGAGGAAGAATGATGGGGTTGACATTTCGTCTGCTGTATCGAGACGAACGTCGAGGAGGTGACCACTCCATGTGAGATGATCTCCGGTGGTCTTTCAGGCCTTATATGACTTGCCGTTAAGACCTTGAAGCTAGGAATTTGGCCTTCGCTTCATTTGCTCACACTGCGTTTGGTGTATTGAGACGAATGCTGAGGTGGAGCTGGGATTTTGCCGTCACTCCGCTTTGTTTCGACCATGGGGTCTTTTGTTAGCTTTGCATGTACACCCTGTTGGACTGTGAAGGAACGCCGTCGTTGACATTGCGTCTGCTGTAACGAGACGAATGCTAAGGTGGAGTTGGGATTTTGTCGTTACTCCGCTTTGTTTCGACCGTGAGGTCTTTTGTTGACGTTGCATCTGCCTCCAGCTGGACTGCGGAGGAACGCTGTTGTTGACATTGCGTCTACTGTATCGAGACGAATGCTGAGGTGAAGCTGGGATTTTGCCATCGCTCCGCTTGATGGTGTAATATCTGTGTCCTGCTGAAATGAGGAGGCACACCGTTGTTGGTCTCCAGGCTGCAGATGTGGCCATTGAGATTTGGAACTAGAGACTTTGCCATGGTTCCGTTTCGTTGCGATTCTGAGGTCGGTTGTTGGCGTCAAGACCCTGAAGCTCGGGATCTTCGATTGCTTCATTTGTTGACATCGTGTCTGTAATATTGCGATAAATGTCGAGATGGTCTCTAGGTTGTCTATGAACCGTCGAGATTTGGCTTCGCTTTCTGATGGAGCCTGTTGGGAAGGTATGGTTCCCTCCTTATCTGTGCCCCTGGATTGTATACAGGGATCGATGTGATCTTACTTGTAGGGCAAAAAGTTTCATTCTTTCATTTTTATTTTTATTTTTATTTTTTCTTTCCGCGATGCTCTATCATTTCAGCTTTTATATCGCGAAGGTCGCGATTGCCCAATCGTTTCGACTATTTTTCGCGGTGCCCAATCGTTTCGGCTGTTTATTTTGTTTTTACTCACTGCTTTTTATTGTGAGTTGCCCAATCATTTCGGCTGTTTATTTTATTTTTACTCGCTGTTTTTTATTGCGAGTTGCCCAATCATTTCGGCTATATATATATTTTTTTACTCGCTGTTTTTTATTGCGAGTTGCCCAATCATTTCGGCTTTTTAATATGCATTTTCAGCTCGCTGATTTTTTATCGCGAGCGTAGAGCTTGGAATCTGGTGCCAATCTCAGCATCAGCATCGCTACAACCGGAATATTGCGAGGAGCGAATCATCATCTGCCATGAAAGGACTTGGAATTTGATACCGATTTAGGCATCAGCATCGCTACAACTGGAATATTGCCAGGAGCGAATCATCATTTGCCTCTGTCGATGCCGAACAAAGGTGGCTTAGTAAACAGGGTTAAGGGTCCTGTCGGCTAAGGCTTTTGACTTCATGAGCCGTAAGGGTCTCACAAAGGTATTTCTCCCTACAAGTCGTGAGGATCTTGTAGGTGTGTTTTCTCCTTGGGAATCGTGAGGATTCCTAAGTGCATGTTCTTTTGTAAGTCGTAAGGATCTTACAAAAGGGTTTTCTCCTTATAAGTCGAGAGGACTTACAAGTGTTGTTTGCTGTATAAGCATATCCCTAGTCACGGATGGGACTTTGTTAGGAAAATATTTATTCATGCCCGTGGATTGTATACAAGGGTCAATATGAGCCGCTTGTAGGGCAATATCGAAGGTTGTGGGGGCTGCTTAAGAACAGGTTAAGGTTTCTGTAACTTAAGACTTTCAAATCTTATGAGCCGTAAGGGTCCCACAAGAGAGTTCTCCTTACGAGTCGTGAGGATCTCGCAAGTGTATTTTCTCCTTAGGAATCGTAGGGATCCCTAAGTGTGTTGTTCCTTTGTGAGTCGTAAGGATCTCACGCAGGTGGTTTCTCCTTACAGGGTCGAGAGGACCCTATAAGTGTTTCTTAACGAGGTTGCGCCCTTTCGGGTTTTCACAAACACTCGCCGGTAGTCCTGCTGTTTTTACTCACGGAGCCCTTTCAGGTTTTCATCCGTGCCCATTTTACTTATGGACTTACCCTTTTTTTAATTCTTTTTATTCCTTTTATTCTTTTTTTCTCTTTCTCTTTTTTTTTACGAGGTCGCGCCCTTTCGGGTTTTCACGAACACTCGCCGGTAGCCCTGCTGTTTTTACTCACGGAGCCCTTTCGGGTTTTCATCCGTGCCCTCTTTGCTTATGGACATACCGTTTTTTTTTATTATTTATTATTATTTATATATATATATATATATATATATATATATATATATATTTTTTTTTTTTATCTCGTCAACCTAAGGATGCTGCGGTAGTAGTTTAAAGACGTTTCGGTCATTTGCAAGTTTTAGGACATTGCGGTCCATCATTAGTTTAAGGACATCTTGGTCCGTTGTTAGTTTAAGGACGTTTCAGTCCGTTGTCGCCGTATTTGAGGCGAATATCTGGTTTATTGACTTTTCGGTCTATGAGTCCTTCTCCATGAATGAACATGATGCCCCCGGCGTATCCATCTTCTTCGGAGCGTGCGGTTGTGGCGGACTCACCTTCCAGTTCTCAAACAGCGCAAACTTGCCCTGTTGGTATTGGTCTTCAACCCAGTTTTTGAAGACGTAGCAGTCCTCGATCAGGTGACCTACTGTTTGGTGGTAAGGGCAATAATTAGGATTATTAACATCGCCTGGCCGCAACGGACGTTTTGGACCCGGCAGATTGATGAGTCTGTCGCACACTGCCAGCTCGAACAGTCCCCTTGTTTTATCTTGCGGAAACGAGTAAGGACGTTTCAACTTTTCCTGGAGGGGTTACCGCTTGTTGCTTTGGCAAGCAACCGGTCTAGGGTCACCTGATTGTTGTTGAGCGCTGGCGACGAGGGCCTTTTTTCCTTTTCTTTTATCCTTTTTGTTCGCTCCGTTGTTGGCGGGGCCGGGATTTTTTCCGAGTAGTATGCGATTGTATGGCTGAACGTTCTCGCAGCTTCTCAATTCCTTTATTTTTGAAATAGATTCCCCGAGGGAAGAGTTGGGGATAGCTTCTTCGTCAGAGTTGCTTCCAAAGGTGATAATTTGCGATACCTTAGAGTCAGCTATATGGCAATCGCCGGCGACTCTTTTGCGCTCATATATCGCATTTTTCCGATGTCCACAAGCTTCACACTTTATCCCGTCGAAGTGTTGCTTTTGAGCGATATACCCTTGCCACCACCAATTAAAGGATTCGCAGTCTTCGGTAGGATGTAAGATCTTCTGATGATATAAACAGAAGTTAGGGTGCATCTCTGCCTCGGCGAGAGTATTCTCTTCAGAGGGTGGTAGCTTCATTCCTACTGACATAGCTTTGGCGAACCTTTTCCTCGTCTTGAATTTGTTTTTATCCGCAGTGGATGGCTTTTGATTTGATGGGAATGCCTTGGCTTTTTCCAGTATGGCCATTTCACGCTCTTGATTGGCTTTTGCTTTCAAA
Organism: Agapanthus africanus; assembly: GCA_030015575.1. Lineage (NCBI taxonomy): Eukaryota > Viridiplantae > Streptophyta > Magnoliopsida > Asparagales > Amaryllidaceae > Agapanthus > Agapanthus africanus. The sequence goes on along the minus strand of JASDDO010000014.1, from coordinate 636,503,209 downwards.
CGAATTTCATTTAGGAAGATATTGATCAACTCGTCTGATGGCTGTAGAATCTCTGGCTCAGGGTTCGCCATTGATTTCTCAGCGCAAGGAGCCTCCTCATCATCCGTCAGTGAATGAGAAATCACATGACAAGTCGCTACGTAGTCTTCGGATTCATCCGATAAGTTTTCTCCATCGTTTTCATCCTCGACGAAAGAACAAGTTGCCCCCGGCGTGTCCGTTTTCTTTAGAGAGTGGGGCTGTGGTGGGTTTACCTTCCAGTTTTCCGACAGCGCGAACTTGCCTTGTAGGTACTGATCTTCGATCCATCCCTTAAAGACGAAACAATCCTCAATCGGGTGACTTACTGTTTGGTGGTAAGGGCAATAATTGGGATTATTAAGATCGCCTGGCTGCAACGGACGTTTTGGATTCGGCAGATTAATGAGTCTGTTGCGCACTGCCAGCTCGAACAGTCTTCTCGTTTTATTCTGAGGAAACGAGTAATGACGTCCTAGCCTCTCTTCGAGGGATGGGCGTGGACGCACGTTGTTTTGGCGAGCGACTGGCTTTGAGTTGCTCGACTGTTGCTGAGCGTTGGCGACGATGATCGCTTTTCCTTTATCATTTCGGGGATCGGGTCTTGGAGGAGACGGTCTATGGCCCATCTGATCCATTTGGGCTAATTTGTCGATCAAGGCCTGGAAGGTGGTCGGCCTGAAGAACATCATGAATTGCGAGATGGTCGCCTGCGGATCGAGAGTGCCCACAAACATGCCTATCGCAGGTGCCTCTTCTATGCGTTGTTCGCATTTCGACCATAGGTTTCGCCATCGTGTTGCGTATTGGACCCACGTTTCGCTGGGCCTTATCCTGGCATTTATCAGTGCTGTAATCGGGGTGCGTTCACTAGCACTTGCGAATCTTTGTGTAAACAGCAGTTCCATCTCTGCAAATGTTTTGACAGAGTCGTTAGACAGCTCCGAATACCATTCAAAGGCTGTTTCTGCTAAGCTGCCGACGAATTGACGTAGCAACAATTTGTCATCGCCTCCAGTATAGCCTCATAAGGCCCTGAATTGAGCGACATGCTGATGCGGATTCCCTGTCCCTTTATATACGTGGAATTTAGGGATCGTATATCCTGGCGGGTAACTGATTTGGTCATACCAGCACGGATACGGTCGTCCGGTTCTAACAATTTGCCCAGCCGCTTCATTCGCCTGATGAACCCGGATCTGCTGAGCTATATATTCGTCTAGGTCAACTTTGGAGATTGCCTCCTCCTTGGCTGTTGACAGAGCCGGCGGAGAATTTGACATTTCTCCCCTGTCGTCTTCAAGGACGATCGGAGGATCTTCAGCAGGAGGGTCCGGCTGTAACATCATCCTTACCATATCTTGGAAGAGGAGCGCCATCTGTTTTATGTTAGCCGTTTGCTCTGCAGCTTCTTTGTCCCTCTTTTCGAGGACTCTGCGTAAAAAGTCAGCGTCGGTTTCTTGTTCTTGACGCTCATCCGAAGATGTTTCAGAGCTTTCTTTTGGCTCAGTGAGTGCAGCCATTGTAGTCATCATTTCCTGAAGCTTTTGTTGTTGCTCCTGGGCTTTCGTCACGGATCGGGTGAGCGGTCGGTGGCCCGTAGAAGTGCGGCTTTCCTCCTTTCCAGAAGCCATATAAACAATGTGCACCACCATGCCCCCAGACTTGGGGCGTTTGTGTTCGGTGTCTTTGCGATTTGCCGAAGACACAGGGGCTTTTTGCGGTTTTTTGAGTGATTGGAGTTAAGGGAGCCGTTGTAGTGGGCACCCAAGTAACTTTTGCTTTTTGTGGTTTGACAGAGTAATCCTTCTCCTACCGCACCTTCATCTTTCTCTGTCAATGAAGATGGTTTTCATTAATCACTGAATCCTGAACCTGTCGCCAGACCTTGTAAATTTTAGAGGACAACCGTTGAGGGGGCTGCTCTAGCTTCTTCTCTGGAATATTCTTCACAGATGAAGGAGTTCGCTTTAGCACCGCAGTAGGAGAGTTTCTGCGCACCGTATTCAGTAATTCAAAGCTGTTTCCGATTGGAACAGCGGTATTGATCCCCACCATTAGAGTTGGAGGAGTAAGTCCAGAGGGGGAGTTGCCCCCAGCCTTCCTCACTCGGCGCCAGTAGCGACGTCGGGCATGTCGTGCTGATGGAGTTGTTTCAGCTATAGGGGTGACCTCCTCATGCCCCCTGTGTTGGTCAGAATATACTGGTACCAGCTTTTTAAAGATCGACGTCCGTTGAACGGGGACGGCCAACTTGTCAGAAGCGGACTTCTGAACATGGGAAGCAACCTTGGTGATTTTGCCAGGAACAGGAGTTGGAATGGCTATCCGCTTCGGGATAACTCCTTCTGGTATGGCAGGCTTCTTCATGAGCATGTTAGAGCTCTGGCCTAGTCCGTTAAAAACTGAAGCAGTGGAGTTGGACGACCCGTTGAGAGGGGTCGCGGCAGTGGTAAGTCGATCGAAGACCGACTTCTTTGGAGCTTCTTGCAATGTCATTGGGGCGTTGAAGCTCATTGGTGGGAGCATGGTCCCAAAAAATAGTCCAGCGGTGGCTTGAGCCACCTGCTCCACCGGCATTTTGAAAAGGGAGGCCGCTTGGGGCCCATAAGTCACTCCTCCAGCAATGATGGAGCGAGAGTTATCGCTGCGGGCGGTGCAGTTCGAAGCCATCGATTTTCTGTTTTCTGCATAGAGAAAGACACCAAATCTTAGTACCTTGAATCCACAGACAATCACAGCAAACCGCGATTTGTTCGCGAACACGACACACGAAGTGTGGAGTGGAAAGAGGAAGAGGTCCCACCGGGCGTGCCAGAATCTGTTCCCCTCCGAAAGGCGGCGCACAGGACCGCGATGTCCTGACACTGGGATTCGGGGCAGATGCTATTTGGTTTTATCCGTCCACCTCTCCGAAGATGCCAAGTTGATTTATGGCACCGTGTATCGGAGGTTTAGACGGATGCGGCCGATGTAGTAGACTTTGTCAGATTCCCCCTCACTTGAGGGGTTTTTGATTGTGGGGACGCTCTTCCCTGCAGGCGCAAGCCCCTGCAGTTAATTACGCTACCGAATCGCGGTAGCCACTTTCTCCTTCTCCAGAATTTCACTTCGTGTCGTGTGTGTTTGTTTTGTTTGTGGTTGCCCGTGGATTGTATACGGAGACTGAGTAATGCCGTCGCCCGTAGGACGTGGATTAGTCCAAATCCGTATTTACTTAGATTTGGGTTTGGTGTTTTTAGTTTAAGGATGCATTAGTCGCGTTGCGGCTAAGATCAACTTAAACGTTCGTTAAGGATACGATAGTCCTGTTTGAGACTAAGATCAACTTAACGTGATCGTTTAGATCCGACAAAAGAGCGTTTGGGCTCTATTGTTCCAGTTTGGGAGATTCATAGTCCAATTTGGGACTAAAGTCTGTTTGGAGGATATGTTAGCCATTTTTGAGGCTAAGATCGACTCAAACGTTTGTTAAGGATACGTTAGTCCAGTTTGAGACTAAGATCAACTTAACGGGACCGTTTAGATCCGACAAAAGAGCATTTGGGCTCTATTATGCCAGTTTAGGGTCGTGGTGGTCCATATTCCAGTTTAGGGACGTTTCGGTCCGATATTAGTTTAGGGACGTTTCGGTCCGATATTAATTTGAGGACGTTTCGGTCCACGAGTTTAAGGACCCCGCAGTCCATATGGGTGTGTGGTCGTTGGGACCCGTCACCTCTTTGACGTCGTTGAGGAATTACAACGATGGATATCAAAGGAGTTCGGAGATGTACCCTTGAACCGGATGTGGATTGGTTTAGGAGAGCCGTTTTGCTCAGTTAATTTAGTTTAAGGACTTATGGCCACGATTGGGCTAAGTCCAGTTAAAAATGTCCAATATTTTATTTGCATTTGTTTTTATTTTTATTTGGGCTTTGCCCAGAAAAGATGCAGGGCATCAATTTGTTTTGGGCTCTGCCCTTTATAAATGATGCAGAGCATCAATTTCATTTGGGCTCTGCCCTTGTATAAAGGATGCAAATCATCAATTTATTTGGGCTCTGCCCATTTTTTGCCTTGCAATTTATTTTGGCCTGTCAGGTCATTTTGATTTGGGCCTGGCCCTTTAAGTAATGCATTGCATTTGTGCAAAGCACTGTTAATTTGAGAATCTTTTAGATTCAAGAAACGATGGTTCATAAAAGAAGTGCAAAGCACTATTTGATTTAGATCTAAGAAAAAACAAGTTTTTTCTTGTTTTTCTTATCTCAGAGAACCAAAAGTTCATAAAAGTGCAAAGCACTGTTAATTTAAGAACCTTTTAGGTTTAAGAACCGATGGTTCATAAAACAAGTGCAAGGCACTATTTGATTTAGATATAAGAAAAAACAAGTTTTTTCTTGTTTTTCTTATCTCAGAGAACCAAAGGTTCATGAAAGTGCAAAGCACTATTAATTTAAGAACCTTTTAGGTTCAAGAACCGATGGTTCATAAAACAAGTGCAAGGCACTATTTTATTTATTTCTTTATTTATTGTTGAAGATCCATGATCTTGTTCATAAGAGAATTTTCTCTTCTTTTAAAGGTTTTTACCATTCTTTTTTATTCTTCAAGAGTTTTCTTCTCTTTTTTTTTAGCCAGATCTTCCTTCTTTTGAAATGAGGTCTAGGATCCTTTTTATAGTGCCCATAAATTAGTTAAAGTTTGTTAAAGAGATCATTCTCTGAGTGATTTGGGGAATTTTCCCTACCGTTGGATCTTTAATCCGAAGGGCTCTGTTTTACAGAAGAAATCTTCTTGTTTTAACAAAAACAGAAAAGATTTCATTAAATCTTCATTCTGTTTTTTTGCGCAACTCCCCAGCGCGTGACACGTGTCGTGCAGCGCTTGCGCAACTGCGCAGACACGTATCGCGCAACAAATTTTTTATTTATTTATTTATTTTTTTTTACTGCGCAGTTGCGCACCGCGCACCGCGCAGTTACTTTTTTTTTGGAGTACGATAACTTGGGCGTTGCGCTCCTTGCACTACTGTGTCTGATTTTGACATGTGGCGCTCTGCGTGCAGCGCAGGGGATCCGAAGCGTTATTTCATTTATTTTAACTTTTATTTTCACTTTAATTTTCAAGACAGAGCTTTGCTCTGATTGGAGAAAAACAGAAGTATTGCTTCTTTTCCCACCTTGGAATTTGAACAGAGCTTTGCTCTGATTGGGATAAACACTTCCCACGGGTCACTGCCGTGTTCGGCGAGGACTAGGCTCCGCTCTGGACGTTTTTCACGGGGTCAGAAGTGACGTTATCTGCGTTCCACGTGACCAGGAATTTTGCTCTGGATGCTTCCCACGGGTTCACTGCCGTGTTCGGCGAGGACCAGGCTCCGCTCTGGATGCTTCACACGGGTTCACTGCCGTGCTCTGCGAGGACCAGGATCCGCTCTGGACGTTTTCCACGGGATCAAAGAGTGACGTTATCCGCGTTCCACGTGACCAGGAATTTTGCTCTGGATGCTTCCAACGGGTTCACTGCCGTGTTCGGCGAGGAACAGGCTCCGCTCTGGACGTTTTCCACGGGGTCAAAGAGTGACGTTACCCGCGTTCCGCGTGACCAGGAATTTTGCTGATTGTATCCGCATTTCACGGAGTTGGGATTTGACTCTCGGTCATCTGTACACCGTCGAATCATGGAACTGGGAATTGCCGCCATCCCGCTTTGCTTGATATTGTGTCTGCTGCAATGAGACGAACGTCGAGATGATCTCTAGGCTATCTGTGACTCATCGAGATTTGGCTTCTTCTTCTGATTAAACCTGGGAGAGGAAGAGTGCGATTCCTTCTTTGTTTGCGCCCCTGGATTGTATACAGGGATTGATGTAATATCACCTGTAGGGCATAAATTTCATTTTTTGTTTTATTACTTTTTCCGCGATGCTCTATCATTTCAGCTTTTATATCGCGAAGGTCGTGATTGCCCAATCATTTCGGCTATTTATTTTATTTTTACTCGCTGATTTTTATTGCAAGTTGCCCAATCATTTCGGCTATTTTTCATGCATACATTTTTACTTGCTGCTTTTTATTGCAAGTTGCCCCATCATTTCGGCTATTTCATATGCATTTTTAGCTCGCTGATTTTTTATCGCGAGTGCAGAACTTGGAATCTGGTGCCAATCTCAGCATCAGGATCGCTACAATTGGAATATTGCCAGGAGCGAATCATCATTTGCCATGAAAGGACTCGGAATTTGATACCGTTTTAGGCATCAGCATCGCTACAACTGGGATATTACCAGGAGCGAATCATCATTTGCCTCTGTCGATATCGAACAAAGGTGGCTTAGTAAACATGGTTAGGATTCTTTCGACTAAGGCTTTTGACTTCGTGAGCCGTAAGGGTCTCACAAAGGTATTTCTCCCTACAAGTCGTGAGGATCTCGTAGGTGTGTTTTTTTTTCTTGGGAATCATGAGGATTCCTAAGTGCGTGTTCCCCTGTAAGTCGTACGGATCTTACAAAAGGGTTTTCTCCTTATAAGTCGAGAGGACTCACAAGGTTTGTTCACCGTGCGAACATATCCCCAGTCACAGATGGGACTCGGTTAGGGAAATGTTTATTCGCGCCCGTGGATTGTATACAAGGGTCAGTATGAGCCGCTTGTAGGGCAATATCGAAGGTTGTGTGGGGGTTGCTTAAGAACAGGTTCAGGTCTCTGTAACTTAAGACTTTCAAATCTTATGAGCCGTGAGGGTTGTTCCCCTCCGAATGGCGGCGCACAAGACTGCGAAGTCCTGACGCTGAGATTCGGGGCAGATACTATTTGGTTTTATCCGTCCACCTCTCCGAAGATGCCAAGTTGATTTATGGAACCATGTATCGGAGGTTTAGACGGATGCGGCCGATGTAGCAGACTTCGTCAGATTCCCCCTCGCTTGAGGGGTTTTTGATTGTGGGGACGCTCTTCCCTGCAGGCGCAAGCCCCTGCAGTTAATTACGCTACCGCATCGCGGTAACAACTTTCTCCTTCTCCAGAATTTCACTTCGTGTCGTGGGTGTTTGTTTTGTTTGTGGTTGCTCGTGGATTGTATACGGAGACTGAGTAATGCCGTCACCCGTAGGACGTGGACTAGTCCAAATCCATATTTACTTAGATTTGGGTTTGGTGTTTTTAGTTTAAGGATACGTTAGCCGTGTTGAGGCTAAGATTGACTTAAACGTTCGTTAAGGATACGTTAGTCTTGTTTGAGACTAAGATCAACTTAACGTAGTGATTCATTTAATATATGGCCGTCAGGGCTCGTCACCTCTCTGACGTCGTTGAAGGATTACAATGACAGGTGTCAGAGGAGCTCGGAGATGTACCCTTGAACCAGAGTTGATTTGGAATTTTATAGTCCATTTGAATATTTAAGGATACGTTAGCCATGTTTGGGGCTAAGATCGACTTAAACGGGATCGTTTAGATCCGGTAAAAGAGCATTTGGAGGCTCTATTGTTTCAGTTTAGGGACGTGGTGGTCCATGTTCCAGTTTAAGGACGTGGTGGTCTATGTTCCAGTTTAAAGACATGGTGGTCCGTATTCCAGTTTAGGGACATGGTGGTCCATGTTCCAGTTTAGAGACGTGGTGGTCCGACATTAGTTTAAGGACGTTTCGGTCCAACATTAGTTTAAGGACGTTTCGGTCCAATATTTGTTTAAGGACGTTTCGGTCCAATATTAGTTTAAGGACGTTTCGGTCCACGAGTTTAAGGACCCCGCAGTCCATATTCATGTGTGGTCGTTGGGACCCGTCGCCTCTCTGACGTCGTTGAAGGATTACAACGATAGATGTCAGAGGAGTTCGGAGATGTACCCTCGAACCGGAGATAAATTGATTTAGGAGAGCAATTTTGCTCAGTCAATTTAGCTTGAGGACTTACGGCCACGATTGGGCTAAGTCCAATTGAAAAATGTTCAACACTTTTATTTGTTTTTTCGGCCTGTACTAGGACTTTATCCTTTTTTAGTAATGCACTGCATTATTCTTGTTTTGGTTGGGCTCTGCCCTTTTATAAATGATGCAGAGCATCTATTTCTTTGTTTGGGCTTTGCCCCCCCCTTTTTAAAATTCATAGCATTTTTTTATTAGGCCTGTTAGGCCTTTTAATTAGGCTCTGTCCCTTTTCTTTAATAATGCAGAGCATTAAATATTCTGACAGTGCCCCACGTGGCTTGTCAGGCGCTTTGCGCCAAGTAATGAGCGCAAACTCATATGGTGGTGACACGCGTCACGCTCTGGCGAGCGCAAGCGCAACAGCGCAGTGCACTGTGTCAGTGCGCTGCGTTGCTGCGCTACTGACACGTGGCGCTTCCTGGTGGCTTGCGCCAACACAGGAGCGCAACAGTGCCGTTCTTGCAAGTGCAGAGCACTGTTTTATCTTTTGATCGATTTTAAATCAAAGAAAACAAGTTTTTCTTGTTTTCAAGGAACCAATGGTTCATAAGCAAGTGCAAAGCACTATTATTAGTTAGTTTTCTTTCTTATTGAAGATCATTGATCTTGTTCTTAAATCAATGATCTGTTTTTAAGAGAATTTTCTCTTTTTCTGAAGGTTTTTACCTTTTTTGTTCTTGAGGAATTTTTCAGAGTTCTCTTTTTTTTCTCAAAAAATGTTGATGCCTTTGAATTGAGGCTTAGGGACCTTTTTATAGTGCCCATAAATTAGTTAAATTTGTTAAAGAGATTTTTCTCTGAGTGATTTGGGGAATTTTCCCCACAATTGGATCTTTGATCCAAGGGCTTCTGTTTTACAGAAGAAAATCTTCTTGTTTTAACAAGAACAGAAAAGATTTCTTTAGAAATTTAATTCTGTTTGGCGCAAATGCTCCAGAGCGTAACACGTGTCGCGCAGCGCAGCGCTTTGCGCAAAAGCGACTGCGCTGACACGTGTCGCGCAGCGCAGTGCTTGCGCAACTGAAGCTTTGCTTCTATTTTTGTTTTTTAATAGAGCTTTGCTCTGATTGGGCGCACTGCCTTGGGCGCTGCGCTGCCGTATCAGTTTTTGACATGTGGCGCGTTGCGCGCAGCGCAAAGAATTTGAAGCGTTGCTTCGAATTTTGAATTTTGAAATTCAAACAGAGCTTTGCTCTGATTGGGGGAAACAAATGCCCCCCCACCGTTTCCCTCACGTGGCGCACACGTGAGTGCAGCGGTGGCAAAATCTTGACCGTTGGATCCAAGGGGTCAGGTGAAAGGGCGCAGGTGCCTATAAATAGGACCCTTGGTCCTTGATAAATTTTTTACCATTTTCAAGAACTTGAATTTCAGAGCCTTGCTCTTGTTTAAGATTTTTAGAGCCTTGCTCTCATTTCTTTCCAGAGTTCAGAGTTTTAGAATCACTTAGGTAAAATTTAAATTAAATTAAATTAAATTAACAGAGCCTTGCTCTTATAGATCTTTGATCTAAAGAAACCCCTTTGGGGTTTTATTAACAGAGCATTGCTCTCAGAAATCTATAGATCTATAGAGATCTTGTTCATGGGTTTTAACCCATGAACAGAGCTTTGCTCATGGATCAAATGTAGACCTTTTCTGATCTGAAAGTGGAGAACTCCTAAAAGTTTTTATGGATCTTTAAGATCCTAAATTTTTAATCTTTAGGAGTTAAAGTTTTCCTTTTTGATGGCTTTTCCATCATTATTATAGAGCTGGGCTCTTTCCAAGGAAATTTTTATTCCCTTGAGACCAGAGTTTGACAAATGTTACTATGTGGCAGAGCTTTGCTCTAAAAGAGGAGATTTTCTCCTTATCTTTAGGGATTTCCCATCAATGAGGATATTCTCTTGGGAATCTTTTCATTAACTGACAGTCTCATCCAATGATGGGACTGTCTTATTAAATGATGCGCCGTCATTCAGATTTTGTGGGTCCTCATTTGGTCCTTTACCCACTGCATTGCAGTGTGGTGTAAAATTTTAAAATGTCGAGCGTTGGAGTTACAACACTGACGGCTAATTAAAATTTTTTGTCTCTCCGCAGGAAACATGTCTGGTAATTTGTCTTTCCCATTTGTTCGCTCGGAGGGAGGGTTTCCCCAGGCACCGGTGGACCGAGTGGTGCTCGCTCTCATAAAGGATCATGACCCCGAGTACAAGAGCCTTCACCTGTGGGGTAGGTGGTACAGTGAGATTATCCAGGGTCACCGAAGTTTCAGTTCTGCCACGCCATCTGAGCCGATATTTTCGATCTCTTATGCGGATGAACCCCCGGTGAAGTATGCCGTGGAGGTTAAGAATTGGAATTCAGATGACCTCCTACAGCCTGCAATTGGTGCTATTCCCGTGCAGCCGCCGCCGGCAATAGATATTTTAGGAAGGCGAATCTGTCAGGGTGAAGCACGCCCTTGGGGACAGGCATATAATATTGGATTGGTCCCGCGACCCCCCGCCGGATACTTGCAGTGGGCCCGGTATATCCTATCGGCGAAAAGGACTCATTTGACGAAGATTGGTTTGTATTCGGCCATCTATGTCTCGCTTTTCGAGTATCCCTCTCCTCCGACGTGGTGGATCAAGGCCTTTATCGAACAATGGAATATCCCCACCCATACCTTCCTGATGACGGACAGGGAGGTCCCTATCTCTTTGGAGGAGTTTGCTGAAGTTTCGGGTCTGCCAATGAGGGGGGAGCACTATGAGGAGCTGCTTCCTCCCGATGAATACGTCTTTGCCACCAAGCCGCTGGTGTTTGATCTGACCCCGGAGAACGCTATTCAGCACCAGTATCCGGGCTTGGTTAAGGCATTGGAGATTTATGAAGGACTCTATCTGGAATCGGGCGACCGGGGAGTCAGTTTTGCAGATTTCATTGCTCGCTTCATTCGACCGGAGTTCTTATCAGAGCGGAGCGAGAAGTTCGCCCAGCTCGATGACCCTTTTGGGTTCGGTTTTGATCGCCGACCCACATCGAAGGATGACCACAAAGACTTTTATCTTCCCGATGCCGCCGCCATTCCTTTTTCAGAAATTGCCGTCCCTGACATGGATGAAGAGACCTTCTTTGTAGGGTTCTTGGGCTTGTGGTTGTGCAGTTTTGCTCTTCCTATGCACCCACGCCATATGCGGCCGACCGTTTTCTACCCAGCGTATCGGATGGTGGCTGGTTTGCAGTTGTCAGTAGGAATCGCCGGGCTGGCTCATCTTTATAATGGACTTAGTGTAGCGGTGGACGCTAGTGAGCCAGGGGTGCAACCCGCCAACTTCCCGATGCACTACTTTACCTCTTGGATGGAAATGTACGTGCACGGGGTGTTCGGTGCCTATAAGATTCCTCTCTTTTTTGAGAAATGCAGGCTCCCGAGGGTCATACAGCTGGTCGGGGCTTCGATCGTAGTTGCACCTCCGCGGGAGGCTAGGGGGCTGCTCCTTCGACCACACCTGGTCGGGGCGAAGACTTCTTTCTTGGATAAGGTCATAACAATAGACTCAGAGACTACCAAGTCAGTAGTGTCGCTACGCGATGATTTTAAAGATGGGGCTTCCATATTGAAGGCTCGGGAAATCCTCCACCTCTATTCCATTCGGCCGGGCTACCTGGTGTTCAGGCAGAATGAGAAATCACTCTTTATGAGGTATAATCCGCACCGGTTCACTCAGCAATCGAGCTACAACCAAGGGATCCCGATGGAAGCCTTCTTGGAAAAGCCCGTGGTTAGCCAAGAGGGGATAAAGAACGCAATGCACCACTTTACGCGGCTTAACACGGGTTCTTATTTCTTTATTAGCGAGCCGAGCTGCGTCCCTAAAGTCCTCAACGCGTACGTGGCCTGGTATGCGCATGCAATGGGGCCCGTTATTCTGATGGAGAAACGTATGCTGGTTGACCGCAAGGGTGCACCTCCCGGCGGCGATCGCAAGGCTCCCTTGAGGCCGAGGACTCCGGTCATTCCTCCTTTGAAAGGTGCTGGAGGTGGACCTCCGCGCTTGTTGAATCCTCCGCGCGGATTGCCGCTTCGCGATACTGTGGATGCGCCACTAGCCCCCCGTGCTCCAGTGGAGACGGTAACTGCAGTATCGCCGGAGTCCGGTGTAGGCGCGGATATCGGGACCCGCCGCCCCAAGGTGTCCGCCAAGCGTAAATCAGTCCCGGGTCCATCCAGAGCTGGTGGGTAAAAGAAGAAGAAGTCGCTCCTTTCCCTTGACGCGATTCTTGGCTTAGATCCTGAGGCCCCTCTTACCGAAGGAATAAGTGAATATGGCAGCAATAATGGCTTCGCGGTAGACCCCGCAGACACCGACCTGGCGGTCGCCATTGCGGCTTCTGAGCGATCAGCGAGGCTTGAAGCGTGGTTGAGTAAACTCGCTGAGTCAGGTAATTATTAGCTGCTTTCTTCATCATTTCGTCGCATTTTTTTTATCATTATTCTTGACTAATACTTTTCCCCATTTTCAACAGGTGTCTCTACCGAAGAAGCTATTGCTGCCTCTTTGAAAACCTTCCAAAAGGTGGAGGAGAAACGCGCTTTAGCGTGCGCCGGTATATCCCACCCCCCTTTTTTTTGAAACAAATTTCGTTATCTTTTTCGATGGTCAACCTAACTTTCTTTCTTTGTTTCTTTATAGGGGTCATACCAGTCGATGAGGGGATCCTCTCTGAACCTGTTATTGGAGTTCCGGTCTCGTCGGGGCTGCTGCAAGAGCCTCGACTTGACAAGTCGACGAGGGATGCCTTGAAGAATTTGGAGGCATCCCTGTATACAGACGAGGACGCCTCAATGAAAGAGGCTCTGGTAAGGTCCATTTCAACGGCCCGGGAGGAAAGGAAGCGGCTGAGGCGTGAGGCGAAGGCGCGCCGGGTTGCTTTGGCTACGGGAGCGGGCCCAAGCACCATCCCTCGTGCCGACACTTCGTCAGAAGAGTCCCCAGTCGCTTTGTCTACCGCTCATAGACAGGCGATCCACGCCAATAGAGAGGCTAACGACAAGTCTACCTCAGGTAGCACTTCTTTCCGAATTTCATTATAAGACTCATAAAGCTTTCGGTTCTTACATACTTTATCTTGCAGGGCCAAGTCCGACCGAGGGGGAGGCGGAGACCGTTGAACCCAAGGAAACAGAGGAGGGGGCGCCTGTCGAACCTGAGCCGACGGTAGGCAACGTCACTGAGGCTTCGGAGCCTGAGATGGAGGTTGGGGGGTCTGTAGCCGAGAAGGTCATTGATGCTGAGCCTGAAGTGGCGGCAGATGAAATGATCATTATAACCGAGCCCGGGTGGTGGCGGACGAGGTGCTTGAAGCCGGCGACCTTGTGGCGGCGGCGGATAAGCCGATGGAGATCGCGGAGCCCGAGGAAGTAGCGGGTGAGATGGGCATGACTCTTGGGGAAGAGTCAGCCGCTCTCTCTCAAGAGTCCGGCAATACTCCGATCATTGCCCTCCCCGTCTACGATCTTCCGCCGTCTCCTGGCCGCGCGAGCACGACGACGGTCCCCATCGAGTCGGGTGATGAGGCCACGGGCGGTGGCCTCATGTCAATAGAAGAGGGAGTCGCCTCCGTTTCAGCCGGTAGCTCATCAGGTAAATCCCAGGTTTCTGTCTTTCTTTACCTCACAATCCTTTCAGACAAGTTCACATTTTCGTAACGCAGGTGCAGCCAGTGCCGATGCCCCACTGCTCGAGGGAGCGCCTTCAACGACTGCCTTGACGGTGGTCACCTCTCAACCCTCTCTCATATCCTCGAAAATGTTGGAAGGTATGGGTTTGCAATTTATTAATCTTATCTTCCAGACGCATAATTTGTGTACTAAAGTCACACTGTTGCGTCTTTCAGGATTGCTTTTTGACCATCTCTATCAAGTGTTGCTCCCACACTTCTCCTTCCCATCTATATTCGCCTCTCCCTCTGGTGGCGCTGGTGAGTACCGTTCCCGATTGATATCTTTGTTTTTCGGTGGTAGAATTATTTCTAACTCTCTCTTGTCCTGACTGCAGTGTTGCAAATCGAAGGGGGAGAAGAAAGATCGGTTGCGCCACCGGCCCTTCCGGCCTTGCCATCTGCTTCAGCCGGTATAGTAAACTATCTTATCAATGACTTTCTCCATATCTATTGAATCATCATCTAATCGCATTTTGTCTTTTTCAGCTGTCGTTCCAGTCTCGGTGCCTTTTGAGTCTCATATTACAATACCGGGCGGCCCTTCCCAGAGACGTCCGTCCTCAAAAGGTGCGGCGAATAGTCTGCGCATGTTGAGCGACTACATCGAAGAACTCGACGTCGAGACTCCTACATCTGCTGAGGACTTCGCTACGACGGTTAACCCGATGTTGGTGATATTTGCCACCTTCCATGACGAGGGCATTGTCGCCTCTTGGGTTAACCATTGTCGGGAGATTGAGGCTCGCCTTCATCAGCTGGAGTCGATGCGTCTATCCCCCGAGACTTTGGCCGTGAGCACTCAACGGGGAGCATGGCTCGAGCAAAGCACTTCTCATTTCCGTCATTCGGAACAAGAAGCAGCTTTGAGGCTGAAAGAGTGCCAGGAGTCTTCAAGCGAAACTGCTCGCCTGCGTGCTGAAGTTGAGGCGAACGCCGCTGAGGTAAAGGCCGTCTTCGAGGGCCTTCTGGAGCGCATCTCAAATGGGCTGAAACTGAAGCGGGCGCTTGATGTCGCCGAGCATGACACTCCAGGCCGTGAAGCTGCTCATCAGGCCGTCAGGGATCAGCTTGCATCTGTCGCGCAGCAACGGGCCCAAGTGGAGGCGGAGTTGGCAGTGGTGGCCGATCAGGAGAAAGTGGGGAAGGAAGTGCGCGAACAATTGCTAGAGCTATGCAAGACGCTTCCTTCTCAGTAACTCTCCTTGTATCGTTTGTACTTATAAATAAAAAATGTGTATATATATTTTTTATCCTTTAGCACAATGTATCCTGTACTTAATCAAGTTTATGAATAAAAGATACACATTTTCTGTAATGTCTTGTGTCATTTTTCCGCCTTTTCTTTATTTTACTATCAGCATGCCACCTTAGTAAACATGGTCAACAGATAATAGAGCACGCATCTTGACTTTCTTAAGAAATAGCGATGGCTTAGGCCGCAGGTTCAGATCCGCTGCCTAAGACTTTTCAACTCTATAAGCCATGAGGGTCTCATAGGGATTTTTCTCCTTACGGATCGAGAGGATCTCGTAGGTGGGTTTTTCTCCTTAGGAATCGTGAGGACTCCTAAGTGTGGTTTTCTCTTATAAGTCGTAAGGATCCTATAAGAGAATTTTTCCCTCTTACGAGTCGAGAGGGCCCGTAAGCGGTTGTTTCCCTCCTTGTCGAGATTCGAATTTGGAGAGTGAGACCCGTGAATAGTATGTAAGAGATCTTTTTGGATCGACTTGCAGGGTTCCATTGTTCAGGAAGCAAGTTTTTTAGTCCCTGCTGCCTGAGGCTTCATCTTGCAAGTTGAGACGAATCGGGAATTTTCCCGCGGAGACACTGGTTTCTCTGCGAGCCGACGTGAATCAGGAGGCTCTCGTCAAGGAGTGTTTGTATCCGTGAGTCGAGGAATTTGCTAGGGATTATTTGTTTTCCTAGCGCCAAGGATTATTTGTTTCCTTGGGGTTTGAAACGAGTCGAGAATTTCCCACGGAGGCACTGGTGGCTCTGCGAGTCGACGCGGATCAGGAGGCTCTCATCAAGGAGTGTTTGTATCCGTGAGTCGAGGAATTTGCTAAGGATTATTTGTTTCCCTAGCGCCAAGGATTATTTGTTTCCTTGGGGTTTGAAACGAGTCGAGAATTTCCCACGGAGGCACTGATGGCTCTGCGAGTCGACGCGGATCAGGAGGCTCTCGTCAAGGAGTGTTTGTATCCGTGAGTCGAGGAATTTGCTAAGGATTATTTGTTTCCCTAGCGCCAAGGATTATTTGTTTCCTTGGGGTTTGAAACGAGTCGAGAATTTCCCACGGAGGCACTGGTGGCTCTCTGAGTCGATGCGGATCAGGAGGCTCTCGTCAAGGAGTGTTTGTATCCGTGAGTAGAGGAATTTGCTAAGGATTATTTGTTTCCCTAGCGCCAAGGACTATTTGTTTCCTTGGGGTTTGAAACGAGTCGAGAATTTCCCACGGAGGCACTGGTGGCTCTGCGAGTCGACGCGGATCAGGAGGCTCTCGTCAAGGAGTGTTTGTATCCTTGAGTCGAGGAATTTGCTGAAGACACTGGTTTCTTCGGAGTTGGACTGAACCGTCGAGATTTGGCCTCGTCTTCTGGCGGAGCCTATTGGGAAAGTATGGTTCCCTCTTTGTTTACGCCCTTGGATTGTATACAGGGATCGATGTGATCTTAACTGTAGGGCCAAAGTTTTATCATCATTTTCTTTTTGTTTTATCTCCGCGATGCTCTATCATTTCAGCTTTTATATCGCGAAGGTCGCGATTGCCCAATCATTTCGGCTATTTTTCGTGGTGCCCAATCATTTCGGCTATTTATTTTATTTTTAGTCGCTGCTTTTTATTGCGAGTTGCCCAATCATTTCGGCTATTTTGCATGCATACATTTTTACTCGCTGCTTTTTATTGCAAGTTTTCCTATCATTTCGGTTATTTCGTATGCATGTGCGGCCTATTGGCTTTTCGCTGTAAACCGATTTCGGCATCAGCACCGCTACAACTGGGATATTACCAGGAGCGAATCATCATCTGCCTCTGTCGATGTCGAACAAAGGTGGCTTAGCGACCAGGGTTAGGGTCCTGTCGGCTAAGGCTTTTGACATCATGAGCCGTAAGGGTTTCACGAAGTTATTTCTCCCTACAAGTCATGAGGATCTTGTAGGTGTATTTTCTCCTTAGGACTCATGAGGATTCCTAAGTGTTCGTTTCCTCTATAAGTCATAAGGATCCTACGGGAGGGTTTTCTCCTCATAAATCGAGAGGATTTACAAGGGTTGTTTACCATGCGAACATATCCCCAGTCACGGATGAGACTTGGTTAGGGAAATGTTTATTCGCGCCCGTGGGTTGTATACAAGGGTCAATATTGAGCCACTTGTAGGGCAATATCGGAAGTTGTGGGGGTTGCTTAAGCACAGGTTTAGGTTTCTGTAACTTAAGACTTTCAACTCTTATGAGCCGTGAGGGTCCCATAAGAGAGTTCTCCTTACGAGTCGTGAGGATCTCGCAAGTGTATTTTCTCCTTAGGAATCGTGGGGATCCCTAAGTGTGCTGCTCCTTTGTGAGTCGTAAGGATCTCACGTGGGTGGTTTCTCCTTATAAGGTCGAGAGGACCCTATAAGTGTCCTTTAACGAAGTTGCGCCCTTTCAGGTTTTCACAAACACTCGCCGGTAGTCCTGCTGTTTTTACTCACGGAGCCCTTTCGGGTTTTCATCCGCGCCCATTTTGCTTATGGACATACCTTTTTTTTTATTCTTTTTATTTTTATATATTTTTTTACGAGGTCGCGCCCTTTCGGGTTTTCACGAACACTCGCCGGTAGCCCTGCTGTTTTTACTCACGGAGCCCTTTCGGGTTTTCATCCTTGCCATTTTTGCTTATGGACATACCGTTTTATTTTATTTTATTTTTATATGTTTTTTTTATATCTCGTCAGCCTAAAAGATGCTGCGGTAGTAGTTTAAAGACGTTTCGGTCTGCTATTAGTTTAAGGACAGTTCGGTCCGTCATGAAGAAGGCTGGCTACTGCTTATAGAGTTTGAGCTTAAGAAGATAGCGAGCGGAGATAGTCGTCGTCATCTACCATTGACCTAGGCTGTGGCTCATTAAGCATAGTACTTCTTTAGGAAGCGACCGTTTATTGGCCTGAAAGGCCTTTCACCGTGCATGTCCATGAGTAGGTAGGCCCCACCCTGGTAGACCTTATCTATGATGTATGGGCCTTCATAGTTTGGCTCGAATTTTCCTCGCTTGGCGCGACTGGGAATCATAGGCCTTTTGACCACTTGCACAAGTTCGCCTTGGCAGAATGTCCTCGGTCGGGTCAATCTTTCATATGAGCGCGTCATCTTTGCTTTATAAGCTTCCAGATTTTGCTGTGCTATGAGCCGGGTTTCATCAAGGGCGTCAAGCTCCTCAAGCCGAAGGTGAGCATTTTCTTCGTCCGTCAGCTCGTAGTGGACTGCCACTCGTAGAGAGGGTAATTCTATCTCGAGAGGGAGTACTGCTTCTGTACCGAATACCAATGCATATGGCATTGCGTTCGTGGCCATTTTAAACGTAGTTTGATACGCCCAGAGAGCTTCTTGCAGTCTTTCGTACCAGTCTTTCTTATTCCGTGACACCGTTTTCTTCATGATCTTCGTCAAGGTTTTATTGAAGGCCTCAGCTAGACCGTTAGCTCGCGGATTATAAATCGAGGAATATCTCCAGTCTATATTGTGCTGTTGCGCAAAGCGACTGATATTGTGTCTTCTGTAAGCTGGCCCGTTATCGGAGATGATCCGTCGTGGAGTTCCAAACCGATATATGACATGCGTCTTGAAGAAATGGAGGATATTCTCCGTCTTAACTTCTCTTAACGGTACTGCTTCTGCCCATTTAGAGAAGTAGTCAGTCGTCGCCAGGATGAAACGATGTCCCCTAGACGATGCTGGTTCGATAGGGCCGACTATGTCAGTTCCCCACATCTCGAACGGCCAGCTAGCCACCGTTAGATGTAATGGATTTGGATGCTGATGGATGAAGTCCCCATGAATTTGGCATGGGTGGCATTGCTTCGCATATTCGAGGCAGTCCTGGATCATCGTGGGCCAATAGTAGCCCATCCGTTTGATCTTCAACTTCATCTTTGGGCCTGCTTGGCGAGAACCGCAGAGTCCGTCATAAACTTCCTGGACGACCCTTTTCGCTTCGTCAGGTCCTAAGCATCTCAGCCACAGAGAATCAAATGACCTCTTATACAGAGTATCATTGACGAAGGCGAAAGACAGAGCTCGTTTCATGAGCTGATGTCTTGTGGACGCTTCTTCAGGCATTCGGTGGGACTTAAAGTAGTCTATGAAGACTTCTCTCCAATCCTCGGTATTTTCCCAACCTTTTACTTGTAGGGTTGTCTGCTCGCTCGCTCCCTTTTCTTCGGATGATTCCGGAGATATTTCTGCTGGGGCAAGCACTCGACGGCTTTGTACCACGATTCTAACGTCATCGAGGTTCTCATCAGTCAGTTCTTTAGCAAGTTTGGCCAACGCGTCTGCTTTGCTGTTTTCCGCGCGCGGTATGCTCTCCAAAGTATAAGAGGGAATTTAGGTCAACAATTGTTGCACCTTTCCACCGTACTTCACCAACTCCGGTTTGCACGTTTGGTAGTCGCCGTTTACTTGACTAACGACCAGCTGGGAGTCTCCGTATATGAGGAGGTTTTCAATTCCCATGTCGATGGCGATCTCGAGGCCTGCTATCAAAGCTTCATATTCGGCTTCATTGTTTGTCCTCGGCTCCGTCAGGGAGAAAGCAATGCGCATTATCCCTCCTTGTGGAGTTACAAAGATGAGTCCTACCCCCGATTTGATTATAGGGGTAGTTTGTTTGCGCTTCTTCACGGAAGATGCTCCGTCGAAATAAAGCTCCCATCGGGTATTATCACCGTCGATCGCATCAAACGCATGTTCATCTGGAAGATCGCAGTTTAAAGGAGAGTCGGCAGGTATCGGGTGCTCAGCGAGGAAGTCGGCGATGGCCTGGTCTTTCACTGCCGTGAGAGGTCGATATGTTATCGAGAACTCCATCAAGAGCAGGGCCCATTTAGCGAGTCGTCCCGTCAACATGGCCTTCGACATCAAGTATTTAAGGGGGTCCACCTTTGAAATGAGACGGACCTCGTGCGCCAACGCATAGTGCCTGAGCTTTGTTATCGCGAAGATCAACGCCAGGCAGTGTTTTTCAATGGGAGAGTAGTTGCTTTCTGCCCCCAGCAGAACTCAACTTAAGTAGTAGAGTGGTCTTTCTTTCCCTTGATCGTTCTCTTGTGCCCATAATGCGCCTAAGGAACCTTCGAGGGCGGTTGTATAAAGAATGAGGGGCTTTCCCTTGACCGGAGCAGCCAACACCGGCGGGTTCTGCAGGTATTGCTTGATCTCGTCTAGTGCGCTTTGGCATTTTTGGTCCCAGACGAACGGGGTTCCCTTCTTCATCAGGCGGCTGTAAGGACGGCACTTGCCTGAAAGGTTGGCTATAAATCGTCGTATATACGCAAGCTTTCCTTGGAGAGACCGCAGCTGTTTGAGAGTTCTTGGCGGAGGCATTTCCATGATCGCTTTGATCTTTGACGGATCTATCTCGATACCCCGGTGTCGGACGATGAATCCCAAAAATTTGCCCGAGGAAACTCCGAATGCACACTTGAGAGTGTTCATCTTCAAGTTGTATTGCCGAAGGCGTTGAAATACGGTCTTCAAATGCTCGAGATGTTCCTCGTATGATTTGCTTTTAACTACGAGATCGTCGATGTAGCATTCGACAATTTCATGTATGAGATCATCGAAGATCTTCGTCATGGCCCTCTGATAGGTGGCACCGGCGTTCTTTAGACCGAAGGGCGTCACCTTGTAGCAGAATATACCCAAAGGGGTCCGAAAGGCGGTGTGCTTCTGGTCTTCGGGATGCATCTTTATCTGATTATACCCTGATGAGTCATCCATGAAGGAGAAAACCTCGTGAGTAGACGTATTGTCTATCATCAGTTCGGTGACTGGCACTGGAAAATCGTCCTTCGGGCAAGCTTTATTAAGATCCCGGAAGTCTACGCATATGCGCACTGTCCCATTTTTCTTCATCACCAGGACGATGTTGGCGATCCATTCAGGGTATTGAACCTCCTGGATGAAGCCAGAATCGATCAGCTTCTTGACCTCGACGTTGATACTCATCTCAAGCTCGAGCCGCATTCTTCTCGGCGCCTGTTTGATTGGCTTGACGTCCGGAGATATTGCCAATCTATGCACAGCAATTTCTGGATCTAGTCCCGGCATCTCGGAATAGTTCCATGCGAAGCAATCTCTATGCTGTAGAAGCACGTCCTTTAACGCGGCCACCCTTACTTCAGATAGTAGCTCGCTGATGAATGTCGGTCGCGGGTCATTCGCTGTTCCCAACTCAATTTTCTTAAGGTTATCTACAGTGGTATGAATTCCATCTTTCAGCTCTTTTGGTGCTGGTGGAAATTCTGAGATTACCTCGTCGTTGCTGTTTTCGAAGCACCAGGGAAGGTCATCCATGTTCTCGGGCCTTTCTTTTGATAGCGTTATCACGTGACAAGTACGAATTCGCTTCCAATCCCAATGTGGAACTGGTTTTTCTTCCGTGGCCTTGAGCTCGTGCTTTTGTGGCGGCGCTACCCTCCAGTTGTCGGACAGAGCGAACTTGCCAAGCTGATACTGATCTTCAATCCAATTCTTGAAAGTGAAGCAATCTTCAAGAGGATGCCCTATTACTCGATGGTAAGAGCAATAGTTTGGGTTAGAGACTTCGCCTGCTTGTTCGGGGGTTTTTGGACTCTTGCAGTATAAGCATTTGATATTTTAGAGCAAGATCAAGTATCTTCTTCGTCTTGTCCCGAGGAAACGAGTACGCTCGACCCATTTTCTTCATGAGCGATAGATCAATAACGCTCGACTCCCGTTTGCGTGGCTTCTTAGCCCTGCTTTGTTGCTGTTGAGCGTCTTTTTGGCCTTTCGACTTATTTCTGCTTTTGCGCCGAGCCTTCTTTATAACAGGTTGACAAGGAGCGGCATTTTTATCTTTCACGGCCTGTTGAAGGAGGCGTTGCGTTCTGGCTTTCTCGTAGATGGCTATTTCGCGGTTATGGTCGTCCCGGACTTTTTGACCTACTTCCCTTATGAGCTTGTCCATTTGTTCTTCGAACGACGGACTGGGCTTTTTTGCATTTGGAACTTTCACTGTCTCAGGATTAACGTCCTCCCATTGAGCATCCGCTTCTTCATCGAAGTCATACTTGACATAGCAGCTGTTTAGTAGCTCCCGTTTCTTCGACCGGATGTATCTAAGCCCTTTTGTTTCCATTTTCCCATTAGGCAATTTGCGTCGAGTCCCGGGAACGTTCCAGACTTTGTCATAGAACTTGGCTTTTCGAACGGTCTGCTTGAAGGATATCCCCTGGCGTTTCAGCAGCTTTTTCAAACCTTCCGTATAATATCTGGGAAGACGGATAGGCTGAAGCATGTCGAGCGTAGGATCCGCGCCATGCCAGATTTCTTTTTCCACTTTGGTTTCTTCAGAGCGGTAGAACAGAATTGCTTTCTCGCTTTCTCTCCTGGGAGGGATATAGAATGTTTGCAGCTCTTCTACATTGTAAATATTAAGCGCATCCAGTTCTTTATGGTGTTTAAGAGGCACCATGGCGACTTGTAGACTTTGTTCTTCATCAGCGAACTTTCGTATTGAAGGTCGAGCAGTGAATACAGCATGGATCTCATCTTCCGAGTCGCTACCAAAGACCAACGTAGGAGTGGACGGTCCTGGCTTGTTGTGTTGGGGCGGACCCGAATACACTATCTCCTCTTCCTCCTCGGTATCACTGCCGAAGACAGGGATGGTGGCATTAGCTTTATTCTCCGGCTTGTGACACTTCTCCGTATCTTCGAAATCCGGTAAAAAGTATTTGGCATCTTCGTATTTGCGGACCTTGTTCATAGAGAACGGGTTCAGTTCTCCCGTCACGGTATACTCAAAGCCATCCTTAAAATACTTCATACACTGATATTATGTAGAAGGGATGATGTTGTACTCGTGTAACCATGGTCGGCCGAGCAAAGCGTTGTAGCATGTCTTGACGTCTATGACGTAGAACTTAATGTCCGTGACGAGTAGCCCGAAGCGTAGCGTCAGTATCACAGACCCCAGAGTTCTTGATGATTGGGAGTCGAACCCGGAGATGGTGATCTTGTCACGAGTAAGATGCTGGACGCTAATGCAGATTTCTTTTAAGACCCGTACATTGAGGAGATTAACGGAGGATCCATTGTCGATCAGGATTTTGCCTATCTTTATATCGTGACAGTATCCTGAGACATAGAGGGGACGATTGTGCTTGCACGTCCCAAGGAGAAGGTCCTCGTCGCCGAAAGTGACATCGGCCGTGTGCACTTCCTCCAATTCATCCTTCATCTTTTCCTCAGCCAGGCATGCTTGGAATTGTTCCGGATCTTGGAGTGCCTTAATCAACGAATCTCTCGCCTCTTTTGATAGCAAAAGAGCGTCAAGAATGCTGAGCTGTGAGGGCAGCTTCCTCAGATGTGCTAAGACGTTGTAATCCACCTTATTCTTCTTCGGCGGGTTGTTGGCGTTTAGCTCTTCCAGAACTTGGTCATCTAAGACGATATCTTCAGAGACCTTTTCTTTCCCTTTATCTTTTCTGTTTGAGGGTCTGAGGTTCTTTTCAGGCAGCGTCCGATTCCGCAGCCGAATATTTTCACAGACCTTCGGCTCTTCTTCTTTTCCCGAAGTGGACTATTTAAAGAGAGGGGCAAGTTCCAGCTCCTCCTCAGAATCGCTCCCGAATGTAGGCACTTGTGACTCGCTGGTGTTAACCATGCGACAATCGCCGGTAGTTCTTTCAAGCTCTTCGGTCGCATTTCTTTGCTCCCGACGAGTTTTACGCTTTTCCCGTTTAAAGTGTTGTCGATGAGCAACGTATCCTTGCCACCATCTATCGAAAGCTTTGCACTCTTGAGTGGGGTGCGAAACCTTCTGATGATATAAGCAATAGGAGGGGTGCATTTCCAATTCACCGGTGATGTTTCCTTCAGAGGATGGTAGCTTCATGCCCATTGATATGGACTTAGCAAACCTTTTCTTTATCTTGAATTGGCTTTTGTCAACGGTGGAGGTGATTTGCTCCAGCGGGATCATCTCATCTCTTTCGTCAAGTCGCTGGCGCTTGGCCTTTTCAAATATGACTGCCTCGCGTTCTCGATCAGTTTTACTCTTCAACCGAGCTTCATTAAGGATTGCGTCAATTACTTCATCTGATGGCCTCAGAATTTTTGATTCAGGATCTGCCCCCAGTGTTCCAGTACAAGGAGTTTCTTCATCGTTCATGAACAAATGGGAAATTACATGACAGCTCGCCACACATTCTTCAGATTCATCAGATGAACTTTCTCCCTCATCTTCCTCTTGAAAGACGTGATTGAGGAACTCTTGGAGTGTAATGGGAGTCCGTTCTTTCTGGTTGTATTCCTCCAGCGCGTCAATTTGTTTTTGCAAGTCCGTGCGCTTGTCGCCAGGCTTCACGGGATTCTTTGACTTCTTTTTCTTCTTCTTCGAGGATTTTGACGGCTGGTTGCGAGTGCTTGAGCCACCACCATCGGCCTTTGGAGTTGGACGTGGCTTCAACTTCCCTTCAATGACCTGTGGTTCCAACGGGTTCTTCCACTTGATCGCTGGGCATGTCTGAAGGTCATTCAGCATCCTCTTTGTCTTGGTTGATAATACAACTTCTTAAGGAGCTTCTTCAATGACGGAGCATGTTGCCCCCGGCATATTCGCCCCCTTAGAGGTGTGGGGCTGCGGGGGATTCACCTTCCATTTGTCAGATAACGCGAACTTGCCCTGTCGGTACTGGTTTTCAAGCCAATTCTTGAAAACGTAGCAGTCTTCGATCGGATGGCCTAGTACTCGATGATAAGGACAGTAGTTAGGCTCGTTGATGTCGCTTAGTTGCAACGGACGTTTTGGATCCGGCAGATTTATGAGTTTGTTGCGCAATGCCAGCTCGAATAACCTTCTCGTTTTATCGCAGGGAAACGAGTAAGGACGCCCTAGTCTCTCCTCAAGGTCTACGTATGGGCGCATATTATTTTGACGCACAACCGGCTTCGAGTTGCTCGGTTGTTGTTGAGCATTAGCGACGACAATCGCTTTTCCCTTCCCTTTGTCATTTCGGGAGTCCGGCTTTGGAAGAGGAGGTTTATGGCCCATCTGATCCATCTATGCTAGCTTGTCAATCAAGGCCTGGAAGGTAGTCGGCTTGAAAAACATCATAAACTGCGAGATGGTTGCTTGTGGATCGAGGGTTCCCACAAACATACCCACGGCGGGAGCTTCTTCAATGCGCTGCTCGCACTTCGACCATAAGTTCCGCCATCGTATAGCGTACTGAACCCACGTCTCACCTGCAGTGCCGTCATCGGGGTGCGTTCACTGGCGCTTGCAAAACGCTGAGTAAACAACAGCTCCATCTCCGCGAAGGTTTTGATATAGTCGTTCGGGAGCTCAGAGTACCACTCGAACGCCGTATCCGATAAACTTCCAATAAACTAGCGAAGCAAAATCTTGCCATCACCGCCGGTGTTGCTACAGAGTGCCCTGAACTGGGCAACATGCTGGTGAGGATTGCCCGTCCCCTTGTAAACATGGAACTTGGGAATCGTATAACCTGGCGGGTACTTGATTTGATCGTACCAACTTGGATATGGCCGCCCCGTTTTTACGACCTGGCCGGCTGCTTCGGTCGTATGATGAACCCGTATTTGTTGGGCGATGTACTCATCCAAATCAGCTTTGGAGATTGTATCCTCTTTAGCCGTCGACATAGCTGGTGGAGGATTTGATGTCTCTCCCCTATCGTCTCCAAGGACGATCGGGGGCTCTTCGGTCGGAGGATCTTGTTGTATCATCATCCCTATCATGTCTTGGAAGAGGAGGCCCATACGCTGTATGTTGGCTGCTTGTTCAACAGCCTCTTTGTCCTTCTTCTCCAATATTCGACGAAGGAATTCGGCGTCGGTTTCTTCCTCTTGGCGTTCATCCGAGGACGTTTCAGGGTTTTCTTTTGGCCCTGTAAGTGCGGCCATAGCGTTCATCATTTCTTGGAGCTTCCGCTGTTGCTCCTGTGCCTTGGTCACTGATCGGATGAGCGGTCGATGACCTGTAGATATGCGGCTGTCTTCTTTACCAAATGCCACGTAGACGGTATGCACTACGATGCCCCCTAACTTAGGGCGTTTGGGTGCACCACCTCTGACATTTGTCGTTGGCGCGGGGGTTTTTCTCCGGCCTTCTTCTTTTGTGGGCCGTTGAAGTTAAAGGGGCCGTTGTAGTGGGCACCCTAGCGATTGTTGTCCCCTGCTGTTTAATAGGACGATCTTTTTCTTTTTGCACTTTTGTCTTCTTTTGTTGACGAGAGTGATCTGGGTCGATCACGGAGTCTTGAACCCTTCGCCAAACCTTGTATATTTTTGAGGACAGTCGTTGAGAGGGTTGTTCTTGCTTCGTTTCTGGAGCTCTCTCCGCAGGTGGAGGAGATCTTTTCAGTGTAGCAGTTGGGGAGTTCTTCCGTACCCTTCTCAGCAGTTCAAAGCTGTTCCTAGTTGGAACAACAACGTTGACTTCCACCACTGGAGCCGGTGGAGTTAGCCCTGAGGGGGAGTTGCCCCCTGCCTTCCTCACTCGTTGCCAATGGCGACGTCGAGCATAACAAGCCGTTGGGACTGGCTCGGAGATTAAGACATCTTATTTTTGCCCCCTGTCTGAATGAGGTGCCGCCGGTGTTAACCTCTTAAAGACTGAGGTTGTCTATTGAGGGGTGATATTCAACCTGTCGAAGACGGATCCTCGAGCAGGGGCAGGAATCGTCAGTCTTGAAAAGACTGACTCTTTGACAGGGGAAGCCGCCTTGATGACTTCTTGAGCAGCAATTATTGCCTTCCTTGGGACAGCCAATTTAGAGTTCTGATCTAGCCTGGTGAAAACAGAGGCTGTCGGTTTGGTAGTGGGCGACCCGTTGACAGGGGTCGTCGTAACAGTGAGCCGGTCGAAGACCGACTTTTTGTTCACTTCCGGTGCAGGTATTGGCGCAGAGAAGCTTGTAGGTGGGATCATGGTCCCGAAGAACAGGCCAGTGGTGGCTTGGGTCACCTGGTCTACCGGCAGAGCGAGGAAAGAAGCCGCTTGGGGCCCATATGCTACACCTCCTGGTGAGGTGAAGCGTCCGTTGCAGTGGCATTTCGAGCAGTTGGTGCAGTTAAAGGCCATTGAATCTTGAGTTCTACGCCAGGAAAAAGACCAAATCTTAGTAACTTGAAAACCGAAGGCAACCATTAACAAACCGCGATTGGTTCGTGAAGACGACACACGAAGTGTGGAGTGGAAAGAGGAAAAGGTCCCACCGGGCGTGCCAGAATCTGTTCCCCTCCGAATGGCGGCGCACAAGACTGCGAAGTCCTGACGCTGAGATTCGGGGCAGATGCTATTTGGTTTTATCCGTCCACCTCTCCGAAGATGCCAAGTTGATTTATGGCACCATGTATCGGAGGTTTAGACGGATGCGGCCGATGTAGCAGACTTCGTCAGATTCCCCCTCGCTTGAGGGATTTTTGATTGTGGGGACGCTCTTCCCTGCAGGCGTAAGCCCCTGCAGTTAATTACGCTACCGCATCGCGGTAACAACTTTCTCCTTCTCCACAATTTCACTTCGTGTCGTGGGTGTTTGTTTTGTTTGTGGTTGCCCGTGGATTGTATACGGAGACCGAGTAATGCCGTCGCCCGTAGGACGTGGACTAGTCCAAATACGTATTTACTTAGATTTGGGTTTGGTGTTTTTAGTTTAAGGATATGTTAGCCGTGTTGAGGCTAAGATCGACTTAAACGTTCGTTAAGGATACGTTAGTCTTGTTTGAGACTAAGATCAACTTAACGTAGTGATTCATTTAATATATGGCCGTCAGGGCTCGTCACCTCTCTGACGTCGTTGAAGGATTACAACGACTGGTGTCAGAGGAGCTCGGAGATGTACCCTTGAACCAGAGTTGATTTGGAATTTTATAGTCCATTTGAATGTTTAAGGATATGTTAGCCATATTTGGGGCTAAGATCGACTTAAACGGGATCGTTTAGATCCGGTAAAAGAGCATTTGGAGGCTCTATTGTTCCAGTTTAGGGACGTGGTGGTCCATGTTCCAGTTTAAGGACGTGGTGGTCTATGTTCCAGTTTAAAGACATGGTGGTCCGTATTCCAGTTTAGGGACATGGTGGTCCATGTTACAGTTTAGAGACGTGGTGGTCCGACATTAGTTTAAGGACGTTTCGGTCAGACATTAGTTTAAGGACGTTTCGGTCCAATATTTGTTTAAGGACGTTTCGGTCCAATATTAGTTTAAGGACGTTTCGGTTCACGAGTTTAAGGACCCCGCAGTCCATATTCATGTGTGGTCGTTGGGACCCGTCGCCTCTCTGACGTCGTTGAAGGATTACAACGATAGATGTCAGAGGAGTTCGGAGATGTACCCTCGAACCGGAGATAAATTGATTTAGGAAAGCAATTTTGCTCAGTCAATTTAGCTTGAAGACTTACGGCCACGATTGGGCAAAGTCCAATTGAAAAATGTTCAACACTTTTATTTGTTTTTTCGGCCTGTACTCGGACTTTATCCCTTTTTAGTAATGCACTGCATTATTCTTGTTTTGGTTGGGCTCTACCCTTTTATAAATGATGCAGAGCATCTATTTCTTTGTTTGGGCTTTGCCCCCCTTTTTTTAAAATGCATAGCAATTTTTTATTAGGCCTGTTAGGCCTTTTAATTGGGCTCTGTCCCTTTTCTTTAATAATGCAGAGCATTAAATATTCTGACAGTGCCCCACGTGGCTTGTCAGGCACTTTACGCCAAGTAATGAGTGCAAACTCATATGGTGGTGACACACGTCACGCCCTGGCGAGCGCAAGCGCAACAGCGCAGTGCACTGTGTCAGTGCGCTGCGCTGCTGCGCTACTGACACGTGGCGCTTCCTGGTGGCTTGCGCCAACACAAGAGCGCAACAGTGCCATTCTTGCAAGTGCAGAGCACTGTTATATCTTTTGATCGATTTTAAATCAAAGAAAACAAGTTTTTCTTGTTTTCAAGGAACCAATGGTTCATAAGCAAGTGCAAAGCACTATTATTAGTTAGTTTTCTTTCTTGTTGAAGATCATTGATCTTGTTCTTAGATCAATGATCTGATTTTAAGAGAATTTTCTCTTTTTCTGAAGATTTTTACCTTTTTTGTTCTTGAGGAATTCTTCAGAGTTCTCTTTTTTTTTTCTCAGAAAATGTTGATGCCTTTGAATTGAGGCTTAGAGTCCTTTTTATAGTGCCCATAAATTAGTTAAATTTGTTAAAGAAATCTTTCTCTGAGTGATTTGGGAAATTTTCCCCACCGTTGGATCTTTGATCCAAGAGCTTCTGTTTTACAGAAGAAAATCTTCTTGTTTTAATAAGAACAGAAAAGATTTCTTTAGAATTTTAATTCTGTTTGGCGCAAATGCTCCTGAGTGCAACACGTGTCGCGCAGCGCAGCTCAGCTACGCTTGCGCAGCTGCGCTGACACGTGTCGCGCAGCGCTGCCGCGATTGCGCAACTGTGCTGACACGTGTCACGCAGCGCAGCGCTTTGCGCAAAAGCCACTGCGCTGACACGTGTCGCGCAGCGCAGTGCTTGCGCAACTGAAGCTTTGCTTCTATTTTTATTTTTTAATAGAGCTTTGCTCTGATTGGGCGCACTGCCTTGGGCGCTGCGCTGCCGTATCAGTTTTTGATACGTGGCGCGTTGCGCAGCGTAAAGAATTTGAAGCGTTGCTTCGAATTTTGAATTTTGAAATTCAAACAGAGCTTTGCTCTGATTGGGGGAAACAAGGGTCTCATAAGAGAGTTCTCCTTACGAGTCGTGAGGATCTCGCAAGTGTAATTTCTCCTTAGGAATCGAGAGGATTCCTAAGTGTGTTGCTCCTTTGTGAGTCGTAAGGATCTCACGCAGGTGGTTTCTCCTTACAAGGTCGAGAGGACCCTGTAAGAGTCTTTTAACGAGGTTGCGCCCTTTCGGGTTTTCGCAAACACTCGCTGGTAGCCCTGCTGTTTTTACTTATGGAGCCCTTTCGAGTTTTCATCCGTGCCCATTTTGCTTATGGACATACCGTCTTTCCTTTTTTTTATTCTTTTTATTTTTCTAACGAAGTTGCCGTTCCCCTCCGAACACAAAGACGCGACCTCGTAGATTCGTCTTGCCTGAGATTCGGGACAGATGCTATTTGGTTTTATCTGTCCACCTCTCCGAAGATGCCAAGTTGATTTATGGCATCGTGTATCGAAGGTTTAAACGGATGCGGCCGATGTAGCAGACTTCGTCAGATTCCCCCTCGCTGGAGGGGTTTTTGATTGTGGGGACGCTCTTCCCTGCAGGCGCAAGCCCCTGCAGTTAATTACACTACCGCACCGTGGTAGCAACTTTATTCTTCTCCAGAATTTCACTTCGTGTCGTCGGTGTTTGTTTTGTTTGTGGTTGCCCGTGGATTATATACGGAGACTAATTTATATCGTCGTCCGTAGGACGTGGATTAGTCCAAATCCGTATTTTCTTAGATTTGGGTTTGGGGTTTTGGTTTAAGGATACGTTAGCCCTATTTAAGGCTAAGATCAACTTAAACTTTTGTTAAGGATACATTAGCCTAATCTCCAGACTAAGATCAACTTAACGGGATCGTTTGGATCCGATAAGAGAGTAATTGGCTCTATTGTTTAGTTAAATGACATTGCGGTCGATTTCCAGTTTGGGGACATGGTGGTCCATCATTCCCATTTGGGGACGAACATTAGTTTAAGGACATTTCGGTCCAACGTTCCCATTTTGGGACGAATATTAGTTTAAGGACGTTTCGGTCCACGAGTTTAAGGACCCCGCAGTCCGTGTCGATGTGTGGTTGTCGGGACCCGTCACCTCTCTGAAGACGTTGAAGGACTACAACGACAAATATCAGAGGAGTTCGGATATGTACCCTTGAACCGGGTGTAAATTGGTTTAAGAGAGCAGTTGTGCTCAGCTCAATTTAATTTGAGGACTTACGGCCAGTATGGGGTAAGTCCAGTTGAGAATATTCAACAATTTTTTATTTGTCTGGCCTGTTAGGCCTTTGATTGGGCTCTGTCCTTGTTTAATAATGCATGACATTTTGTTTGGTCTATTAGACCTTTATTTGGGCTCTGCCCTTTTAAATGATGCACAACATCTGTTTTGGTCTGACAGACCTTTGTTTGGGCTCTGCATTGTATTTTATTCTGGCCTGTTAGGCCTTTTAAATTGGGCCCTGTTACCTTTTTTTATAATGCAGAGCATTTGTTTTGGTCCATTGTGCCTCTTAATTGGGCCCTGCCCTTTAATAATGTGCTGCATTAATTAGTCAGACAGAGTGCCACGTGGCTCGTCAGGTGCTTTGCGCCAATTGAGGAGCGCAAGGCGCAAGTCCATGTGGAGGTGACACGTGTCACGCTCTGGTGAGCGCAAATCTGCTAGCGCAGTCGCCGCGACAGTGCGCTGTGTTGTTGCGCTGCTGACACGTGACGTGCTCTGGTGACTTGCGCCAATTTAAGAGAGCAGTGCTCTGTTTTAGAAGCGCATAGCTCAGTCTGTTCTGGGGCTGACACGTGGCGCTCTCTGGTGGCTTGCACCAACCCGAGAGCGCAACAGTGCAATTTTTTTAAGTGCAGGGCACTGTTCAATATCTTGATCCGATTTTGGATCAAAGAAGAGAATCTTCTAAGATTCCAGAACCAATGGTTCATCAAAAGGCAATGCCTTTATTTAGATCAGAAAGATCTAAAGAAGAAGTAAATCACTTCTTTTTATTAATATTATCATTTTTATTGAAGATCTTTGATCTTGTTCTTAGATCATTGATCTTTTCAGAAGAAAATTCTTCTTTTTCTAAAGGTTTTACCTTTTTCTTTCTTTCTTTCTGAATTCTTATCAAAGTTCTTAGAAGAGCTCTGTGAATTCTCTGTGTGCTAATGTCTTTTAGACTTGGAGTCTAGGGGGCTTTTTATAGTGCCATTTGATTTGTTAAATCAGTTAAGAGATCTTTCTTTGAGTGATTTAGGGATTTTTCCCCACCGTTGGTTCTTTGATCCAAGAGCTTCTGTTTTACAGAAGATAATCTTCTTGTTTTAACAAGATCAGAAAGATCTTTCTAGAATTTTAATTCTGTTTTAGTGCTGGCACAATTGGCGTAAGCGCACCTGCGCTTGACACGTGTCGCGCAGCGCAGAGCGCAGCGCAACTGCGTTGCCACATGTCGCGCGGCGCAGAGCGCAACTCAGCTGAAGCGTTGCTTCCTTTATTTTCATTTTAAATAGATCCTTGCTCTGATTGGGTGCGCTGCCTTGGGCGCTGCGCTGGCGTGTCAGCTTTTGACACGTGGCGCGTTGGATCAATTTTTGAATTTTTGAAATTCAAACAGAGCTTTGCTCTGATGGGGGAAACAAATGCCCCCCACCGTTGCGCTCACATGGCGCACACGTGAGTGCAGCGGTGGCAAGATCCTGGCCGTTGGATCAACTGAGGAGTTGAAGGGGCGCAAGCGTCTATAAATAGGACCCTTGGCCCTTCACAGATGATCATCATCTTCAAGAATCTTTTTCTTAGAACTTCAGAGCCTTACTCTTGCTTTCAAGAACTCCAAGAGTTAAACTCTTAAAACTTTTTAGGTAAAATTTTTAATTAAATTAAATTAAAATTAATTTTAATGGACAGAGCCTTGCTCTCATAGATCTTTGATCTAAAGAAAACCTCCTTGGGGCTTCACCAACAGAGCCTTGCTCTCACGAATCTGTTTCAGGGTTTCTTAACCCATGAACAGAGCATTGCTCTTTGGCAAAACACAGATCTTTTGATCTAAAAATAAAGAACTCTTAAGAGTTTTTATGGATCTTTAAGATCCCAAATTTTTTAGTTTTTTAATTTTTTTAAGAATTAATTTTCCTTTTGATGGATATTTCCATCATTATCACAGAGCTAAGCTCTTTAAGAAATTTTATTCCCTTGAGACCAGAGTTTGACAAGTGTCACTCTGTGACAGAGCTTTGCTCTGAAAAAGGAGACTTTCTCCTTGTCTCTAGGGATTTCTCATTTAATGAGAGTATTCTTTTAAGGATTTATTCATTAATTGACGGTCCCATCCAATGATGGGGCTGTCTTATTAACTGATGAATTGTCATCTAGATTTTGTGGGTCCCCTTTTGGTCCTTTATCTACTGCACTGCAGTATGGTATAAATTTTAAATGCCAAGCGTTGGAATTACGACACTGACGGCTGATTTTTTGTCCCTCCGCAGGAAACATGTCTGCTGATCTGTCATTCCCATTTGTTCGGTCGGGGAAGGATTTCCTGAGGCGCTGGTAGACCGGGAGATATTTGCTCTGATTAAGGATTATGACCCCAAGCACAATAATCTTCACCTGTGGGGTAGGTGGTATAACGACATCATCAAGGGTCGCCGAAGCTTCGGTTCTACGATGCCGTCTGAGCCCATCTCGTCGATCCCCTATGCGGATGAACCCCCGGTGAAGTATGCCGTGGAGGTCAAGAACTGGAATTCGGAGGACCTTCTCCAGCCTTCGATCGCTAGCATTCCCGTGCAGCCGCCGCTGGCCGTGGTCATCTTGGAGCGGCGCATATGTCAGGGTGAAGCACGCCCTTGGGGACAGGCTTACAATATTGGATTGATCCCGCGACAACCGGCCGGATATCTGCAGTGGGCCAGATATATCCTATCAGCGAAGAGGACGCATCTGATGAAGATCGGACTGTACTTCGCAATCTACGTCTCGCTGTTTGAGTACCCCGCTCCTCCAACGTGGTGGGTCAAGGCTTTCATCGAACAATGGAACATCCCCACCCACACCTTCCTTATGACGGACAGGGAAGTCTCCATCTCCTTGGAAGAGTTCGTCGAGATCTCGGGCTTGCCGGTGAGGGGGGAGAATTACGAGGAGCTGCTTCCTCCTGACGAGTACGTCTTCACCACCAAGCCGCTGGTATTTGATTTGACGCCGGAGAATGCTATTCAGCACCAGTTTCCGGGCTTGGTGAAGGTGCTGAACATATACGAAGGTCTCTATCTGGAATCAGGAGTCCGAGGAGTCAGTTTCGCAGATTTTATCGCCCGCTTCCTTCGACCGGAGATTCTATCGGAGTGGAGTGAAAAGTTCGCCAAGCTCGATGACCCTTTCGGCTTCGGCTTAGATCGTCGACCAATATCGGAAGACGATCAAAAGGATTTCTATCTCCCCGACACCGCCATCTTGCCCTTATCAGAAATCGCCGCCCTGGGCATTGATGAGGAGACCTTCTTTTTAGGGTTTCTGGGATTGTGGCTGTGCAGCTTCGCGCTCCCCATGCACCCGCGCTACATGCGGCCGTCCGTTTTCTACCCAGCGCATCGGATGGTGGCTGGCCTGCAGTTGTCAATAGGTATCGCAGGGTTGGCTCATCTATATAATGGACTTAGCGTAGCGGCGGACGCTAATGAACCTGGGGTGCAGCCTGCCAATTTCCCGATGCACTACTTCACCTCGTGGATGGAAATGCATGTGCACGGGGTGTTCGACATCCACAAGAGCCTTTCGTTTTTTGAGAGGTGCAGACTCCCAAGAGTCATGCGGCTGATCGGTGCCTCGATCGTGAATGCGCCTCCGCGGTAGGCTAGGGGGTTGCTCCTTCGTCCACACCTGGTCAGAGCGAGGATTTCTTTTATGGATAAAGTCATGACCATCGGCTCAGAAACCTCCAAGGCGGTGGTGGCGCTTCGTGGCGGCTTCAAGGACGGGGCCTCCGTACTGAAAGCCCGGGAGATTCTTCACCTCTACTCCATCCGGCTGGACTTCCTGGTATTCAGGCAAAACGAAATGGCGCTCTTCATGAGGTACAACCCCCATCGGTTCGCCCAAAAATCAAGCTACAACCAGGGGATCCCGCTAGAGGCGTTTTTGGAAGAGCCCGCGGCCACCAAGGAGGGGATACGGAATGCGCTGCACCATTTTATGCGGCTGAATACGGGCTCCCACTTCTTCATCAGCGAGCCGAGCTGCGTCCCACGGGTACTTAACATGTACGTGGCTTGGTATGGGCACGCCATGGGTGCAGTCATCCGTGAGGAGAAGCGCATTTTGGTCGACTGCAAGGGTGCTCCTTCCAGCAGCGACCGCAAGGCTCCCCTGAAGCCAAGGGCCCCGGTCATTCCTCCGTTGAAAGATGTTGGAGCTGGACCACTGCGCGTGCTTAGCCCTCCGCGCGGATTGCCGCCTCGTGACACCGTGGACGCGCCCCCAGCACCCCGTGCTCCAGTGAATGTAGTTTCGCCCGAGTCTGGAGTAGGCTCGGACATTGGGACCCGCCGCCCCAAGGTGCCCGCAAAGCGTAAGATGATTTTGGCGGCGACCGGGGCCCGCGCACAAAAGAGGAAGAAGAAGTCCATTCTTTCTCTGGATGCCGTCCTCGGCTTAGAGCCTTAAGCCCCTCTCACCGAAGGCTTAATCGAATACGGGAGCAACGTGGGTTTCTTGGTAAAGCCGGAAGACACTGACTTGGCGGCCGCCATTGAGGCTTCTGAGCGATCGGCAAGGCTCGAAGCGTGGTTGGCTAAACTTGCCCAGTCAGGTAATCATTGGTTGCACTCTTCGTTATTTCATTGTACCTTTATTATTGTCTTTAACTAACGCTTTCCCCCCTTTTTTTAACAGGCGTCACCACTGAAGAA
This sequence comes from Agapanthus africanus, assembly GCA_030015575.1. NCBI lineage: Eukaryota > Viridiplantae > Streptophyta > Magnoliopsida > Asparagales > Amaryllidaceae > Agapanthus > Agapanthus africanus. Next base: position 636,467,725 of record JASDDO010000014.1, on the reverse strand, counting down.
GCTATCGCTGCTTCCCTCCAAACTTTCCTGGAGGAGGAAAGGAACCGCGCTCTGTCGGGCGTTGGTATGTCTCGGCTCGCCGAATTTTTTTATTCTCCTTTTTATGGCCAATCTAATCTTTTCTTTGTCTCTTTGCAGGGGCCATGCAAGCCGATGCGGGGACTCTCCCTAGGCCAGCTACTGAAGTCCCAGCCTCTTCGGGGCTGCCGCGAGAGACCCGACTCGAAAAGCCGATGAGGGATGCCTTGAAGGCTCTAGAGGCAACTCTGAACGCGGACGATGACGCCTCGATGAAGGAAGCTTTGAAGAGGTCCGTCATGACGGCCTGGGAAGAGAGGAAGCGCTTGAGGCGCGAGGTGAAGGAGCGCAGAGCTGCTTTGGTTGTAGGAGCGGGCCCAAGCACCAATATTCCCACCGCTTCCCTTTCCGAGGAGCCCCCGGTCGCCTTGTCTACCGCTCATAGACAGGCGGCGCGTGCAGTTCGGGATGCCAATGATCGATCCACTTCAGGTAATGTGTCTTTCAAGACTTTGTTGTAAGAATTGTACGACTATTGGTTCTCATACATCTTTTCCTGCAGGGGCAAGTCCAACTGAAGGAGCGGCGGAAACCGTCGAGCTTAAGGGGACAGTGGAAGAGGTACTACCTGAACCCGAGCCGACGGTAGGCGACGTCGCCGGGGTTGCTGGACCCGAGCTAGGGGCTGACGAAACGGTCATGCCTACTATGCCTGAGAAGGCCGCCGATGCCGAGCCCGATGTAGCGGCAGATGAGACGGCTGCTACGGCCGAGTCTGAGGCAGCAGCGGAGGGAGCGGCTAAGACTGACGACCCTATGGCAACGGCGGACGAGACGGCTGCGACCGCCGAGCCCGAGGGGGTAGCGGGTGAGACGGGTATGATTCCCAAGGAAGAGCCGGCCGCTCTTTCTCAAGAGTCTGGCAATGCTCCGATCATTGCTCTTCCCGTCTACGGTCCTCCGCCGTCTCCTGGCCTCGGGAGTACGACGACGGCTCCCGTAGAGTCTAGCGATGAGGCGTCGGGAGGTGGCCTTATGTCAATGGAGGGAAATGCCGCCGTTTCGGCCGTATCATCATCAGGTAAATTTCGGGTTACCATCCTTCCTTTATTCTGCAACCTTTCCTAACATTGCTTATCTTGTTTCTAACGCAGGCACGGCCAGTGTTGATGCCCCGTTGCTCGAGGGAGCGCCATCAGCTGCTGCCTTGACGGTGGCCACTTCTCTACCTTCTCTCGTACCATCGCAAATGCTAGAAGGTATGGATTCGTGACCCATCAGTTTCATCTTTCGGCTGCATAATTTGTGTACCAATGTCGTACTATTGCGTCTTTCCAGGAGTGCTTTTTGATCACCTCTATCAGGTGCTGCGCCCACACTTCTCCTTCCCGTTGGAGCTCGCTTCCTCCAGTGGCGCTGGTGAGTATAATTTACAATTAATACTCTTTCTTTTTCCAACAATGGGCTTGTTTCTGATTTTTCCTTGCCCTGATTGCAGTGCTACAAATCGAAGGAGGAGATGCAAGAACGGTCGCGCCACCGGCCCTCCCGGCTTTGCCGTCTGCTGCAGCTGGTATAGTAAATTCCCTCATTGATGACTTTCCTATATTTCTTGAACCGTCATCTGATTGCGTTTTGTCTTTTCAGCCGTCGTTCCGGTTCCGGCCCTCTTTGAGCCTCGCATCATGATGCCGGCAGGCCCCTTCTTGAGACGTCCATCTTCAAAGGGTGCCGCGATGAGCTTGGGCATGCTGAGCGGATACGTCAAAGAGCTTGACGCAGACGCTCCCCCATCCGCCGCAGATTTCGCTGCGGAGGTTAACCCGATGTTGGCGGCGCTTGTAAATTTTCATAATGAAAGCGTCGTCGAGTTTTGGGTTAATCACTGCAGGGAAATCGAGGCCCGCCTGCATCAACTGGAGTTTATGCGTCCTGCCCCCAAGACCTTAGCCGCAAGCACTCAACGAGCGGCATGGATCGAGCAAAGCGCTTCTTACTTCCGCCATTTGGAACAAGAAGCGGCTTTAAGGCTGAGGGAATGCCAAGAGACCTCAAGCGAAACTGCTCGCCTACGTGCTGAGGTTGAGGAGAACGCTGCCCAGGTGAAGGCTATCTTCGAGGGCCTTCTGCAAAGTATTTCTGACGGGCTAACACTGAAGCAGAAGCTCGATGCTGCCGAGCGTGATGCCCAAGGTCGCGAAGCAGCTCAGCAGGCAGTTGAGGAGCAGCTTTCAACCTTCCTACAGCAGCAGGCTCAAGTGGAAGCAGAACTGGCGGTGGCAGCCGATCAGGAGAAGGCATTAAAGGAAGCTAATGGGGCTATTTAAGACGCTTCCTTCTCCTTGAACATTTTGTACCATTTATACACTTGTAATTTTTGAATAGTATGTACACATTCTTTATTCTTTATACGATTCGCCTTGTACTTAATTGAATTCATGAATAAAGATACACACATTTCCTTTTGCAATGTCTTGTGTCATCTCTGCTCTTTCTTCCTTCTTTTATTATCAGTATGCTGTCTTAGTAAACATAGTTGACAGGTCATAGAGCGAACACCCTGTCTCCGTCTCTTCAAGAGGTAGCGATGGCTTAGGCCGCAGGTTCAGATCTGCTGCCTAAGACTTTTCAACTTTATGAGCCGTGAGGGTCTCACAAAGACTTTTCTCCCTACGGATCGAGAGGATCTCGTAGGTGTATTTTCTTCTTAGGAATCGTGAGGATTCCTAAGTGTGTTTTCTCTTATAAGTCGTAAGGATCTTATAAGAGAATTTTCCCTAAGGAGAACTCTCTTATGGGACCCTCACGGTTGATAAGATTTGAAAGTCTTAAGTTACAGAGATCTGAACCTGTTCTTAAGCAACTTCCACAACCTTCGACATTGCCCTAAAAGTGGCTCAATACTGACCCTTGTATACAATCCACGGGCGCGAATAAACATTTCCCTAACTAAGTCCCACCCGTGACTAGGGATATGTCCATATGGTGAACAACCCTTATAAGTCCTCTCGACTTATAAGGAGAAAACCCTTTTGTAAGATCTTTACGACTTACAGGGGAACATATACTTAGGAATCCTCACGATTCCTAAGGAGAAAACACACCTACGAGATCCTCACGACTTGTAGGGAGAAATACCTTTGTGAGACCCTTACGGCTCATGAAGTCAAAAGCCTTAGTCGACAGGATCCTAACCCTGTTTACTAAGCCACCTTTGTTCGACATCGACAGAGGCAAATGATGATTCGCTCCTGGCAATATCCCAGTTGTAGTGATGCTGATGCCTAAACCGGTATCAAATTCCAAGCCCTTTCATGGCAAATGATGATTCGCTCCTGGCAATATTTCAGTTGTAGCGATGCTGATGCTGAGATTGGCGTCAGATTCCAAGTTCCACATTCGCGATAAAAAAAATCAGCGAGCCATACATGCATACGAAATAGCCGAAATGATGGGTCAGCATGCAATAAAAATCAGCAAGTAAAAATGTATGCATGCAAAATAGCCGAAATGATTGGGCAACTCGCAATAAAAAGCAGCGAGTAAAAATAAAATAAATAGCCGAAATGATTGGGCACCGCGAAAAATAGCCGAAATGATTGGGCAATCGCGACCTTCGCGATATAAAAGCTGAAATGATAGAGCATCGCGGAAATAAAATAATAGTATAAAAAAATGAATGAAACCAATGCCCTACATGTGAGATCACATCGATCCCTGTATACAATCCAAGGGCACAAACATAGAGGGAACCATACCTGCCCAACAGGCTCCACCAGAAAGCGAAGCCAAATCTCGACGGTTCATAGACAACCTAGAGACAACCTCGACATTTATCGCAATATTGCAGACACGATGTCAACAAATGGAGCAAAAGAAGATCCCTAGCTTCAGGGTCTCGACATCGATATCGACAACTTAGAGATCACTAACGGCGTTTCTCCTCACTCCAACCAGATGCGGACATGACGTCAACAACCGACCTCAGAGTCGCAATGAAACGGAGCCACGGCATAGTCCCTAGTTCCAAATCTTAACGGCAATATCTACAGCCTAAGAATCAACAAAGGCGTTCCTTCGCAGTCCAGCAAGAGGCAGATACAACGCCAACAAAAGACCTCGCGGTCGAAACAAAGCGAAGCGACGGCAAAATCCCAGCTTCACCTCAACATTCGTCTCGATACAGCAGACGAGATGTCAACAACGGCGTTCCTTCGCAGTCCAGCAAGATGCAGACACAACGCCAACAAAAGACCTCGCGGTCGAAACAAAGCGAAGTGACGGCAAAATCCCAGCTTCACCTCAACATTCGTCTCGATACAGCTGACGAGATGTCAACAACGACGTTCCTTCGCAGTCCAGCAAGATGCAGACACAACGCCAACAAAAGACCTCGCGGTCAAAACAAAGCGAAGCGACAGCAAAATCCCAGCTCCACCTCAGCATTCGTCTCGTTACAGCAGACGCAATGTCAACAACAATGTCCTTCCTCCAACAGGATTTGGATATGACAAAACAAATGAAGCGAAGGCCAAATTCTTAGCTTCAAGGTCTTAACGGCAAGTCATATAAAGCCTGAAAGACAATCGGAGATCATCTTGCACCAGTGCGGAGTGGTCACCACCTCGACGTTCGTCTCGATACAGCAGACGAGATGTCACCCCAGCGTTCTTCTTCCTACAGGATTCAGATGCGACAATCAAACAGCGGAGCCACGACAAAGTCCCTAGTTCCAACCCTCGACGGTTCACCAACAACCTAGAGACAACCGCGACATTCGTCTCGATATAGAGGATGTAATGACAGCAAACGAAGAAAAGGCCAAATTCCTAGCTTCAGGGTCTTGACGGCAAGTCATATAAAGGCTGAAAGACTATTGGAGATCATCCCACACCAGCGCGGAGTGGTTATGACTCATCGGGGCTCTCCAAAATGAGCCTAACCTCAAGTAAAAAGTGACATGGAATATCCCTACGCTTGCTCTTTCGACGGTAATATTACCTGGAAGATTACTTGAAGACGTCTTGTTCAGCCCCCGAAGGGATCAGAGACACGACAATCGTAAGGCTACTCGAACAACAAGATTGCCTATTGAGGAATACATCAGCCAACGCGACGGTACGACGGACAAAACCCGAAGTACCACAGACCCTAACGGACCTCTGTCGTAAAGAGCAGAGGTTAACTGTGACGTTAGGATACTCTTACGAGAAATGCTCGATTCGTCTCGACTTGTGAGGAAATTAGTGTCTTTACGAGAACTACTCGATATGTTTCGACTCATGAGGAAAATCCTTAGGCAGCGGGGATCAAAAAACCTGTTTCCTAAGCACTGGGACCCTGCAAGTCGGTCCAAAACGGACTCTTGCATACTATTCACGGGTCACACTCTCCGAAGTCAAATCTTGATAAGGAGGGAAACAACCGCTTACGGGTCCTCTTGACTCGTAAAAGGGAAAATTCTCTTATAGGATCCTTACGACTTATAAGAGAAAACACACTTAGGAATCCTTACGATTCTTAAGGAGAAAATACACCTACGAGATCCTCTCGATCCGCAGGGAGAAAAGTCTTTATGAGACCCTCACAGCTCATAAAGTTGAAAAGTCTTAGGCAGCAGATCTGAACCTGCGTCCTAAGTCATCATTATCTCTTGAAGAAGCCAAGACAGGATGCTCGCTCTATCATCTGCCAACCATGTTTACTAAGATAGCATACTGATAATAAAAGAAGGGAGAAAGCACAGAGATGACACAAGACATTGCAAAAAAAAATGTGTATCTTTATACATGAATTCAATCAAGTACAAGGTGAATCGTATAAAAGAATAAAAGAATGGATACATCTTATTCAAAAATTACAAGTATATAATTGATACAAAGTCAGCTACTGGGAAGGAAGCGTCTTAAATAGCCCTATCAATTGCTCGCGTACTTCCTTCCATGCCTTCTCCTGACCGGCCGCCACCACCAATTCTGCTTCCACTCGAGCCCACTGCTGCAAGAAGGATGAAAGCTGCTCCTCAACTGCCCGCTGAGCTGCTTCGCGACCTTGGGCATCACACTCAGTGGCATCGAGCTTCTGCTTCAGTGTTAGCCCATCATAAATACTTTGCAGAAGGCCCTCGAAGATAGCCTTCATCCTGGCGACAACTGACTACTTCTCCAAATGGGCAGAAGCAGTACCGCTGAGGGAAATGAAGACGGAGAATGTCCTCCACTTCTTCAAGACGCACGTCATATATCGGTTTGGAACTCCGCGACGGATCATCTCCGATAACGGGCCAGCTTACAGAAGCCACAATATCAGTCGCTTCGCGCACCAACACAATATAGACTGGAGATATTCCTCGGTTTATAATCCGCGAGCTAATGGTCTAGCTGAGGCCTTCAACAAGACCTTGACAAAGATCATGAAGAAAATGGTGTCCCGAAATAAGAAGGATTGGCATAAGAGGCTGCAAGAAGCTCTTTAGGCGTATCGAACTACGTTCAAGATAGCCACAAACACAACGCTATATGCGCTGGTATTCGGTACAAAAGCAGTACTCCCCCTCGAGATAGAGCTACCCTCTCTACGAGTGGCAGTCCACTACGAGTTGACGAACGAAGAAAATGCTAACCTTCGGCTTGAGGAGCTTGATGCCCTTGAAGAAACACGGCTCATAGCGCAACAAAATTTGGAGGCCTATAAAGCAAAGATGACGTGCTCATATGAAAGATTGACCCGGCCGAGGACATTCCGCCAAGGCGAACTCGTGCTAGTGGTCAAGAGGCCTATGATCCCCAATCGCGCCAAGCGGGGAAAATTCGAGCCGAACTATGAAGGCCCGTACATCATAGACAAGGTCTATCAGGGTGGAGCTTATCTACTCATGGATATGCACGGTGAAAGGCCTTACCGGCCAATAAATGGCCGATTCCTAAAGAAATACTAGGCTTAGCGAGTTATCGCTTAGGTCAATGATAGATGACGACGACTATGTCCGCTCGCTATCTTCCTAAGCTCAAACTTTATAAGCAGTAGCCAGCCTTCTCATAAGGGCGGACCGAAACGTCCTTAAACTAACAGCGGACCTAAACGTCCTTAAACTAACAGCGGACCGAAACGTCCTTAAAACTACTACCGCAGCATCCTTAAGCTGACGAGATGAATAAAAAAAAGAAAAGAAAAAAATATAAATATAATAAAAAAAATAATAAAAAATAAAAACGGTATGTCCATAAGCAAAATGGGCACGGATGAAAACCCGAAAGGGCTTCGTGAGTAAAAACAGCAGGGCTACCGGCGAGTGTTCGTGAAAACCCGAAAGGGCGCGACCTCGTAAAAAAGAAGAAGAAGAAGAAAATAAAAATAAAAAAAACGGTATGTCCATAAGCAAAAAAGGGCACGGATGAAAACCCGAAAAGGGCTCTGTGAATAAAAACAGCAGGACTACCGGCGTGTGTTTGTGAAAACCCGAAAGGGCGCAACCTCGTTAAAAGACACTTATAGGATCCTCTCGACCTTGTAGGGAGAAACTACCCGTGTGAGATCTTTACGACTCACAAAGGAGCAACACACTTAGGGATCCTCACGATTCCTAGGGAGAAAATACACTTGCGAGATCCTCACGACTCGTAAGGAGAACTCTCTTATGGGACTCTCACGGCTCGTAAGATTTGAAAGTCTTAAGTTACAGAGACCTAAACCTGTGCTTAAGCAACCCCCACAACCTTCAATACTGCCCTATAAGTGGTCCAGTACTGGCTCTTGTATACAATCCACGGGTGCGAATAAACATTTCCCTAACCAAGTCCCATCCGTGACTGGGGATATATGCGCATGATGAACAACCCTTATAAGTCCTCTCGACTTACAAGGAGAAAACCCTCTTGTAGGATCCTTACGACTTACAGAGGAACATACACTTAGGAATCCTCACGATTCCTAAGGAGAAAATACACCTACAAGATCCTCACGACTTGTAGGAAGAAATACCTTTGTGAGACCCTTACGGCTCATGAAGTTAAAAGCCTTAGTTGACAGGACCTTAACCCTGTTCGCTAAGCCACCTTTGTTCGACATCGACGGAGGCAAATGATGATTCGCTCCTGGCAATATCCCAGTTGTAACGGTGCTGATGCCGAAATCGGTGTCTAATTTCAGGTTTACGGTGAAAAGCCGGTAAGCCGCACATGCATACAAAATAGCCGAAATGATAGGGCAACTTGCAATAAAAAGCAGCAAGTAAAAACGTATGCATACAAAATAGTCGAAATGATTGGGCAACTCGCAATAAAAAGCGGCGAGTGAAAATAAAATAAATAGCCGAAATGATTGGGCACCGCGAAAAATAGCCGAAATGATTAGGCAATCGCGACCTTCGCGATATAAAAGCTGAAATGATAGAGCATCGCGGAAATAAAACAAAAAAAATGATAAAACTTTGTCCCTACAGTTGAGATCACATCGATCCCTGTATACAATCCAAGGGCGCAAACAAAGAGGGAACCATACTTTCCCAACAGGCTCCACCAGAAAACGAAGCCAAATCTCGATGGTTCATCCCAACACCAGGGAAACAAATAATCCTTGGCAAATACCTCAATTCAGGGAAACAAACATCCTTGATGAGAGCCTCCTGATTCGCGTCGACTCGCAGAGAAACCAGTGTCTCCGTGGGAAATTCTCGATCCGTTTCAACACCAGGGAAACAAATAATCCTTGGCAAATACCTCAATTCAGGGAAACAAACATCCTTGATGAGAGCCTCCTGATTCGCGTCGACTCGCAGAGAAACCAGTGTCTCCGTGGGAAATTCTCGATCCTTTTCAACACCAGGGAAACAAATAATCCTTGGCAAATACCTCAATTCAGGGAAACAAACATCCTTGATGAGAGCCTCCTGATTCGCGTCGACTCGTAGAGAAACCAGTGTCTCCGTGGGAAATTCTCGATCCGTTTCAACACAAGGGAAACAAATAATCCTTGGCAAATACCTCAATTCACGGAAACAAACATCCTTGATGAGAGCCTCCTGATTCGCGTCGACTCGCAGAGAAACCAGTGTCTCCGTAGGAATTCTCGATCCGTTTCAACACCAGGGAAACAAATAATCCTTGGCAAATACCTCAATTCAGGGAAACAAACATTCTTGATGAGAGCCTCCTGATTCGCGTCGACTCGCAGAGAAACCAGTGTCTCCGTGGGAAATTCTCGATCCGTTTCAACACCAGGGAAACAAATAATCCTTGGCAAATACCTCAATTCAGGGAAACAAACATCCTTGATGAGAGCCTCCTGATTCGAGTCGACTCGCAGAGAAACCAGTGTCTCCGTAGGAAATTCTCGATCCGTTTCAACACCAGGGAAACAAATAATCCTTGGCAAATACCTCAACTCAGGGAAACAAACAATCCTTGACGAGAGCCTCCTGATTCGCATCGAATCGCAGAGAAACCAGTGTCTCCGTGGGAAATTCTCGATTCGTTTCAACACAAGGGAAACAAATAATCCTTGGTAAATACCTCAACTTAGGGAAACAAACATCCTTGACGAGAGCCTCCTGATTCGCGTCGGCTCGCAGAGAAACCAGTGTTTCCGCGGGAAAATTCCCGATTCGTCTCAACTTGCAAGATGAAGCCTCAGGCAGCAAGGACTAAAAAACTTGCTTCCTGAACAATGGGACCCTGCAAGTCGATCTAAAACGGTCTCTTGCATACTATTCACGGTTCTCACTCTCCAAAGTCGAGTTTCGACAAGGAGGGAAACAACCGCTTACGGGTCCTCTCGACTCGTAAGTGGGAAAAATTCTCTTATAGGATCCTTACGACTTACAAGAGAAAACACACTTAGGAATCCTCACGATTCCTAAGGAAAAAAACCCACCTACGAGATCCTTTCGATCCGTAGGGAGAAAAGTCTCTATGAGACCCTCAGGGCTCATAGAGTTGAAAAGTCTTAGGCGGCAGATCCGAACCTGCGGCCTAAGCCATCGCTATCTCTCGGAAAAATCTAGATGCTTGCTCTATTATCTATCGACCCTGTTTATTAAGACAACATACGCACAATAAAAGAAAAAAGAAGTGACAGGAAGAACATCCGATTTACATTTGATCAAGCGTTCGAGACACACTCATTCATGCATGTGCAAAAGATTCAGAACAAGAAATAAGACAAACTGAAATGGAAATTTTCTATTCATATCATAAAAAGGGGTTCTTACAATCATGGAGAAATAGATAATAACATTATTAAAATGTTTACAAAGGTATAACCTCGAACCCAGGGCATGAATTGAGGAACTCGAAAGTGACCCTATCTATGACTTTCCAAGCCTTGCGGACCATCCTGGTGTGCTTTCTTTCGCGAGCACAAGCGTCAGGGTCCTCCCTGATGTCTTCCACCCTCCGATAAGCAGCGAGTATGGCGGACTGTTGAAAGACCTCGTGCAAGAGATCGACAAGATTGTCTCGCCGTCTCTTCGAGATTAAGCTCATCAGGTACACTGAATGCACCTTGTCCTCGGCAGCGTCCAATGCCCTAAGCGGCACGCCGGTAAAAAATAGGGGAAGCGCTTCCCAAATCGCTCCCACGATAAGCTTCAGAAGAGAAGAACGTCGGGGAAGCAGTTGTCCGTTGTATGCGTCGAAGCGGCTCATGATTTCAGCACACTCCGCGTTCGTGAACTCCCGATTTTGGGAACGGCCAAGTCGGCGGATATCCCCGTAAGAAATAATCTCGTCGAGGTCGTACATATGGGCATCCATCACTCCTATAAAATAAGATCGACAGCAATCAGCAACCCTTAAAAGTTCTGTTATATAATTTAAAAAGAGCAAAGCTCCATTAATGAATCAAGAAATTATAAATGAAAATCATTCGGAGAGCAAAGCTCTATTAATGGAACCCTAACAGGGTTCTCCTTAATCCTCTCTAGACCCCTTTAGAGCAAAGCTCTGCTAAATGAAACCCTAAATGGGTCTTCTTTAGATCAGGGATCTATTGAGAGCAAGGCTCTGTCAATGAAAATTAATCTAATTTAATTTAATTCAAGTTAAAAATTTCACCGAAAAGTTTTAAGAGTTTAACTCTTGGAGTTCTTAAAAATAAAGAGCAGGGCTCTGAGTTCTGAAAGTATAATTTTGGAGATGATAATCATCTGTTGAGGACCAAAGGTCCTATTTATAGACATCAAATGACCTTTTAACTTCCAAAAGTTGCCGCAACGGTTGGAATTCTACCACCGTTGCGCTCGCGTTTGGGGCCACGTAAGCGCAACGGTGGGGGGCATTTGTTTACCCCAATCAGAGCAAAGCTCTGTTCAAATTCCAAGGCGGAAGATGAAGCAATGTTTCATCTTCCCCCAATCAGAGCAAAGCTCTACTTTGAAAATTTAAAGTTTAATAAATGAAGCAACGCTTCAGATCCTCTGCGCTACGCGCAACGTGCCACGTGTCAGGTGTTGATGCGTCAGCATAGCGCCCAAGGCAGTGCGCCCAATCAGAGCAAAACTCTATCTAAAATAAAATTAAAGGAAGTAACGCTTCAGTTGCACAAGCACTGCGCTGCGCGACACGTGTCAGCGCAGATGCGCCAGCGCAGTTGCGCTGCGCTTTGCGCTGCTTGACACGTGTCACGCGCTGGGGCGTTTGCGCCAAACAGAATTAAGATTTTAAAGAAATCTTTCTGTTCTTGTTAAAACAAGAAGATTTTCTTCTGTAAAACAGAAGCTCTTGGATCAAAGATCCAACGGTGGGAAAATTCCCCAAATCACTCAGAGAAAGATCTCTTTAACTAATTTATGGGCACTATAAAAAGGACCCTAGACCTCAATTCAAAGGGATCAATTTTTTGTGAGAAATCAAAATTTTCAAACAGAGAGAAGTCTGAAGAAATTTCAAGAAGAAGAAAAAGGTAAAAGACCTTTTAGATATAAGAATTTCTTCTAATAGATCAATGATCTTTAATAAAAAACAAAATAAAAATAGTGTTTTGCACTTATGAACCATTGGTTCTTTGGGATAAAAAAAAACAAGAGAAACTTGTTTTCTTTGATCTAAATTAGATCAAGAAAACAAACAGTGCTTTGCACTTCTTTTATGAACCTTTGGTTCTAGAATCTAAAAGATTCTCAAGTTAATAATGCCTTGCACTTGAAAATCTGCACTGTTGCGCTCTTGGGTTGGCGCAAGCCACCAGAGAGTGCCACGTGTCAGTATCTGAACCACTTGTGCTATGCGCTTTAAGATAGAGCTTTGCTCTCTAAGATTGGCGCAACTCATCAGAGCGCGCCACGTGTCAACATCGCAAGCGTAGCGCACTAGCGCAGCGCACTGCGCTTGCATGACACGTGTCATCACCACAAGCGCTTGCGCTCTTTGATTGGCGCAAAGCGCCTGAAAAATGTAATGCATTTCTTATTCTAAAGGGCCAGGCCCAAGTCAAAAAGACCTAGCAGGCCAAAATAAATTGCAAAGCAATAAAAGGGGCAGAGCCTAAATAAAATTGATGCTCTGCATCATTTATAAAGGGCAGAGCCCAAGTAAAATTGGTGCTCTGCATCATTTATAAAATGAGCAGAGCCCAAAAAATATTGATGCTCTGCATCCTTTATGGGCAGAGCCCAAATAAAAATAAATAAAGGTGTTGAACTTTCTTCAACTGGACTTAGCCCAATCATGGCCGTAAGTCCTCAAATTAAATTGACTGAGCAAGACTGCTCTCCTAAATCAATTTACATCCGGTTCAAGGGTACATCTCTGAACTCCTCTGACACCTATCGTTGTAATCCTTCAACGACGTCAGAGAGGTGACGGGTCCCGACAACCATACATCAACATGGACGCAATGTCCTTAAACTACCAATAGACCGCAATGTCCTTAAACTACCTATGGACCACCATGTCCCTAAACTGGAATATGGACCGCAATGTCCTTAAACTACCAATAGACCGCAATGTCCCTAAACTACCTATGGACCACTACGTCCTTAAACTGGAACAATAGAGCTCCCAAATGCTCTTTTGTCGGATCTAAACGATCCCGTTTAAGTTGATCTTAGCCTCAAATATGGCTAACGTATCCTTAAACATTCAAACAGACTTTAGTCCCAAAATAGACTATAAGACCCCCAATCAACTTTGGTTCAAGGGTACATCTCCGAACTCCTCTGACACATGTCGTTGTAATCATTCAACGTCGTCAGAGAGGTGACGGGTCCCGACGGCCATATACTAAATGGACCACTACGTCCTAGACGATCCCGTTAAGTCGATCTTAGTCTCAAATCAGACTAACGTATCCTTAACGAACGTTTAAGTTGATCTTAGTCTCAAATGCGGCTAACGTATCCTTAAACTAAAAACACCAAACCCAAATCTAAGTAAACACGGATTTGGACTAATCTACGTCCTACGGGCGACGACATAACTTAGTCTCCGTATACAATCCACGGGTATCCACAAACAAAACAAACACACACGACACGAAGTGAAATTCTGGAGAAGGAGAAAGTGGTTACCGCGATGCGGTAGCGTGATTAACTGCAGGGGCTTGCGCCTGCAGGGAAGAGCGTCCCCACAATCAAAAACCCCTCAAGCGAGGGGGAATCTGACGAAGTCTGCTACATCGGCCGTATCCGTCTAAACCTCCGATACACAGTGCCATAAATCAACTTGGCATCTTTGGAGAGGTGGACGGATAAAACCATATAGCATCTGCCCCGAAACTCAGGCCTAGACGTCCTCGCAGTCTTCGCGGCCGCCGTTCGGAGGGGAACAGCTGCGATATGTGGAACACATTGTGCACTCCTTCCATTGAGGGTGGTAGTGCTAAACGGTATGCTACTTCTCCAACTCGTTCGAGAATGTCAAATGGTCATATGTATCTAGGACTGAGCTTACCCCTCTTGCCAAAACAAATCACTCCTCGGTTTGGAGAAATCTTCAGAAAAACATGGTCTCCAGGTTGGAACTCCAGGTGTCGGCGCTTTGCATCTGCCCAATGTTTCTGTCAGTCTTAGGCTATGCGCATTCTTTCCCTGATCATGCGAATTACGTTCACAATTGCCACGATCATCTCTGGTCCTACGAGTTCATAATCTCCAATGTCGTACCAACTTAGTGGTGATCGACACTTTCTTCCATAGAGAGCTGCAAATGGTGCCATTTCAATGCTCGCCTGATAGCTGCTGTTGTATGAAAACTCCACAAGATGTAGGTGATCTTCCCACGAACCTCCGAAGTCTAACATACAAGCTCTTAGTATGTCCTCCAGAATCTGAATTGTTCACTCGGACTGTCCGTCCGTTTGTAGATGGTAAGCCGTGCTGAAGTTCTAACTCGTTCCTAGGCAAGCTCTGCCAAAACTGTGATCGAAATTTGGTATCACGATCGGAGACGATGCAAACCGGTACTCCATGTAATCTCACAATCTCATGGATGAGTTCATGGGTATCAATATATAGTACACTTTGAGGTTAAATCTTACTTTAGATTCATGCTTACCTCCATGTACTTCTTTGCTAACGTCTCGGTAGATTGGCCAAATCAAAAGGGAATAAAATGAGCCGACTTGGTGAGTCGATCGACAATAACACATATTGCGTCGTTACCCTTCGTGCTGCGAGGAAGGGGCAGTCACGAAGTCCATGATAATTTGTTGCCATTTCCATTCTGGGATTGGTAACGGCTGAAGTAGACCGACAGTTCTGTGATGTTCTGCCTTTACTTGCTGACACACCAAACACTTGGCTTCGCTTCTGACTACTTCACACTTCATTCCATGCCACCAGCAGTGTTGCCGTAGATCCTTATACATTTTTGTACCACCGGGATGTACAGTGTAAGGAGAGTTGCGAGCTTCTTTCATCAACTCTTCTCGAACTGGGTCGTTTGGTACACACAATCTACTTATATATCTCAAGGATCCATCTTCATGGATGATGAAGTCCGTTCGAAGTCCACTTTCTACTTGTTCTATGATCTTTTGTAGATTGACATCATTTGCCTGAGCTGCTTTGATCTGATTAAAAATAGTAGATTGGACTTGTAAGTTCATCAAATACGAAGCGTTACCTGGCATAACTACTTCGATCGCCAATCTGTGCATTTCCTGCTATAGTTTCCATTGAGCGGTGAGATTCATTGCTAATGGCTGGCGGCTAAATGCATCAGGAACTACATTCACCTTCCCAGGATGATACTGTAGGTTGATGTCGAAGTCCGCCGTGAGTTCTAACCATCTTCTCTGTCGCATGTTCAACTCTTTCTGAGTAAATATATCCTTCAGACTCTTATGGTCAGTGTATATATCCACCCGTTCATCTAAAAGATAGTGGCACCAAATCTTAAGTACAAAGATAACGGCTGCCAACTCCAGATCATGTGTTGGATAGTTGCGCTCAGGAACTTTTAGCTGTCTTGATGCAAAGGCTACAACTTTTCCATGCTGGTGTAGAACACATCCTAATCACTTACCGAAATCATCACAATGTACGACGAAACCTCTAGATTGATCCGGTATTACAAGGATAGGAGCTGAAGTTAATCTTGACTTGAGTTCTACAAAAGCGTTTTCACATGCTTCTGACCACACGAATGCTTCATCTTTACATGTGAGCTTGGTCAGGGGTGCTGCAATTTTCGAAAAACCTTCAATGAATCTTCAGTAGTATAGGATGCCCTAGAGGCCTTCATTGTATAGGATGCTAGGGATATGTATGTACATGACAATCTTGCTTGATATGATAGTACGCTATTTGGTTTGTCTTTATCTTAACGTGTGAGATATTTTACTTTGTATTTATATACATGTTGATAAAGCCCATAGGGTGTTTGCCTGACTACCGGCGTTGTGATGGCAGTCATACTTGTAGCAGTTGGATAGTCAATAGGCACATCCTTGAATGTCCCTGGTCGCAGGAGTATCGAGACTGGGCAGCGATGCTCCAGAGTAGACTAGTGTATACATATCTAGACCCTGACGAGGGGCGATGGATTGGTCCCACAACCATTGGTGATGTGCACCTAAGATTGTATACAGATGCTCACTGAGTGTGAGTACACTGGACAGGACTCGTCGAGAACTGACTGGATGGTATTATACCTAGCGTCAGATAGCAGTTCTCAGATGACATGTGTGCAGATAGTCTGTCGACTTGAAGTCGTCATTTGTCTCGTGTGAGTTCCCACTGTACTTTGATTACTACCCTACCACGGCTCAAAGGAGTCGTGCAAACAGGTTTTAGTTGGGTACAGTCCCGAGCCACATGGAGGCAGTGAGCGACTGTTAGGGATTCGTCTCTCCCGGTATAGGGAGTCGATATCGCACTGCGATCGGTTGGTCATTACTATAAGTCCCTGGCCAGGGCTGATAGAGAATTACTGGTGGACTGACCAGTAGATTCTCGGATGGTCTTGAGCCACACCGGCACGACTTGTACAGTTGTTAGGGTTCTGACGTTCACCACCTCCCTAGACCATACATGCGATACTCTCAGACGAACAGACCGGACTGCGCGGATATTGTCACGGACAGACTCAGTAGGGGTTACGGATGAGTTCGCTCGTCGGCCTCCTTTTCGACACGTAACTGGGTTGCCGTTACGTACAGCTAGTGCCACTGACGGACTTGTGGTTAAACCCACTGCCAGCGTACTGTCGAGTCTTTAGAGTCCCACACAGAGGGTTTCCCTGGATCGGGCGAGATGATGTAGACGCCGTATGGTCTTACAGCTGGGTTTCGATCGCATTCGTGTACTGGCTACTCGAATGACGATCGGACAGATTATACTGGTAGGCTTTGGTTTAAGCCGGATACTAGTATTGTAGTATTGGATTATACTAATCTCGGTGTATCTGTATTTTTCGGAATACGGATACAGGTATGAAAATACAGAAAAGGACATTCTTGTAAATTCATAAGATTGACCTTCTAGAAGGAGACACCTCATTATTGTTTTATTCTTTTTCATTAAAGAATTAATGAGGTGGAAATTAGGAGGCATGGGTTGAAGAATGGCTAAGTATTTGTTTATTTCATTTGGAGCCACTATTCAAGCATGGTTGTAGATTATATGATTTAATAATGCCATGGTTGAATTATTGGCTCAAGACTTAACCATTCTCTCTTCTTATTTTCTATGATCATTATCACAAAAGGATTCTCTCTCCTAGATTTTCTTCTCTCCTTCTTCCTCAAGCTCATACACTTGCATGTGTTGCAAAACAATAAGTTTTGAGATCAAATAATCCAATACACTCACTCTATATCAACTTAGTCTTCTCTCTTAGCAAGTTAGATCACTAAGTTATCTCATGGAGGTTGGAGCTTGACCATAGCTCTCGGGTGGATCCATCTTCGACATAAAGGAGACCGGCAACCGAGATCGTTCAAAAGCCAAAGCAAGGAGATCAAGAAGAAGGAGCTTGAACCAAGGAGCAAGGAGCAAGTTGAAGACCCCAAGGACTATGAACGAGGGTATAACTCCTTTACTTAGTAGTTAGCTCTCTCTATTAGTCTAGTATTATGTTAGCTAAGGTTTAAACAAGATCCTAAAGTGGAACAAGTTCATGATGCAAAGCTAAAACATGTTTCTTTTGAGGTGAGAAAATCGTTTTTAAAGTATTCCGCCTCCCCGCGAGCCGTGGGGTGTGCATCATGGACTTACACTGGTATCAGAGCCAGGTTAAACCTTAACTAACTTGTTAGCAAAATGTTAGAAATTCGATCGTCGGAAAAATCCCGAAATCACATCCGAAAATGCATGTTTCTGTCGATTTTGAAATGTGGTCTAATTTTTTTTTCAGATGGCTTAAAAATTCGTGCAGGCATTTTTAAGAACACAGAAAAAATTTGGACTCATGAATCGGTCAGACCGCCGCGGATCCGCGGCAGAACCATGCGTTTTGCCGCCGATCCGCAGCCGAGTCGACTCCGATTCATTCCAAACTTTTTCTGTTATTCTTATTTTCTGGAATTGTGATTTTTGGGATATTTTGTTTCTGCCCAGATATTTTGTGTACTGTGTTAAATTGGGGGTAGATTCAAATTTGCTTAATCGATCGAAATTCTAATTGCTTTAGCTAATCGGTTGTTCTGTAATGTTATATGTGTTTTGAAACGTCTTCTAATCGCTATACGACGATTAGTGGGGGTTGCACATATCTGTGATGATTGGTTTGTGTATATGAATCTTATTGGATCGTCGTGATGAATAGCCGGGGGGTGTGAGACGAGTGTTTTCTTTTCTTTCATTCAATGTAATTTGTAAAATTGATGTAATATTATTTTTGCGGGGCACATCCGGGTTGAGGTTGTAGCCACCGCTGTATTATTTCTTTTACTGTTTTTGCTCCTAGGATAGACCCAAGGTGGGGTGCAAAAACTACCAGGTATTTTGAAGTGCTAAGTGGCCTACTCACGTTGTTGAGGGAGACTGCTTCACTTCTGGTACTTAGCGGGTAGTTTGCCGCACCCGTAGGGGTCTAGGATGGGGTTTTGGCTATTCATCACGACTGTGGAACCCGTCCTTCGTTATGGGCTTAAACGAAGTGCGGAATTCCTAGTATATCCAATATGTTCATCTGTGATCTGGAATGCTTATTATTGCGTGCGACGAATGGATATATCTATATATGATATTTATTAGGCGTTGCTTATGTTTTACACCCGCGCTAGTCCAGCCCCCGCTCTGCCGTTAGTTAAGTAACCTAACGGGTGATGACGGGGACCAGTGGCGAATGCGGATGGCATAAGCGTACGTTGTATTTTCGTTGTTTTCTGCAATGGTAGGATTAAATGATGGGACGGCATTAATTTATTAATGCAAAGAAAATAAACCTAAACTAAATCGTTGGAACAATTTCAAAACCACTCGGTTTTCTTCAAAAAGAAAATTTTAAATGCGAAGCTTAAACCACTCCTTTTAAAAAAGCTATCTTGATTCCTTCGATCATATCAAGTTACACTACGTTAACGGTTTCGCCAAAAACCAGCCGTAACCCTCCGTCGTTTCAAATAAACAGCACATCGTATTCATGCTATGTTTGTTGGCCTACGTCAAGGCATAGTGTATGGTAGCAATGTGTTGCTTAATTGTTGCATAGATAGATGCATTAGTTTAGGACAGCCGTACAGCCTTGTTGTCCTACGTCAAGGGCGAGTACGGATGGATCTAAATTAATCAGGACAACAACGGGTAGAACTTGATTTGCATCTTATGATTTGTTGGCCTACGTCAAGATCATAAGAGCTTGGGGTAAAAATCACATCGGGAGTTTCAAACATAAAGGAAACTTACAGATTTAGCATACCTTCTGGAGTGTGGTGACTAGAGTGGCTTCCATCTAGGGCATCATACGATGATAGTTGGATCCCGATCCCACTGATGAGTAGGATTACTCTCGGGAGATTTTCTCACTTAACAATCAATGCTATAAACCAAGTAGGTGTCTAGAAAGGTGTTAGTGGGGCTACGCCTCCAGGGAAAAGAGGTTATATAATTAAGAAACTTCGCGAAAGCGTTGGAAAACCTCCCTCGAAGTACCAACACTGGCCTGGCTGAAAGGTTAAGCAAGTATTGTGACGTGTGATTAATCCTGACTAATTCTTCTTTTAGGGTTTGAAGAAGGATTTGAGGAAATAGTGGGAGCCATCCTGTTTAGATAAACTAATAAACCAATTTAAACTTGCAAGAGCATATGCTGAGTGTTTCTTTTCTCTCTCTCTGGCAGCTACCATGATAGGACTAAAACTATTACTTGAAAAGAATACACTGACCGGGCCAAACTATAAAGATTGGCTAAGGAACGTCAACATTGCACTGACTTATGACAAAGTTGCATATGTTACCACCGCTGTTCCTCCCCCTATCCCAGAACCAGATTCCTCAGTTGCGGACAAGGAAGTTCGCAAAACTTGGGATCTAGACTGCGAGAGAGCTAAGCGTATCGTGCTGGCGTCCATGAACAATGAACTCCAGAAATAGCACGAGAGCATGGATATTATATCCATCTTTCTCCATTGCAAGGAACTGTATGGAGAGCACTCCCGTATCGCAAGGTACGAGACCTCAAGGAAACTATTCCAGATGAGGTTAGCTCCAGGATCACCTGTAGGAGAGCACGTCCTGAAAATGATCAGCCTTATTGAAGAACTCGCAAACCTGGGATGCGTGCTAGAGAATGAGTTGTACATCGACTTGATTTTGCAGTCCCTTCCCCACACCTTCTCTCAGTTCGTGCTGAACTTCAACATGCACGAAATGGAAGCTGATCTTCCAAGGCTCCTCAACATGCTGAGGGTAGCAGAGACCTCCTTGAAAAAGGAGAAGACCCCCGTTCTGTATGTTGGCCAATCATTCTCTTCTAAATCGAAAGCGAAAGCTAAAGGGAAGAATAAGATGAAAGCCACTAAACCGAAAGGCGGGGTCAAGAAGGTGCAGGGAACGAACAAGGCAGGAAGGGTGAAGGCGAATAAGAACGAATGCTACTATTGTCACAAGCAAGGGCACTGGAAGAAGGATTGCATGGCTTTCAAAGCCAAGGACACGAAGCAAGCTGCTGCTGCTGCTTCAGGTGTGTTTGTAATCGAAAATTGTCTTTCAGTAAACTCTACATCATGGGTACTTGATACCGGTTCTGGTTCTCACATTTGTAATTCTTTGCAGGCTCTGAGAAACCGTAGAGCACTGAAGACGGGTGATATGACTCTCCGGATGGGCAATGGAATGCACGTAGATGTTGTTGCAATAGGGGAATATCACCTGGGGTTGACTAGTGGGCACATTTTGGTGTTGTACAGCTGTTTTTGTATTCCCAGTATGCTGTGTAATATTATATCAGTATCTTTGTTATCTAATGAAGAATATAATTTTGCACTTGAAAGAAATGTCATGAACATTCTCCTAAATCAAGAAATGATTGGGTTTGGCACACTGGAAAATGGCATATACATACTTAATCAACCTCAAGTTTTCAATATTCAAAACATGCTTAAAAGGAAGGCTCCAGATTCAAACCAAGCATTCCTATGTCATTGCAGACTTAGTCATATAAATGAAACAAGGTTGACTAAGTTACATAAAGATGGATATTTAGATCCGTTTGAATATTCATCATATGCAACTTGTCAATCATGTATCAAAGGAAAGATGACCAAATCTCTGTTCACCGGACACGGAGAAAGAGCCACGGAACTCTTGGGACTTGAACACAGCGATGTATGTAGTCCGATGTCTACACATGCACGAAGCGGTCACTCATACTTCATCACTTTTACTGATGATTTCTCGAGGTATGGACATGTGTTTTTGATGAAGCATAAATCCGAGGCTTTTGAGAAATTTAAGGAGTATAAAAATGAAGTGGAGAAATAGACTGGTAAAAGCACCAAGACACTTCGATCTGATCGATGTAGAGAATACTTAAGTACCCGTTTCCTTGAATGCTTAAAAGAGAATGGAATTCTCTCTCAGCTTACTCCACCGTATACACCTCAGCATAATGGTGTATCAGAAAGGAGGAATCGCACGCTACTGGATATGGTGCGTTCAATGATGAGTAGTGCTGAGTTGCCACTTTCCTTCTGGGGTTTTGCGCTAGAATCAGCTGCATACCTATTGAAGAGTGTTCCAACTAAGTCTGTGCCTACCACTCCATATGAAATGTGGAGCGGGAAGAGACCATGTCTCAAGTATATCAAGATATGGGGGTGTCCGGCATTTGTTAAGAAACATAATCCGGACAAGCTCAAGGCACGATCGGTTTTGTGCAAGTTTGTGGGATACCCCAAGCATTCAAGGGGATATCTGTTCTACCATACTGAAGAACAAAAGATGTTTGTCGCTCGCCACATTGTCTTCTTAGAGAGTGAAGCGCGGTAGAGCTGGAAGAAATTCCAGAACCACAAACTGCTGCCGAAGACTTAGTAGAACCTCAGGTTTCAATAGAGCCCGATGAACCAACGCCACTCCGCAGATCTAGAAGGCTTTCTCGTCCTCCTGAAAGATACTCTGGGTTTCTTGTAGATGGGGATCGAGAGGATTGCATCATCGATGATGATGAGCCTACTAATTTTCAGCAGGCTATCACGAGTAAAGACTCGGTGAAGTGGCTGGATGCTATGAGATCCGAAATGGAATCCATGTACACCAATAAAGTGTGGACTTTAGATGTTGCTCCTCCTAGGGTAAAACCAGTTGGATGCAAATGGATCTTCAAAACGAAGATTGGTGCATTTGGATAAGTGGAAACCTACAAAGCTAGACTCGCTGCAAAAGGTTTTCGTCAAAGACCATGATTGGACTATGATGAAACCTTTTCCCCAGTAGCTATGCTTAAATCCATTCAGATCCTGCTTGCCATTGCTGCCTTCCATGACTATGAAATCTGGCAGATGGACGTAAAAACAGCTTTTCTAAATGGACATTTAGAAGAGAGTGTTTACATGGATCAACCAGAAGATTTCTTAGACAGCGGGAGCAGCGAAAAAGTGTGCAAGTTGCTTAAATCCATTTATGGATTGAAGCAAGCATCGCGGAGTTGGAACATCTGCTTTGATGAGACGGTCAAAGAATTTGACTTTATCAAAAATGTAGATGAACCATGTATTTATAGGAAGATTGTAGAAGGAGCAGTAGTCTTCCTCGTTTTGTACGTTGACGACATACTACTGATAGGGAATGATATCCCTATGCTACAATCAGTAAAGCTCTTCTTGTCACAGAAATTCTCCATGAAAGACTTGGGAGATGCATCCTACATTCTGGGCATGAAGATCTATCGTGATAAATCCAAAATGATGTTGGGACTTTCACAGTCCGGGTATAGTGACACTATACTAATTTACCCGCTTGTCATGGGATCACCCTCTCCAAAGAGATGTCTCCAAAGACTGATGAAGAGAGGGCTCGCATGGGCATTATACCCTACGCTTCGGCAGTAGGATCCATAATGTGTGCGATGTTATGTACCAGACCAGATGTAGCTTACGTACTTAGTGTGGTAAGCAGGTATCAGTCTGACCCGGGTGAGAAGCATTGGATAGCGGTAAAGAACATTCTCAAGTACCTAAGAAGGACTAAGGAGATGTTCTTGGTTTACGGTATTGGGACCACCAGGTTGAGGCTTTTACCGACTCCAGCTTCCAAAGTGACAAAGATGACTCTAAATCCGTTTCGGGTTTTGTGTTTACCCTCAATGGAGGGGCGGTATGTTGGACGAGTTCCAAACAGGATACCATCGCAGACTCAACTATGGAGGCTGAGTATATAGCTGCTAACGATGCCGCAAAAGAGGCTGTCTGGATGAAGAAGTTCATCTCTGAACTTCAGGTGGTTCCGTCCATTGCCAATCTAATACCTTTGTATTGTGATAACAATGGGGCTGTAGCATTAGCAAAGGAACCAAGGTCCCATCAGAAATCCAGGCATATCTTGAGGCGGTATCACCTGATCAGGGAGATCGTGGATCGCCGGGAGATCGAGGTACGGAGAGTGGACACAAAAGATAACACGGCAGATCCATTCACCAAGGCCATCTCTCAAGTCCAGTTCGAGAGGTTGTTTGAGATGTTGGGCATGCGGTACGCCGCAACTGGATCTAGTGCAGACAGTGGGTACTCATTGCGAAAATTACAGGACTTAGTGCAAGTGGGAGATTGTTGGATATATATGCCCTAGAGGCCTTCATTGTATAGGGTACTAGGGATATGTATGTACATGACAATCTTGCTTGATATGATAGTACGCTATTTGGTTTGTCTTTATCTTAACGTGTGATATATTTTACTTTGTATTTATATACATGTTGATAAAGCCCATAGGATGTTTGCCTGACTTCCGGCGTTGTGATGCCAGTCATACTTGTGGGAGTTGGATAGTCAATAGGCACATCCTTGAATGTCCCTGGTCGTAGGAGTATCGAGACTGGGTATCGATGCTCCAGAGTAGACTAGTGTATACATATCTAGACCCTGACGAGGGGCGATGGATTGGTCCCGTAGCCATTGGTGATGTGCACCTAAGATTGTATACAGATGCTCACTGAGTGTGAGTACACCGGACAAGACTCACCGAGAACTGACTGGATGGTATTATACCTAGAGTCAGATAGCAGTTCTCAGATGACATGTGTGCAGATAGTCTGTCGACTTGAAGTCGTCATTTGTCTCGTGTGAGTTCCCACTGTACTTTGATTACTACCCTACCACGGCTCAAAGGAGTCATGCAAACAGGTTTTAGTTGGGTACAGTCCCAAGCCACATGGAGGCAGTGAACGACTGTTAGGGATTTGTCTCTCCCGGTATAGGGAGTCGATATCGCACTGTGATCGGTTGGTCATTACCATAAGTCCCTGGCCAGGGTTGATAGAGAATTACTGGTGGACTGACCAGTAGATTCTCGGATGGTCTTGAGCCACACCGGCACGACTTGTACGGTTGTTAGGGGTCTGACGTTCACCACCTCCCTAGACCATACATGCGATACTCTCAGACGAACAGACCGGACTGCGCAGATATTGTCACGGACAGGCTCAGTAGGGGTTACGGACGAGTTCGCTCGTCGGCCTCCTTTTCGACACGTACCTGGGTTGCCGTTACGTACAGCTAGTGCCACTGACGGACTTGTGGTTAAACCCACTGCCAGCGTAATGTCGAGTCTTTAGAGTCCCACACAGAGGGTTTCCCTGGATCAGGCGAGACGATGTAGACGCCGTATGGTCTTACGGCAGGGTTTCGATCGCATTCGTGTACTGGCTACTCGAATGACGATCGGACGGATTATACTGGTAGGCTTTGGTTTAAGCCGGATACTAGTATTGTAGTATTGGATTATACTGATCTCGGTGTATCCGTATTTTTCGGAATACGGATACAGGTATGAAAATACGGAAAAGGGCATTCTTGTAAATTCACAAGATTGACCTTCTAGAAGGAGACACCTCATTATTGTTTTATTCTTTTTCATTAAAGAATTAATGAGGTGGAAATTAGGAGGCATGGGTTGAAGAATGGCTAAGTATTTGTTTATTTCATTTGGAGCCACTATTCAAGCATGGTTGTAGATTATATGATTTAATAATGCCATGGTTGAATTATTGGCTCAAGACTTAACCATTCTCTCTTCTTATTTTCTATGATCATTATCACAAAAGGATTCTCTCTCCTAGGTTTTCTTCTCTCCTTCTTCCTCAAGCTCATACACTTGCATGTGTTGCAAAACAATGAGTTTTGAGATCAAATAATCCAATACACTCACTCTACATCAACTTAGTCTTCTCTCTTAGCAAGTTAGATCACTAAGTTATCTCATGGAGGTTGGAGCTTGACCATAACCTTCGGGCGGATCCATCTTCGACATAATGGAGACCGGTAACCGAGATCGTTCCAAAGCCAAAGTAAGGAGATCAAGAAGAAAGAGCTTGAACCAAGGAGCAAGGAGCAAGTTGAAGACCCGAAGGACTAGGAACGAGGGTATAACTCCTTTACTTAGTAGTTAGCTCTCTCTATTAATCTAGTATTATGTTAGCTAAGGTTTAAACAAGATCCTAAAGTGGAACAATTTCATTATGCAAAGCTAAAACATGTTTCTTTTGAGGTGAGAAAATCGTTTTTAAAGTATTCCGCCTCCCCGCGAGCCGTGGGGTGTGCATCATGGACTTACAAGGCTTACGAGAAAGGAGTAAGAACGGTACATTGGAGGCATATCCCGGGCCTTCGACCCGAGGATGTTCTCGACCTTTGATGACCTCCTAGAACACTCCTGTGCTCGTCCTACAAGCAACCATTGGCTCACCTCCGAGCCCTCCTGCACGCTGGGCCTCCTCAGCCCCCCTCCCCTAGCTCGCCTCCGAGCTATCACAGAACTAAGCTCACTCGGCCTCCCACCCGCCTCCGAGCCTCCCGCCGAGCTCAGCTTCTTCAGTCTCATCGACCGACCCAGAGCGCAGATCGCAAACGTCCTGGACATGGCCCCGCGAATCTCGCCATACGCGAGATATCCGCCGCCCCACGATCCCGCGTCCCACGCCATCGCGTTCCCTCGTTAACGAGCATATCTCGCCATTAATTGAGGATCCCGCCATTCGCGCAGGCGCGGCTCCAAGGGCGCAACGGCCGGCGTAAATCTTACGCCCGCCAGCCCATGACTGCCACTATATAAAACCCCTCTCAGACGACTCAGGTAAGGCAATTCTATCTGAATAGGCCGCTACTCTGCCCAAATACCTCGACTAACTTGATCGTCGGAGGTTCCACGGTGGTATAACCACCTCGGGACTTCCTTGCAGGTAGCTCGGGTTCATTCCAAATCAAGCCCACTGAGATCCACACGCTTCAGGAGGCAACCCTCAAACCTAATCTCAGCCATCCATCAACGCTCGCTACAGATCAACGGAAGACAACATCTGAAGGAGATCCAGACCTCCATCACCACTTCTCTCAATAACCCAAACCAACTCCCTAACCCGAGCCCTCGCGCACTCTCTCTCCCTCTCTTTAACCCTCGCGCACTCTCTCTCCCTCTCTTTAACCCTCGCTCTTTCTCAATATCTCCCCTCGCAAATAACTCACTCTCCCTCTACCTCCCTCTTTTTTCCGAGCTCACATCGCCGGAGCCACTCCTCACCGCAACAAACCGCTGCCTTGCCCCACCGTCAACCTTACCCTCATCCCTCATCCTAATACTCGAGCTCCTCACCCCTCCATCACCATCATCCCCGATCTCCTCGCCCCTTCATCACCATCATCCCCAAGCTCCAACACCCTTCATCCCCGGCTCACCGCCGACCACCGCCTGCCACTCAACTGATGAGCTCCCTTCTCCTTCACAGTACAGACCAGAGCCAAGCCTCCGTTGCAACAGCTCATCCCCTCCACTCGAACCCACATCCAAGCCGAGCCATGGCCTCTCTCTTACCATCGTTGTCGTCGTCGAATGTTGTCATAAGACTTCTTCTTAAACTCCTCCTTGCCATCACCACACCACCGCCGTCACCGTCGCTACGTCACAGCTGGGCTCCTCGCATATGTTGGCTATAGTGCCCTCAAGGCAATTATCGTAGTCGCAAGCACGTGATTATGATGATTGAGGGAGCACCTATACCGATAGAACAGTCTTACTCGAGATGTTAGTATGCTCTCTGGTTTGTCTTTATCATCTTGTACGTGTTGATAGAGCCCATATGATTCTTGCTTGACTACCAGCATTATGATGGCGATCATATACGTGGGAGGTGGGGGTCTATAAGCAGATCCTTAAATGTCCCTAGTCGCGGGAGTCTCGAGACTGGGCATCGATACTCCAGTGTAGACTAGTGTATACTTATCTAGACCCTGACGAGGGGCGGTGGCCAGTCTCACAAGCCATTGGTGTCAGTTGTTCACCTAAGATAGTATACAGGTGCTCATTGGGTTATGAGTACACTGGACGGACTCGCCGGAAACATGCTAGTTGGTATTATACATATTGTCATATAGCAGTTCCCTGGTGACATGTGTACATGTTAGTTTGTAGACCTGAGATCGTCATTTGTCTCGTGTGAGTTCCCACTGTGCTTTGATTACTACCCTACCAGGGCTCAAAGGAGTCGTGCAAACAGGTTTTAGTTGGGTACAGTCCCGAGCCACATGGAGGCAGTAAGCGGATCGTCGGGGATTCGTCTCTCCCGGTATTGGGGATTGATGTCGCGCAGTGCACGGGTAGCCATCACCAGAAATCCTCAGCCGGGGTATACGAGAATTACCGATCCAGGATCGATAATTTCTCAGGTGGTGATGAGTTACATACCGACACGAATTATCGCGTTGTTAGGGGTCTGACTTTATCTACCCCCTAGACTCGATATGCGATACTCATATACGAACAGACCAGACTGTACAGATATTGTCACTGTCAGGCTCGGTAGGGTTTCTGGATGAGTTCGCTCGTCGGCCTCCCTTTCGCTCAATACCCGGATAGCCGTTACGTACAGCTAGTGCCACTGACGTACTTGTGGTTAAACCCACTGCCAGCGTATTGACGAGTCTTTAGAGTCCCACACAGAGGGTGTCCCTGATTCGGACGAAACGTTGTAGAGGCCGTATGGTTTTATGGCAGGGTTCGAACATACACGTGCACTTGTGCACGTGTCGTGATTCGGACGGATAATACTAGTGGGTTTTGGTTTAAGTCGGATCTTAGTATTATATTGTGATGGAATATTTTAGTCTCGTTGTATTCGTATTCAGTCGGAATACGGATGCGAGTATGTATATACGGACGAGGGGTATTCTTGTAATTCGTTATAAGATTACTTTTTGAAGTTGCCAATTTTTCCTTCCATTTTAAAATATTTAGTTTAATATTTTAATGGAATATTGTGTGTAATGTTTTGTTTGTGCTTTAATTTGGCATGGTCGGCACGGTGGTGTGCATTTAATGGGCATGGGCTACTTTCATGACTCATGTCTTGCGTTAAATGTTTTGGATGTGTGCTGTGGATTTTGTTTTTGGGGGTGATTGTTTTTGTGTGGTTTTGTTGATTAATAATATAACCACTGCCACAACAACACGCACACACACAAAAATAAATTACACAGAGCACTTTTTTGGGATGGCCGACCACCATTCTTCCAACAATTGACCCCATTCCTCCTTGGCCTTCTTCACCTGCTAAAAAATTCTAATGCTCACAATCTCACTTGGCAACTTCATTTTACCTTCATCCAAATGCTTGGGTGTTTTGAGACAAAATATTCGCACACTGTCTCTACTTCATCTCGGATATCTAGGCTAGCAAACTGGATGCCCGAGTTGCCTCCGTTTTGAGGCGGGAGCCCGTATTAAGAATTCTCGAGGTGGATCGTTTTCGACGAGGGAGACCGGAGAGCGAGCTTGTTCGGGGTAGCCGCGAGGAGCTTGGGAAGAGGTTGAAGACCGAAGAACACGGATCGATCGGTATAATCTCTCTAAACTCTTTTACAGTTTTCTAGTTTACGGTTAATGGAACGATCCGGGTTTTAAGGTTACGTTAGCGCCAGATTTGTAAAAGTTTTTGTTCCGCATTTGACCTCGGATTGACGGCCGGGACGCTGCCGTAGACTTACAGCATAGCCGAGCTGCACGACATTTCATCGAACACCTCTAGCCATCGCCTAGCTGTCGTTTTGTGCGCCGTGTCGTGTCGTGTCGTTGCCAATGTTCACCATATCGCCTCATCGATCCGTCGTCAGGTAAGTGGAACCCCCTTCCTTACTATATCATTCTAAATATATAAATATTCTAATTAGATTATATAACTTTTAATTAAGTGTATATGTGCAGGATTCTATTTCTAAAACACCGTAACTTCATCTGTAACCATAGGCTATAATGAAATTGGTTCAAGTACAATCGAATCCATTAAACCATATTGAAACCAAATAGATATTTACACGAATTGGTTGTTTTCTTAAATTAACCCGTTCGACTTAACAACGTTTAGTATACATAAACATGATCTAAGTGCTCGATGTGTTACTCGAATGAATAACCTTTTAAAAATGGCGGAATTTGTGACCAATAGATTCCTTTAGGGATAATGAATAACAAGTAAGAAGCTGGGTTAAAAATACGGACTTTATCACCATGAAATAATACCCCCATTTAGTTTCGTCAAAACTGAAATTCCTTGCACATGTAGCTTATAAAAATCATAGTAAATTAGATATATACCGTAATGTTGTGTTATAGGGCTTGTTTCGAAGACTACTCGATAAACTAGAACCCTCTGTGTTTTATATTTTAATACTTCTATAACACAACGATGAAAAGTAAATGGAAATACGGCTCTGAACTGCAGTCCAGAGTAGTATTTCATATTGACACCTGAATTTAATTGCATGTATACCTCTGTAAGGAAACGAAAATATGCGGAATCCCATACCGTTGCGTATACAATCCTGTTAGCTAACTATAGGTGCTGGTTTCGTTCAATTTGAATACTTTGGATATTTTAAATTTATTTTAAACCGTCGGTATGTACTGCAGCTTTCTGCAGAGACATATTGTATACCTTAATCTTAAACAGTGCATATCTCTCAGCATACAGTGGATATTATCGATCCGTCTAGTGCCTTGGAAATATAAAAGATAAATATAAATATTATCTAACTATAGAGTCTCCTAATTATGAACTCAACAGGGTGTAAAATGTGTTACGAAACGGACTTTTAGTTCAGGAACTGGATTCCAGCTGTAAACACTTAAAATGGAATGACCGTAACTCGTAAACCTGAAACCCGATTGACATGAAACAATTTTTTTTGGATTTATGTTTAAGTTCACTTTCTACCGCTTTTGTATCATTTTGCCTAATTACGATCGTACGATTTAATATGATTTTTCTGAACTCATAATGTACGTTGTGATACGTATTATACATGACTTGATTAGTGCCATAATTCACATACTTACCCGAGCGTGATACTTTTAGTAATAGCAAACGTTCTTATTGATCCTTAGCGATTATTGCATTGTCAAACGTGAGTTGTATTGGATTAGTTGTGTCAAGTACGCCAGTGAAAAGTGATTGATTCATGAAAATGAACAGTACAGTGGAAGTGAGTAAAAACTATGTTATTGGTGTGTACTTGTACACAACTAGTCCCATACATATAGTTATTGAATGTAACCGTTCGAAAATCGTTTATGCAGTTTTTCGGTAATCGGCAAATTTTTCGGTTTTTTCCGTAAAAAGTCAAAATAGGTATTTTTCATCGTAGACCTAATTATACAAAATTTAGATAAGATATTACTATAATTTTGTCACTAAAATGTCACTTATAATTTTCTAGTTAAATAAATTTTTTTTCGTAATTAATTATTTTTTTATTATTTTAAGCCTTTTTAAATATATTAAATTAGGGATAAATACAAATTTAATTAGGTAAATTTCATAATTAGGAGTCTTTATAAGCTAAAATATGGTGTTAATAAAATTATATCATGGCTTGCAAACTTTTGGTTTTAGGATGGGAAAATTATGAAAAAAATGATGAAAAATGGGTTTTTTTGTAAAAAGGTTGACATGAAAGCATGAAATGATAACATATGATGTTGTATTGAACTAGAAACTTCTCCAAAAATCCACAAACTCCCTCCTCAAGCTGCAGCCGACCCTTTTGCTGCTGGAAATCCTCTCACTTCTCTTGCTTTCTTGCTTCTTTTCTTGCTAAAATCCATTAAAAATCAACAAATTTCATTAACCATTCAAAGCCCAACCCTAATCCATTCTCTCTCCGACCCAAATTTGTTCAAAAATATGATGAAAGGAAACTTTCTTGGTGACTTGATCATGCTAGGATTCAATTGGTGAGGTAAAATCCTAAACTAGTTGCTAATTTGTAGTTTGTTTATGCTAAATTAGATGTTTAAAGTGTTAATTTCATTATAATGGGTTGTCTTGAAAATTCAAGAATGGGTTTTGATGTTGAGTTAGGGTTTGAAACATGGTTGTAAAAAATTAAGTTAGGGTTTTGGTTATATAATTGATTAGAATGGTTAATTGTGTAATGATACGCTTGCTAAATCGACAAATTGCGATGTTTGTATCGAATCGGCTAGAAAATCGCTTAATAGATTTTTGTAGAAATTAGAATGCGACCGAAATGCGTTATGTTAGCGATATAATTAGCTTCGTATAGGACAATTAGAGTGCGCGAACGCGGGGTTTCATCTAGTCGGGTTGTAGTTTTGCCGATTTCCCCGAAATGACGATTCTAGTTATAGGTTAGCGATTTTCGTGCGTTTTTCCGCGCACCGAGTGCATGCTATGATTAATTCGAGAGCGTTGATAATTGTATGTTGTGACTTGCATTGTGTTAGGTTTTGTAATCTTATGCTTGATATTGTACAAATATAGGATCGGTCGGGGAAACTTCGGACACGGCGCGTAAAGGCAAGGCGGTGGCCGGAACGGATTAGCGGGGATTGCAGGTGAGTAGATGTATTCATCTATGGGGGAATCGTCTGAATGGCGCGAGGCGCCCCCCCTCTAGTTAGGATTACCCTACTTTTTGCAAGATTCATATTGTTAGCTAGCTTATTCATTCATGTACACTGCATACCCTTATAGCGAACAGTATATTAGATTGCATGGACATTCATCCATACTTATGCGATATCACTTTGTAGGACACGGACACTATTACCATTGGCATCTGTTGCACGCGCACTATTCATGTGACACACACGCCTTTGGTAATTGCCATGCCATGTGCACTAGAAAACCTGTTTAACTTAATATCGCCATTTGCATTCATACATGATATATGAAATTGCATAGCATGCACATACCTCGCATTATCATCATATTTACATAGATTCTAGCAAAAATTCACATCATATACATTGATATCATAGACATTTATTATATATATAACATGCGAACATTATGATTTTCTTGAGGATTTCAGTATTTCTGCGATTTCTGGATTTTTGGGGAAAACCGCAAGAATTTAACAAAACCTTATATTTATCATTTTCAAAACAAAGTTGCGGTTTTCTCGTGATGTATGTGTCGTCCACCATGAGTTTTCATGTTTTCTGTTGGATTTCGAGACCCGATTCGAGGAGTGGATGAACCGTCTCGGGTACATAATGGGCCCGGTATGGTACCCCGGGGCAAGAAGATCGAGTTGTAGACGATGAGCCTGGCAGGGGAAGACTACCTACCGGTGATGTCTGGCGCGACGGATATCCGGAGGATACCGACCGTTGTCGTGAGATTTATGATATAGGCCGATCCGGACTGACGGAGCC
The DNA here is from genome assembly GCA_030015575.1 of Agapanthus africanus. Lineage (NCBI taxonomy): Eukaryota > Viridiplantae > Streptophyta > Magnoliopsida > Asparagales > Amaryllidaceae > Agapanthus > Agapanthus africanus. The sequence continues at coordinate 636,434,943 of JASDDO010000014.1, read as the reverse complement.
CGATATTGAGACAGATATGATTCCTATTTGGTGTCGATACTTGACATGGGTTTTCATATGATTTCTTGATGGTATTTAGCTATTATACAGATATTCATGTTCTAAAGTTAAGAATTCAATACCCTTAGCATTTAAAACACTTAAAGACTTAATAATGACATTGCATACCTGTGCATGCATGTTGTTGTGCATTGCGTGCATTCTTACGATTGCCTTATTAGATGTTATATTTACTCACGAGCTGGCAACTCACCCCCGTTGTGCCACAGTGTCTTGCAGGTCGGACCCGTCAGTCTTGTAGCGGCGGGCTATCTTATCCTCAGTTCCTTTTGCTCAGACTCGCGACATCGCCCGTAGGTGGGTTGCGAGCACACTTTATTTCTTTTGCTTTATCATTGTATCTAGTATTCTCCATCTACCACTTTATATTGTATATGCGACCTAGTGATGAGACCGAGAGATTTGTATATTTGTGGTTTCTTTTGGGTCGAGCTCACTTGAGCCGACGTGTATTTTCTGGTATTTTGCATTTCTTTTATGCTCTTTTTCTTGATATTACTATTATATTGCATGTGGTTGTGATCCGTCTTGGGCGAAGAGCTAGCTCCCGCTTGGGGATGCCATTTTTATGATTACAGGTTTATTATCTTGTTGTACCCATTTTGGGGGATAGAAAATACAGGGGAGACTCTGCCGAAATTTTCGGAAATTTTTGATGTTTTAAAAAGGGATTCTTTGCAACTTAATTGATTTAAAAACCGTTTTCATTTAAGGTTTTCCTTCACTCTCTTTTGATTTTGGGTTAGATTTCTGGGCTTTGGCTGACTTAGGTTACGGTACGCCTTTAGACGTCTCGTAATCTAAGTGCCAGTCACGTTCCGTACTTTCGGGTCGTGACAAAGTTGGTATCAGAGCGTAGGTTTTACTTTTCTGAGTGTAGGACGACCTTGGTAGATGGAGTAGGTGACTTAAGCAGAGTGGCGTAGCGTGGGTATGATCCGCGGCATACTTACGATACGGTACTCCGCCTAAGTGACCTTAGGACATAATTGCTTGTATTTCCTTTCTTGATTCCTTGCATTCCTTGATTCAATTGCAATGTCCTTATCAGTCCTGTTTCTTATTCCAGCTTCGATACCGCCAAAGACTACGAGAGCTCAGCGGGCTGCCGCTAGGGATGAGATTCGGACGGGCCCGTCTGAGGCGAGGATCGAGCGGGAGGATACGCCTACCCCTCAGGGTCATACTGATCCGCCTTATCCTGACCGTATTGCCAGATTAGAGGCCGGCATGCAAGAGTTGCGGCAGATGATGGGATCTTTAGTTGAGTCCAGCCGGGCACAGAGATCCGAGGACGTTCCTTCCACCGCACAGACCACGATCGTACCTGCTGCACAGATGGTCACTCCTGCTGCTACTACGGAGACTGTCCCTGTTTCACTACAGGAGTTCATGAGATTGAGACCTCCAGCTTTTACCGGTACAGATGCGACAGAGGACCCACAGGCATTTCTTGATAGGATGGCTCGGATTTGCCGTTCGTTGAGGTGTTCTGATGATAGATTGGTGGAGTTTGCGAGTTTTCGTCTGGAGGGTCTTGCCCAGACATGGTACGACTCAGTAGAGAGAGGCCGAGCTGCAGGTCTGCCTTCTATGACCTGGGATGAGTTTACATCTGCATTTCTTGCCCGTTTTCTTCCGGAGAGTGTCCGAGATGCTCGAGCCCGTAGTTTTGAGTCTTTGCGCAAGACTCCTGGGATGACAGTGTCGGAGTATGATATACAGTTTACCCAGTTGTCTCGATATGCTCCGTACCTAGTCGACACGGAAGAGAAGAGAATAAAGAGGTTTGTGCGAGGTCTTGATACACAGCTATTCCTTTCCATCGGCACCCAGCACTTTGATACATATGCAGCCGCGATGGATGCGGCCTTACTTTTGGAGGAGCGTATTTCCGAGACTCCGGTCGTTTCTGGGCCGAAGAGGATCCGTACTGATACGCCAGCTCAGCGGCAGATGGGCAGACACCGCGATAGATTATTTCCGGGAGATGGTGGAGGCAGAGGATTGAGACGAGGTCAGTTATTTGGCTCATATCCACAGACCCAGCAGTCGTCTCCAGGATGTTTTCGGTGTGGGAGTCAGTACCACCGTATCAGAGACTGTACCATGGGACGTCAGGGCGCGGCGACAGTCCCGCATGTGACTTTACCACCCTCACCACCTTCTCAGAGAGCTTTACTTCCTACTCCTGATGATGCTTCACGCCAGCCAGATGCTTCTAGAGGCCGTGGGCGTAGCGGTCCAGTTCCGAGAGGACGAGGCGACAGAGGCAGAGGCAGAGACCGAGGTAGAGGCAGAGGACAGCCAGCTATTAGCGGTGGACAGGCTCGAGTGTTCGCGTTGACTCCTCAGGATGCACAGGCATCCAATGCCGTCGTGACAGGTACTCTGCCAGTATGTTCTTTTGATGCACGGGTATTATTTGACCCAGGCTCCACACATTCCTATGTTTCCACGTATTTTGCACCAAGGTTGGGCCGAGTGTCTTCTCCGTTAGATCAGCCGCTTGTCGTTATTACCCCGGTAGGCGAGTCTTTTGTTGCCCGTTTTGTGTACCGATCGTGTTCCGTTCGTATCGGGGAGGGATTCTTCAGTTGATTTGATTCTCCTCGATATGCTAGACTTTGACGTTCTTCTTGGTATGGACTGGCCAGCCACCTGTTATGCATCTGTGGACTGCCGTGAAAAAGCAGTCAGATTCAGTTTTCCTGGTGAGCCGGTTCTTGTTATTCAGGGAGAACCTAGCGCTACCCTCCCCAGCTTGATTTCTTCTCTTCGCGCTGGTCAGCTCTTGAGAAAAGGGTGTCAGGGATGTAGGGTGTTTTTCGTCACCCCATTGAGATGGGAATACGCGCGCGCTTGTCAGGCGTACTACAAATTCCCCCTGCCTAGGGTAGGCCGGGGTTTATTGATTGTGGGGATCCGAATCTCCGGCAGCCGCGGACTAAGCTGCCGTTAATTACCCCTCGCATTTGGAGCGAAGGAACCTCCGATTTGACGGGTTAAACTGGTCATGCGAACTCAATGTGCAGTATCGTGTTTTGAAGGGGTTTTGGAAATATCGGGGGCCCCGCAGAGTTTTTACGGGGGTCCCGCTACCCGGATAGCGGGCTGGGGGTCAAGGGGGCTAGCAGCCCCCTTGCGGGGTGCGGGACAGCGCCCCGTTAGAAATTTTTTTTCTATCGGGGAGGCAAATTTAGTGTGGGGTGTATAAAAAAATGGGGAAAAAGCGTCTTAAAGACGCGTGCACAGCATATGGGCGCGTAGTGCCTGGGGTCACGTGCGCACACGTGACCGCAGGGCGCCTCAGCGCCCGGGGTCACGTGGGCACACGTGACCGTTTGGGCGCCTCAGCGCCCGGGGTCACGTGGGCACACGTGACCGTTTGGGCGCCTCAGCGTCCGGGGTCACGTGGGCGCACGTGACCGTTTTGGGCGCCTCAGCGCCCGGGGGTCACGTGGGCGCACGTGACCGCTGGGCGCCTCAGCGCCCGCGGTCACGTGGGCGCACGTGACCGCTGGGCGCATCAGCGCTCGAGGTCACGTGGGCGCACGTGACCGTTTGGGCGCCTCAGCGCCCGGGGTCACGTGGGCGCACGTGACCGTTTGGGCGCCTCAGCGCCCGGGGTCACGTGGGCGCACGTGACCGCGGGAAAACACCCGCAGAAAGGGAGGGGTCTAGCCCTTAGGTTGGGGAGTTGAACTCCCAAAGGATTTTTGGAGTTAAACTCCTGACAGAAAATTAATTTTATGGAGTTAAACTCCAACAGATCTAGAAAGGAGTTAAACTCCTAGGAATCTTTGGCTTTTCTTTTGAGTCTTGGATCTGTCCAATGTTAGATTTTTAGAGATGGGTCTCCTTCTTCTTCTTGTCTTTTGGCCGGATCTTGAAGATCAAGAGATGTGAGATTTTAAAAATCTCTTCTTTTCGAGATCTGGTGGGAGATCTGAGTTCCCCTTTGTGGGTTTTGTGGTGAAAAACTATTTATTTTGGGAAAAAGAAGAGTTAAACTCTTGATTTAATTCAAAAGAAAGAAGAAGGTTTTTGGAACCTTGGAGAAGGAGCAGGAGGCACAAAGAACCCTAGTTTTTGGGGGAATGAAAAAGTATTGCTTTATTCATCATCATGTTGCCTTTTATAGGCTTACACATTTACATATAGCCCCTTGGGCTTTTCAAAATGGCTTTTTAGCCATCCCATGGCTCATGTGCCATTTCATTTTTGCACATAAGCCATGGGCTTACAAAATATTGGCTTTATGCCCACTTTGTTTACATTCATGCATAAAAAATTACATAAAAATTATTTATGACATGATTTATATTTTGGCATAGAGGAGGCTGGCCGCGGGCTCGACTTGGGCATGGGCCCGCTTGACCCGGGCTTGGGCCCACCTGGCTTGGGGTTGACCTTGACTTTGACTCGGTCAACCGGGGGTGCAAATTTTGACCCCAACAAGGGATTCTTAGCCTATGTTTGTGATACTAGCGCCACAGAGGTTCCTTTTGACCAGGTTCCTATTGTGAGAGAGTTCCCTGATGTATTCCCTGACGAGCTGCCTGGTCTGCCACCAGAGCGCGAGATTGAGTTCTGTATTGACTTGATCCCTGGCACAGGGCCTATCTCTATACCGCCTTATCGGATGGCCCCGGCGGAGCTGAGAGAGCTAAAGGATCAGTTACAGGACTTGCTGGACAAAGGGCTTATCCGACCGAGTGTGTCCCCTTGGGGTGCTCCCGTCTTGTTTGTTAAGAAGAAGGACGGAAGTATGCGTTTATGCATTGATTATCGTCAGCTGAACCGGGTTACTGTGTGGAACAGGTATCCCCTACCCCGCATTGATGACTTATTTGATCAGCTCCAGGGTGCAGGGTTTTTCTCGAAGGTTGATTTACGGTCAGGTTATCACCAGTTGCGAGTTCGGAAGGAGGATATTCCGAAGACCGCCTTCCGTACTCGATATGGTCATTACGAGTTCTTGGTGATGTCGTTCGGGCTCACCAATGCCCCGGCAGCATTTATAGATTTGATGAACCGTGTATTCAGGCCGTATCTCGATCAGTTCATCATTGTGTTCATTGACGACATCTTGGTTTATTCTCGGAGCCGGGAGGAACATGAGCAGCACTTACGTATCACATTGCAGACTTTGAGGGAGCATCAGCTGTTCGCCAAATTTTCCAAGTGCGCATTCTGGCTAGACAGTGTCGATTTCTTGGGTCATGGGGTGACGAGAGACGGTATTTGTGTGGACCCGAAGAAGATCGAGGCAGTTCAGTGTTGGCCTAGACCAGTATCAGTTACAGAGGTTCGCAGTTTTCTAGGTCTGGCCGGCTATTATCGACGTTTCGTCCAGGATTTCTCCCGCATTGCTGCACCGTTGACCGGGTTGACCCGGAAGTGGGTTCCTTTTGATTGGACCCAGGCATGTGAGGATAGTTTCCAGCAGTTGAAGAATCGTCTGACTACTGCACCAGTGTTAGCATTGCCTTCAGGATCAGGCGGGTTCGTGGTATATTGTGATGCTTCTCGAGTGGGGCTGGGATGTGTGTTGATGCAGCACGACAGAGTTATCGCGTATGCTTCTCGGCAGCTGAGGAAACACGAGCAGAACTACCCCACCTATGATTTAGAGATGGCTGCAGTGGTATTTGCACTTAAGATCTGGAGACATTACCTATACGGTGAGTCGTGCCAGATATTTACTGACCACAAGAGTTTGAAGTATATTTTCCAGCAGCGAGATTTGAACCTGAGACAGCGCCGTTGGATGGAGTTGGTGAAGGATTATGACTGCGAGATTTTATACCATCCGGGTAAGGCGAATGTGGTGGCAGATGCTTTGAGTAGGAGGCCCGGAGGTGGTTTATCTTGTTTGAACGCAGTACAGATGCAGTCGACGGCGGATTGGCAGGTTTTATGTGATAGCAGAGTGCAGTTCGAGTTTACTCCTACAGGGGGACAGCTGGCCCATTTCAGAGCACGCCCACAGTTACTTGACCGTATCCGCGAGGCACAGTCCGGCGATGCCCATATCTTAGAGATTATTGAGCAGATTCGGCAGGCCAGAGTTTCTGAGTTCGTGATTGATGATCAGGGGATACTTCGATTTGGGACTCGACTGTGCGTGCCAGATTCAGAGGGACTGAGGCGTGATATTCTCGAGGAGGCACATAGATCAGTATACAGTGTTCACCCAGGTTCCACCAAGATGTACCGTGATTTGAGAGAGGTTTACTGGTGGGACGGGATGAAGAAGGATGTTACAGACTTTGTGTCCAGATGCCTGACTTGTCAGCAAGTCAAGGCCGAGCACCAGAGGCCAGCCGGCGAGTTACAGCCTTTGCCCATTCCTGAGTAGAAGTGGGAGCAGGTCTCCATGGACTTCGTTGTGGGTCTACCCAGGACCAGTCGAGGGTACGACTCTATTTGGGTGATTGTGGATCGACTGACGAAAGCGGCTCACTTTCTGCCAGTGAAGACCACTTTTGGATTTTCTCAGTACGCCCAGGTTTATATTGATGAGATAGTGCGACTTCATGGTGTTCCGACTTGCATCGTGTCCGACCGTGGCACCCAGTTTACCAGCCGATTGTGGCAGAAACTTCAGGAAGCTTTGGGCACCCGATTGAGTTTTAGCACAGCCTTCCATCCTCAGACTGACGGTCAGTCGGAGCGTACGATTGAGACTCTTGAGGACATGCTCAAAGCTTGTGTTTTGGATTTCGGTGGTAGCTGGGATCGTCATTTGCCTTTGATCGAGTTTTCCTACAATAATAGCTTCCAGGAGACGATTCAGATGGCACCTTTCGAGGCTTTATATGGGAGGAGATATCGATCGCCTGTATGCTGGACAGAGCTTAGGGAGAGCAGTATTTTAGGGCCGCAGATTGTACAGGAGACGACCGAGAAGATACAGCTGATTCGGGACAGGATGAGAGCGGCACAGAGCAGGCAGAAATCATATGCTGACAGGCGCCGTCGCCGACTCGAGTTCGCTGTTGGCGATCATGTTTTCCTGAAGGTCTCTCCGATGAAAGGTGTGATGAGATTTGGGCGGAAAGGGAAGCTGAGTCCTAGATATGTTGGTCCTTTCGAGATCCTAGAGCGCGTTGGTCCAGTCGCTTATCGGTTAGCTTTTCCGCCTAGCTTCCCCGATGTTCACCCCGTATTCCATGTCTCGATGCTCCGCAAGTACCTTCATGATCCTTCCCAGGTGATTCAGCACCAGACGATCCAGCTAGAGCGTGATCTTTCTTTCACCGAGCAGCCGGTGGTCATCTTGGATCGGCAGGTGAAGAAATTGAGGTCGAAGGTCATACCGTCTGTCAAGGTCCTTTGGCGTGGCCCGAACAGCGAGGAGGTCACCTGGGAGACCGAGGTCGAGATGAGGAAGAGATATCCCCATCTTTTTGAAGGTACGCGTAGTTAAATTCCAAATTCGGGGACCGAATTTCTTTAAGGGGGGAAGATTGTAACCGTTCGAAAATCGTTTAGGCAGTTTTTCGGTAATCGGCAAATTTTTCGCCTTTTTCCGTAAAAATTCAAAATAGGTATTTTTCATCGTAGACCTAATTATACAAAATTTAGATAAGATATTACTATAATTTTGTCACTAAAATGTCACTTATAATTTTCTAGTTAAATAAATTTTTTTTCGTAATTAATTTTTTTTATATTATTTTAAGCCTTTTTAAATATATTAAATTAGGGATAAATACAAATTTAATTAGGTAAATTTCATAATTAGGAGTCTTTATAAGCTAAAATATGGTGTTAATAAAATTATATCATGGCTTGCAAACTTTTGGTTTTAGGATGGGAAAATTATGAAAAAAATGATGAAAAATGGATTTTTTTGTAAAAAGGTTGACATGAAAGCATGAAATGATAACATATGATGTTGTATTGAACTAGAAACTTCTCCAAAAATCCACAAACTCCCTCCTCAAGCTGCAGCCGACCCCTTTGCTGCTGGAAATCCTCTCACTTCTCTTGCTTTCTTGCTTCTTTTCTTGCTAAAATCCATTAAAAATCAACAAATTTCATTAACCATTCAAAGCCCAACCCTAATCCATTCTCTCTCCGACCCAAATTTGTTCAAAAACATGATGAAAGGAGGCTTTCTTGGTGACTTGATCATGCTAGGATTCAATTGGTGAGGTAAAATCCTAAACTAGTTGCTAATTTGTAGTTTGTTTATGCTAAATTAGATGTTTAAAGTGTTGATTTCATTATAATGGGTTGTCTTGAAAATTCAAGAATGGGTTTTGATGTTGAGTTAGGGTTTGAAACATGGTTGTAAAAAATTAAGTTAGGGTTTTGGTTATATAATTGATTAGAATGGTTAATTGTGTAATGATACGCTTGCTAAATCGACAAATTGCGATGTTTGTATCGAATCGGCTAGAAAATCGCTTACTAGATTTTTGTAGAAATTAGAATGCGACCGAAATGCGTTATGTTAGCGATATAATTAGCTTCGTATAGGACTATTAGAGTGCGCGAACGCGGGGTTTCATCTAGTCGGGTTGTAGTTTTGCCGATTTCCCCGAAATGACGATTCTAGTTATAGGTTAGCGATTTTCGTGCGTTTTTCCGCGCACCGAGTGCATGCTATGATTAATTCGAGAGCGTTGATAATTGTATGTTGTGACTTGCATTGTGTTAGGTTTTGTAATCTTATGCTTGATATTGTGCAAATATAGGATCGGTCGGGGAAACTTCGGACACGGCGCGTAAAGGCAAGGCGGTGGCCGGAACGGATTAGCGGGGATTGCAGGTGAGTAGATGTATTCATCTATGGGGGAATCGTCTGAATAGCGCGAGGCGCCCCCCCTCTAGTTAGGATTACCCTACTTTTTGCAAGATTCATATTGTTAGCTAGCTTATCCATTCATGTACACTGCATACCCTTATAGCGAACAGTATATTAGATTGCATGGACATTCATCCATACTTATGCGATATCACTTTGTAGGACACGAACACCATTACCATTGGCATCTGTTGCACGCGCACTATTCATGTGACACACACGCCTTTGGTAATTGCCATGCCACGTGCACTAGAAAACCTGTTTAACTTAATATCGCCATTTGCATTCATACATGATATATGAAATTGCATAGCATGCACATACCTCGCATTATCATCATATTTACATAGATTCTAGCAAAAATTCACATCATATACATTGATATCATAGACATTTATTATATATATAACATGCGAACATTATGATTTTCTTGAGGATTTCAGTATTTCTGCGATTTCTGGATTTTTGGGGAAAACCGCAAGAATTTAACAAAACCTTATATTTATCATTTTCAAAACAAAGTTGCGGTTTTCTCGTGATGTATGTGTCGTCCACCATGAGTTTTCATGTTTTCTGTTGGATTTCGAGACCCGATTCGAGGAGTGGATGAACCGTCTCGGGTACATAATGGGCCCGGTATGGTACCCCGGGGCAAGAAGATCGAGTTGTAGACGATGAGCCTGGCAGGGGAAGACTACCTACCGGTGATGTCTGGCGCGACGGATATCCGGAGGATACCGACCGTTGTCGTGAGATTTATGATATAGGCCGATCCGGACTGACGGAGCCCGATATTGAGACAGATATGATTCCTATTTGGTGTCGATACTTGACATGGGTTTTCATATGATTTCTTGATGGTATTTAGCTATTATACAGATATTCATGTTCTAAAGTTAAGAATTCAATACCCTTAGCATTTAAAACACTTAAAGACTTAATAATGACATTGCATACCTGTGCATGCATGTTGTTGTGCATTGCGTGCATTCTTACGATTGCCTTATTAGATGTTATATTTACTCACGAGCTGGCAACTCACCCCCGTTGTGCCACAGTGTCTTGCAGGTCGGACCCGTCAGTCTTGTAGCGGCGGGCTATCTTATCCTCAGTTCCTTTTGCTCAGACTCGCGACATCGCCCGTAGGTGGGTTGCGAGCACACTTTATTTCTTTTGCTTTATCATTGTATCTAGTATTCTCCATCTACCACTTTATATTGTATATGCGACCTAGTGATGAGACCGAGAGATTTGTATATTTGTGGTTTCTTTTGGGTCGAGCTCACTTGAGCCGACGTGTGTTTTCTGGTATTTTGCATTTCTTTTATGCTCTTTTTCTTGATATTACTATTATATTGCATGTGGTTGTGATCCGCCTTGGGCGAAGAGCTTGCTCCCACTTGGGGATGCCATTTTTATGATTACAGGTTTATTATCTTGTTGTACCCATTTTGGGGGATAGAAAATACAGGGGAGACTCTGCCGAAATTTTCGGAAATTTTTAATGTTTTAAAAAGGGATTTTTTGCAACTTAATTGATTTAAAAACCGTTTTCATTTAAGGTTTTCCTTCACTCTCTTTTGATTTTGGGTTAGATTTCTGGGCTTTGGCTGACTTAGGTTACGGTACGCCTTTAGACGTCTCGTAATCTAAGTGCCAGTCACGTTCCGTACTTTCGGGTCGTGACATTGAAACTTAGGGGAAAAGAGAAAATCGAAGTGGATTGGAACGTGTATTTAGCGAGATTAGCAATTTAGAGGATGATCATTCGAACAGCGACTCTTATATATATTTTAGGTTATGACTTAGCAGTCCGGATAACAGGATTATGTCTCGGGCAACAGCGGGTCGTAGTCTCGGGTACGCACGAGACCCTTGTTAAACATAATCACTCTTTGCCACAATTCGATTTCAATTTGACCTAAAAAACAATAGGAATATAGATCATATACTGCATTGACTATTGATACACTGATTACCTGCATTCACTGCCTCCACTGTTTTTACCCCACATTTCATGTTTTATTATATTACTATTGTATATTTGCTATTGTGTCGCCCTGATAACCTGAGTATGCATGCTCAGAGCTTGGAGAGGACGCCGCTCAGAAGTCAGATTTACCGTTCGAGCTTTCAGAGATCTAGATGATTTTACTTTCAGCACTTTTACTGTTTTCCCTAAAACAACCTTGTATTCGCACTTGGTTAGTAATTTCTTTTTTTTTTTTAAATTGTGAACAATGAGAGTTGATGTAATAAACTAAGTGATGTGTTTCCTTTACTTCTGTACTGTATTTACTGATTACCATGTAATGCTAGAAACCGAAGCGTGACTATGGCGGGATTATTGCTTGACCGTAGAAGCATGGCTGACCTACTCACCTCCCGTATTCCGTATTTTGGGAAGCAGGGCGTGACATAACTGCTAAGATAAGTACTCACGATCGCGATCAGTGCGCAGATCCTTAATGCTCGTGCTTAATTGATTTTCAACTTCATTGACATAGCGCTCGGAACAATCCAAAGTCTTAAATTTGTGAAAAATCAAATACACATGACCATAGCGTGAGTGGCCATCTATGAAAATGATGAAAAAGGGCGCACTGCCACGTGCCTTTACGTTGATATGTCCTCTGAATGGATTAACTACAAAGATGCAGTTGCTCGTTTGGCTTTACCAAACGGTTTTCTGGTTGCCTTACCCGCAAGACAATTCTCGCAGGTTGATAGAATGATTTTGGCTAAGTCGCCAAGCAGACCGCCCTTGGCAAGTTTGTTCATTCTATCTAGGCTATATGATATAAACGTCTATGCCATAACATTACAGAATCATCAACATCAACAACATCAATAGCAAACGCAGAATCGTTCAAATTGTCACAATCAATAACCAATAAACCATTAATAAGATATCCAACAGCATAAATAGTACTATCAAAATAACAATAAGCATAATAATGGAATATCCTAAAGATACAAGTGGCAACAGAATGGACTGAGAAAAGAACCGTTCCTTTTTAGGCTCGCTGAAGTCATACATGAAATGTCCACCTTTGTCACAACAATGACATCTAATTTTAGACTGCATATTCTTACCGTGCTGGTTTCTTTTTGTTCTCTGCAATTCGCTACTTGCAATTTTGTTCTCGGTTTGAGCCGCGGCCTCGAGCGAGTCACGGCCTCAGCCCGGCTTAGCTCGAGCAGCCGGCGTGGTCTGCTCTGACTCAATTTTTTATTAAAGAAAATTAATTTCAGATTTCTTTTTTTAAAAGAGTTTCCAGAAAAAGAAAAAATTATAAAAAAACTTTCCGAAAATCCACAGAAAATTAAAATTTTCAAATCTTTTAATTTTAACAAATAAAAGCCAAAAAGATCTTATATCTAAGCAATTTTTAAAACAACACGTAATTTAAATCGCTAAATCATAAATGCCAAAAATTTAGGTTAAGGTTCATGAAAAAAAATTGATAACGGCCGCCATCAACCTTATTGTCGCGACGCCTTCTATGCATAAAAAATATTTTTTGTTTTTATTTTATTTTATTTTATTTTATATTTTATTTTATTTTATATTTTAAGCAATTTTATTTTATATTCTAGATAGTGTTGGAGATAATGAAGCCATTTAGTCTTAATCATGAATTTCAATTGCGGTTTGGACCTTAATTAACTCATTTATTGTACGGGGGCCAGGCACAAAGTCGAGGTCTTAGGCCTAATCTCATCTAAAATTAGAAAGGGAAAATAACCTCCAAGATTTTTAGGTGTGTTATTTTGGATTAGTTCTCCTCATCGTCCAATGAGCTAAAAAATAGACGACGATTTATGTTTTTATTTCTTCTTATTAAGAAAATGAAATGTAAGGCTCAATTCTAACATAATTCACATGGCGCTGCATTACAGTGATATCATATGTTCCAACTTCTTAATTAGCTTCTAGTTTTAATATAAAACAGGAGTCATTACTACTAATGCCTCTCGCGATGTAGAAGGAATCAGGACTTAAAATTTAATTTTACATGTTACAATGAATTATTTAAATTGTTAAAACTAAAGCCAATAATATATATGAATATAGCTTACATTTTAATCATCCATCAAAGCTTTTCTTCAACAAAATAGCGCGCAATCCATGGCTTTCAAAAGATTATTAAAAAAGAAATCTACAAGAAAATGATGGTTTGATTAATTAGTTAGTTGTCAACACCAGCAGAGGTAGGTAAAAACAGTATAAATATGAGAATAATGGAGGAAAGAAGCAATAATTATGAGAATAATGGAGGAAAGAGCTATAGGAGGGAATTTCCCTATGGCGTTGAAAAAGTACGCACTCCATCGTATTTTCCGATGATCGGAATTCATTATCTTCATTGTTATCATCTAAGACGTGAGTATGCCAAATTTCATGTGATTCTACAACCTTTTCACCGTTGATTTAGCAATATAAAAAGTTCTATTGTCGGTAAACCGTTAATTTTCAACTCACTAATTCAACGGTGAAAAAGTTGTAGAATCACATGAAATTTGGTGTACCCATATCTTATATGATAACGATGAAGATGATGAGTTCCGACCGTCGGAAAATGCGATGGAGAACGTACTTTTTCGACGCATAGGAGTAAATTCCCTCCTATGGCATCTTTCCTCCATTATTCTCTCTCTCTCTCTCTCTATATATATATATATATCAAAGAATATTCTCAAAACGTAGAGTTCCACTTTTCTTTTTTAAATAGAAGGATTCAGATTCATTTCTGTTGTTCTTGCTCCCTTGAAGCATCTTTTGGGAAACATTTCCTTATATCTGAGGAGTAGGTGGCTCCATCCTCACCAAACAAATAAAGGGAATAATAGAATCTCCCCCAAATTAATTGGCATCCAACTCACTTCAAATCTCCAAGTGCTTAATTTCTCTTTCATTAGTGTTACTAGGTGTCACCTAGTCAAGGACATGCATGCTTTTCATGGATTTCATGCACGTACCATCTGGATTGAAATATAAAATCGAAGCAACTCTTTTTAAATGATACATTAGTGAAGCTAATATAGTAGGATCCGACGACGACAGGGCCAACCGGCCGGCCGACAGATTTTTTGTATTCCTTAATTTGGTTCTTTGTATTCAAATTGGAGCAAGAAATTCCATCTCCCTAAAAGTATAATTCAATTATTTGCTACGGTAACGAAGTTTGAAATAGCCTTCACAACAAACTACTTATAAATTATATATACACTATTATGAATAAACAAATTGAGTTTGACACAGCAATTTAATATGTTTGCGAACAATCTTTTTTTTTTATATGAGATATGAAATTTTAATTAATTTAATAGAAATTTTAAAGACTCGAGAAGATATAATTAGTTACCTAAATTTAGATTGCCCGCAAAGGATCGAGGGAGTGTTCGTAGGGACGGTGGAGACACCGGATTGGCTATGGCCAACCTTATTTTTCTCATGTCAAAATTTTTACTTTTGTTTAAAAAATAAATTCAAGAAAATGAGTTTGAGTGCGCGATTAGGAAATTACTCTGAGTGGAGAACCATATGAGAACATCCGTAGCCCCATGAGAGTTGGATCGTCCGTTCCTGTCGGAAAAGAGTTGGCTAAATGAAAGTATCCGAACAAATTTTTTTTTGTTGATATATTAATTACATAAGCAAATTAAATAGACCTTTGTATGATATTGAAGCATCAGGGGGTGATGAATATTGGCGACTTTTCAGATCAGGACACGTGGCAGATGACGTGTCCCAAAACTCAGAAGAGAGGGCCCACAGGGGCCGATCAGGTCCGACCTACAAGCACAAAGCTGGCTCACCTCAGGGCCCTTGCAAATTGGCCTCCTCGGTCTCTCAGCTCGCCTCCGAGCTACCGCAGGACCAAGATACCTTGGCCCTCTCGCTCGTTCCCGAGCTCTCCCGTCGAGACCATCTTCTTCGGTCTCTCCGACCGACCAACTTCACCACTCACAGGCGAAACCGTCGCTCCGCAAATCTCGTCATGCGCAGATTCTCCGCCGGCAACATCCCACATTCCACGCTATCACGGTCCCCATTAACAGGCGATCCGCTCTTTACGCGGGCGTGACGTCGGGAGCGTAACTGCCGGCGAGATTCTTGCGCCTGCTGCTGCATGCCACCACCGCTATATAAACCCTCATCACAGAGGGGTCAAGTAAGCCATTTTTTACACTTTTATGCCGTTACTCTGCTCGGATCTCATCACTAACTTGAGCGTCGGAGGGTCCTTAGTGGTACCAAACCACCCCGGGACTTCTTTATAGGTACTCGGCAACAGCTTTCTCACCTCACTTCTCCCTCCAAAAACCCATTGAGACCCACACGCAACAGGAGATCACCTCCAAGATCCACTGGGAGATCGACGGAAGACAGCATCTGACGGAGACCTAAAAAGGACCACCATTAGTTGGCGTCATCTGTGGGAACTCAAAAACTCCACGAAAACAAAGTTGGCCTTCCGATCTCCATCCCCATGGCAAGCGATCATCCTGAAGATCCAGATACCAGCCGCCGCCTCCCCCTCACCGGAGGCGCGGGCGAACCTCCTCCGGCGACCGTCATCAACGCCCTCGCTGGCCGAATAGACCAACACCCCCTCCCTTGACGGGGTCACACAGAGGGGGCTCGCCACGGCGGCTCGAGGGCCACCCCGCCCAAGGATCTAAGCCCTCACTAAGAGGCAGCCCAGCAGCTATCCCTCGCTCGGCTATCCCTGGCGGGTAGCTTCCCTACCGCAACGCCAAGGATCAGAAAGTCCTCCCGGAAGCAGTCGAGCCCGAGGATCCCTCGCTCGGCTATCCCTGGCGGGTAGCTTCCCTACCGCAACGCCAGGGATCAGAAAGTCCTCCCAGAGACAGTCGAGCCCAAGGATCCCTCCCTCGGCTATCCCTGGCGGGTAGTTTCCCTACCGCAACGCCAGGGATCAGAAAGCCCTCCCAGAGACAGTCAAGCCCGAGGATCCCTCGCTCGGCTATCCTTCAGGACAAAAGCCCTCGCCAAGAGGCACCGGCAGTAACCTTGCCCGGCCAAGGGTCCTCGGCAGGCTTCTTACAGCCTCTCCCGCGCTAAGGACCAAAGTCCTCCCAGAGGCATTCGAGTCCTTGCTCGGCTATCCCCGGCTGGTAGCTTCCTACCATAACCGACAGGGATCAAAGTCCTCGCCAAGAGGCATTGGGCAGTAACCCTGCTCGGTCCCCGTCCTGAAGGATCAAAAGTCCTCCCAGAAGCAGTCGAGCCCGAGGATCCCTCGCTCGGCTATCCCTGGCGGGTAGCTATCTTACCGCAACGCCAGGGATCAGAAAGCACTCGCCAAGAGGCGCCGAGCAGCTACCCTGCTCAGCCATCCTTCGCAGGCCTCTCACGGCCCTTCCAGCGTCAAGGATCAAAGCCCTCGCCAGGAAGCACCGAGCAGCTACCCTGCTCATCCTTCGCAGGCCTCTCGTGGCCCCTCTAGCGCCAAGGATCAAAGCCCTCGCCAAGAGGCACCGAGCAGCTACCCTGCTCGGCCATCCTTCGCAGGCCTTTCAGGGCCCCTCCAGCGTCAAGGATCAATGCCCTCACCAAGAGGCACCGAGAAGCTACCCTGCTCGGCCATCCTTCGCGTGCCTCTCACGGCCCCTCCAGTGTCAAGGATCAAAGCCCTCATCGTGAGGCCGCCGAGTTCCTTCCTGTTCGGCGCATCCCCAGCGGGCATCCTCCTGCCCATCAGATGCTGAGGATTCCAAGCCCTCATTATGAGGCCGCCGAGTTCCATCCTGCTCGGCGCATCCCCAGCGGGCATCCTCCTGCCCAACAGACGCTGATGGTCTGAAGCCCTCATCGCGAGGCCGCCGAGTTCCTTCCTGCTCGGCGCATCCCCAGCGGGCATCCTCCTGCCCATCAGATGCCGATGATCTCAAGCTCCCATCGTGAGGCCGCCGAGTTCCTTCCTGCTCGGCGCATCCCAGCGGGCATCCTCCTGCCCATCAGACGCTGATGGTCTGAAGCCCTCATCGCAAGGCCACCGAGTTCCTTCCTGCTCGGCACATCTCCAGCGGACGTCCTCCTGCCCATCAAACGCTGAGGATCTGAAGCCCCCTTCGCGAGGTCGTCGAGCCCCTTCCTACTCGGCGCATCCCGGCGGGTAGCTTCCTACCTAACAAAGACAAGGATCAAAGTCCTTCCAGACTCGACTATCACTGGCCGGTAGCTTCCCTACTCGCAACGCCAGGGGTCAAGACCCTCGCTAAGATCAACCGAGCAGCTTTCCTACTCGGTCATCCCCAGCAGGCATCCTCTTGCCCAACAGACGCTGCGGGTTTGTAGCCCTCATAACGAGGCTACTGAGCCCATCACATGCAGCGGATCCGAAGCCCCAACAAGAGACATCAGGTCTATCCAAGTCTGAGTAATCCCCCATCGACTTCGGGGCCATGGAGATGCCTCATTCTCAGCAGCACTTGGCACACTCGGCAGGTGATTGAAATCAACTCGACGACCGATCGCTCCACATTGGGCTGTGCCCTATCAGTCCACAGGTCTGCACACGTCGCGTTGGCCAACCGGCGCTTGACACGTGGACCGTCACTTCAGTGGCAGGATGCTCGAACCGGCGCACCTTCCCTAAATGCAGAGATCCCGCCCCGATAAGCTGGCAAAAAAGACAGCCGACAGCCCGGGGACGCGTCCCGACGAAACCTTAAGAGGGAGCTTACCCCAGACGGCCCAGCAGTCCACTTTTGACCCGACCCACTAGCTGGTCGGGACAAGAGTGGAGGGCTAATGATGATGCTCAATATTGGCGGCCTTTCAGATCAGGACACGTGGCAGATTACGTGTCCCAGCACTCAGAAGAGAGGGTCCACAGGGGCCGATCAGGTCCGATCTACAAGCACAAAGCTGACTCACCTCACAGCCCTTGCAAATTGGCATCCTCGATCTCTCAGCTCGCCTCCGAGCTACCGCAGGACCAAGATACTTCGGCCCTCTCGCTCGTTCTCGAGCTCTCCCGCCGAGACCATCTTCCTCGGTCCCTCCGACCGACCAACTCCACCACTCACAGACGTAATCGCCGCTCCGCAAATCTCGTCATGCGCAGATTCTCCGTCGGCAACATCTCACGTTCCACGCTATTACGATCCCCATTAACGGGCGATCCGCTCTTTACGCGGGCGTGACGTCGGGAGCGTAACTGCCGGCGAGATTCTCGCGCCTGCTGCTGCATACCACCACCGCTATATAAACCCCTTTCACAGAGGGGTCAAGTAAGCCATTTTTTACACTTTTGTGCCGTTACTCTACTCAGATCTCATCACCAACTTGAGCGTCGGAGGGTCCTTGGTGGTACCAAACCATCCCGGGACTTCTTTGCAGGTACTTGGCAACAGCTTCCTCACCTCATCTCTCCCTCCAAAAACCCATTGAGACCCACACGCAACAGGAGATCACCTCCAAAATTTACCGGGAGATCGACGGAAGACAACATCTGACGGACCTGAAAAGGAGGGGTTTACTATTTCAACGTGCATAACTTATTGATGGCAAATTACACCACGTACGTAAGAATCTGAAGGCATATATCTTTGAATTAAATAGACCTTTGTATGATATTGAAGCATCAGGGGTTTACTATTTCTTTGAATTTGCAGATATCGGAAATTGCAGGAAAATATACTGAATTTCTCCATTTAGCTTTTATTTCCTGATGCTTACTGATTATGCCCAGAATTTTATGATAATTCATGCCTTCGTAAGTTCTGATTCCTTCATTTATAACATTAATGACTCTCGGTTAATTAAGACCAAAATATTGAAAAATGTTAATGATTTTTTTAATTAAGTGCGGTTAAATTTCTAATGGCAAGCTTTAAGAGTAATAAAAAGGACAAATTAGATATATGTAAATAAACATGGTATATCGGATTTTAAATAAGATAAAAATTCTCTTCTATGCAAATTTGTTCGATCTCGAAAAAATAAGGCTTGAGGCAGATTTTTTTTTTAAGCTAAACGCCCAAACACATAAACATTGATGCACCCAACGCATACAAGCACACAGCACACACGCATCCAGAAGACTCATAAATATTTTCCGAAATCGTCATATTATTGCCACTTTCTCTCCTAGGGATCAAATCTCGCACTCTTTCCGGTGAGGCAAAGTGCCATACCAACTGGGGTTATTGCACATTCGTGGTTTGAGGCAAATTAAATGTATGCGGAAAAATGATGAAAGAATATATTAATATATCTATTACCTTCTATCTCTATATATAATGCAAATACCCTTTGGTTAGAGATCTATCCTTCTTCTTTTTTCTAGGATAAAAAAAGAAAAAAAATCCTCCTCTCTCAAGACCTCCACATCACCTCTCTCTCTCTCTCTCGCCCCTCCCAAAAAATAATTAATTGTTTATATAAAACCTCCACGGCATCTCTCTCCCAACATACAAAATATTTTAGTCCAACATACAAAAATTCTTTATATCTTCTTGTTTTTCTATAAAAATAATAATTTAATCTAACATATGAAAAATAAAATCTACAATCCAAACAAAATATTTTAGTTCTGATTATTGTATTTCAAATCTTCAAGAAAATATTTTTTCTCAGGAATAGTTTTCCTTTTTTCATAATAATGGCCGTATGCTGTATCTCAAATCTTTAAGAAAATATTTACGAATATTTTTTCTCAATCTTTATTAATTCTGATTTTTATTTTATCTTTTTTTTCATTATAACCATCGTCTGTTGTATCTCAAATCTTCAAGCAAATATTTACAAATATTTTTTCTCGGTCTTTTTATCTTCTTGGTTTTATAAAAAATAATTTAATCTAACATATGAAAAATAAAATCTACAATCCGAACAAAATATTTTAGTTCTGATTACGTTGTATCTCAAATCTTCAAGGAATTTTTTTTCTCAAAATATTTTTTCTCAGGAATAGTTTCTTTTTTTCATGATAATGATCGTCTGTTGTATCTCAAATCTTCAAGAAAATATTTACGAATATTTTTTCTCAATCTTTATTAGTTCCGATTTTTATTTCGCCTTTGTTGTATCTCAAATCTTCAAGAAAATATTTTATCTTTTTTTCCTAATAGTGGCCATCTGTTATATCTCAAATAAATATTTTTTCTCGATCTTTATCTGTTCTAATTTTATTGAGGAGGAGCTGAATTTGGTATGGCAATCTTTATTAGTTCTAATTGCAGTTACTGGATTGATTGTACGAGAGAGGAGCTAGATTTGGTACAACGAAAAACAAAAAAACAACTGTTAAGATACGTAAATTAAAATAATCTCACATCAGGAAAACTACAAGAGGTACATGGCTATAAAATAGGTCAAATCTCAATAAGTCTTGAATCTTATTATTGTAACCCACTTATATCAAAAATCCGTGTACACTTATTAATAAAATATATGATGGTCCCCTCAAAATTTAACATAGAAGATAAAATACATACTCGCACCCCTTCCAAATTTAATAACACCAATTTGCTTTAAGGGGTAAATAGGTTAATTAGTCTACAATGGCCTTTTTATGCATCTTATTTTAATATTATTTCCCTAATTGAATATTGGACTTCTTTCACACAAAAATTTTTTTGAAAAAATGAACGAGAGAGGATAGAAGATTGATACTTATTGTTAGTCTATTTTCATCGAGCTTTTGCATAAACGTTGTTGATCCTTAATATGATATCTGAACATCAGATTTCAAAAGGTTTAGCATATAAAAGTATATTTATAAAGCTCATGTATTATATGTAGAGAATAATGGAGGAAAGATACCATATGAGGGAATTTCGTCGAAAAAGTACCCTCTTCCTTATTTTTTCCAACGATCGGCACACATCATCTTCATCGTTATCATCTAAAATATGGGTACACCAAATTTCATGCGATTCTATAACTTTTTCACCGTTGATTTGGTGGGTTCAAAATTAACGGTTTACCGACAACAGAACTTTTTAAATTGCTAAATCAACGGTGAAAAAATTGTAGAATCGCATGAAATTTGGTGTACCCATATCTTAGATGATAACGATGAAGATGATGGGTGCCGATCGTCGGAAAAAATGAGGTAGGGCGTACTTTTTCGACGCCATAAGAGAAAATTCCCTCCTATGGCCTCTTTGCTCTATTAGATAGGATGTACTTTTTCGATGCCATAGGAGGAAATTCCTTCCGATCTTATATATATCATTACAATTGAACACTTATGGCCTTTATATGTATACGAAAGACTATCTAAAAAAGAAAGAATGGATGAAGAATTTGGGACATCCTTCGTACAGTTTGAAAATTCCCAAAATACATGATAGCAAGTTGAAATTTAGCAAGAAGTTTAATGATTCTTTCAATTTGTTTTTCACTTTTAGCTCATCCCCCTCAAATCTTAATATAGAATGGATCAAATATACATGGCAATTGTAGAATCAAATCTTTGTGTGTGTGTGTTTTTTTTATTTGTTGGACCACAAAATATATTTATAAAGCTTATTCTTAAAAATAAAAATAAATCATCATTGATTGCATCGCTAAAAAGAGAGTTGAAATTTGGATTATGCATTAATACTCTACTTATAATTGAAGATTTTTAATTGGCCACCTTTGCATGACATATTGGATTTTATTCACTATAAATAATTATATATCAATTTTAATATTATCTGTAAATTTATTTTTGACCGAAGGGTTGGGCACATATGTATCAGTCTCATTCATTTATCTATATAATTCAAAATTTACTTTAAAAAGACTATTGGAAGCTAGTTATAATTGGTTAGCGCCATGCAATATAGACTAAATTTTTACTAGCGCTTTAATTAGTATTTATGTCATGGGAAAAAAAAGGCTATATTACACTGAAATAGCCTTAACTATTGTTTTTTCACTAAACTATTATAATATTATAGTAATAGAAACATTCATTAAAGTGCTATTTTTAACAAAATTTCAGTGGAAAAAATCCTTTAAAACCAAGTTTTAAGGGAGTTTAATATAATAAAAAAAGCTTAAAGACGGTTTAGTGAAAAGCAATGATAGTTAATGGTAGAGTGGTTTATCCAAAAATAAATAAATAACAAAAGTTCTGGATAGATAGTGCAGATATTTTCGACATATATAAAGATAGTTTTTTTATTAATTATATATAAAATTGTTTTATCCGTTTGAAAATAGATTGATGGAGTTGTCTAAAAATAGATTGAGATGGAGGTTTATGGGTAATGAACTTGTGATTAAATTGAAATCTTGAACCAAATAAATAAATCATGTGCTAAATGGCCTTAACTATTGTTTTTTCACTAAACTTATTTATAATATTAATATCTTTTATTCTGAGTACACCTTCACAGACTTCCATTTCACCAAATTATACCATTTCCTCTGTGCATTGTTTTCTTTCCATAGGAAAGATTTTCTAATCTTGTCGATTCTATGCACGACCCTGCTTGGTAGTCGATAGAAAGATATATAGTAGATCGGTAGGGCCGTCAATACTGAATTTAAGAGAGTTAACCGACCTCCTAAAGAAACACATGTAGCTTTCCACCCATCCAATCTTTTGTGAAAGCATTCAATTAAGAGCATCCAATTCGTCTTTTTAAGGGTTCCTGGTCGAATCAGCAGCCCGAGATATTTGATAGGGAAATTCTGAGTCTTCTAATTCAGAATCCTAGTAATTACACGATTTGTATTCTTAGCGTTCTTTTATTGTAGTTGATCCGTAATGCAGACCACGCCTCAAAAGTGTATAAAATCAACTTGATTATAACTACTCGGTGTATATTATTCCGTCCAAAAATAATAGTGGCATCCGCATACTGGAGGTTTATGATTGATACCTTATCTTATCTGGGTTCTAGTCTTTGCAACCGTCCACTTGATTTGCATCTACGTATCATATTGGAAAGACCGTCAGCAACAAAATCAAAGATAAGAGGTGATAGAGTATCTCCCTGCCTTAGCCCTTTTTACACCTAAACTCTTTAGAAATCCTGCCATTAATTGAGACCGAGAAGGAAACAGACGACAGCCATATTTGTATTCCCGCCCCACATTTCATTCCGAAACCTTTGGGTTCCATCATAATTGTTAATGATGATTGTTGATCGTGGATACAGTTTTTGAGTAACAATATCAAAATATTAATAATGAATCATGCAAATTCACTATATATTATAATTTTAATTGTAAGCAAACATAGATAAAGCCAGCATTCAACATATACGCACTAACACTAAAAAATACTACAAGAACATAATGACATGCAAGTTTGCAGCATGGTGCAGGTCAGTCATGCAAGATGGTCGAACAGGAGGCAAATCTTCTCCAGAGATCAAGTAATTTGTTGTGAGCCATCATATTTGTATCAAATTGCTAAAGAATCTTTCTACACAAAACAGGAGACTCTGTAGCTTTACCTCCCCATTCTCTCTCTCTTCTAAACTCATTCCCACCACATCTCCATGTTAACAATACTTTTCATATTTGCACCTATTAATTATCTTATATATGCAGTAGCATTTTAAATAAGAAATAGAACTTGTTTTTTTTTCTGTATTATGAAAATATATAAAAGTTTGTTATTCATCCTTCTCAGACTATCAAACTTCAAGACATCGCCATAGATACTATCGTCGGATGGATCGACGGCCGTAAAAGAAATGTTTAAGATGTGTATTTTAAAATTCGTTTGAGTGGATCCTGAATTTCAATAAAATAATTTTAGTTTTGCGACCGCATTACTTGATCATAATGAAATTTTTTATTTCAATCTGAAAGTATAAAACAGAGATGCAATCTAATTCTCAAATTCAGAGTAACGGAGTTAGAGGAGTAGAGATTTAAGAATTACAATCCATAATGAGATTAAGATCAAGATCGAAAAATAGATCTGAATGCCTCATTTTGAAGTGAAAAGATAAAGACAGCTAAATAATAGCCATCATATACACCCACCTTAATTATGATAGAAAGCTTTTTAACCGCTAGATTATATTCAACGGCTGACACAAACTACTTGTCTCTCAAATCCCATGTAGTTGCTTCAGATTTGGATTTGGATATGGGTAGGGCCTCTAATTTCTTGCCCATCCAATTCTAACATGTATACTCCTGCTTAGCAGAATACCTAATTATAGTCAATATTGTTTTCTCTAACATCTAAAAATACATCTAAAAAACAAAGATAATTGTTTAGTGATTGATTTTTCTGGTATTAATAGATTGACTTTACTCTATCAATGGATGTAATTTGTACATAAATTATAGTCAATATTGTTCTTCGCATATTTACCAATGATTCTCTCTAACATCTCAAAAATAAAGATAATTGTTTAGCGATTGATTTTTCTGGCAAAATATGATCAATAGATTAACTTTACTCTATCAATGGATGTAATTTGTACATAAATTATAGTCAATATTGTTCTTCAGTTGATCCCTCTTCATGCTTCATGTATATGGTAAGATAACTTTCAGTCATAAGCTAATACAAATTGTGTGAACCAAAAATGCAATTTGAGCATCTAAACAATGATATAGTTTTATGGCAAGATTTAAATTGAAACATTTATGCACTAGATAAAGTACATAACTATCAATATCCATATCCATATTCGACTTCGATTACGGCTGCCTCCGGATTTGAAGACATCTATATTCGCTCGGTGTCTGGATAGTTTATATCCCTAATTAGAATGGGACGAATGACCAAGCCAAGAGATAATAATAAAACATTAATAATTTCATAGTCAATCTCATTATTATCTTTAGCTATGCAACAAAATACAAATTTAAGCAAGCAAAACTTATTTAAATTTAAATCTCTATGTTATGTTATACATCAACAAGGTTTTTGCGCGTGCTAAGCACGAGCATTTATACTCGCAAATAAACCCTAATCAATTGTTCGTTTAGATTATGAGCTCATGATTTTCTGATATCGATAAAAAGCTTTGGTGTCGATATCAAGTTGATAGCTAACTAAAAAAAAATTAAAAATGTATTTATAGGATAATGTACGATTATAATTCAATCAAATAAAGCAGATTTCAATTATAATAAATTTAAATAAAATTTCAGCCTCTAAACTTAGAAGATATAGCAATTTTGTTATTATAGATAGACAAAAATTTGACATGCAAAGGTTTTTTGTTTAAACTTGTCATAATAAATTCAATGAGCTTCTTTATTCGCAAGCTCTGTAATGTACAAATCCCCTAAACCAAAATGAAAAAAGGGAAATATAACTTGAACACAAACTGAAAAACCCTTAACCTATTTACCAGATCATTGTCCCCATGGGAAAAAATCCGCGTCAACGGCTATCGGTTTCTTGACAAAATTAATTCGTAGAAATCGTACATGAAAAAAATATAATATATCCCAAAAATATACTCTAAATTACATAGAGAAAAAGATAAGATTATTCATAATAATAAAAATAGAAAACAAAAATTCAAGGCACAGGTTGAATCTATACATAAAAAGTATATGAAATTTAATAACCTGAAAAATAGCAAAAATTGATCATTATTCAATAACAATACAAATCAAGAAAAAAAATTATTAGAAAATAAAAAATAAACTTTTTTTTATCTTTTATGTTGATGTCGAATTTGATCGGGGAAAAATCGAAGTCAAAAGCTGTCGATTTCTTGACAAAATGAATCCCTAGAAAAAAGTAATAAAAGAAAAAGCAATAATAAATCCCGACATTATTATATAATTTACATAGAAAAAGATAATACTTTTCGTAACAATAAAAATAGAACATAAAATTTTCAAGATATGAAGAGAATCTATGAATAACGAAACATAAGGAATTTTGGAATAAGATAAAAAAAAAATAACGGAAATCGATACTTATCAATAAGAACTACAAATCGATTCTTATCAAGTATAATTACAAATCTACACAAAAGAATAAAAAAGGTTTGATTAGAAAATTAAAACTAAACATTTTATTATCTTTTATGTTGAAGTCGTACTTGATTGGCCTAAAAAACTATCCTTTTTCCCAACAAAATGAATCTCAACTGGAAAAAAAAGAAAAGAAAACTCTCAACAATATTATCTGAATTACATAGAAAAATATGGGACTTTCAGAATAATAAAAATAAAACATAAATATTTTAAGATACGAAAAGAATCTATACATAAAGAATCATAAAAATTTAACAACAATATGAGAAATAATAAAAATTAATCATTATACAAGAAGAATTACAAATTAAACTAAAAATTAAAAAGATTAATTACAAAATTAAAACTAACTTTTTTATATTATTTTTATGTTGACATTGTAGTTGATTGAAAAGAATAGCAGAATTTTTTTTGTATATATAATGAAAAGAAAACTTAGCATCGAACTTAATAACAAACATTTAAATAAAAGACTTGTTAGAGAGAATATTTCGATTTTCTTTTTAGACAAGAAATTGATTTAAAAATATATTTTTTTGAATTTATCCCAGTAGGTCACACATCCCAGAATTTCTTTGGCTCAAGCACGCTTAACTACGGAGTTTTTCAAACTCCGGAGTTCCGATTCATCTAAAAAACACCTCTGTGTTATAAGAGTGGTATCATTCCATTTATAGTTCAGATCGTGCCCTCTTTCAGAATGGAATTCGATACTCCCATTGTTTTGGTGGGTCCTCGTGTGCATCCGTATCGGTTACATCCCCACCTCGATACTGGATAACACCTCACTTCTCACGGGATAGGTGGTATTCAGCCCCAACTCCACCTAGGGTATTACACATTTCCAACTTACCGTGGGTATTTTATAAAAATAATTTCAGTTGAGATATGACGGACGAAAAAAATTGTCAATTTGAATTATCTCAGTATAATATTATCTCTATAATATTAAATAATAAATCTTAAACTAAAAATTTAACTAATATTATCATAATTCAACATTTTATTTTTTCTAACAATATATATTAATTTAGGCTATCTTTATTTTAAGTTTTTATCTTGTTAATTTAAGTTTTATAGAAATCAATTTTTTAAATATTTTTTTATATATATAGTTTTGACCAAAGCCTTTTTTTAAAATATTTTTTAGT
This sequence comes from Agapanthus africanus, assembly GCA_030015575.1. Classification (NCBI taxonomy): domain Eukaryota; kingdom Viridiplantae; phylum Streptophyta; class Magnoliopsida; order Asparagales; family Amaryllidaceae; genus Agapanthus; species Agapanthus africanus. The sequence goes on along the minus strand of JASDDO010000014.1, from coordinate 636,407,966 downwards.
GTCTTTTATTAAAAAAATCTTTTCATTTTTCAAAGCTTTTATCATAATTCTCTCTCTCTCTCTCTCTCTCTCTCTCTATATATATATATATATAAACTAATTTTTAGAAATTAATTTTAGGGTGTTTATAAAAATTTGATCAAATCCACCTTTTTTTATAAAATCCAAATATAATTTTGGAATAAAATCTTTTTCATATACTAGAGAGTTACATATATCAAATTTGATTTCCATAAAACTTAAATTAGCAAATTATGATAAAAACTTAAAAAAAAGACATGAGAAGATTCTTTTTAATAAAAGATGCTAAATATATAAAATAATTATAAGATATGATACTGATTTTGAATATGTTGGGGGACTAGGATTTAGTGGTATGAATAATCTGTTGATATGAATAATTAGTTAGTATGAATAATCGGTTGGTATGAATAAACTGTGAAAAACCTCTCCAGATTGCTTTTAGGACTACTATAAATATAATTATGTGGAGGTAAATCTGAAATTTTATAGCCTAGGAAAACTAGCCGAACTAGCCGAAAATTTTATATCCAACTTGCCCTAACCAAAGCCATGAAGGGTCCAATATAAAAGTCCAAATTCAAACCCATGTGCATAAAAGAAACATTGCACTTTTCTATTGTCATTTCATGGTCATGCATCTATCACAATAGAGGGCTGGAGCCCAGGTGTCAAAATCACCAATAGCAGCATATATTAATTGAACTATACTAATATCTTATTTACCTTTATACTAAGCTCAATAGACTAGCAAAAAAAATGAATAATGTAAATTATAGGATCAATGAATAACATTGCTACACAAGTAAATAATTTTTTTTTTTTAAAATTTCGTACCCGTCTTCACGGTTCAAGCTACTCCCATTTTGCTGATGAACTTCCAACTTACATGTTAGACTGGATTTACTCATTCAATCTGAACCAGTCTATGACTTCAAAGTCTTGCAAGTAGAAAGAAATGATACTGGAAGGAAAAAAAAAGAAATTACGACAAAATATAAGAAATGACGAATTTTTCTCAACTTAAGAATGTAAAACATACGACAACAAAACAGACGAGAGATCAAGAAAAATATGGAAAAAGAAAAAAAAACAGCATATATTATTTTTTTAATTTGTTGTGAATCATGAAGCTTTGGGGCGATGGCAACCACCAAAAATGTCTCGAAGTTTTTTGTAGATGTGGGGTTCACTATGATAGAGTAATGGAGCTACAAATAAGTTTGTTTTATAAAGATTTTAGTAAATAATTATATGGGGGAAATGCTTTATACAGCGATGCATTAGGATAATATTCATTTAAATTGGTTTGCCTCCTCAGTGTAAATATTTGAATAGCAATTGCCTTTTTGGCTGACTGAGGGGTTGGTGCCTTTTGATGAGTTGCAATGATTTAATTAGGGTTTCTGGCAAAGTCATAAACTGTGGGTTTGGGGCCTCAGCCTCTGAATAGTTTGATATTTTGCTTCATTTTGGATTTATTTTATTTTTAAATTCTATGACACCTCTATCATTTGAACTTCTAAACTATTATATCCGAAAACAAAATTTTAGTGCACGACCTATGCTCTTTATTTTGATATTCTAAAAGATCAATAAGCACCATCAAGGCGTGCGCGCGCACAAAAAAAAAAATGAAGCACCGGGTGTTCGCCCACTGCAAAGCCTTGGTCCTTAGAGAGAAAGAAAAAGGCCTTTTGCAGACTAGAGCAGTTTCAATATACAAGGACGATCAGATAAATAGTTTCCTGCAGCCTGTTGACAAGCATTTCATGATAGTGGAAGGCAACAAATTGATGACTCTGCGCCAAAGAGTACGCAGTTTGGCATACTAAAGCCAATTTCTGCTTTATTCTCCCAATATCACAAATAAAGGGCAAGGTTGATTTCGATCTCACTCGATTAAGTGCATTCCGAATCTAGCTTAGATATCATGATGCAAACAAACCTGCAGTTGTCGTGCACATCTTTATCTGCAGCTCATATCCTTCATATCCACATTCGCCTGGTATCGCTTTTTTCTGCCCGCCTGGTATCGCTTTTTTCTGCCCAAATCTCAATTCTTTGGCAACCGTAGGAGTAAGATCACCGAATAAAGAATCAGCCAAAAAGGAGCGTCGGAGCGAAGGAGAGCACCCTAGAGTCTGTCTCACTTCATCGATATAAACCATAGAGTGCTAATGCCTACTGATGCATAAGTCAACCGAGCTAAATCGACTCGATCGTCTATAACAACTATAATTAAGGGAGATAAGGCAATATGGTTTCTAACTAATGGATTTCTATTATCGTACAAATGTCCATTTTTCAAATTACAAAACAATGCAGCATCCTCCAAACTTTACAATTACCCCAGAGAACACGACCTCGTAAATAACAATGCCGACCCATTAACCCCACGGAGAACCATCAGCCTCGAATCAACATAACTCCCACACACAATTTTCGATACGTCGAACATCTCAGGCGGAATCTGAGTCCTCACCTCTCTCAACACTCTCCCCGCCACTTCACTACTTTCTGGCATCGGATCGAGCTTCATCTCAACCTCAATCTCGCCCGCGACAAATTTCGCCGCAGGGACCCCGAATGGGGGCTCTTTTGAGCCGATCTCTTTCCATTTCCTGCTCGAAACTTTCCACACGATCGATTCTTGAGCGCTAAAAGGGCTCGGTTCTTTGTTTTTGTTTTCTTCGCTGAGGTATAATCTTCGTCCTGGTGCAACCCGCACTGAGGATTTGATCTTTAAATTCCCATGCGATCCGGATTTGTTGTGGGGCCAATTAGATGGGGGCATGATAGTGAAGGAAATGACGGATGTGAGCGATATTGCGTTAGAAATGGGTGAGGATGAGGATGTGAAAGTGAGAAATGCATCCTTGATGAGGACTCGGGGAGAAGGTTGGCGAAATGTGAGGCCGATGTGTCTCCCGGTGCAATAGAGGAGCCGCCATCTCCCAGGGAGGAATTCAAGCCAGTTCTGCACATGCCAAACCAAAAGTTGTGATATCAAATCAAGATAGATGCTCCCTCCATTTCATTTTAAATCCGTTTCGGCTCATTGCACACTAATTAGTTTTTTTTAAATGTAAATTTACTCTAATGGAGAATGATTGAAAGGTTTAATCTCGATGGTACGGTCGTGGTGGGATATGGAACTGGACAAAGGGCTTGTTGCTTCAAAAATTAAGGGTTACATTTGGCAATTTACATATAAATAGCATCAAGTCATAGAGATTGATTCCTAAACTTTCTTATTGATATTCCAAAAGGTAACTTAAAATGAAACGAAGGGAGTAACATAAAGGAAATGAAAGTATGAGATGGTTCCTTTTTAGAATTTTATTGAAGAACCTTAGAACCTTAGCTTATGTTCCAGAACGGCGAGTCAAAATGCCAGGTTAAAAAAGGCTAAACTGCAGGAAACCCCTTCACTTTTGCTTGTATAGCAGGATACCGCCCTAACCTTTATGCAGTCGCACTATATCCCCAAACTTAAGCTGGTTTTTCCCTTTTGTCTAACAAGGCTTGTATCTTTCCAACATACCCCTGAAGAAAGTATTATAGGTGGCAGAAAGGCAAGGGTGATTTGGGAAGAATGACATATCGAAGCAGAAAAGTTTAACACCAATTGAAATCGAGGGATCGTTTTAGAAATATATCAATATGTTGCTATACATGCAAAAGCAAGGAAGCTTTTCCAGCTATTAAGCCTAAAAGAAATAAAGAAGAACTAGAATAATGTTTCCAGATTATCAATAACTTCAAAACATGATTTCCAACAAAATTTAATTATAATTCTATGAACATGATAGAGAGGAGCTCAAAACTCACTGTGAACATTAGCACGAAGACTAGAATTGATTTCCAGTAACAAGAATAATAATATATTTAAATAATAATTGTAGACCAAGGAAATAAGAAATGGTAATAGAGAAGGTACCCTTCTTCTAGGATGAGGGTTCAGCAACTCCATTAGTTCAATAAAATAAGCTATTCTTGTCCGCTGCGTTCACAAGGAGATAAAGCATGGTCAAAAACTCAAAATTTAATGCGTATGATAGATGTTAAAGCTTCAGAATCCACAATATTAAATGCAAGCGAAGAAAGAAGCCATTTAGAATGACATGTTGAGCCTTCAAATTCTCTGTAATTGTCAGAAAGATGCATTTTTTGTAGGCAAGTTGTACCAAGGAAGCAATGACAATAAAAACAAAAAAGGGAAGGTAAAAGACCAAAAAGAAGGAAAAAGAGAAAGGAAAAGAAATTGTGAATTCCTTTAGTTTTCACTACCTTCTACTGGGGAAATTATAAGCACTCGAAACACATGCATAGCTTGATTTTTACCATTCTTCCCTTCTCTTTTCCTTTTATATTTATTCAGTTTCCCTCATTAAGAGTTAAGATGGATCCAGATATATCTAGCACAGAAATGAAAGGGGAAGCTCATATAAATCTCTGGTTAATTATGAGGGAACACGAAAGTACAATAAATCAAGGGGAAGCAATATATATATATATTATTTCAAGAGATGTCTCACTTGAGTGTATCCTATTGCATATATCTTTAAATTTAACATCCTCCCCTTCCCACTTTTATTATTGCTATTCACTCTTATCTTCATCCTGTCTATCATTGATGTACCAATGCGCATTATCTATGCTATTAGGCTTTGGAGTCTTCTCCTGTGACCCTGCCAGGATAACCAGTAACTCCAATAAGAGAACTCCCAGGTGGAGAGAGACGAAATACTGCAGGAGCTATGCTTCTTGGATTATGTTTGTCTATGTGGCTCACAATAATTCTCTGAAGTATCCAAAGCGCTTGCCATTTGTGCACATATATAAATGGAATTTCTATAATAGGGGCCAAAAGACGCAAACATGACAGATGTGCTCGATTGAGCTTATGAAACAACCAAAGCGATTGGAAAGAGATAAAAAAAAATCAATTTGCACTAGTATTGTAATAGCTTTAAGGATAACCGCATGTTAATAACATTGCAGAAATAGAAAAATACAAGGCAAAAATTGAACATGACCATATACTCCATTCATATAGTGGTATTTAAGAAAATGCATGTACCTGATGCCGGACATATATATAATCCTCTGCCATTCGTACAGTGGTAGAACCTAAACCCCACCTGATGATATCCATAGATGGGTCTACTCGCCATTTAGGTCCACACAGAAATGGGTGTCTTAGTGCATCCAAGCAACTGTATAAAAATCAAGGAGACTCTTGGGCACTATTTAATTTATATTTGAAAATACAAGGGAAAATAAGCTCAGAGGATGTTGCAAACATTCACCCACAACCAATACAGAAAACCAATGTTGCATAGTATTAACTTTTGTTATGCAAGATTTAAGTATTTCAGTATCAAGTTCTGACCCCACATACCTTATTCTGTCAGAAGGCTTTGTTGCAAGCAGCAATGATAAAAGGTTCCAACCTGCACCCCAATTCCTGTCCAACATCTACAGCAGAGGAGGAAATAGTTAAGCTATTGTATTGATACATAAGAAAATTAAGTAATTAATATTTTTCATATTGTTTGGCAAAAATTTTTGGGGGAAAGATCCTAACTTGCAGGCCGGTGTTTCCAGATGGGGAATCTCGCGAAAGAATTGGCAAGAGGAATTCACGCAGGCACGACGGGTCATTTCCCTGCCCAAACATACGTATGCAAGTAAAAAATGACCAATAATTGCACTAAATATGAAAGATGCAGCAGAAGGTTCAAAGATGACGAACACCAGCATGACAATGCAAGTTTATGCATTAAAAAGCAATTAATAAAAATAAAATTATTAAAATCATCTAACAGATATTCTTTTGGTTCACATATGCAATGAATCTTCAGATTTATTAAAAAAGACAACCTCAACATCACTAACCAAGAACTGAATGTTGTGTCTTTAGTTGAAATGATAAGAAATATCGCATACAGACACGAGGAATGTCTACTAAAATTTTTGGCCGATACTAAGATTAGCAAATTCAATGCTTGGATTATCAAATTCCACAGCAAAAGGCCTGTCGAGAGGACCTCAGCTGATCATCAACAGTACAATTATATTCTAAGAATGAAACTTCTAAAGTCCTGATCATAAGCTTTCCATTCTTGATATTTCACTCAGCACTCCAAGGATGTCGAGGCTTTCAGTACTTAATTACTAAGCATATTTTGTACTGCCAAGTAAAACAGAAGAATCATTTATCATCTCTCCATAAAGCTTGTATATTTCGGGTTTAACTGGTTGTGTTTGTGGTGGTAACTGAAAATCTGCCTTTGGTATACAATGCTTATAAATGGGTGGTAAAGGTTAAAGGCAAAGGAGTGGGACTTTAGTCCCGCGTCAGGTAAAGGAGTAATGGATGGATGGCTAAATATGTTTGGGCTCAATATTTCATGAGGGTTTTCCCTTGTGTCTCATAGTCCAATCATTTCAGCCAAACATTGAGCAAAGTAAATGTGTTTTTTGTTACGAGAATGGTATCAGACAGTAAGGACTCTTGAGCTTAAGTTCAAGAGTGGAACGAATACTAGGAACCAATAATCAGGTTCTAAGTCATGGTGGGACCTTGGGAGCATGTAGACATATTATGGTTAATAGGGGTCAGGGGCTCATATGTTGCTGCAATTCATCAAGATGGTTGTCGTAATTCTGACAATTGTGAGTCCATATTCATAGTTACAGTAGCCTGGCACCAAGCCTCAGTATCACCGCCTTATGCCTCTCGTTGTTATACCAGTTAGGTTAGCAGCATGATATCCAGATGCATAGAAGGGAAGGAAAGTGCAAGGTTGACTTGGCCGTTGATCCCACATCAGGTAGATGGGTAGATGGATAGATTCTAAATCTGCAACCAGGATTTTGTTATGGGTTTCCCGTTTACAGCACAACTTATTTTTTCCTATAAAGAAAAAGGTAATATAGCAAGTTTCCTAAGAAATGAGTTTCTTAATTAGAGATCCAAAAAAATATCCAGAGTAGACAAGCCTACATAGCTAACAAGAAACAAGAGGGTCCTACAAACCAACATGCGCGTGCACGCTCATACACATGAATATATGTTTCGGAGATGGGGATCTTGAAGTAGCACCCACCAATTACTCCAATAGAATGTCTATGAACAAAGAATCATGAATGAATATATAAAATTCACTTGAAGTAGCAGGAATTATTAGACGCATGTTCAATAAATTACGGAATCATGAGATTTTATCACCGTCATTAAAAATTATTTGCGTAAACTTTACTAAACACCACCCACCTTTTGAAGGTTTTGAGATAACACCATTGAACTTTTAAAATGTTATAAAACCCCATTGAAGGGCATTATCGAAAAAATGTGTAAGGTATTTTTGTCAAAAAATGCTATATTCCATTCATTTTGAGTCTATTCAATCTATCTACAAGACATTTTGGAATATCTATTCCAATTGTGGCTTGCAAGAATTAATCAGACTACCGATTTCAGACTGTATTGGTAGTTCAATGGTGTTTTATAGCATATTTTAAGTTTAATGGTGTTGTCTCAAAAAACCCAAAAAGTGGATGGTGCTTAGTAAAGTTTACTCAAATTATTTTACATCAAAATAGAGTATGTTATTAACAATGCAGCAGATGTGGAATACTTTTTTCCCCTACCCCGAAAGAAAGGAAAGACATGTGGTCAGAAATGCAGGGCTCCTTGTCTAAGAAACAGTTTGAAGACATTTGATTATATTGTGAATTTTGTCTTCCTATGAGAGAAATTAACTAGGATTATCATGGGATATTACCAGAAAGGAGAAAAGGAAAGGAAAGACGGAATGCTATGACCAGCTGCGAGATTATGTCAACCCTCTTTGATGGTGCTAAGGAAACCATTGACTACTTGCCATAAACTCTAAGAGGTTGAAAGGGTACTTGTCAGGTAGGAAAACCAGGCATGCAGGGGATCTACTTTTCCGTTGTGTTGTTTGTGATCGGGCCTAGAAATCACCTCCAAGATTTCCCTAGACTAGGAAATATCTTCAAGAAGGGGAAAGGCAAGATATCTGTGGTGAATGCTGAAATTCCCTATCAAAGTTCATTCTTCAGTAAACGTAATAAAAACCAATCATATCTTCTTGTATTTATGAGTTAACTTCTCAATGTAAACAAAAGTAACCAACCTTAGTCAGGAAAGACTTGAATTTCGAGAAGAGTGAAGGCTCCATGAGCTCCCTTAAAATCATTTTTGCCATCATGAATCCAACACATCTGTGCCGTGCAGTATACAGTAAGAGATTTGGAAATGGCACTCAAAAGATTCAACATGCATATTAATTGATAAAGCTTACCTCATGTCAAAGCCAATCATCAATGTCTTCCTAACAGTGCTACCATCCGGCACATTACTGTGTGGACTATTGCCACCATATAAATCAACAGCATTTCCTAAAATGCCTACCTAACAAAAACAGTATTATGTTCTGTATATATGGACAATCAAATATAGAAACAAGTTAAAACAGTAAATTGCCAAAGGATACCACTGCATATGTGCAATGACATTATGCATCAGAAGAATCCTGCAATTATGAATACTACTGCCAAGGCTGCATGTTTGTTAGCAATTCTTTTTTAGTTGGCCCAAACGGTTTGGGATAAAGGGTTCCTGTTGTCCTAAGATGCTGATGGCAGGTTCTCTGGAATCAATAATTAGTAAAATAGTGTCTTTTGTACCAAGATTGTGAATACTTATGATTTTGCATGTGCGCACACTAGTAACAAGTGTAGGCATAATTTATCCCTAAACTGGTTAGATAGAAATGGATTTTACCTCTCCCACTTGAGTTTACTTCAGAGATAATATAATTCAAACTGAGAATAACTAGTTACCTCATTGTAACTTTCACAGTTACAAAACAAATGAAACATCCATATAGATGCACACATGCCTGAATTTAACACTTGTTGTATCCCATATCTCCAGAGAAATAAAATATTGAGCATATATGTAAATAAAACGAAAATAATGAGCATATATGTAAAATTAAAGATAAAACGAATAAGAATCAGCACATCAAGTGAGTAATATATAACTCTTTCCTTTCTGCAGATGTAGCCTCATCTTGACAGATAATGCCAATTTAATTATAAATTGAAACAACTCCTTGCTCTCTGATCTAAGCTCCCTACACCCAAATGACACTTTCTCCAATATCCTATCATGATTTATATCCCATATTTTCTAAATTATATAATAATTTTTAAAAAATTTGATAATTCGCATAACCTTGAAACTTTATGATCTATTCTCAAGTTAGATATTGAAGCACATCAGATCTGCTCCTTGTCTGGTGGTTAGCAATAGATGATTTCCTATTAAAGGCCTCTCACCACCTTAGTTAGTCAACTATTGAATACTATTGATTGAAGAAGTAACCCGCAGCCTCTTTTCTATGAGCATCATGCAAGATCAAGCATCATCCATTACCTTGCATCATGCATGACCCGTTGTGGATCAGGATTTAAGATATGTAGCAAGCTTATGAATATTCATACATGTTTCCTCCATATCCCTGTTCATTCCATGTGTGATATAAATGGAAATTGTGAGTAAGCTTATTTATATATAAGTTTAGTATTTGGACTATTCATGTAACTACCACATTCTTTGATGACATGATAGTCTGGGGTAAAAAAAATTGTGGGCAACTGGATTATCGTCCTCTGCAACCATATAACAAGAACATTCGTATAATAAGATCAAAATTATCAAGTAAATTCATCATAATCTCATGTTTATATCAATACTCGTCCATAATATCAGGAACAGAATGATGGTGAAACGATGCAAGTATCGGTATAAGCAGCTGCAGGAGCTTTGTTTTAAATCTTCTTTCTTTTTTCCTTTTGGGGAGGGGGGCATTGTATTTCTTTTCCTAGTTTCATCTCAAAATTTGTTTTGATAGTAGTCAATGATGATAGATGATTAGATAAACACGTCATTGCAGACTCCAAACTACGAAGTAGAATCAAACATGCAATTAGAGTGCATTAGATGAATCTTCTTATATTTAAACAGCAGTTATATTTACAGTACAATCCATCAACTTACTTTAACATGTTTATCGACTGGGCTAATATGTACATTCTCCAGCCTTAATTCAGTATGGGCCAGCCCATGGCTATGCAAGTAATTTACCTGAGCCACCGAGAAATAAACAACCAGTAGGATACATCATTATCATTGACTAGTTTTATTGTCTATTCAACTGCAATTGATGGTAAGTACTTACACCAATTAAAAGATCTCTCATAAGAATTCTAGTTACACGCAGCTGACGAGTAACAGCAGGCCCTCCCACTGTATCATCACCGACCCTCCTACTCCACACCTCATCCAATGCCAAAGTGGCTTCCAAGGTTGGAAGCCAATCTGACAGCTGAAGCCAGTGCCTCAAGGAATAGCTCCCATGATACTGCAAAAACAAAGAGCAAGACAAATCAACTAATTTTACTCCTCGCTTCTTTCTCTTTCTTCGTTCTCGTTCATAATGGTGTCAATACGGACGATAGCATTAGATTAGGTTAGTAAAGGCTGTAAAGCACCAAAAGTTAGCATACTGGCAAAACAATGACATTACAATTTCACCGAAGATCATTTAGATACAAGCATGGTCTAAAATTAAATCATAAAACAGTTTTTGGATATAAAAAAATAATATAACAGGTATAAAAGAGGGAAAAGTTAATTCATGCAACATGTGATCCAACCAAATACATTTTATGCTTGTTAAGATTTGTTAGAGAATGGATACTCTCAAGTCTTAAAACCTAAGTTCAAAACTCAAACTGAATCACGCACAAACATGAAACTGTTGATCTTAGATCGTTCATTTCCACAAAACAAACCTATTTAATGTCATATTAAACAAAGTTAACAATTCATCGGTTCGCCCCATAAAATGTGAAGCTAATAATTCATTTCCTCTTTACATGATAATCATTGTGTCAAGTGAGGATGATAAAGAATTTCCTACCAAATTTAAATATGATGTGGTCCATTCAAGCTTTTCCCATTTCTATTCAATTTTAAGAATTTTTTTAAGAAAATCACTACAGATTCATTCATCGCAATTGTAGATTCTTACCCCATGCACCAAGATAAAGGATCCGCGGCCCTTACTGCTCAAAGGAGACACGTACCCATGAACTTGCATTGCATAAGAGTGGTACATGAGCTGCCGCCGCGCCAGCTTCTTCAAAACCTAAAACAATTTGCAAGTTCCTTTAATACTGTTATAAACATCAAAAATTACACCAAAATGGTAGCCTTTTCCAGTCAGACCTCCAACGCTCGTCTACCTCTGCGCTGTGCTTGCACACTGGTCAGCTCTCTAAGCACCACTCTCGTGTCATACAAAGGACTGCAACAATAATCACTCCCAAAGATTAACAAACTTTTTTCCAAAGCTCTAATCTTTCGATCAAACAAACTCCACTCACCTCTTCGAATCCCTAACCGTCGCCTCAAAAATCACCTCATCCGCCTAATTCCACAACAATCAAGCTACATCAGCTACTCAAAACAATCAAAATTCACAAAAGAAATAAGGTACTCACTCGCCCTTGAAGGCCTACGCTGACGTGGCTGCTGACGGCGAAGTCCTCCATCTCGAACTTGAGCACCGGCCCCAGCTCCTCCTCCAGCTCTCGCTCCGGCGACGCCGCCAGCGAGCATCTCGCGCCGATCCTCTTCGATCGAGAGAGAACCAATAACTTAGGCGACGAGGCACCGAAGCGGCGATCTGAGGGGGATCGATTGAGGGAGAGTCCACAGAGAGCGGCGGTGGCGTAGGCGGCCATGGATCGGATCGGATCGGAGAATTCAAACCCTAGATTGAAGGAGGGGGGTTATTTTATTTATATGGAGAGGAGTGGGGAAGGCGCGAGAGAGTTGCGTGTGGGAGAGTGTGAGCGGCGTTGCGCCATGAGCTCACTGCACGTCCGCCTCACTTCTTCGGCTCTTCGATGGGAGTGGAAAAAATATCTATGGTCGGACCCGATTCAGCGCAATTAATAGGGCCTATTTGGGCACCCAAGGTTTCAAAACACCGTTTGGAACACTGCATTTTGGTTGCTGAACGGTCCATGGTTCGATCTTTGAAGCCTAGTGTAGAAACCCCACGAAACCGGAGTCTTGATTAGCGATGTGGCTCTTTGCAGTTGAAAACGGAGGAGATCAACGAATCGGACTGTATACTTTGACAATTTTACGGTGTCGTGATCGCCTTCGTTTATTCTTAAGATTATAGGAGCATTGTTTTTACCGTAAAACTTTACTTTTTCCAAGAAAAATAAATCGCCCTTTCAAATCCTTAAAGTGTTCACGCTCCATAAAAAAAAAGAAATTTAAGAATAGCAGCCACCGGAGTTATTTAGATTCGGACCGAGGGATACTATTTTGGTTCAGATCGATTTTGATTTAGCTGTCCAAACCGGCGTACGATCATGTTAACCATTGAATCTGGACGTGAAATGGGGATGGATTGTAGTCTAGTAATTGATACCAGCGGTAACCGGCACGATGCTGCGGTTTTTGGAGCAACATATGAAAATGACATTTATCCAAAAAGCAGTGGAAGTCTATGATATTTATCCTAAAATTTTTGAATATGCACGATAGTTACTTGCAACAAACAAAGTGCATGGTATTTATCCGAAAAAAACTAAATATGCATAACAGTTATTTGTAACAAACAAATCTCATGATTATCCCAAAAGGTTGAACGTTTTTATTTGTGAAAAACAAAGGACATGATATTTTTCCGGAAAAATTGAAAGTTATGATATTTTAATAAAATCTAGTGTGGTTTTGGGGTGATGGCAGAGCCGTAATTATTATGAGGTTCTGTTGTAACAAAAGCACTAATTATATATGGGAAAAGTACATGGTGTTTATCTGGAAACGGTTAGAAACAAAGTCCATGGCATATGTCCGAAAAACGGTGAAAGACCATGGTATTTATTTGTAAACAATAAACTTCATGGTACTTATATGGAAAACATTGAAAATCCCTTGTATTTATTTGTAAAGAGCGAAGTCCGTAGTAATTATCGGGAAAAAATGGTGACAGACCATGGTAGTTATTTGTAACAAACCCCATGGTGTTTATCCGAATAACGTTGGATATACATAGCATTTATCTGTAAAAAAGGTCCATAGTATTCATTAAAAACTTTTAAAATTCATGGGTTTTTAACGGAATCTAAAGGGTTTCGGGTTGATGTCAAGGCTGTAATTATTGTAAAGTTTTGCTATCACAAAAATGAAAAACAATGAAAGTCGATGTTGTTTATTTATGTAAAAAGTTTATGGTTTTTTTTCTTCTGGAAAACGGTTAAAACCAAAGTCCAGGGTATTTTAAAAAGATAAAATTAAAATCCAAAATCATAAAGTTTTATTAAAATGATACAATTATTTTTTGTATTTACGTAAGAGGAGTAAGTTAGGTGATTTTTAGCAAGTGGGGCCACATCCTTGCAAGTGGGTCACATGCTGTAGAGAAGCATTCTACAACCCCTTTGACATAATTACCCTCAATACATAACTCTAATTTCCAAAATGCCAACACTATATATTCAATACTTTTGAACCAATGGCATAACCGTAGTAATTTGCAAGCTGTTCCATTCATCAAAATTTCACTACCCATCATACCAATTTCTATTAGTATAAAGGAAGAAAGAAGGACAATTTGATGGTTACGTGGATGTCGCTAGTAATCAATAATTGGATGTAATATTGAAAGTCTTGGATTGACAACGAGTGTATTAATTTATTTCTGTTTTTATTTTTTGGGGTGGATGGGTGCAGAAATAGAAAATAGATTTTATGGTAGCGTTGCTCGTAATTCTTTTGAAATATAAAATTTTCTGCAGCTATCAAACTTCCATACAACTGTCAAACGTTCCTTTACATTTTTCTTGCATATACACCTCCATATTCATAATTTGATGTTACATTATCGGTTCTCATATTAAATGTTATTCTAGGCTCAAATCAATGTTACATTTTTTTTTGCCAAAGGCTATAAGGGCCCGGAAAAAGGCTAAGCTCAATAAGGGAAACAAGCGATGGCTGAAGAGCGAGGACAGAGGTCATCAGATATAGCAGATAAGAGGGAGCAAGATTCGAGTACAACGGATTAGAGCGAATGTTGGAAGTCGAATTGGAATGCTCTTTAAAATTTGTGAGGAACATGTTTGTTTTTCTTTTTGTTATTTGATGATGCTCATAAGTGGTATCTTCTCAGATCACGACATATGGCGGATGACGTGTCCCCAAGACAATGGAGGTGGAATAAGTGAGTCGCATCATGAGGATTTCTCGGTACTTCGTCTCGAGGGGTGTATCCGACCTTCCATGAGACCTCCCTGAATACATTCCACCTTCATTTAGGGAACTACCAGTAGCTCGTTTCCGAGCTTTTCCAGTCTCCCGGCTCGTCTCCGAGCCCTGACATGCCGGGCTTCCTCGGCCTCCCGGTTCGTCTCCGAACCCCGGACATGCCGAGCATCCTCGGCCTCCCGGCTCGTCTCCGAGCCTTAACATACCGAGCTTCCTCGGCCTCCCCCGATCCATCAAGAGCGCAGATCTCGCGCACTCCGCAACGGCTCCGCGTATATCCCCAGGGCGAGATATCCGCCTCCCCACGATTCGCGTCCCGCGCTAGCGAATCCCTCCATTGGGCGCATCCCGCCATTAAAGGCGAAGATCATGCGAGGGCATAACTGATGGCGAAGATCTCGCACCTGCTCACTCCACGCAACCCCTATATAAACCCCTCTCTCAGACGGCTCAGGTAACTTGAATTATCTCAATATGCCGCTACTCTGCTCCTATTCCTCGGCTTTAACTTGATCGTCCGAGTTCCTATGGTAGCCACCAACCCCGGGACTTTTTTGCATGTAGCTCGGCGTCCAACACCAACCCATTGAGATCCACACTCATCAACTCCAAAATCAAATCTCAGCCGTCTAAGATCACCATCGCAGGATCGACGGAGGACAGCATCTGAAGGAGATCCGAAGCTCCATCAGTTGGCACTGTCTGTGGGAACGAAAGACTTATTTTGTTCCACCAAAAACAGTTGATCTTCCGCCCTCGATCCAATGGCGAGAGACGACCGCAATGATCCAAATACGAGCCGCCACAACGGAGGCGGGAGAGACTCGCCTCCCCCTCCTAATGCCATCCACGCCTTGTCCGTCCGGATAGATCGGCTTACGACGCTATTAGATGCCTTCGTCTGCGTTCAGGCGGCGAGCCCTACCCACCAGAGCGTGGCTCTCCCTCCTAGGGATAACGACGTCCGCCGAAGGACGGACGGGCACACTCAAGCCCTCAATCTACCTCACCCTCATCACAGCGCCACTGAGCGCCGGCGGGCCGACTCCAGCCACCTTAACCCACACGCGGCGATTGATTCCATGACCCGCTGGGCGCCGGACAGCTCCACGCCACGGTCCCAGGGAAGACTGGGCCGTCGCCCCAATGCCCGTTGCGCGTTCTCTCCTCCTGAGGAAGTGTCGGCCAGCTCGCCTGCTTCCAGGCATGACCGACGCCCACACTCTCGCCGGGATCGTGCGAACGACGAGCGCAGGGACCACTCGAGAAGTGCCTCGTCCGAGGATCTGAGACACCTGATAGAGCGGAATCGAAGCCGCACCCTGGCACAGACCCGGAGCGGGGATAGCCACCACTCCGAATATGCAGAATCTTCGGGTTACCACCACCAACTCGAGGCCCTTGAGAAGAAAATCGAGGGCATACGTCGGGATGGCCAAGCATCCGGCGAAGTGGCCCGATACTTCGCCGATTCGCTGATGAAACCCTTTACGGAAGAACTGCTAGCCGAGCATGTCTCGTCCAGGAACAAACCGCCCAAAGTGGCCTTTTTCGACGTGAAATCCGACCTGAAGGACCATCTAGACGCATTTACGGCGGGCATGAGCTTCCAGGATAACTCCGACATGGCCCAATACCGAGCCTTCCCCACCACCCTCATCCGGGCTGGACGGGACTGGTTCCGAGGACTTACACCACGCTCCATCTCGACCTTCGATGAGCTGGCCTCCCAATTCCTCGGTCACTTCGTCGAGAATCAACGGTAGAAGAGGATGGTCGACTATCTGTTCACCATCAAGAGCGGAGACAAAGAATCCTTCAAAGGATATGTCGCCCGCTTCTACAACGTGCTCCTCGAGGTCCCCGAGCACCGTGATGAAACGATCATCACCGCGCTGAGGTCAGGTCTTAGGCACAAAGAGTGGCTCCGCTCTTTTGCATTAGCGCAACCTAAGACCATGGCCGAGGTAAAGGCCTGGACTGAGCGGGAGATCCAACTCAAGTCCGAGGTGAACTCAAATCTTCCCAAAGGAGACCAAACCGACCAAAAGAAGCGGGGCAGAGAAGAGAAAAAGAGAGTAGACCGACCAAAACCTTACTCCTCGAAGTTCCAGGAGTACACTCCTCTTAATATCTCCTAGACCGAGCTGCTAGAGGAGACAAAGGGCAAGAGGTTCTTCAAACTCCCGCCGATGACCCAAAAGGCGGTCAAGCGTCTCCGAGGCCCATACTGCGTCTTCCATAGGTCACAGGGCCACCCAACCAAAAACTGCAAACAACTCTGTGACTACATCGAGGAGTTGATCCGCTCCGGCCACCTGGTGAAGTACTTGCGTGACAAGCGGCAAGCAGAGCGGGAGAAAGAGAACCAGCCCATCTCGGGGAGTTAATGATCAGGCAAATCATGGTTGTTATCTCGGATTCTGCTCGGGAAGCAGGCGTAAACCACCGCCTCCTCCCGGTTGAGGGTGTAGACGATCCACCCTAGAAGAAGTGCAGGAAGGATGAGCCCATCATCTTCACCAACGAAGATCTCCATGGTATATCCTTGCCTCACAACGACCCTCTCGTGATAACGGCCCGGGTCCATCGTTACGAGGTACAGAGAATATTGGTCGATTTCAGGAGCTCGGCAGACATCCTCTTCTACAACCGTTTCCAGCGTACGGGGTCATGACCATCCGACCTACAGTCGACCTCCCACGCTCTCTTTGGGTTTACCAACCACTCCATCCCAGCCGAAGGAGTGTCACCCTCCTCCTCAACATTGGAGAAGCATGCCGTACGAGGATCATGCCAGTAAAATTCATCGTCGCTAAGGTCCCTTCGTCCTACAATATCCTCCTGGGTCGACCAACATTAAACGCCCTCCGGGCTCAAATCTCGACTTACCACCTCGCGATCAAATCCCCTTTGGATCAAGGGGGTATAGGCCGGGCCTACGGGAACTAGCAAATTGCTAAGGTCTGTCTCGCCACCGCGGCACCCGCCGGAGAGCCGGGCAACGGTTTTGAAGATGCATGTGATTTTCAGGAGTCTTTGGATATACGTGACGACCAAAAGGAACTCCGAGGATCTCCGGTGGAAGCATTGGCGAAATTCCCCCTCGTCGAAGGGGTCGACGGCCGGACTGTCCAAATCGGCTCTCTTTTAATATAGGACCACCGCGAGAACCTGATACGGTTCCTCCGAGATAACTCGGACGTGTTCGCTTGGACCCCCGCGGATATGCCCGGGATCGACCCCAAAGTGATCTCCCACAAGCTTGGGATCGATCCAAAAGCAAAGCCCGTTGGACATAAGAAGAGAAGCTTTGAGCCGGTTAAGCAAAAGGCAATAGAAGACGAAGTGGATCGACTGCTCGCGGCCGACTTCATTAGAAATCTTGACTACTCGGATTGGCTAGAAAATGTGGTCATAGTCAAAAAGGCAAACGGGAAGTGGCGCATGTGCTTCGACTTCACGGATCTGAACAAGGCCTGCCCTAAAGATAACTATCCCCTGTTTACTGCCGGAAACCGGGAAGACTGACGTCTTGCTTGAATCTGGGGGCAGATGCTAATAGGTGCTATCCGTCCACCTCTCCAAAGATGCCAATTTGATTTATGACACCGTGTATCGAAGGTTTAGACGGATGCAGCCGATATAGCAGACTTCGTCAGATTCCCCCTCGTTTGAGGGGTTTTTGATTGTGGGGACGCTCTTCCCTGCAGGCGCAAGCCCCTGCAGTTAATTACGCTACCGCATCGCGGTAACAACTTTTTCCTTCTCCATATGGTCACTTCGTGTCGTGGGTGTTTGTTTTGTGTTTGGTTGCCCATGGATTGTATACGGAGACTAATTTATGTTGTCATCCGTAGGACGTGGATTAGTCCAAATCCGTATCTTCTTAGATTTGGGTTTGGGAGTTTGGTTTAAGGATACGTTAGTCTCGTTTGAGATTAAGATCAACTTAAACGTTTGTTAAGGATACGTTAGTCTAATTTCTAGACTAAGATCAACTTAACGGGATCATTTAGATCCAACAAGAGAGCAATTGGGCTCTATTGTTTAGTTTAGAGACATTGCGGTCGATTACCAGTTTAGGGACATGGTGGTCCAATGGCAGTTTAAGAACAACTCGGTCCAATGTTAGTTTACAGACATCTCGGTCAAGGTTAAGGACATCATAGTCCATGAGTTTAAAGACCCCACAGTCAAGGTTAAGGACATCATAGTCCGTGAGTTTTAAGACCTCACAGTCAAGGTTAAGGACATCATAGTCCGTGAGTTTTAAGACCTCACAGTCAAGGTTAAGGACATCAGAGTCCGTGGGTTTAAAGGGACCCCACAGTCCAGTTTAAAGACGTCGTAGTCTATAAAGTTTAAGGACATCATAGTCCATGAGTTTAAGGACCCCACAGTCCGTAGAAACGTGTGGTTGTCGGGACCCGTCACCTCTCTGAAGACGTTGAAGGATTACAACGACAGATATCAGAGGAGTAAAAAGATGTACCCTTGAACCGGTGTGAATTGATTGGAAGATCTGTAGCCCAATTTGGGACTAAGGTCCGTTGAATATTCGTGAGCAGATGGGCTCAGTTTGATATAAGTTGAGGACTTATGGCTAGAATTGGGCTAAGTCCAATAAATGTTTAACATTTTATTTTGTTCTGGCTATTAAGCCTTTATTTAGGCTTAGCCCTTTTAATAATGCTAGGCATTGGGCTCTGACATTTTTGTCTTGATCAGAACAAATTGTGTTCTGACAATGCGCCACGTGGCGCGCCA
The DNA here is from genome assembly GCA_030015575.1 of Agapanthus africanus. Taxonomy (NCBI): domain Eukaryota; kingdom Viridiplantae; phylum Streptophyta; class Magnoliopsida; order Asparagales; family Amaryllidaceae; genus Agapanthus; species Agapanthus africanus. The sequence continues at coordinate 636,388,777 of JASDDO010000014.1, read as the reverse complement.
GGCGCTTTGCTCCAGTTAAAGAGCGCATTGCGCTTCTGTCAGGTAGCGCACACGAAGAGGACACGTGTCGCGCTTAGCGCTAGTTCATTAGCGCATTGCACTTTTAATTTATGAGCGCTTTGCACTTTTAATTTATGTGCGCTTTGCACTAGTCTGTTGATGCGCCAGTGAGTGACACGTGGCACGCTTGGCGCTGAGCGCCAGCCCATGAGCGCAGTGCGCTGTTTCAGAAACGCAAAGCGCAGATTGTGTTTTTGGTTGACACGTGGCAGCTTTTGGCACTGAGCGCCAGTCCAATAAGTGCAAGAGCGCAATTCATGAGTGCAAGGCATTTTCTAAATAGCGCAAAGCGCATTTGATCAGATTTAAGATCAAAGAACAAATTTATGTTCTTCTTAAAGGAGGCTTTGCCTCAAGATTCAAGAACAAAAGTTCTTGTTTTATAAAAGGGCTCTGCCTTTATAGATCAAAGATCTGTGAATGAAGTGAAATACGTATTTTATAATTTTATGATTAGATCTTTTGATCTTTTTTCTTTTTATAAAAAATCTTGGTGTTTTTTCAGATCTATGATCTTTTTTTGGAAGATGGTTCTTCTTTTTACAAGATAGTTTCATCTCTGCTGTTCAAGAACATAGTTCTTTACCTTGAATATGAAGAAATGATCTTCTTTTTTTCTAAGAGCTTGCTCCTCTTTTTCTCAAAATTTGCAGAGGGTTTTCTCTCTCTCTTTTTTGTGTCTCTTTTTAGACTTGAAGTCTAGAGGCCTTTATATAGGGCCAATTGATTTGTTGAATCAGTTTTAAGAGATCTTTCTCTGATTGATTTGGGAATATTTCCCATCGTTGGATCTTTGATCCTAAGGCTTCTGTTTTACAGAAGATAATCTTCTTGTTTTAATAAGATTGAAAAATCTTTCCATAACAGAATTTTAGTTCTGATTAATTAATAATTTATTATCGGTAGATCTTTTGATCTAACGGTGGGGGATTTTTAATCCCAGTGCTGGCGCACCTACATTCGACACGTGGCACACAGCGCAGCGCAACTGCGCTAGCACACCCGTGTTTGACACATGGCACGCAGCGCAGAGCGCAGCGCAACTGCGCTAGCGCACCCGTTTTTGACACGTGGCGCGCAGCGCGTAGAATCTGAAGCGTTGCAACAATTTAAAATTTGAATTTTGAAACAGTGCTTTGCTCTGATTGGGGGTATGCTGCCTAGGGCGCAGAGCACCTGGCGCGCGCTTGACACGTGGCGCGCAACGCGCAGCGCACAGGATCTGAAGCGTTGCTTCAATTTAAATTTTGAATTTTGAAACAGAGCTTTGCTCTGATTGGGGGTGCGCTGCTTAGGGCGCAGCGCATCTGGCGCCAGCGCGTCTGCGCTTGACACGTGGCGCTCAGCGCGCAGCGCACAGGATCTGAAGCATTGCTTTAATTTAAAATTTGAATTTTGAAACAGAGTTTTGCTCTGATTAGGGGAAACAAATGCCCCCCCACCGTTGCGCTCACGTGACGCACACGTGAGTGCAGCGGTGGCAACATCTGAGCCCTTGGATCAACTCAGAAGTTGAGGAGGCGGTTCAGTGCCTATAAATAGGACCTTTGGTCTCTTAGATGATTTCCATCTTCTTCTTAAGAATTTTATTCAGAGCCTTGCTCTTCAGTTAAGAACTTTCAAGTGTCAGAACTCTTTCCAATCTTAGGTAAAATTAAAAATTGTAATAAATTAGGGTTTTATCCATTAACAGAGTCTTGCTCTTCATAGATCTTTGATCTAAAGAAAACCTTTTTAGGGTTTCATTAATAAAGCCTTGATCTCATGAACCCATAGATCTAAAGAGATCTTTTCTTGGGGTTTCTTAGCCCATGAATCAAAGCTCTGCTCTTTTGATAATATGTAGATCTTTTGATCTTTGATGAAGAACTCTTAAGAGTTTTTTCATGGATCTTGAAGATCCCAGAATTTTTAATTCTCAAGAATTAATTTTAATTAATCTTTGATGGATTTTCCATCATCATTATAGAGTTAGGCTCTTTAAGGAATTTTATTCCTTCATGATCAGAGTGTGACAAGTGTCACTCTGTTATAGAGCTTTGCTCTCAAAGGGAGTTTTCTCCTTTTCCCGAGGGATTTCTCATTCAATGAGAAAATTCTTTAAGGATTTCCTCCTTAATTGATAGTCTCATCCAATGATGAAGCTGTTTTATTAATTGATGCTTTTTCATCTAGATTTTGTGGGTCCCCCTTTGGTCCCCTTTCCATTGCAGTGTGGTACAAATTTTAAAGTGCCAAGCGTCAGAATTTTAAGATTAAATTATAGTACTGATAATTGAATTATGTTCTTTCTCGCAGGTGACATGTCTTCCGATCTCTCTTTCCCGTTTTTCCATTTAGAGGGAGGATTCCCTGAAGCATCTGTGGACCGGGAGGTTCTCGCGCTCATTAGAGACTATGACCCGGAACACAAAAACCTTCACTTGTGGGGTAGGTGGTATGATCAGATCATCAAAGGTCGTCAAAGCTTCTCTTGTGCAACGCCGTCGGAGCCGATCTCGTCGATTTCATATGCAGATGCACCCCCGGTGAACTATGCCGTGGAGGTTGTCAATTGGACTTCGGAGGGTCTTCTTGAGCCTTCGATTGCCGCCATACCCATGCAGCTGCCGGCAGCTTTGGATACCTTGGGGCGACGCATATGCCAGGGCGAGTCGCGCCCTTGGGGACTGTTTCCTGATTTAAAATCAGGAAGGGTTACGGAGGAGGCATCATGTGCTAGCACGTGACCCGCAGTCACGTGTTGGCACGTGACATTTAAAAGCAGCGACAAAGGAAGATTCAGCTCCTTGATTAAATAAAAGAAAAGGCTTCAGAAAAGGTCACGTGCTCACACATGACCAGGGGTCACGTGTTGGCACGTGAGGGTTGAACAGCGGCTAGAAAACAGAGCGCAGAAAGGAGAAGAAAGCTCGTTCCAGGGGGTCACGTGCCTACACGTGACCAAGGGTCACGTGGTCACACGTGACCGGCTTGCAAAGCCTCTCTATTTAACAGAATTAAATTCTGAACAACATTCAAATCTTTCCAAAGGAGAATGATTATTTGGAACCGATTGGATTAAAGATTTAAAGGTGATTAAATATCACCTATCTATGGAAAAATCTTGAACTTGGAAAGATTTCCCTTTAAAATCTAACCGAAATAACAAAGGAATATCTGTGGATTTAAAATCCAATGGTGAATAAAATTCACCTAATAATCCAAAGGTCCAAATGAATGATGAATGCAAATCAAATCTCTAATGAATACAAATCAAATCCCTCAATGAATGATTCGCTAAAACTAATTGATTCTGCTCCTTCTTCTATAAATAGGAGCCAAGGGATACACAATAAAAAAAAAGAGGAGAGAGAGAGAGATAAAAAGAGAGAAAAATAGAGCCTTGAGACTTTGGAAGAATTTGATCTGCTGCAGAAGAAAACCTTAGGTAAGAAAGAGAAGGATTTTAAAAAGAGAATTTAATTCTCAAAAGAGTTTAACTCTTATATTAAAAAGAAGAACTTAGTTCTCTCTTTAGTAGAGGATCTGCAAAGTGCACATCTCCCCATGAATTGGGAATTTAATTCTCATTGGGTTGAGATCCTGCCATGCAGATCCAAAACATAAAGAGGGAATGGAAGTTGGAGAATTTAATTCTCACAAAATTATAGGAATTTAATTCCTTTGAGATAAAATTAGGGTTTAACCCTATGTATAGGAATTTAATTCCTTCAAAATGGACAGAACCAGGGTTTAACCCTAATTGAGAACTTAATTCTCCCAAAATTACAGGAATTTAATTCCCATAAAAAAGAAGAAATTAGGGTTTAACCCTATGATAGAATTTAGTTCTTCACATACATGAGGAATTTAATTCCTACAGAAAAGGAACTAGAGTATAACTCTATCTAAGAATATAATTCTTCGGAAGAAACTAGGAATTTAATTCCTCTAAAGTTATTGCTAGGGTTTAACCCTATGAAGAATTTAATTCTTAAAAAGATAAACACATCTTCAAACAGGCAGAGAAACAGGGTCACGTGCTACCACGTGACCCCTGAAAAGATCCACAAAAAAAAAGAAGCTCTGGGGCGCCCTCACGTGTCACCACGTGACCCCCAATGAACATTTTAACAGATCAAAGCATGAGCCCCCATCACGTGCCTACACGTGATGGCTTTCAGAATTAAAAGTGTTAAACACTTATCTGCAGAACAAAATAAAGAGCTCTAGGGCGCCCTCACGTGCTACCACGTGACCCCTTGGCCGAAGCTTTAACAGACAAACATCAAAATGCCCATCACGTGATAGCACTTGATACTTCAAAGTGTTCAAGACTTTTGACCGAATAAAATCGAGGGAAGCAGGGCGCCCTCACGTGTTACCACGTGACCCCTCTTGCCTTAATGTTTAACACTAAATTGAAACTCTGTTCCCAGTGTTTAACACTGATTTACTTTAGTGTTCAACACTAATTTGAGATCTCTGTTGCCAGTGTCTAACACTGATTTGTTTTAGTGTTTAGCACTAATTTGAAAGCCCCTGTTGCTGGTGTTTAACATCAACTATCTTTTAGTGTTAAACACTAACTTGTCAATCTCATTCCCAGTGTTCAATACCGGTTGGTCTTTAGTGTTTAACACTAGCTTCAGCCCAATTGGCTAAGTTCTAGAGGCAAAGCCCCTCCTTCAATGGACCAACAGAAAGCCAATATTCCAAATATGATTGGACTTAGCCCGAGATGGCCATAAGTCCTCAATTCAAACTTAACTGGGCTAATGGGCTCATAACATAATTAATTGGTCTTGGTCCCAAATTGGGCCAAAGACTATATAATCTACTTTGGTTCAATGGTACATCTCTTCACTCCTTTAATATTCGGTGTTGTAATTCCTCAACGTCTTCAAAGAGGTGACGGGTCCCAATGACCACACATTGATACGGACTGTGGGGTCCTTAAACTCATGGACTATGACGTCCTTAACCTTGACCAGAATGTCTTAAAACTAACATCGGACTATGGGGTCCTTAAACCCATGGACTATGACGTCCTTAACCTTGACCGGAATGTCTTAAAACTAACAGCGGACTATGACGTCCTTAACCTTGACCGGAATGTCTTAAAACTAACATCGGATTGTGGGGTCCTTAAACTCATGGACTATGACGTCCTTAACCTTGACCGGAATGTCTTAAAACTAACAACGGACTATGACGTCCTTAACCTTGACCGAGATGTCTTAAAACTAACTTCGGACTGTGGAGTCCTTAAATCCACGGACTATGACGTCCTTAACCTTGACCGCGACGTCTTAAAACTAACACTGGACCGCAATGTCCTTAAATTACCTATGGACCGCAATGTCCTTAAACTACCTACTGACCGTGATGTCACTAAACTAAACAACAGGGCTCCCTTAATTGCTCTTTTGTTGGATCTAAACGATCCCGTTAAGTCGATCTTAGTCTAAAAACTAGGCTAACGTATCCTTAACAAACGTTTAAGTTGATCTTAGTCTCCAATGAGGCTAACGAATCCTTAAACCCAAACCCCCAAACCCAAATCTAAGATAATACGGATTTGGACTAGTCCACGCCCTACGGGCGACGACATAACTCAGTCTCCGTATACAATCCACGGGCAGCTAAACACAAAATAAACACACACGACACGAAGTGACCATCTGGAGAAGGAGAAAGTAGTTACCGCAGTGCAGTAGCGTAATTAATTACAGGGGCTTGCGCCTGCAGGGAAGAGCGTCCCCACAATCAAAAACCCCTCAAGCGAGGGGGAATCTGACGAAGTCTGCTACATCGGTCGCATCCGTTTAAACCTTCGATATACGGTACCATAAATCAACTTGGCATCTTCGGAGAGGTGGACGGATAGCACCAATTAGCATCTGCCCCGAATCTCAGGCGAGACGTCCCTGCGTCGCGCCGTCTTTCGGAGGGGAACAGATTTTGGCACGCCCGGTGGGACCTTTTCCTCTTTCCACTTCACATTTCGTGTGTCGTGTTCGCGAACCAGACACGGTTCACTAATGGTTGCCCTTGGGTTTCAAGGTACTAAGATTTGGCGTCTTGCTTATTGCAGAAAGCAAAGAATCAATGGCTTCCACTTGTGCGAAATTCTCCAACTGCAACTGCAACTGGCGCTCCGCCTCGCCAGGAGGTATAACCTACGGACCCCAAGCTGCTTCCCTATTCACTATGCCTGTGGAGCAAGTGACTCAAGCTACCACCGGTCTATTCTTCGGGACCATGCTCCCGCCGGTGAACGTTAACATCCCAATGCCCGTATCGGAAGCGTCAAAGAAGTCGGTCTTTGATCGACTTGCTACTCCCATGGCCCCTCTTAGCTGGTCGTCCAGCTCCTCGGTCTTCGCCAGACTAGGCCAAAATTCCTCTGGGCCCACAATGAAGCTTTCAATCCCAGAGAAGATTATTCCGAAGAGGATAACCGTCCCTGCTCCTGAAGTCGTCAAGGCGGCTTCTCCTACCAAAGAGTCGGTCTTTACAAGATTGGCTGTTCCAGCTCCTGCTACCCAAAGGACATCGGTCTTTAACAGGCTGACACCAGCAGCGACCCCCCACATACACAGGGGGCAAGACGAGGCTATCACCCTCACCGAGCCGACTCCATCAGCACGACACGCTCGACGTCGTTACTGGCGCCGAGTGAGGAAGGCCAGAGGCGACTTCCCTCCTGGGCTAACTCCTCCAGCCCCGATGGCAGAAGTTAATGCTGCTGTTCCAACTGGGAACAGCTTCGAGATGCTAAATAAGGTGCGTAGGAATTCTCCTACCGCGGTGCTAAAGAGGTCTCCCCATCCGCTGAAAAGGGCTGTAGGAGTAAAGCCAGAACAGTCCCAATCTCCTCAACGACTGTCTTCTAAAATCTATAAAGTCTGGCGGCAGACCCGAGACTCGGTGATCGATCCAAATTTCTTCCGCCAACACAAGAAGCTGAAAATCCAACAGGAAGTCAGTCACTAGGCTAAGCCACGAAAAGCTGTCTGGGTGCCCACTTCAACGGCCCCCTCAACTTCCACTGCTCATATGAAGAAGAGGCCAGAGAAGATCCCCGGGCCTGTAACGAAAGCTAAAAGTGCTGAGCCCAGACGCCCTAAGGCTGGGGGCAGGATGGTCCACACTGTATACATGGCGTCAGGGAAAGAAGACAGCCGCATATCAACAGGTCATAGACTGCACACGCGGTCGGTGACCAAAGCTCAGGAGCAACAGCAAAAGCTCCAAGAGATGATGAACGCTATGGCCGCACTCACTGGGCCAAAAGAAACCCCTGAAACGTCCTCAGATCAGCAACAAGAACAGGAAACCGACACCGAGTTCCTCCGGAGGATATTGGAAAAGAAAGATAAAGAGGCTGCAGAACAGGCGGCCAACATAAAGCAAATAGCCCACTTATTCCAGGACATGGTGGGAATGATGATCCAACAAGACCCACCTGCTGAGGATCCTCTGATCGTCCTTGAAGACAGGGGAGAAACATCAAATCCACCACCGGCTCTCTCAACGGCCAAGGAGGAGACAATCTCTAAGGCTAACTTGGACGACTATATAGCCCAGCAAATCCGGGTTCATCATGCGACTGAGGCAACTGGTCAAGTCGTAAAAACGGGGCGACCATATCCGAGCTGGTACGACCAAATCAAATATCCGCCGGGTTATACAATACCAAAATTCCACGTGTATAAGGGGACCGGCAATCCCTACCAACATATTGCCCAGTTCAGGGCCCTTTGCGGTAACACCGGCGGTGACGATAAACTGTTGCTTCGCCAGTTCGTGGGCAGCTTATCAGAAACAGCGTTCGAATGGTATTTGGAACTCCCGAACGATTCTATCAAGACGTTCGCTGAAATGGAGTTGCTATTCACTCAGCGATTCACAAGCGCCAGCGAACGCACTCCAATAACAGCATTGATTAATGCCAGGGCGAAACCAGGCGAAACGTGGGTCCAGTATGCTATACGTTGGCGAAATTTGTGGTCAAAATGCGAGCAACGCATTGAGGAAGCGCCCGCGGTGGGCATGTTCGTGGGAACCCTAGACTCTCATGCAACTATCTCCCAGTTTATGATGTTCTTCAAGCCGACCACGTTTCAGGCTTTGATCGACAAGTTGGCCCAGATGGACCAGATGGGTCACAGACCGTCTCTCCCGAAGCCAGAACCTCGTAGTGACAAGGGTAAAGGGAAGGCAACCTTCGTCGCGAATGCTCAGCAGCAACCCAGTGCCCCAAAGCTGGCGGATCAACTGGAAGAAAGACGCCGGTATTATAATGAGAAAATGAAACGTCCATACTCGTTCCCGTGGGATAAGACAAAACGGTTATTCGAGCAGGCAGTACGCAACAGACTTATAAACTTGCCAAATCCAAGGCGACCGCCACAACCCACTGAGGTGAATAACCCCAATTATTGCCCTTACCATCAAACGGTAAGCCATCCGATTGAGGATTGCTTCATTTTCAATGGATGGATTGAAGATCAATACCTCCAGGGGAAGTTTGCACTGTCCGAAAAGTGGAAGGTGAACCCGCCACAGCCGCATACTCCTAAGAAAGCAGATACACCGGGGGCAACCTATTCCTTTATTGAAGAAACTCCATGGGAGGTCATGCTGTCAACTAAAACCAAAAGAATGCTGAGGGACCTTCATGCGTGCCCGGCGGTCGAATGGAAGGACCCGCTTGAACCTCAAATCATCGAAGGGATGTTGAAGCCGCGCCCAACTACAAAGATTTGTGGTGATGGCCCGAATTCTCACACCCAACCGTCAAAATCTTCGAAGAAAAAGAAGAAGAAATCCAGAAAGCCCGTGAAGCCTAGAAACGAGCGCACGGATTTACAGAGACAGATTGACACACTGGAGGAGTACAATCAAAAGGCGCGGACTCCCGTCACGCTGCAAGAGTTCCTCGACCACGTTTTTCAGGAGGAAGTTGATGGAGAGAGCTCATCGGATGAATCCGAGGGATATGTGGCGAGTTGTCATGTGATTTCCCACTCGGAAGATGAGAAAACTCCTGGCACTGAGAAACTGGGGACACAGCCTGAGCCAGAACGTGTATGGACAACAGATGAAATGATCGACGCCTTTCTAGACGAGATTCGTTTGAAGAGTAAAGCCGATCAGGAGCGTGAGATGGCTGCATCGGAAGAAGCCAAGCGCAGGTGACTAAACGAAAGAGTCGAAGCACTCCCGCCAGATCAAAAGATATCCGATGCGAATAAAAACGTGTTCACGACGAGAAAAAGGTTTGCCAAAGCCATGTCAATAGGGATGAAGCTACCACCCTCGGAAGAGAACACGTTCGATGGGGCGGAGAGGCACCATAATTATTGCTCATATCATCGAAAAATTTCACACCCTACGGAGGAGTGCGACGCTTTCAGGATATGGTGGTAGGGATATGTTGCTCACCGGCAACATTTTAAGCGCGTGAAACGCAAAACTCGTCGGGAACAAAAGGGTACGGCTGAAAGACACAGAAGAACCGCCGGCAATTGTTACATGATCAACGCCGGAGGATCACAAGTTCTCACCTTTGGGAGCGACTCTGATGAGGAAATGGCTCTGGGCCCTCTCTTTAAAGAATCCGTTTTAGGGAAAGAAGAGGAGTCGGAAGCCTGCGAAAACATTCAGCTGCGCAATCGCACGCTCCCGGAAAAGAATCTCGGGCCCGTAAATAGAAAAGATAAGGGAAAGGAAAAGATCACTGAAGATATCGCCTTAGATGACCAAGTCATGAAAGAGCTGACTGCCAAGGACCCTCCCAGGAAGGGCAAGGTAGACTACAACATCCTAGCGCACCTAAGGAAGCTACCTTCTCAGCTCAGTATTCTCGATGCCCTCCTATTATCAAAAGAAGCGCGAGATTCATTGATCAAGGCGTTACAAGAACCCAAGCAATTCCAAGCCTTCCTCGCCGCAGAAAGGATGAAGGATGAACTGGAAGAAGTGCATACGGCCGACATCACTTTCGGTGACGAAGACCTTCTCCTCGGGACGTGCGACCACAACCGTCCCCTATATGTCTTTGGATACTGCTATGATATCAAGATAGGCAAAATCCTGGTGGATAATGGATCCTCCGTCAATCTCCTTAATGTTCGGGTGTTGAAGGAAATCTGCATGAGCGTGCAACACCTCGCTCGTGACAAAATTACCATCTCCGGTTTCGACTCCCAATCATCACGGACTCTCGGATCTGTAATACTAACATTACGCTTCGGACTGCTCGTCACAGACATCAAGTTTCACGTCATTGACACCAAAACCTGCTACAACGCCTTGCTCGGTCGTCCTTAGTTACACGAGTACAGCATCATCCCTTCTACACAGCATCAGTGTATGAAGTACTTTAAGGATGGTTTCGAGTATACCATAACAGGTGAGCTGAACCCATTCTCCGTGAACGAAGTCCGTAAGTACGAAGATGCAAAGTACTTTCTGCCAGATTTCGAGGATACAGAAAGGTGTCGCAAGCCGGAGAACGAAGCCGCCGCCACCATCCCTGTTTTTGGAAGCGATACCGAAGAAGAAGAAGAGATAGTTTACGCTGGTCCGTCTCGACGCAACACCCCAGGACCGTCCGCCCCCGTGTTGATCTTCGGAAGTGACTCGGAAGATGAGGTTAATGCCGTGTTCTCTAGTCGGCCGTCAATACGAGCATCCCCTAGCGATGATCAGAGTTTGCAAATCACCATGGTGCCGCGGAAACACTACAAGGATCTCGACGCACTTCAAGCTTACAATGTGCAGGACCTGCAGACGTTTTACGTCCCCCCCAGGCGAAAGGGTGAAAAGGTGATCCTATTTTACCAATCCACAGAAACGAGAGTGGAGAAAGAGATATGGCATGGCGCGGATGCTACACTCGACAGGCTCTAACCCATCCGTTTGCCCAGATATTACACAAATGGACTAAAGAGGCTATTGAAGCGCCAAGGAGTACCCTTAAAACAGACTGTTCAACAAGCTCGGTTCTACAACAGGATTTGGAATGTCCCTGGGACTCAGTGCAAATTGCCTAACGGGAGAATGGAAACACTTGGACTTGGATATGTGAGACCCGAGAAACGGGAGCGAGTCCACGGCAGCTACGCCATATATAACTTCGATGAGGAGGAGGACACCCTGTCGGGAGATGCTAACCCCTCGTCAAAACTGGATCTCGCGAGCGAAGTGCCGAGTCCGTCAGTTGAAGAACAAGTGGACAAGCTTATCAGGAAAGCAGGTCAAAAAGCTCGGGAAGACCACAACCGCGAGATGGCCATCTACGAGAAGGCCAGGACGCAGCGTCTATTTCAACAGGCCGCAAAAGACGAAGTTGCTCATCCCAGTCAACCCGTTGTACAAAAGGCCCGACGCAGAGGCAGAAGTAGGTCAAGAAGCGGAAAGAGGAGCCGACAACAATGACGTAGGATTAGAGAGTCATGTGAGCGGGCATTGCGCGGTCCGGATTTGTCCCTCATAAGGAAGATGAGTCGAGCGTATTCCTTCCCCCGTGACAAGACGAAGAAGTTACCCGAGCTCGCCATAAAACATCAAATGATCGCGCTTCCGGAGTCTAAACACCCGGAGCAAGCTAACAAAGTTTCTCATCCGGGCTATTGCTCTTATCACCGAGCCATAGGGCTCCCTATCGAAGACTGCTTTACCTTCAAGAACTGGGTCGAAGACCAGTACCAGTAAGGCAGGTTTGCTTTATCCGGCAGCTGGAGGGTAACGCCGCCACAAAAGCACGAACCCAAAGCCGCAAGAGCAAAACCAGATCCACATCGATCATGGAAGCAGATTCACACCTGTCACACGATTACAATATTAAGAGAAGAGCCCGAGGACATAGATGAGTTCCCTTATTGCTTCGAAAACGATGATGACGAAGTAATCTCAGAATTTCCACCGGCGCCGAAAGAGCTGGAAGATGGAATACACACTACTACAGATAACCACAAGAAGATTGATTTGGGAATGGCAAGTGATCCGCGACCTACATTTGTCAGTGAGCTGCTATCTAAAGAAATGATGGCTGCGTTAAAGGACGTGCTTCTACAGCATAGAGATTGCTTCGCGTGGAACTATTCCGAGATGCCTGGATTAGATCCAGAGATTGCTGTGCATAAATTAGCAATATCCCCGGATATCAAGCCAGTCAAGCAGGCGCCGAGAAGGATGCGTCTCGAGCTTGAGATGAGCGTCAACGCCGAAGTCAAGAAGCCGATCGATTCTGGATTTATCCAAGAAGTCCAAAATCCTGACTGGATCGCCAACATCGTCCCGGTAATGAAGAAAAATGGGACGGTGCGCATATGCGTGGACTTCAGGGATCTCAATAAAGCCTGCCCAAAGGACGATTTCCCAGTACCGGTAACCGAGCTGATGATAGATAACACGTCCACTCACGAGGTTTTCTCTTTCATGGACGGTTCATCAGGGTACAATCAGATAAAGATGCATCCCGAAGACCAGAAGCACACTGCTTTCCGGACTCCTTTGGGTATATTCTGCTACAAAGTTATGCCTTTTGGTTTAAAGAATGCCGGTGCCACCTATCAGAGGTCCATGACAAAGATCTTTGATGATCTCATACATGAAATCGTCGAGTGCTACATCGACGACCTCGTAGTAAAAAGCATGTCATATGAAGAGCATTTAGAGCATCTGAAGACCGTATTTCAACGCCTCCGGCAATATAATTTGAAGATGAATCCCCTCAAATGCGCGTTCGGAGTCTCCTCGGGTAAATTCCTGGGATTTATCATCCGACACCGAGGTATCGAAATAGATTCATCTAAGATCAAGGAGATCATAGAGATGCCACCGCCAAGGACTCTCAAACAGCTGCAGTCCCTCCAAGGGAAGCTCGCGTACATCCGGCGATTTATCGCCAACCTGTCAGGCAAGTGCCGTCCTTACAGTCACCTGATGAAGAGGGGAACTCCGTTCGTCTAGGACTGAAAATGCCAGAGCGCGGTAGATGAAATCAAACAATACCTGCAGAACCCGCCGGTGCTGGTTGCTCCGGTTAAGGGAAAGCCCCTTATCTTATATACAACAGCCCTCGAAGGGTCCTTAGGCGCATTATGGGCGCAAGAAAACGACCAGGGGAAAGAGAGAGCGCTCTACTATTTAAGCCGAGTTCTTCTGGGGGAAGAAAGCAATTACTCCCCTATCGAAAAACACTGCTTGGCGTTAATCTTCGCGATAACAAAACTCTGGCATTATGCATTGGCGCACGAAGTCCGTCTCATCTCGAAGGTGGACCCCCTTAAATATCTAATGTCAAAGGCCATATTGACAGGGAGACTCGCTAAATGGGCCCTGCTCCTGATGGAGTTTTCAATAACCTATCAGCCTCTTAAGGCAGTGAAAGGCCAAGCTATCGCCGACTTCCTTGCTGAGCATCCAGTACCTGCCGGTTCTCCTCTTAATTATGATTTTCCAGACGAATGTGTGTTTGATGCGATCGACGGGGGTAATACCCGATGGGAGCTTTATTTCGATGGAGCATCTTCCGCGAAGAAGCGCAAACAAAGTACCCCAATGATCAAATCGGGGGTAGGCCTCATCTTCGTAACTCCACAAGGAGGGATAATGCGCTTTGCTTTCTCCCTAACAGAGCCGAGGACAAACAATGAAGCCGAATACGAAGCTTTGATAGCAGGCCTCGAGATCGCCATCGACATGGAAATTGAAAACCTCCTCATATACGGGGATTCTCAACTGGTCGTTAGTCAAGTAAACGGCGACTACCAAACGTGCAAACCGGAGTTGGTAAAGTACGGTGAAAAGGTGCAACAAATGTTGACCAAAATTCCCTCCTATACTTTGGAAAGCATACCACGTGCGGAAAATAGCAAAGCGGACGCGTTAGCTAAGCTTGCTAAAGAACTGGTTGACGAGAACCTTGATGACGTTAAAATCGTGGTGCAAAGCCGTCGAGTGCTTGCCCCAGCGGAAATATCCCCGGAATCATCCGAAGAAAAGGGAGCGATTGAGCAGACGACCCTACAAATAAAAGACCGTGAGAAGGCTGAGGACTGGAGGGAGATCTTCATAGACTACTTTAAGTCCCACCGAATGCCCGAAGATGCGTCCTCAAGACATCAGCTCATGAAACGAGCTATGTCTTTCGCCTTCGTCAACGATACTCTGTACAAGAGGTCGTTTGATTCTCTGTGGCTGAGATGTTTAGGACCTGACGAAGCAAAAAGAGTCGTTCAGGAAGTTCATGACGGAATCTGTGGTTCTCATCAAGCAGGCCCGAATATGAAGTTAAAAATTAAACGGATGGGTTACTACTGGCCCACAATGATCCAGGACTGCCTCGAATATGCGAAGCAGTGCCACTCATGCCAAATCTATTGCGATTTCATCCACCAGCATCCGAATCCGCTACATCCAACGGTGGCTAGCTGGCCATTCGAAATGTGGGGAACTGACATAGTCGGCCCCATCGAACCAGCATCGTCTAGGGGACATCGTTTCATCCTGGCGACGACTGATTACTTCTCCAAATGGGCAGAAGCAGTACCGCTAAGGGAAGTGAAGACGGAGAATATCCTCCACTTTTTCAAGACGCACGTCATTTATCGGTTTGGAACTCCGCGGCGGATTATCTCCGATAACGGGCCGGCCTACAGAAGCCATAAGATCAGCCGCTTCGCTCAACGGCATAATATAGACTGGAGATACTCCTCAGTTTATAATCCATGAGCTAACGGTCTAGCTGAAGCCTTCAACAAGACCCTGACAAAGATCATGAAGAAAACGGTGTCCCGAAATAAGAAAGACTGGCACGAGAGACTGCAAGAAGATCTCTGGGCATATCGAACTACGTTCAAAACGGCCACGAACACAACTCCATACGCGTTGGTATTTGGTAGAGAAGCAGTGCTCCCCCTCGAGATAGAGCTACCTTCTCTACGAGTGGCGATCTACCACGAGTTGACAAACGAAGAAAATGCTCACCTCCGGCTTGAGGAGCTTGACGCCCTCGATGAAACCCGGCTCATAGCGCAACAAAATCTGGAGGCTTACAAAGCGAAAATGACGCGCTCGTATGAAAGATCGACCAGGCCGAGGACATTCCGCCAAGGCGAACTCATGCCAGTGGTCAAAAGGCCTATGATCCCCAATCGCGCCAAGCGGGGAAAGTTTGAGCCAAACTATGAAGGCCCGTACATCATAGACAAGGTCTACCAGGGTGGAGCCTATTTACTCATGGATATGCACGGTGAGAGGCCTTTCAGGCCAATAAACGTCCGCTTCCTAAAGAAATACTACACTTAATGAGCCACAGCCTAGGTCAATGACAGATGACAACGACTATGTCCGCTCGCTATCTTCCTAAGCTCAAGCTCTATAAGTAGTAGCCGGCCCTCTCCACGACGGACCAAAACGTCCTTAAACTAACGACGGACCGAAACGTCCTTAAACTAACGACGGACCGAAATGTCCTTAAACTATCGACGGACCAAACTAACAACGGACCAAAACGTCCTTAAACTAATGACAGGACCGCAACGTCCTTAAAACTACTACCGCAGCATTCTTAGGCTGACGAGATAAAAAAATATATAATAAAAAAAATAAAAACGGTATGTCCATAAGTAAAAAGGGCACGGATGAAAACCCGAAAGGGCTCCGTGAGTAAAAACAGCAGGGCTACCGGCGAGTGTTCGTGAAAACCCGAAAGGGCGCGACCTCGTAAAAAAAAAGAAGAAGAAAGAATATATATAATAATAACGGTACGTCCATAAGCAAAAAGGGCACGGATGAATACCCGAAAGGGTTCCATGAGTAAAAACAGCAGGGCTACCGGCGAGTGTTTGTGAAAACCCGAAAGGGCGCAACCTCGTTAAAAGACAGGGTCCTCACGACCTTGTAAGGAGAAACCACCCACGTGAGATCCTTACGACTCACAAGGGAGCAACACACTTAGGAGTCCCCACGATTCCTAAGGAGAAAATACACTTGCGAGATCCCCACGACTCGTAAGGAGAACTCTCTTATGGGACCCTCACGGCTCATAAGACTTGAAAGTCTTAAGTTACAGAGACCTAAACCTGTGCTTAAGCAAAATCCCCCACAAACCTTCGACAATGCCCTACAAGCAGCTCATATTGACCCTTGTATACAATCCACGGGCGCGAATAAACATTTCCCCAACAAAGTCCCACCCGTAACTAGGGATACGTCCATATGGTGAACAACCCTTATAAATCCTCTCGACTTATAAGGAGAAAGCCCTCTTGTAGGATCCTTACGACTTATAGAAGAACATACACTTAGGAATCCTCACGATTTTTAGGGAGAAATACCTTTGTGAGACCCTTACGGCTCATGAAGTCAAAAGCCTTAGTTGACAGGACCCTAACCCTGTTCGCTAAGCCACCTTTGTTCAACATCGACAGAGGCAGATGATGATTCGCTCCTGGCCATATCCCAGTTGTAACGGTGCTGTTGCCGAAATCGGTGTCTAATTTCAGGTTTATGGCGAAAAGCCAGTAGGCCGCACGTGCATACGAAATAGCCGAAATGATGGGGCAACTTGCAGTAAAAAGCAGCAAGTAAAAATGTATGCATAAAAAATAGGCGAAATGATGGGGCAACTCGCAATAAAAAGCAGCGAGTAAAAATGAAATAAATAGCTGAAATGATTGGGCACCGCGAAAAATAGCCGAAATGATAGGGCAATCGCGACCTTTGCGATATAAAAGCTGAAATGATGGAGCATTGCGGAAAAAGAAATAAAATAAAAAAAAGTTTTAATTTATGCCCTACAGGTGATGTTCCATCACAACCTGTATACAATCCAAGGGCGTAAACAAAGAAGTGATCATACTTCCCCCCAGGTTTCATCAAAGAAGGAAGCTATATCTCGACGGGCCGCAAGTGACCTAGAGATCATCTCAACGCTCGTCTCGTAACAACGGACACAACTTCAAACAAAGCGGAACAGCGGCAACCCCCAGTTCCATGGCTCGGCGATATACATATCACCAACAGTCAAACCTCCATTTCATGAAATGCGGATACAATCTGCAAAATTCCTGGTTACGTGGAACGTGGATAACGTCACTCTTTGACCCCGTGGAAAATGTCCAGAGCGGATCCTGGTCCTCGTAGAACACGACAGTGAACCCGTGTGAAGCATCCAGAGCGGAGCCTAGTCCTCGTCGAACACGGCAGTGAACCCGTGTGAAGCATCTAGTGCAAAATTCCTGGTTACGTGGAACGCGGATAACGTCACTCTTTGACCCCGTGGAAAACGTCCAGAGCGGATCCTGGTCCTCGCAGAACACGGCAGTGAACCCGTGTGAAGCATCCAGAGCGGAGCCTAGTCCTCGCCGAACACGGCAGTGAACCCGTGTAAAACATCTAGTGAAAAATTCCTGGTTACGTGGAACGCGGATAACGTCACTCTTTGACCCCGTGGAAAACGTCCAGAGCGGATCCTGGTCCTCGCAGAGCACGGCAGTGAACCCGTGTGAAGCATCCAGAGCGGAGCCTAGTTCTCGCCGAACACGGCAGTGAACCCGTGTGAAGCATCTAGTGCAAAATTCCTGGTTACATGGAACGCGGATAACGTCACTCTTTGACCCCGTGGAAAACGTCCAGAGCGGATCCTGGTCCTCGCAGAGCACGGCAGTGAACCCGTGTGAAGCATCCAGAGCGGAGCCTAGTCCTCGCCGAACACGGCAGTGAACCCGTGTGAAGCATCTAGTGCAAAATTCCTGGTCACGTGGAACGCGGATAATGTCACTCTTTGACCCCGCGGAAAACGCCCAGAGCGGAGCCTGGTCCTCGCCAAGCACGGCAGTGAACCCGTGTGAAGCATCCAGAGCAAACACCGGACTGTGGAGTCCTTAAAATCCATGGACTATGATGTCCTTAATCTCGACCATAATGTCTTAAAACTAACAATCAACCACCATGATTCTATATTGATTCTACCTTGGTTTAGGGGTACATCTTTTCACTCCTTTGATACCTGGCGTTGTAATTCCTCAACGTCTTCAAAGAGGTGACGGGTCCTTGCAACCACACATCGGACTGTGGAGTCCCTAAATCCACGGACTATGATGTCCTTAACCTTGACCGTGATGTCTTTAACCTTGACCGTGACGTCCTTAACCTTGACCATGATGTCTTAAAACTAATATCAGACTGTGGAGTGTTTCCTGATTTAAAATCAGAAAAGCTTCTGGGAAAATCTTCAGAGGAGGGTCACGTGCTTACACGTGACTAGCGGCCACGTGTTAGCACGAGACACCTAAAAAGCATCATCAGGTCGAGTTCAGTCTCCTAGCTACGCTGAAGAAAATGGGCTTCAGAAAGAGTCACGTGCTCCCACGTGACCAGGGTCACGTGGTGACACGTGACATTTAATGCAAGCGTCCAACACGCAAGTTCTCTGATCGAGTCAAGAAAAAGGGTTCAGAAAGAGTCACGTGCTCCCACGTGACCAGGGTCACGTGTCGGCACGTGACGTTCAAGGCAACAAGCGCGTTTCCAGAACAACCAAGGAAAGAGAGTTCAAATAAAGGGTCACGTGCTCACACGTGACCAGGGGTCACGTGGTAGCACGTGATGTTTAAGCAGCAATCAGAAGACACAGTGCAGAAGGCTCGTTCCAAAGGGGGTCACGTGTGAGCACGTGACCATGAATCACGTGGTCACACGTGACCGGCTTCCAAAGCCCATGTTGACGACAGAATTAAATTCTGAAGGAAATTCGAATCTTTCCAAAGGAAAGTAATTATCTGGGACCAATCAAATTAAAGATTCAGAGACGATTAAAGATCATCTATCTATGGAAAATCGCGGCTTTGGGAAAGATTTCCCCCTTAAATCTAACCAGAATATCAAAGGAAAATCTCTGGATTTAAGATCCAATGGTGAATAAAATTCACCTAATAATCCAAAGGCCCAAAATGAATGATGGATGCAAATCAAATCTCCCAATGAAGATTCGTCAAAAACTGATTGATGCGGCTGCCTCTCCTATAAATAGGAGCCAAGAGACACAAAAAAGAGATACACGCGCAGAGAAGAAAAGGAGAAAAGGAGAAGAGCTTTGATACTTCGTAAAGACTCAGATCTTCTGCAAAAAAAAAAAACCCTAGGTAAGAAAGGGAAGCCCTTTTGAAAGAAGCAGAATTTAATTCTCAACAGAGTTTAACTCTGATAATATAAAAGCAGAAGAACTTATTTCTTCTCTCTTTGATAGAGGATCTGCAAAGTGCACATCTCCCCTTAAGGTTGAGAATTTAATTCTCAATGGGTTGAGATCCTGCCATGCAGATCCAAAACATAGAGAAGGAGTGCAAACTCGAGAATTTAATTCTCACAGAACTATAGGAATTTAATTCCTCCAAAATAAAGTAGGGCTAAACCCTATATCATGGGAATTTAATTCCTTCAGAACAAAAAAAGAGATAGGGTTTAACCCTAATTAAACAACGGGAATTTAATTCCCTTAATCATCATTTCCTCAAAAACTTTTATTAGGGTTTAACCCTATTCAGCCCTTCACATAAACGAGGAATTGAACTCCCACAGAAGATTCAGAGTTAAACTCTATTCCAGAATACAAGTCTTCAAAAGAAAGAAGGATTTAATTCCTCAGAAATTAAAAGTTTCTGGAATTTAATTCCTGAAAAAGGAGTAACAAATCTTCTAAAAAACCACATTAAGGCAGGGTCACGTGTCACCACGTGACCCCTCCCCTAAAAAAGCCTTACAGAAAACCCCTTTTGAGGCAGCACCCCACGTGACCCACGTGACTTTCAGCAGAAGCCTTAACACATAGGCATTTGAATGCCCATCACGTGCTGACACGTGATGCTATCAGAGACGCAGTAACTTCAGCAGAACAAATGAAGGAAGGGCGCTCTCACGTGCTGCCACGTGACCCCTCTTGTCCCAGTGTTTAACACTAAATTGAAACCCTCGAACTCAGTGTTAAAATGCTGTTGGGCCTTAGTGTTCAACACTAATTAAAAAGCTTTATCTGCAGTGTTCAACACTGATTACCTTAGTATTAAACACTAATCTGAGATCTTTATTTGCAGTGTTCAACACTGATCTGTTTTAGTGTTTAACACTAATTTGAGAAGCCTTATTGCTGGTGTTTAACACCAATTATTTCTTAGTGTTAAACACTAACTTGTTAACCGCATTCCCAGGGTTCAACACTGATTGCTCTGTAGTGTTTAACACTAGGCTTTGGCCCAATTGGCTAAATGGATAGAGGCAAAGCCTCTCCTTCAATGGACCAGCAAGAAGTCAATGTTCCAGACCTGACTGGACTTAGCCCAAGCTGGCCATAAGTCCTCAATTTGTGATTGACTGGGCTAATGAACTCATAACATAATTGATCAGTCTTGACCCAAATTGGGCCAGGGACTATTTAATCCACCCCGGTTCTAGGGTACATCTCTTCACTCCTTTGATACTTGGCATTGTAATCCCTCAATGTCTTCAAAGAGGTGACGGGTCCCGAAGACCATTCATGATATGGACTGTGGGGTCCTTAAACCCATGCATAATACAAAATTCCTGGTTACGTGGAACGTGGATAACGTCACTCTTTGACCCCGCGGAAAACGTCCAGAGCGGATCCTGGTCCTCGCAGAGCACGGCAGTGAACCCGTGTGAAGCATCCAGAGCGGAGCCTGGTCCTCGCCTAGCACGGCAGTGAACCCGTGTGAAGCATCCAGAGCACATACCGGACTGTGGAGTCCTTAAACCCATGGACTATGACGTCCTTAACCTTGACCGAGATGTCTTAAAACTAACAATGGACCGCAATGTCCTTAAACTACCCATGGACCGCAATGTCCTTAAACTACCCACGGACCGCAATGTCCTTAAACTACCCAACGGACCGCAATGTCCCTAAACTACCCATGGACCGCAACGTCCTTAAACTACCCACGGACCGCAACGTCCCTAAACTAGAACAATTGAGCCCTCCATATGCTCTTTTGTCGGATCTAAACGGTCCCGTTTAAGTTGATCTTAGCCTCCAAAAATGGCTAACGCGTCCTTAAACCTTCAAACAGATTGGACTACGAATCCCCTAAATTAACTCCGGCTTGAGGGTACATCTCTGAACTCCTCTGACATCCGTCGTTGTAATCTTTCAACGTCGTCAGAGAGGTGACGGGTCCCGACGGCCATACATACGATGGACCACCACGTCCCTAAACTGGAACAATAGAGCCCAAATGCTCTTTTGTCGGATCTAAACGATCCCGTTAAGTTGATCTTAGTCTCAAACTGGACTAACGTATCCTTAACAAACGTTTAAGTTGATCTTAGCCTCAAATATGGCTAACGTGTCCTTAAACCAAACCCCCAAACCCAAATTTAAGATAATGCGGATTTGGACTAGTCCACGCCCTACGGGTGACGACATAACCTAGTCTCCGTAAACAATCCACGGGCAATAAAACAAACACCCACGACACGAAGTGACCATCTGGAGAAGGAGAAAGTTGTTACCGCAATGCGGTAGCGTAATTAACTGCAGGGGCTTGCGCCTGCAGGGAAGAGCGTCCCCACAATCAAAAACCCCTCAAATGAGGGGGAATCTGACGAAGTCTGCTACATCGGACGCATCCATCTAAACCTTCGACACATGGTGCCATAAATCAACTTGGCATCTTCGGAGGGGTGGACGGATAGCACCAATTAGCATCTGCCCCGAACCCCAGGCATTCGGACGTCCCGACGTCCCGGCCGCCGTTCGGAGGGGAACAGATTCTGGCACGCCCGGTGGGACCTTTTCTTCTTTCCACTCCACACTTCGTGTGTCGTGATTCGCGAACCAATTGCGGTTCGCTAATAGTTGCCCTTGGGTCTCAAGGTACTGAGAATTGGCATCTTGCTTATTGCAGAAACCAAAGGATCGATGGCTTTCATCCCTGCGAAATCCTCCAACTGCTCAGACGGCAACTGCAGCCGACGCTCTGCCTCGCCAGGAGGTATAGCCTATGGACCCCAAGCTGCTTCGCTGTTCACAATGCCGGTGGAACAGGTCACTCGCGCCACTACAGGATTGTTTTTTGGGACCATGATCCCGCCGACAAACTTTACCGCTCCAGTGCTGGCAAAGGAAACTCTCAAGAAGTCGGTCTTTGATCGTCTTACCCCTACCGCGGCTCCTCTCAACGAGCCGCCCAACGTCAACGCCTCGGTCTTCTCTAGACTGGGCCAGGAATCATGCGAGCTCATTACGGGGCCTACAATCTCAAAGAAGGCTACTTCTAAGAAAGTGACCGCTCCCATCCCCGAAATCGCCAAGGCAACCTCTCCAGCCAAAAAGTCAGTCTTTACAAGATTGACGGCTCCGGCCTTTGCTCCCGCTGCACAAAGGACATCGGTCTTTGACAGGCTAACACCGACAACGACCCCCCACCTACACAGGGGGCAAGACGAAACCATTCTTACCGCTGACCCTACACCGTCCGCTCGACACTCTCGACGTCGCCATTGGCGCCGAGTGAGGAAGGCTGGGGGCAACTCCCCCTCCGGATTGACTCCACCAGCCCCGGCGGTAGAAGTTGATGCTGCTGTTCCAACTGGAAACAGCTTTGAAATACTAAATAAGGTGCGAAGGAATTCCCCTACCGCAGTGCTGAAGAGGTCTCCTCCCCCATCAGAAAAGGTGGTGGAAATAGAATCAGAACAGCCCCGATCTCCTCAACGGCTGTCTTCCAAAATCTATAAGGTTTGGCGGCGGGCCCGGGACTCAATCATCGATCCAAACTTCTCCCGCCAGCATAAGAAGCTGAAGATCCAACCGAAAGCTGGTCACCAGGCGAAAACCCGAAAGGCTGTTTGGATGCCCGCCTCGACGGCCCCCTCAACCTCCATGGCTCATAAAAGGAGGGAGCCCGAGAAGATCCCTCGACGTGCAACGACGGCTAAAAGCAACAAGCCCGGACACCCTAAGTCTGGGGGCATGATGGTCCACACCGTATACGTGGCCTCCGGAAAGGAGGAGAGCCGCACTTCTACAGGCCACCGACCGCTAACCCGATCCGTAACGAAATCCCAGGAGCAGCAACAAAAGCTCCAAGAAATGATGAATGCTATGGCCGCGCTCACCGGGCCAAAGGAAAACCCAGAAGCGTCCTCAGACGCACGCCGGGAGGAAGAAACCGACGCTGAATTCCTTCGCCGGACGCTGGAGAAAAGGGACAAAGAGGCTGCTGAACAAGCGGCCAACATACAACGGATGGGCCTTCTCTTTCAAGACGTGATAGGAATGATGATCCAGCAGGACCTACCCGCCGAAGATCCTCCGATTGTTCTTGAAGACGACCGAGGAGAGACGTCAAATCCACCACCAGCCCTATCAACGGCCAAGGAAGAGACGATCTCTAAGGCTGACTTGGCTGACTACATAGCCCAGCAAATCCGAGTTCATCACGCGACTGAGGCAGCTGGTCAAATCGTGAAAACCGGACGGCCGTATCCGAGCTGGTACGATCAAATCAAATACCCGCAAGGCTATACGATACCGAAATTCCACGTGTATAAGGGGACCGGCAATCCCCATCAACATGTCGCCCAGTTTCGGGCCCTATGCGGTAACACCGGCGGTGACGATAAATTGTTGCTTCGCCAATTCGTGGGCAGCTTGTCAGAGACAGCGTTCGAATGGTATTCAGAACTCCCGAACGATTCCATCAAAACGTTCGCTGAAATGGAGTTGTTGTTCACTCAGCGATTTGCAAGTGCCAGCGAACGCACCCCAATAACCGCACTTATTAACGCCAGGGTAAAACCGAGTGAAACCTGGGTCCAGTACGCTATACGCTGGCGGAACTTGTGGTCGAGATGTGAGCAGCGCATCGAGGAAGCACCTGCGGTGGGCATGTTCGTGGGAACTCTAGACCCTCACGCAACTATCTCCCAGTTTATGATGTTCTTTAAGCCAACCACATTCCAGGCTCTGATCGACAAGTTAGCTCAGATGGACCAGATGGGTCATAGACCACCTACACCGAAGTCGGAGCCTCGGAATGACAAGGGTAAAGGGAGGGCAACCTTTGTCGCGAATGCCCAACAGCAACCTAACGCCCCGAAATCGACGGATCAACTGGAGGAAAGACGCCGGTACTATAATGAGAAAATGAAGCGTCCCTACTCGTTCCCACAAGACAAGACGAAGCGGTTATTCGAGTTGGCAATACGCAATAGACTTATAAACCTACCAAATCCAAGGCGACCGCCACAACCCACCGAGATGAATAACTCCAACTACTGCCCTTATCATCAGACGGTAAGTCATCCGATTGAAGATTGCTTCGTCTTCAAAGGATGGATCGAAGATCAATACCTCCAAGGGAAGTTTGTACTGTCCGAAAAATGGAAGGTGAACCCACCACAACCACATACTCCTAAGAAGGCCGATACACCGGGGGCAACCTGCTCCCTCATCGAAGAAGCTCCATGGGAGGTCGTGCTATCAACGAAGACCAAAAGAATGCTGAGAGACCTCCATGCATGCCCTGCGATCGAATGGAAGGACCCTCTTGAACCTCAAATTATCGAAGGGATGTTGAAGCCCCGCACCATTGCAAAGACTCGTGATAAGGGCCCAAATACTCACGCCCAACCGTCAAAATCTTCAAAGAAAAAGAAGAAGAAATCCAAGAAGCCCGCGAAGCTTGGAGACGAGCGAACAAACTTGCAGAAGCAAATCGATGCGCTGGAAGAATACAATCAAAAGGCGCGAACTCCTGTCACACTGCGAGAGTTCCTTAGTCACATCTCGCAAGGTGGAGATGATGAAGAGAGCTCGTCGGACGAATCCGAAGAGTATGTGGCAAGTTGCAACGTGATCTCCCACTCGTTTACCGACGATGAGAAAACTCCTAGCACCAGGAAGTTGGAGACGGAACCTGAGCCAGAGCGTGCGAGGCTGACAACCGATATGATCAATGCCTTCCTAGACGAGATTCGTCTAAAGAGCAAAGCGGATCAGGAGCGCGAAATGGCAACGCCAACGGGAACCAGAGGCGGGCGACCGGACGGAAGAGTGGAGTTACCCCTGCCAGAACAAAAGGCATCCGAAGTGGACAAGAAAATATTCAAGACAAGGAAAAGGTTCGCCAAAGCCGTGTCAATGGGAATGATGCTACCACCTTCGGAAGCAAATACGCACGACGGGGCGGAGAGGCACCCTGACTATTGCGCATATCACCGGAAGATCTCACACCCCACGGAGGAGTGCGATGCCTTCAAAATATGGTGGCGAGGATATGTTATCCGTCAGCAACAGTTTAAGCGCATGAAACGCAAGAGCCGTCGGGAGCGAAGAAGTACTGTCGGAGGGCATAACAAGACTACTGGCAACTGTTACATGGTTGACGCCAGAGGGTCACAAGTTCTCACCTTCGGGAGCGACTCTGATGAAGAAATGGCTCTGGGCCCTCTCTTTACAGAATCCGTTCTAGGAAAAAAGGAGGAATCAGAGGCCTGCGAGAACATCCAGCTGCGCAATCGCACGCTCCCGGAGAAGAATCTCGGACCCGTCGGCCGAAAAGATAAGGGAAAGGAAAAGGTCATTGAAGATATCACTTTAGATGACCAGGTCATAAAAGAGCCAACTAACAAAGACCCTCCCAAAAAGGGTAAGGTGGACTATAACATCCTCGCGCACTTAAGGAAGCTACCCTCTCAGCTTAGCATTCTTGATGCCCTTCTATTATCAAAAGAAGCGCGAGACTCACTCATTAAAGCGTTGCAAGAGCCTGAACAATTCCAGGCCTTTCTCGCCACTGAAAGGATGAAGGATGAACTGGAGGAAGTGCATACAGCCGATGTCACTTTCGGTGATGAAGACCTCCTTTTAGGGACGTGCGACCACAACCGCCCCCTATATGTCTCCGGATACTGCCATGACATCAAGATAGGCAAGATCCTGGTGGATAATGGATCCTCCGTCAACCTCCTTAACGTTCGGGTGTTGAAGGAAATCTGCATGAGTGTGCAACACCTCGCTCGTGACAAAATTACTATCTCCGGTTTCGACTCTCAATCGTCACGGACCCTCGGATCTGTAATACTGACGTTACGCTTCGGACTTCTCGTCACAGACATCAAATTCCATGTCATTGACGCCAAGACCTGCTACAACGCCTTGCTCGGCCGTCCTTGGCTACACGAGTACAACATCATCCCTTCTACACAACATCAGTGTATGAAATACTTCAAGGATGGTTTCGAGTACACTGTAACAGGCGAGTTAAACCCGTTTTCTGTGAACGAAGTTCGCAAATACGAAGATGCGAAATACTTTTTGCCAGATTTCGAGGATACAGAAAGGTGTCGCGACCCGGAGAACAAAACCGCCGCCACCATCCCTGTTTTCGGGAGCGATACCGAAGAAGAGGAAGAGATAGTGTATACGGGGCCATCCCAACGCAACAATCTGGGGGCACCCACCCCCATACCGGTCTTCGGGAGTGATTCGGAGGACGAGGTTAACGCCGTATTCTCCAGTCGGCTGTCAACACGGGCACCCCTTTGCGAGGACCATAGTCTGCAAATCACCATGGTACCGCAAGAACACTATAAGGATCTCGACGCGCTTCAAGCTCACAGCGTGCAAGACCTGCAAACATTTTACGTCCCTCCCAGGCGAAGGGGTGAGAAGGTGATCCTATTCTACCAATCCTCAGAGTCGAAGGTGGAGAAAGAGATCTGGCACGGCGTGGATGTTACACTTGACAGGCTCCAACCCATCCGTCTGCCTAGATACTATACAAATGGATTGAAGAAGTTATTAAAGCGCCAAGGAGTACCCTTAAAACAGACTGTGCGGCAGGCTCGGTTCTACAACAGGATTTGGGATGTCCCTGGAACCCAACGCAAATTGCCCAACGGAAAAATAGAAACACTTGGGCTTGGGTACGCGAGAACCGGAAAACGGGAGCGAGCCCACGGCAGCTACGCCATATATACCTTTGATGAAGAAGAGGGCGCCCTGTCAGGAGAGGCCAACCCCTCATCAAAACTAAACCCCGCGACCGAAGCGCCAAACCCGTTGTTTAAAGGACGAATGGGCAAGCCTACCACGAAAGCGGATCAGAAAATTCGGGAAGATCACAACCACGAAGCGGCCATCTATGAGAAGGCCAGGACGCAACGTCTATTCCAACAGGCTGCACAGGCTACAAAAGATAAAGATGTTCACCATCGTCAACCCGTCATACGAAAGGCCCGATGCAGGGACGGGAATAAATTAAGAAGCGAGAGAAGAAGCCGACAACAACGACGCAGGATTAGAGGGTTACGGGTATTGCGCGGCTCGGATTCGTCCCTCATGGAAAAGATGAGTCGAGCATACTCTTTCCCTCGAGACAAGACGGAACGGTTACTCAAGCTCGCCCTAAAGCATCAGATGATCACGCTTCCAGAAACTAGGCATCCTGAGCAAGCTAGCAAGGTCTCTCATCCGGGTTATTGCTCTTATCACCGAGCCAGAGGACATCCGACCGAAGATTGCTTCACCTTCAAGAACTGGGTCGAGGACCAGCACCGACGGGGCATGTTCGCTTTATCCGACGGTTGGAAAGTGACGCCGCCGCAAAGGCACGAGCCTAAAGCCACGAGAGCGAAACCGGATCCACCTCAGTCCTGGGAGCGGATTCGTACCTGTTATACGATTACGATATTAAAAGAAGAGCCCGAGAACATAGATGACCTTCCCCGGTGCTTCGAGAACAGCGATGATGAGGTAATCTCGGAATTCCCGCCCGCTCCAAAAGAACTGGAAGACGGTATACATACTACCGCAGATAACCTCAGAAAGATTGAGTTGGGATCGGCAGAGGACCCGCGACCAACATTTGTCAGTGAGTTACTCTCTGAAGAAAGGGTGGCCGCGTTAAAGAACGTGCTTCTACGGCATAAAGACTGCTTCGCGTGGAACTACTCTGAGATGCCAGGATTAGATCCGGAGATCGCTGTGCACAGATTAGCAATATCCCCAGACATCAGGCCAGTCAAGCAGGCACCAAGAAGGATGCGACTCGAGCTTGAGATGAGCATCAACGCCGAAGTCAAGAAACTGATCGATTCTGGATTTATTCAAGAAGTCCAATATCCCGATTGGATCGCCAATATCGTCCCGGTGATGAAGAAGAATGGGACGGTGCGTATATGCGTGGATTTCAGGGATCTCAACAAGGCCTGTCCAAAAGATGATTTCCCAGTGCCGGTAACCGAGCTAATGATAGATAACACGTCCACTCACGAGATCTTCTCCTTTATGGACGGTTCCTCAGGATACAATCAGATAAAAATGCATCCCGAAGACCAGAAGCACACCGCTTTCCGGACCCCTTTGGGTGTATTTTGCTACAGGGTTATGCCCTTCGGTCTAAAGAACGCCGGCGCTACCTATCAAAGGGCCATGACAAAGATCTTCGATGACCTCATACATGACATCGTCGAGTGCTATATCGACGACCTCGTAGTAAAGAGCATGTCATATGAAGATCACTTAAAGCACCTAGAGACTGTATTTCAACGCCTTCGGCAATATAATTTGAAGATGAATCCCCTCAAATGCGCGTTTGGAGTCTCCTCGGGGAAATTCTTGGGATTCGTCATCCGACACCGAGGTATTGAGATAGATCCGTCAAAGATTAAAGCGATCATGGAAAGCCCCCGCCAAGAACCCTCAAACAGTTGCGGTCTCTCCAAGGGAAGCTCGCATACATCCGACGATTTATCGCAAATCTTTCAGGCAAATGCCGCCCCTACAGTCACCTGATGAAGAAGGGAACCCCATTCGTCTGGGATCAAAAATGCCAAGGTGCACTAGACGAGATCAAGCAGTACCTGCAGAACCCGCCGGTATTAGCTGCGCCGGTCAAGGGAAAACCCCTCATTCTTTATACGACCGCCCTCGAAGGTTCCTTGGGCGCACTATGGGCGCAAGAGAACGACCAGGGGAAAGAGAGAGCACTCTACTACTTAAGTCGAGTTCTACTGGGGGCAGAAAGCAATTACTCTCCCATTGAAAAACATTGCTTGGCATTAATCTTCGCGATAACAAAGCTCAGGCACTATGCGTTGGCACACGAAGTCTGCCTCATCTCGAAAGTGGATCCTCTTAAGTACTTAATGTCAAAAGCCATATTAACGGGTCGACTCGCTAAATGGGCCCTACTCTTGATGGAGTTCTCGATAACATATCAACCTCTCAAGGCAGTGAAAGGCCAGGCCATTGCCGATTTCCTCGCTGAGCACCCGATACCGGCCGATTCTCCTTTGAATTGTGACTTGCCGGACGAGCATGCATTTGATGCGATTAACGGTGGAAGCACCCGATGGGAACTCTATTTCGATGGAGCGTCCTCTATAAAGAAACAAAAGCAAGGTATCCCAATGATCAGGTCGGGGATAGGCCTCATCTTTGCGACTCCACAAGGAGGGATAATGCGCTTCGCCTTCTCCTTAACAGAGCCGAGGACAAACAATGAAGCTGAATACGAAGCCCTGATAGCAGGTCTTGAGCTTGCCATTGACATGGGAATCGAAGACCTCCTTATATATGGGGATTCTCAGCTGGTCATTAGCCAAGTTAATGGTGACTACCAAACGTGCAAACCGGAGTTGGTGAGATACGGCGAAAAGGTACAACAACTGTTGGCCCAAATTCCCTCCTATACTTTGGAGAACATACCGCGCGCGGAAAACAGCAAAGCAGACGCGTTGGCCAAACTCGCTAAAGAACTGGCTGACGAGAACCTCGATGACGTCAGAATCGTGGTACAAAGCCGTCGAGTGCTCGCCCCGGCAGAAATATCTCCGGAATCATACAAAGAAAAGGGAGCGATTGAGCAAGCGACTCTACAAATAAAAAACCATGAGAAGGCTGAGGACTGGAGGGAAGTCTTCATAGACTACTTTAAGTCCCATCGAATGCCCGAAGAAGCGTCCTCAAGACATCAGCTTATGAAACGAGCTCTATCCTTCGCTTTCGTCAACGATACCCTGTACAAGAGATCGTTTGATTTTCTATGGCTGAGATGCTTGGGACCTGACGAAGCGGAACGAGTCGTTCAAGAAGTTCACGACGGACTTTGCGGTTCTCACCAAGCAGGCCCAAAGATGAAGTTAAAAATTAAACGGATGGGTTACTATTGGCCCACGATGATCCAGGACTGCCTCGAGTATGCGAAGCAATGCCACTCATGCCAGATCCATGGAGACTTCATCCACCAACATCCGAATCCACTACACCCAACGGTGGCCAGCTGGCCATTCGAAATGTGGGGGACTGACATAGTCGGCCCCATAGAGCCGGCATCAGCCCGGGGACATCGTTTTATCCTAGCGACAACTGACTACTTCTCCAAATGGGCAGAAGCGGTACCACTAAGGGAAGTGAAGACGGAGAATATTCTCCATTTCTTCAAAACGCACGTCATCTATCGGTTCGGAACTCCACGACGGATTATCTCCGATAATGGGCCGGCCTACCGAAGCCATAAGATTAGCCGCTTCGCACAGCAGCACAATATAGACTGGAGATATTCTTCAATTTACAATCCACGAGCTAACGGCTTGGCCGAGGCTTTCAATAAGACCCTGACGAAGATCATGAAAAAGACCGTCTCCAGAAATAAAAGAGACTGGCACGAGAGGCTGCAAGAAGCCCTTTGGGCTTATCGAACTACATTCAAGACGGCCACAAATACAACGCCATACGCGTTGGTATTTGGGACGGAAGCAGTACTCCCCCTCGAGATAGAGTTACCCTCTCTACGAGTGGCAGTCCACCACGAACTGACCGACGAGGAAAACGCCCACCTCCGACTTGAGGAGCTTGATGCCCTCGACGAAACCAGGCTTATAGCGCAACAACATCTAGAAGCCTACAAAGCAAAGATGACGCGCTCGTACGAAAGATTGACCAGACCAAGGGCGTTCCGCCAAGGCGAACTCGTGCTGGTAGTCAAAAGACCTATGATCCCCAATCGTGCCAAGCGGGGAAAATTTGAGCCAAACTATGAAGGCCCGTACATCATAGACAAGGTCTACCAGGGTGGAGCCTATCTACTCATGGACATGCACGGTGAAAGACCTTTCAGGCCAATAAACGGACGCTTCTTAAAGAAATACTATGCTTAATAAGCTGCAGCCTAGGTCAATGATAGATGACGACGACTATGTCCGCTCGCTATCTTCCCAGGCTCGGACTTCACAAGTAGCAGCCGGCCTTCCTATGATGCCGGACCGAAACGTCCTTAAACTATCTAGGACCGAAACGTCCTTAAACTAACAACGGACCGAAACGTCCCTAAACTAATGCCGGACCGAAACGTCCTTAAACTAACAATGGACCGAAATGTCCTTAAAACTAACGACGGACCGAAACGTCCATAAACTAACAACGGACCGAAACGTCCCTAAACTACTACCGCAGCATCCTTGGGCTGACGAGATAAAAAAAAAAGAATAAGTAAATAAAATAATAGAAACGGTATGTCCATAAGCAAAATGGGCACGGATGAAAACCTGAAAGGGCTCCGTGAGTAAAAACAGCAGGACTGCCGGCGAGTGTTTGTGAAAACCCGAAAGGGCGCAACCTCGTTAAAAGACACTTATAGGGTCCTCTCGACCTTGTAAGGAGAAACCACCTGCGTGAGATCCTTACGACTCACAAAGGAGCTGCACACTTAGGGATCCTCACGATTCCTAAGGAGAAAAAACACACTTACGAGATCCTCACGACTCGTAAGGAGAATTCTCTTATGGGACCCTCACGGCTCATGAGATTTGAAAGTCTTAAGTTACAGAAACCTGAACCTGTTCTTAAGCAAATCCTCCACAACCTCCGATATTGCCCTACAAGCGGCTCCATACTGACCCTTGTATACAATTCACGGGCGCGAATTAACATTTCCCCAACAGAGTCCAACCCTTGTAGGTCCTCTCGACCCATAAGGGGAAAGTCCTCTTGTAAGGATCCTTACGACTTACAGAGGAGCACACACTTAGGAATCCTCACGATCCCTAAGGAGAAAATACACCTGCAAGATCCTCACGACTTGTAGGGAGAAATACCTTTGTGAGACCCTTGCGGCTCATGAAGTCAAAAGCCTTGGTTAACAGGACCCTTAACCCTGTTTGCTGAGCAACCTTTGTTCGTCATCGACGAAAGTAAATGATGATTCACTCCTAGTAACATTCCAGTTGTAGCGGTGCTGATGCCGAAGTCGGTGCTTAAAATCCAGGCTTGCAGCGAAAAGCTAGCAAGCCACACATGCCTACAAAATAGCCGAAATGATGGGGCAACTTGCAATAAAAAGCAGCAAGTAAAAATGAAGGCATGAAAAATAGCCGAAATGATGGGGCAACTCGCAACAAAAAGCAGCGAGTAGAAAATAAATAAATAGCCGAAATGATTGGGCACCGTGAAAAATAGCCGAAATGATTGGGCAATCGCGATTTTCGCGATATAAAAGCTGAAATGATAGAGCATCACGGAAAAAGAAATAAAATAAAAATAAAATTTATGCCCTACAGGTGATATTCCATCACACCCCGTACACAATCCAAGGGCGTAAACAAAAAAGGGATCATACTTCTCCCCCAAGTTTCATCAGGAGAAGAAGCCAAGTCTCGACGGGCCACAAGCGGCCTAGAGATCATCCAAACACTCGTCTTGTAACGACAGACACAATATCAAGCAAAACGGAATAGCGGCAACCCCCAGTTCCATGACTCGGTGATATACACATCACCAGGAGTCAAACCTCCATTCCGTGAAATGCGGATACAATCAACAAACTTCCTGGTTACGTGGAAAGCGGATAACGTCACTCTTTGACCCCGTGGAAAACGTCCAGAGCGGATCCTGGTCCTCGCAGAGCATGGCAGTGAACCCATGCGAAGCATCCAGAGCGGAGCCTAGTCCTCGCCTAACGCGGCAACGAACCCGTGTGAAGCATCTAGTGCAAACTTCCTGGTTACGTGGAAAGCGGATAACGTCACTCTTTGACCCCGTGGAAAACGTCCAGAGCGGATCCTGGTCCTCGCAGAGCATGGCAGTGAACCCATGCGAAGCATCCAGAGCGGAGCCTAGTCCTTGCCTAACGCGGCAGTGAACCCGTGTGAAGCATCTAGTGCAAACTTCCTGGTTACGTGGAAAGCGGATAACGTCACTCTTTGACCCCGTGGAAAACGTCCAGAGCGGATCCTGGTCCTCGCAGAGCATGGCAGTGAACCCATGCGAAGCATCCAGAGCGGAGCCTAGTCCTTGCCTAACGCGGCAGTGAACCCGTGTGAAGCATCTAGTGCAAACTTCCTGGTTACGTGGAAAGCGGATAACGTCACTCTTTGACCCCGTGGAAAACGTCCAGAGCGGATCCTGGTCCTCGCAGAGCATGGCAGTGAACCCATGCGAAGCATCCAGAGCGGAGCCTAGTCCTCGCCTAACGCGGCAACGAACCCGTGTGAAGCATCTAGTGCAAACTTCCTGGTTACGTGGAAAGCGGATAACGTCACTCTTTGACCCCGTGGAAAACGTCCAGAGCGGATCCTGGTCCTCGCAGAGCATGGCAGTGAACCCATGCGAAGCATCCAGAGCGGAGCCTAGTCCTCGCCTAACGCGGCAACGAACCCGTGTGAAGCATCTAGTGCAAACTTCCTGGTTACGTGGAAAGCGGATAATGTCACTCTTTGACCCCGTGGAAAACGTCCAGAGCGGATCCTGGTCCTCGCAGAGCATGGCAGTGAACCCATGCGAAGCATCCAGAGCGGAGCCTAGTCCTTGCCTAACGCGGCAGTGAACCCGTGTGAAGCATCTAGTGCAAACTTCCTGGTTACGTGGAAAGCGGATAATGTCACTCTTTGACCCCGTGGAAAACGTCCAGAGCGGATCCTGGTCCTCGCAGAGCATGGCAGTGAACCCATGCGAAGCATCCAGAGCGGAGCCTAGTCCTCGCCTAACGCGGCAGTGAACCCGTGTGAAGCATCTAGTGCAAACTTCCTGGTTACGTGGAAAGCGGATAACGTCACTCTTTGACCCCGTGGAAAACGTCCAGAACGGATCCTGGTCCTCGCAGAGCATGGCAGTGAACCCATGCGAAGCATCCAGAGCGGAGCCTAGTCCTTGCCTAACGCGGCAGTGAACCCGTGTGAAGCATCTAGTGCAAACTTCCTGGTTACGTGGAAAGCGGATAACGTCACTCTTTGACCCCGTGGAAAACGTCCAGAGCGGATCCTGGTCCTCGCAGAGCATGGCAGTGAACCCATGCGAAGCATCCAGAGCGGAGCCTAGTCCTCGCCTAACGCGGCAGTGAACCCGTGTGAAGCATCTAGTGCAAACTTCCTGGTTACGTGGAAAGCGGATAACGTCACTCTTTGACCCCGTGGAAAACGTCCAGAACGGATCCTGGTCCTCACAGAGCATGGCAGTGAACCCGTGCGAAGCATCCAGAGCGGAGCCTAGTCCTCGCCTAACACGGCAGTGAACCCGTGTGAAGCATCTAGTGCAAGATTCCTGGTTACGTGGAACGTGGATAACGTCACCCTTTGACCCCACGGAAAACGCCCAGAGCGGAGCCTGGTCCTCGCCAAGCACGGCAGTGAACCCGTGTGAAGCATCCAGAGCAAACACCGGACTGTGGAGTCCTTAAAATCCACGGACTATGACGTCCTTAACCTCGACCGCGATGTCTTAAAACTAACAACCAACCACCCCTATTCCTCACAGATTTTTGCCTTGGTTTAAGGGTACATCTCTTCACTCCTTTGATACCTGGCGTTGTAATTCTTCAACGTCTTCAGAGAGGTGACGGGTCCCTGCAACCGCACATCGGACTGTGGAGTCCCTAAATCCACGGACTATGAGGTCCTTAACCTTGACCGTGATGTCTTAAAACTAACATCGGACTGTGGAGTCCCTAAATCCACGGACTATGAGGTCCTTAACCTTGACCGTGATGTCTTAAAACTAACATCGGACTGTGGAGTCCCTAAATCCACGGATTATGAGGTCCTTAACCTTGACCGTGATGTCTTAAAACTAACATCGGACTGTGGAGTCCCTAAATCCACGGACTATGAGGTCCTTAACCTTGACCGTGATGTCTTAAAACTAACATCGGACTGTGGAGTCCTTAAATCCACGGACTATGAGGTCCTTAACCTTGACCGCGACGTCTTTAAACTACCTTGAGAGATCCCTAGCCCCGTGAAATACAAAAAAAAGAGGTGATCACACCCGGCACTTGCAGGCCCTCACGACCTGCAAGGAAGAAAAACTCTCTTGTGAGATCCTTACGACTCTCAGGGGAAAACCTGCTTAA
The DNA here is from genome assembly GCA_030015575.1 of Agapanthus africanus. Taxonomy (NCBI): domain Eukaryota; kingdom Viridiplantae; phylum Streptophyta; class Magnoliopsida; order Asparagales; family Amaryllidaceae; genus Agapanthus; species Agapanthus africanus. Next base: position 636,353,345 of record JASDDO010000014.1, on the reverse strand, counting down.
GGATCTTCACGATCTTTAAGAAGAATTCACACCTATGGGATCCTTTCGACCTATAGGGAGAAAGACTCCTTATGAGACTCTCGTGGCTCATAAGATGCAAAAGCCGTAGGAAACAGATCCTAACCCTGAATCCTAAGCCACGGCCGTCTTGCAAGAAGATTAAGATAGATTGTCCGCAGAATGCATTCAATGAAAAGGGGACACGTCACTGAGAGGAAAATTGTATCTTTTATTCATGACCCAAAATGGATACAAAATACAATTCAAAACAAAGAAGATACTCTTATTCATGAGTATGTACAAAAAGAAAAAAAAAAGAAAGAAAGATACAAGTCCTCAAGCCGGCGGGCGGTGCAATAATTTTACCAGCTCATCATTTTGTTGTTGAGCTACGGCTTCGTGACGCAAGATCTCCATAAGACGCGCCTCCGCCTGAGCCTGCTGGGCCTGATATGAAGCGAGCCGGGCTTCAAGCTCCTTTTCAGTGGCCTTGTGAGCCTCAACTCTCTCGCGAGTAAACGTGGCGGCTTTATCAAGAGCCACCACCTCTTTGATGGACTCCTGAAGCACCCGCCATAGCTCATATGCTTTATTGGCTTTGGCTGTAAGACTGGCCTGAAGCTCGCCCAACGCCTTGGAGGCTAGCTCCCTCTCCGAGAACTTGCGGCCAAGTCTCTTCTCGCACGACGTCATGTTGGCCGCATGTCGTGCTATCAGATCTCGTAACTCCGCCTTTGCAGCCACGGCCTCCGAGGAAAGGCGAGAACACTCGAGAGCGTGCAGACAAGCCTCCACCTTCCTACAGAACTCCACCCAGACCCGCACCACCTCCTCGCTATGATAAGTGGCGAGAAAAGGGAGGGAGCCGTTAGCCTCAGCGGCGAACGCTTCGGCCGTGGTTGCACTACCAGCACGGAGCTCTTCGATGAAAGAAGATAAGGAGACCAGGCTCAGTTGGGCCAAGCGCTCTGAAGCCCGCAAAGCGTAGGGGCCGGACGGCATCACAATGCGCGATTCCAAAGCCATGGAGACTGGCAGGGCTGTTCAGATTTGGCAGATGTTAGTAAAACTTTTAAACACAGGATGGACGAGACTATGATAAAATGTCACTCACCGACAGTCATGCACGTAGGAGCTGAAGGTTCCCCTGGCCCTTCAACGACCTCGACCTCATCATCGGCTTCCAGAACTATAAGAGACATTAACGTCATTTCACAAAATAGCGACAACGCTATGATAAAAAAAATGGCGAATGACACTAACCCTGCCCGGAGGAAAGGATGATACGCTGAGGGGGAATCGCCTGCGGGGCTGCCATCTCCAATAGACGCTGAAATGATTGGCGAGGCGATAGATCCGCGATCGTGGCTGCCAAACCGCGTAATTCTGGGAAAGATAAAAGATTTCAGACCATGAAGGGGTTGCTAAATTAAAAACGCAGAAAGATACCTTCGACACTCCTCCCATTCTGAGCCGGAGGGATAGCAGCCTCGACGGTCTCCGCCGTAACCTCAAGCTCCAACAAAGGGAGAGTAGTCCTGACTACCTCACTTCCACCCTTTGGGCCACCCTCAGCAAGAGTCATTGGGATGGCGGCCTCCATAAGAGCATCCCCCGAAGGGGCAAGCACTCCCTGATCAAGAGCCGCCGCTGGAGGTTCTATCACGAGAGGAGCAGCCTCATCAGCCCCCTCCACACCTAGCAAGGCCTCGTTGAGAATTTCGGCGGGCTTTAGCTTTAAGGGGCCAGTAGGAAGCTCCCCCAGCGTTGAAGATTCTGCACGGTTCAAATGAAAATAATGATACATACCCATGAGCATAAATAATCAGAAAGACTACAAAAGAAGTACAGCGTACCTATACGCAAAGAAGCCTTTAACATGGCTTCTTCAAGCCGCTTTTCCTTCTCAAGGAGATAAGCTCGCCGAGGTTTAAGGGTAGACTCATGACCACCGGTCCATAGAGAAAGCGCATCAGCTGCATCCTCTGAAGCGACCTGCTTCAAAGCCCTTTCCCCCCATTCCTCCAAAGGGCCGATAAATCGCCGCCGAATCCACGAAGGGTCCTCGTAAAAAATTACAGCGGGATAAGACTTCTTCGGAACCTTGGCATCATGGGACGGGTCTTGCGAACGCCGTAAGGCCTCAGCCAGTTGTGCGGCCTCCTCGTCAGCCGAACTCGGAAAGAGGAGTACAGTATCAGACGCGGGCAAGGCCAAGGGTTCGTCGTCAAGGATAGGCTCAGATTCCATCACAGAGTCGAGCGGAGTAGTAGCCACTTTCTTCTGTCGCTTAGACCCAGAGCCGGTCGCTGAAGATGGCCGCTTCCTCCCTCGCGAAGCCTTAGGGCGACGCTGGCCCACATCGCCTTCGATGCCTTCGTCCCTGGAAGACGTCGGCGTCGTCGACGCTGCGGGAGGCGGCGCCGCCACCGGCAGAGGTGCTGCCACTGGAGCCCGTCTACCTCGCGATCGAGAACCCAAGGGCATACCAGCGGTCGGAGTGAGGTCTACCCCTGACTCCCCCGGAATGAGGGCAGCGCCAATTTCCCTCAGAGGAAAGCGGACTGGAACCCTCGGTCGCAACTCAACTCGCGAGACCTGAGGAGGAGCGTCATGACCAAGAAGAACCCTTCTTTCTTCAGCAATAATCGGGGTGACCCGATGAAGATACCAACCTGTGAATGCACCCACACATCGAGGGATGTACTCGGCTTCAGGGACCATGAAATGAGAGCCGGTGTTCAGCCTCATGAAATGATGAGCTGCGTCGCGAACAGCGTCAAGCGAAGGAACTGGAGCAATCATAAAAGCCTCAAAAGGAACGCCCTGGTCATATCCGAGCTGCCGAGCAAATCGATGAGGATTATACCGCATAAAAAGGGCTGCACTATCCTGGCGAAACACCAAGTAGCCCGGTCTAATTGAATACAAGTAGATGGCCTCTCGGGGCTTCAGAGAAGGTGCGTTGTCCTTTGACTGGTCCCAAAGTTGCTGAACAGGACCCGAAGAAGAAGACAGAATCCGATCACTAAAAGCTAACCCGCCGGCGGTAGCGTGAGGGGAAATCAGCACCCTAATAGCCCCAAATTGAGTTGGATCGACAGCAGAAGCGCCCACCAGTCGCATGAGTCGCGGGAAGGTATAGGCATCGTAAAAAGCGGGCCTCTGATGCATAGCGAAAGACCCCAGCACGTGCATCTCAATCCATGACGTGAAGTAATGAAGAGAAAAGTTCACTACGTCCACACCAGGCGTAGAGGTATTAGCTGCGGTGCCCAATCCATTATAGAGGTGCGCCAAGGCTGGGATGCCGATGGCCAACCGCGTCCCCTCAGCAATACGATGAGCCGGGTAGATCACCGAGGCTCTCATGAAGCGGCGATGCATCGGGATAACAAACCAGCTAAGCCAAACACTGATAAACCCCACAAAAAACGTCTCCTCATCCATACCGGGTGCTGCAATGGACTCAAAAGGCATCGGCGACACGATGGGGATATAATATTGTGGCAAGTCCGATTCAGCAGTCGGTAGCCTCTTCGGACCAAATCCAAAGGGGTCTCCGATGTTAGCAAACTTCGGAGCAGTCTTCGATACGGCGTCCTCACGAAGGAAACGAGCAATGAAGCTCTTGAAAGTAACGCCCTGCTCTTCGGACTCGGTGAACAATCGGTCGAAGATACCTAGGGCCTGGATCAAACTGGGGCGCTTGTGTCGAACAGCATTCTCAGCAGATAAGCCGTCAACTGGGGCGGGCTCAGATTCAAAAATGTACTCGTCAGGGGGCAGCAACTCCTCGTACATGTTACCCCTTATCGGCAATCCCGAAATTTCATAAAATTCGGCCAAAGAAATCGAAACCTCTCGATCTCCCAAAATGAAAGTATTGGTAGGAAGATTCCACTGGTTCAAAAACGCCTTGACCCACCAGGCATGTGGGGACTTGTAATGGAATAGCGACGCGTATACGGCCTGATAAAGCCCAACTTTCTGCAATCGCGCCCGATGGGCAGAAAGGATGTAGCGAGCCCAAAGAAGGTAGCCCGTAGGATGCCTGGGAGTGAGCCCTATCTTATAAATCTGCCCCCACGGGTGGGCCTCACCCTGGCAAATGCGCCGTCCCAAGATGTCTATAGCCGGGATCGGATGGTTCGGAATGCCGGTCGTCGAAGGCTCCAGTCTCCCCGTTGGAGTCCAATTGGGCATTTCCACGGCGAAAGCTGTCCTTGGAGGGTCCATCGGTAAAAATGGGAAAGTAGGCTCCGTTGGCACCGCGCAAAGAAAACTCCTGCGACCCTGAATAATCTGACTGTACCAAGGTCCCCATTGAAGAAGGTTGGCGCAGTTCGGGTCATGGGCTCTAATCATCGCCATCGCCTCTTCATCAGACGGTGACTGAGGAAAGGCCGCCTCCGAGCGAGAGAAAGGAAAACGTGGAGCAGAAGTCATCGCACCTGAAAACCAATAAAGGAAGACCGTTAGAAGAAAAGTCGGCAACGTACATTCATGCATGAACATGAAGACTAAGTAAAGAAAGCAAAAACAAAGCTTCCTGGGACCATTGGCTACAAAACACATGGGCTCCACAGAATCCGAATGACGGCGCATTTATAATAAGGCCAAAACGTTACAATAAAACAAAGGGAATGTCCTCATTTAATAAAAAGGTGGTAACCATGCAAATTCCCCTCAACGAGAGCTGTCTAGGGCTCTACAGAGAACCCAACAAAATCATGGGAATTAAATTCCCACAGAGGGCATCATTACAAGATCCCCATTGCATTAATGGCAGAAGAACCGCCTCGAGCCGAGAGACCCCAGAGATGCTCTGTGTGAAGAAATCGAGTTCTTCATTGGAATTTAATTCCTTATTAAGGAAAGGGAATTAAATTCCCAGAAACATTTTGAATAGAATTAAATTCCATGGGTTTGAACCGCCATCACCGTCTCCCTAAGGGATCATCTGAACCCTAAGTGATCTACTGCGGGAAGTCAAGTGGTCTCATATTTTGGTGAAATCACTTGAAGAAAAATGAGTTCTTTGTGAAACCCTCTATCTGGATTTTAAATCCAAAGAGCTTTGTCAAAACAAAGATGTTGCGATTACCATTACCTGAGAAGAAGGGTTCGTTTCGAACAGAGTTCAACTCTGGGAAATGTCCAAGACAGAGAACTAAGCTCTGGAAGAGGAGAATTAAATTCTCAGAAGAAGTTCTCAGAAGAAGAAGATGGGCAAGGTGAAGGCTCCTATGAAGAGACAGAGCTATTTATAGAAGATAGTGGAAACGTTTCATCTCCCCAGATCCCTAAGGGAATCCAACGGTCGCGAGAGGTGACAGCGTTGCACTCACGTGCTGACACGTGAGAACAACGCTGTGGGGGCATTTGTTTCCTGATTTAAAATCAGGAAAGCTTCTGGGAAAATCTTCAGAGGAGGGTCACGTGCTTACACGTGACTAGCGGCCACGTGTTAGCACGAGACACCTAAAAAGCATCATCAGGTCGAGTTCAGTCTCCTAGCTACGCTGAAGAAAATGGGCTTCAGAAAGAGTCACGTGCTCCCACGTGACCAGGGTCACGTGGTGACACGTGACATTTAATGCAAGCGTCCAACACGCAAGTTCTCTGATCGAGTCAAGAAAAAGGGTTCAGAAAGAGTCACGTGCTCCCACGTGACCAGGGTCACGTGTCGGCACGTGACGTTCAAGGCAACAAGCGCGTTTCCAGAACAACCAAGGAAAGAGAGTTCAAATAAAGGGTCACGTGCTCACACGTGACCAGGGGTCACGTGGTAGCACGTGATGTTTAAGCAGCAATCAGAAGACACAGTGCAGAAGGCTCGTTCCAAAGGGGGTCACGTGTGAGCACGTGACCATGAATCACGTGGTCACACGTGACCGGCTTCCAAAGCCCATGTTGACGACAGAATTAAATTCTGAAGGAAATTCGAATCTTTCCAAAGGAAAGTAATTATCTGGGACCAATCAAATTAAAGATTCAGAGACGATTAAAGATCATCTATCTATGGAAAATCGCGGCTTTGGGAAAGATTTCCCCCTTAAATCTAACCAGAATATCAAAGGAAAATCTCTGGATTTAAGATCCAATGGTGAATAAAATTCACCTAATAATCCAAAGGCCCAAAATGAATGATGGATGCAAATCAAATCTCCCAATGAAGATTCGTCAAAAACTGATTGATGCGGCTGCCTCTCCTATAAATAGGAGCCAAGAGACACAAAAAAGAGATACACGCGCAGAGAAGAAAAGGAGAAAAGGAGAAGAGCTTTGATACTTCGTAAAGACTCAGATCTTCTGCAAAAAAAAAAAACCCTAGGTAAGAAAGGGAAGCCCTTTTGAAAGAAGCAGAATTTAATTCTCAACAGAGTTTAACTCTGATAATATAAAAGCAGAAGAACTTATTTCTTCTCTCTTTGATAGAGGATCTGCAAAGTGCACATCTCCCCTTAAGGTTGAGAATTTAATTCTCAATGGGTTGAGATCCTGCCATGCAGATCCAAAACATAGAGAAGGAGTGCAAACTCGAGAATTTAATTCTCACAGAACTATAGGAATTTAATTCCTCCAAAATAAAGTAGGGCTAAACCCTATATCATGGGAATTTAATTCCTTCAGAACAAAAAAAGAGATAGGGTTTAACCCTAATTAAACAACGGGAATTTAATTCCCTTAATCATCATTTCCTCAAAAACTTTTATTAGGGTTTAACCCTATTCAGCCCTTCACATAAACGAGGAATTGAACTCCCACAGAAGATTCAGAGTTAAACTCTATTCCAGAATACAAGTCTTCAAAAGAAAGAAGGATTTAATTCCTCTGAAATTAAAAGTTTCTGGAATTTAATTCCTGAAAAAGGAGTAACAAATCTTCTAAAAAACCACATTAAGGCAGGGTCACGTGTCACCACGTGACCCCTCCCCTAAAAAAGCCTTACAGAAAACCCCTTTTGAGGCAGCACCCCACGTGACCCACGTGACTTTCAGCAGAAGCCTTAACACATAGGCATTTGAATGCCCATCACGTGCTGACACGTGATGCTATCAGAGACGCAGTAACTTCAGCAGAACAAATGAAGGAAGGGCGCTCTCACGTGCTGCCACGTGACCCCTCTTGTCCCAGTGTTTAACACTAAATTGAAACCCTCGAACTCAGTGTTAAAATGCTGTTGGGCCTTAGTGTTCAACACTAATTAAAAAGCTTTATCTGCAGTGTTCAACACTGATTACCTTAGTATTAAACACTAATCTGAGATCTTTATTTGCAGTGTTCAACACTGATCTGTTTTAGTGTTTAACACTAATTTGAGAAGCCTTATTGCTGGTGTTTAACACCAATTATTTCTTAGTGTTAAACACTAACTTGTTAACCGCATTCCCAGGGTTCAACACTGATTGCTCTGTAGTGTTTAACACTAGGCTTTGGCCCAATTGGCTAAATGGATAGAGGCAAAGCCTCTCCTTCAATGGACCAGCAAGAAGTCAATGTTCCAGACCTGACTGGACTTAGCCCAAGCTGGCCATAAGTCCTCAATTTGTGATTGACTGGGCTAATGAACTCATAACATAATTGATCAGTCTTGACCCAAATTGGGCCAGGGACTATTTAATCCACCCCGGTTCTAGGGTACATCTCTTCACTCCTTTGATACTTGGCATTGTAATCCCTCAATGTCTTCAAAGAGGTGACGGGTCCCGAAGACCATTCATGATATGGACTGTGGGGTCCTTAAACCCATGCATAATACAAAATTCCTGGTTACGTGGAACGTGGATAACGTCACTCTTTGACCCCGCGGAAAACGTCCAGAGCGGATCCTGGTCCTCGCAGAGCACGGCAGTGAACCCGTGTGAAGCATCCAGAGCGGAGCCTGGTCCTCGCCTAGCACGGCAGTGAACCCGTGTGAAGCATCCAGAGCACATACCGGACTGTGGAGTCCTTAAACCCATGGACTATGACGTCCTTAACCTTGACCGAGATGTCTTAAAACTAACAATGGACCGCAATGTCCTTAAACTACCCATGGACCGCAATGTCCTTAAACTACCCACGGACCGCAATGTCCTTAAACTACCCAACGGACCGCAATGTCCCTAAACTACCCATGGACCGCAACGTCCTTAAACTACCCACGGACCGCAACGTCCCTAAACTAGAACAATTGAGCCCTCCATATGCTCTTTTGTCGGATCTAAACGGTCCCGTTTAAGTTGATCTTAGCCTCCAAAAATGGCTAACGCGTCCTTAAACCTTCAAACAGATTGGACTACGAATCCCCTAAATTAACTCCGGCTTGAGGGTACATCTCTGAACTCCTCTGACATCCGTCGTTGTAATCTTTCAACGTCGTCAGAGAGGTGACGGGTCCCGACGGCCATACATACGATGGACCACCACGTCCCTAAACTGGAACAATAGAGCCCAAATGCTCTTTTGTCGGATCTAAACGATCCCGTTAAGTTGATCTTAGTCTCAAACTGGACTAACGTATCCTTAACAAACGTTTAAGTTGATCTTAGCCTCAAATATGGCTAACGTGTCCTTAAACCAAACCCCCAAACCCAAATTTAAGATAATGCGGATTTGGACTAGTCCACGCCCTACGGGTGACGACATAACCTAGTCTTCGTAAACAATCCACGGGCAATAAAACAAACACCCACGACACGAAGTGACCATCTGGAGAAGGAGAAAGTTGTTACCGCAATGCGGTAGCGTAATTAACTGCAGGGGCTTGCGCCTGCAGGGAAGAGCGTCCCCACAATCAAAAACCCCTCAAATGAGGGGGAATCTGACGAAGTCTGCTACATCGGACGCATCCATCTAAACCTTCGACACATGGTGCCATAAATCAACTTGGCATCTTCGGAGGGGTGGACGGATAGCACCAATTAGCATCTGCCCCGAACCCCAGGCATTCGGACGTCCCGACATCCCGGCCGCCGTTCGGAGGGGAACATGGAGTCCTTAAATCCACGGACTATAACGTCCTTAACCTTGACCGTGATCTCTTAAAACTAATATCGGACTGTGGAGTCCTTAATTCCACGGACTATGATGTCCTTAACCTTAACCGCGACGTCTTTAAACTACGATGCCTTGAGCAACCCCTGACCCCGTGAAACACGGATAAGGGTGACCACATCCAGCACTTGCAGGTCCTCATGACCTGTAAGGAAGAAAAACTCTCTTGTGAGATCCTTACGACTCTCAAGGGAAAACCCGCTTAAGAATCCTCACGATTCTTAAGAAGAACTTACACCTATGGGATCCTCTTGACCCATAGGGAGAAAAACTCTTTATGAGACCCTCGTGGCTCATAAAGCGCAAAAGT